>CM068543.1:33131095-33731095 GCA_035048495.1 Euptelea pleiosperma
CTCCGCAAGTGACTGATCCCCAAACCATATATCTTCCCAGAATCTCACTCTAATGCCGTTGCCCACCTTGAAGCTACTGCCATTTTTTATCTAATCTCACATCTTAGATATCCCTTTCCAAGTCCCACTCCGTACGAAGAAGAGGGCACTATGTTGTCCCACCCATGGGGCTCTGCACCTTGCTTGGCCGATATCACTCTTCTCCATAAATCAAGGTAGTTAAAGGTGCACTTAAGGCGCTAGGACCTTTAGTGCATGAGGCGCAAGGCGCAAGGCGAGGCACGCGCCTCATTGAAGCGAGGTGCAATATTAAAAATTATAAGAACTATAAAAAATAAAGAAAAATAACATCATAAAATAATAAAATAAGTAATCATTGGGCCATAAAACATAGAAGATATCAAATGTCGAAAATCTCAAGTATCCCAAAAGTAGTTCTAGTTAACATTGTCATTATCTAAATACAAAACAAGTAATCAAAAAGCCATAAAACATAAAAGATAGCAAATGTTCAAAATTTCAAATAGCCCACAATTAGTTCTAATTAACATCGTCATCATTTAAAATATAATCATTATCTTCATCCCCATCATCATCAGATGTGTTAGCCTCCTCAATATATTCTTCTTCTTCTGTCTCCTCCGAATTGGCCTCTTCTTCTTCCTCTTCTGGCTCCCTTATTAAAGCCTTTGCTCTTACTCTTGACCTTGATTGTGATCTAGTATTTGATGTTGATTCACCAAATCCATCAGCTCTCACAACAACACTCCATGTCAAGCTATCATCCTCAAACACCAATTCATCTTCTGCTACTCCACCTTCTGTTTCCATCTCCTCAAGTGGTCATTCATTGCTGTCATCAATATCTTTCAATGAGATAGGTTCAATTGTTCAATGAGATACAATTATCTCTCCTATCATACTGATGTTAAATATAATAAGGCAAAGAACAATTTTTTTTTAACAAAAAAATACGTATTTTAGTGAGATGCACGCCTAATGGGCCTGGAGCCTGGGTTGAGGCGCGCGCCTTACTAAACGCGCCTCGCCTTAACCCTTCTAAGGCGCGTTAGGTGTGCCTTGCGCCTGAGGCGCGCGCCTTGACTACAGAGCCATAAATTGTTCCTTTCGATCCCGAACCGCCAATGCCACTTGCCAAGAAGGGCATTGTTCATGAGCTTGATTAGGCTCACGCCTAAGCCGCCCTCCTCCTTGGATTTGGAAATCTGATCCCAGCTGACGAGATGAAACTTATGATCGTCTTCTCTATCATCCCAAAGGAAGTTTCTGATGGTTCTTTCAATACTCTTCGCCACCCCTTAGGCATGGAGAACAAGGACATATAGTATATCGGTAAGTTCGAAAGCCTACTCTTAACAAGAGTAAGCCTTCCTCCCTTGGAAAGGAGACCTTTCTTCCAAGAAGCCAGCCCCCTTTGGAAGTGTTCAACCACCGGATCCCAAAAGTTCTTGCATCTGCTACTGCAGAAGACCGAGATACGTCGTGGGTAGCTTCCCCTTCTTACAAGTCAGACACGCCACTATGTGATCCAAACAAGCCACCTCTCCAATCCCAAAAGCTTCACTTTTGGAAAGGTTAATGTACAACCCAGACACAGCTTCGAAGCACCGCAAGACCCCATGCAAAATCTGAGCTTGTCTGAGAGATGCCTCCAAGAAAAAGATGGTGTCGTCCGCAAACTGCAAGTGGGATATGGTGGGGCCCTCCTCACACAAAACTCAACCAGGAACAAATTCTAGGGAAAATACTTATCAAAAAATATTCTAGAGAAAATCACCAAAGAAAATGGCTGACTGTTACAAGAAAATCAGAACTATTGCTCAACGATGGGATCCACGAAACCCTGGCAATGTTGCCATTTTGTTGTAGTGATTCGGCTCTCATGAGACTTCCCCGGAGACAAATCAGAAAGGGTGCAACATGGGCGTTCGAATCACCACAAACATAAGGGATGCATAAATGTGATAACATAAAGCAGCAAAAGCAAGACTCGATGTATATAACAAGGACACGGCAGATTTAGGCTTTTTCATTGTGTCAATACTGATTGATGGCCAGAATAGGTGATGCTTAAGATCTACACAAATCTTGAAGTTGTGTGTCTACCAGACTACCACCCACTGGGTCATGTCCATGGTAGTAGATATCAGTAAATATATGTGTTCAGATGCTTAATTAAGTCTTCTACTCTAACAAAAATAACACTATAACAGAAGGAAACAAAGGTAAAGATCCTAGAATCGGATTCAAAATTACGCATCCAAAAGTGGAAGGTAAACATTTGGGAAAACAGGCACATCCTTTCAAATAGTGTAACTTCTCCACAATAAATGAACATAATAAACTTATCGTTGAATTTCTTTTGTATCGAAATATCGTATGTAGGTACTTATCAAAAAAAAAAATATCGTATGTAGGTAAAAGGAAGCTCAGAAGACTACCATGCACATAAAAATTTCAAAAAAAATAAAACAAAGAGAGAGACAGAGAGATCACATAATTAAAGCTAATTTTCAATGAACTAAACGGTATACCTTGCTTCACATTCTGCACCAGAACGGCCCACAACATGCATGGACGCCAACCGCTCCCAATCAACCTTAGGCAGAAAGGATCTAACATTTTCAGGTGTGATTTCAAGATCTGTGATTGATGAAATGATTTCATCGAAAGCAGTTGGATCGTCCGAAGATTCCTCATAATCCCTGTCAAGGAACATGCATCAGGCAACATATGCTCAAGGAACAATGTTTTCAAAAGAGAAACTTCCAGATCTAAATATATACCTATAGACTTCCACTGATTTCTGAAGCAACATTTCTTGAAATTGTTGTTTTATTCCCTTTTCAAGATTTTCCTTCTCTACCTTTGACCAACGTTGCCTACCCAGTGAGAGTGGAAATTTTGTCAACACCATCCTATAATTGGCAGCATGAGAATTCTCAGCTGGGCCAAAATATAAGGCACGAACCTTCTTATCATTGACCTGCACATAACAAAAATGCCACCTCAACTAGCACTCATTACATGAAAACAAGCTATTAAATGTCAATTTATATAAAGGCCAATTAACAGCAAAAACAACTATGTCCACTTCAATTAAGCACAAGCCTCTCTGCACCATGTAAGAGTGTGGCATGCTCATGCAGCTAAGACAGGCGTACATAAAATGACTGAGCCATAAGGAGCAGGTGGACAAGTATAGACTTACATTGTGAGAGATAATTATAATAAATAACCGGGTGGTCAACCATGATTCTTAGTATTTAAAAAAATTGAAATGTTAATCAAATAGAAAGCATGATTAGGCTAAGTTAGCACTTGATGTGCCTATGCGACACTGCTGATTTTCCAATCAAAATGGTTGTGGCATGTATAATTTGATGGAGTTGAATTGGGCATGTAAGCTGGATTATATCCATGATCACACAAATGTGATTCAAAATCTTCCGTCCTCATCCATTTTCAATCTTTGTTCCATTTTGGAGCCAAAGCATGAAGTATGGGGTCCATTTGACTTTTCTATCACAGTTGGAAAGTTCTCACATGTGAAGGCCCATTTCAAAGCGGTGTGGTAATGTACCAATTGAAGTGCACAAGTACATTCATGCAAACACCTAGTACATGCATGGGGTATGCAACACTCTGAGGTGGTCATGCAGTCTACAGTACACCCAAATATGCAGATACGCATGCACACACCTATGCACCTGCATGCTCATTCATTCAGCAATAATAACGCAATAACAAAAAGGCTGACACAAGAGGGTCACAAAGTTGATAATTTCTAATAAAAGAGAGCAAGGGACAGGGACATTGGAAAGCCAGCAATAAGACAACGGTGAAACATAATTTCTTAGATTGAAAATAATATTTGACAACAACCAACATTATAGAAAAAAATTAAACTACTAAAGCAGGGCCATACATATCGAAGATGCATTTTTAAGAGTGACATGGTAACATATTAATACATACATAACATCACACGTGGAATCCAAGTATAAGATTGTCAAACACTATGACAACATAGAACATGCAAAGCCATGAATTAGGTAAATAATAGGCACACATGCCCGTATCTATTGAGAGCAAGAGAGGGAAGTGATATTTCCAGGTCGGATTCTATGTTTCCAGGCCACTTTACTATGCCCTGGAAATATCACACCCCCCCCCCCCAACACACACCCCCCCAACACACACACAGAAATTTATGTCCTAATTAAGGAACAAGAAATTTAGGTACTAAAGTAGATTGTCTAAACTGTAGGCACCAGAACTGCGGTTGTTCGAGAAAATACACAGAAACATTACTGCAGAAAACTGGTACAAATAAATGAAAAAATAACCTTCAAATTCTGAGAAATCCTGGACTTTCGAACTGAAATTAGCTGAACACGAGCATCCTTCTTTTGGGATAAAGCTCTCCCGGCTCTTTTTTTGCATGAAAGCTGGAAGTCCTTAAGGACTTTGATACGTTCCTTCAGTTTCTTGTTCTCTTCAATCCTTGCTTCGACCTGTATCAGCTTACTCCTAATAAATTTCTGACATGACCTGTTCTTCTTAATGGCATCAATGAACACCTGTGCAGATTTAGGGTTAGGGAAGCTAGAATACTTCAGAGGAAGCATCGATGACTCAGAAACTTCTGATCGCCGCTCAATGAAGCCAGAAAGTGGCTTTCCATGACCTGTGTCACTAAAAGATTCCAAAGGCTGGGAGGTGTTACAAGCTTCTTCAGAATCTGGAAACTCCTCACCCGAAGCCTCGCCATAATTTCTGTCTACAAAAAGAATATTGGGAGTTTCCTGTTCTGATGCTATGCTAATACCATGAACCAGCTCAGGTTGTTCATTTAAATGGTTCTCCGTTTTCTTTTTCAGGGCATCTGCATTGAAATATGAAAATCCAATGAACAGAAGATCTTCACATTTTTTAGGGACATACGAGATTATGAGAGAGAGAGAGAATTTTTGGAAATTCTCACGTTATAAGTACCACTACCAGAACGCAAAGTGGAAACAATTGGGGTCTTGACTCGAGAAAATCAATATGTGCCACAAGCCTCAGTATGCATCAAATATATTATTAAATCCGCATAAGATTGAATTAGAGCCAGGGACAATTCCACAGATAACCAATGAGCCTACTATTTCCAGACATAAGAACAAAAATCGAACCCTGACAAACAATAACAAAACACGTTTTTTGGAATTCAAATATAGTTACATTCCAGTCAAGTGTCCGCAATTAGCAAAATTATATGAAGGATGTTCAAAGAAACTTTGGTGTACGTTTTTTCTTCCTGTTATATGACGTGAAGGATAGAAAGTCCAAGTCTAAACCTCAATGAAATGGGGATCAAACATCGAGATGTGTCAAGAATACCGTGTTGTCAGGAGGACGGCCAATGAAACCTGGACTGAAGGAAAAACTGCAGATTACAAGTTACCTGGAGAAAGGCATGGGTACAAGCGTCCATATAGATACAAAAATGTAAGCAGAAGACACACAGGTACTCATTAATATAGCCGAATAAGTCCGCCAGATTATGTTTGTAGAATAGAAGACCACCAAGAACTTCGCGTATTCACCTGAAAGTTGGAGCACCCAACCATTTCAAAGGATTACAATTCACCTAGAAATCATAAATAGATCTGAAATTATCTTTTCATCCTTTAATGTCTAGTTTTATGACATGAAGCCTGAAGCATGTTCCTTAATTAAACGTCTTTCCATTCATTAAAAATGAGGCACAAATCCATTTCACAAAGCAGATTAAGGACCATAGATCTGAGAGTATGAATCTAATGATTAAGGTTGACTACTGAAAAATAATGTGATAAGATACAACTCTTCAGTGAGTCACATCCTGTAAGCAGAACATAAGCCCAACCCTAAGTTTTGATAAGAAATGACCGATGCAAAGACAAACAACAATCTCTCTAGAAGCGAGAATACATAACAATGTTTTATGGAAATAAGCATATACTAATACAATAGTTCCTAAATTGAGTTTCCACAAAGAAAGTGGGAGACTCATATTAAATTATAAGTTGTGGCAGTTAATATTGATAAATCTCATTATGTTAGTAAGATATATGAATTGTGTGTTCTAGAATATGAAATGAAATTGGAATAGTTGGTATTGAAAATTCCAACATCTTGAATATGAGCACCTTATCAGCCAAAATGTAGTAATCCAAAATGGCTTGCTTGCCCAAGATGACAAACGAAGCCTTGGAGGACAACTCAAAATCTGGAAGTGGGATACTAAAGGTGTTTTCTCTGTTTTTTTTTTTTTTGATTAGTAAAGGTGTTTTCTCTATTCAGTCCATCTACTACGCAATATCCACCTCCGCACATTCCTCTCCTGCTAGCTTTGTGTGGGGATCTCATATCCCTTCAAAGGTGGCTTTTTTTTGTTGGATGATGATGCATGATAAGATACAATGGACCACCTAATTGGTGGGAAGATGATCATTCCAAATAGGTGCTTCTTGTTCAAATTTTGCTACCTACTTCTTCATTTTGTTTACCAATGAGGTGGGAAGTGTCATTTTTCATCTATTTGGTATATAGTGTATGCTTCCTAGGAGTGTTTTCAACCCTTTTCAAGGGTGGGCCTCTGATGTCTTTGATTCAAGGAGTCACTTCCTATGGACGTTGCTTCCATTTTCCTTTTGTTGGACTATATAGAAAGAGAGGAACATGCATGTTTTCGAGGATAGGAAGGACAATGTGCTTCGTTTCAGATCAATTCTTCATTGCAATCGCTTCGATCCACCCCCTCGATGAAAAACCGTAATACGCCCTGAAGAATTCCTCCCAACAGACTTCCCTGTACTAAAAGTGAATTGTCTAAGTGCTCTCCCCTGTAGGTTTTGTCTCATTGTCCATCTCAAACAATTTAAATTTGAGGACTTTCTATTTAGATGGGAGGAGATTGTATATGAGTTGGAATAGTCCATAAGGTCTTGTATCATTGTCTTTATGTAATTAGGGAGAGCCTTGCTTACTAGCAACCTTTCTATTTTCTTCTATAGGGTTTTTCCCCTTTCTTCTTAATATAAACATACTCATCAAATAAAATGACATGCCACGGGTCTTTTCTCTCCTCTCCCCCAGCCATTTTCTGAGGAGAGACTTGTTCGTCTTTTCCCCTTCCCCTCCATCCACCATTTTCTATATTGATATAATGCACTTGAATTCGTATGTGCCAATCATTTCACCTACAATCCACCCTTTGGATATAAATAGAAAGTACCAATGTCACTTAAAGCCTCAACAAAGAAAATGGCCTCATCAACATACTCTGAGCAGGAAAGTTACTACATTTACGACCCCATCCAGAAACTCCAGCTGCCCATCGATCTCGAACCATGAAGCCGTACAATGACCCACTGGATAAATTTATTGAGAGAAAGCTACGCATAAGAAGATAAAATAGCACACTGATATAGATACTTAGAGCTCCTGTAGGACCCAAATGGAAGTGACTAGTGTGGGCAACAAAGGTCAAGAATTTAGACATCCCAATCCTTTAATACACTCTTTTCGAGGACAACATTTGTATAGAAGTTAACAACACGGGCCACAAGAATTCAGTCAATTTTGCCATCAAATAATCTTTTAGAAGCAGCAAATACACACAAGGAATCATAAATGCACCGAAGTTCCATCTATACTGTCGTTTCAATTTCACAAATTTTCTTTTTTCTCACGTGTTTCCATTTCATCAATCTATCAAAGAATCCGAGAATTTCTTCAAAAATCGATATTCAATTAATCAAAAACAACAAGAACTAAGGAACACTCACCGGAATCGTACTTGGAGAACCGCCTCTCAATCACACGGAGGGTTTCAAAATCATCTTCATCATCGTCCGAGACAATCGGCGGAAGAGAGCTCAGAGGTTTCAAGAAGAGTGGCGGATTGGCGTCTGAAGGAAGCGAGAATCGCTGTTGTATGTTTCGAACCAATTCCAGATCGTCCATTTCGCTGCTCTCGCCTTCGGAACCGGAGTCGGTGTCGGCGGCTTCGATTTCGTTAGGCTTTGTTCCGGTTAACATGCAAACCCTCCTAAGGGTTTCCATGTCTTCGTCAAAAGCGTCTCCTTCGTCATATATTTCTTCTTCAGCTTTGCTATCGTCTCTATGGGCATACACCGCCATTGAAGAGAAGGAATGATGCTGATGGTACTGTCAATCTCTGTGACAAGGGTTTTGAGGGTACCCGGCTGTTAGGGTTTTTGGAGAGATGCCGACGAATCCCGACTCCTCTTGGCGATTGAAAAGTACCAATGTTGTATATACAGAACACGGTTCGAAATCTCGGGATCGGTCGTCGGATCGGCCACCGCCGATCCCGATCCAGATCGGTTGGATCGGTTGGATCGGACCGATCCGGCGTGATCCGAGATGAGATTTAAAAAAAAAAAGGATGAGAAAACCCCAAATTTCTCTCAGAAAACCCTATTTGCAATGGGTATCACACCTAGACCGTTGGGATCACCTTTTGCAATGGGAAAGGAAGAAACCACTTCAGACCAGTCCTTCATCTCTTCTTTGCTTGGGCGGTGAGGCGGCAAGTGGCACTAGACGGAGATCCAGCAGATTTTCTTCCCTTCTTCTTTCTAATATTATGGGAATGGAGGATCCTGTTTTAGATTCGATGACGCCTCTGTTAAGGGGAGTTGTAGGCAGTGGCGGAGTGCGGAGTGCGGAGTGCGGAGTGCGGAGATGGAGTTTTGACGGTGGGGCTTTCTCCTGTTTTTATTCTCTGTTCATGCCATTCTCCTCATTTCTGTTTTCTTGAATGGCCGAGAAAGTGTTACGATACTCAGATTCGTAACGATCACAAGGTATGCAAGATAAAAATAAGAAAACTAATCAATAGATATGGCCGATTCGATGTGGCCTGAACCTCCTTTAAGTTCTCAAGAACATTGATCAAATCTGTCTCTTGCTCACGAAGAGCTACAATTTATTAACTAACACCTGGGCCTGTTTGGGAACATCATGTTTTCAGGTTCTTGGCCAACCTTAGTCTAGTTTAGGGTCAACCCTTAACTAGGTAACTGTCAATCTTGAACTGGTTCTGATTTTTATGCTGTTTGGTTAACACTGTCATTTATTCTGGTTCTATTCTATAAGCTGTTTGGTTGACATTATCCTGTATACATATTATTTTACCATACTTTATACTAGAGAGGGAAAGAGGGATGAAAGATATACATATGCTCATTTCTATAATAAAAAAAAAACTCCAAAATTCTTATAATAAAAAGAGAAATTAGCATGAATTAAAAATCAAATCCATTAATAGTTCTTATAAAGAAATTAAAAACCAAATCCATTGTTCTGCTCATTCCACATCAAATTTGTAATCGATTCTCTTAATTCATTTGTTATTTCCCGCCTCATTCGAGAATTAGCTTCTGATCCTTGAGTTCCAGTTTGAGTCTCCTGTTCATCTATTCCTTCTCGATCCTCCCGTTCAAACTCCATATTAAAAATCCAATCATTTCTATTCTCTTTCCTAATGTGATTGTGTATAATACATGCTGCTATGACCAACTTCACTTGTGTTTCAAACGGGTAAGGAGGAGGTGTTGTCAAAATAAGAAAACGTACTTTCAGAACTCCAAAAATACGTTCTATGGCATTTCTCAATGAAGAATGTCAGTGATTAAACATCTCCTTTGCATTACTTGCGTTGCTATTACTTGAAAATTCATTCCGATGGTAACAAACACCACGATATGGGGCAATGAAACCTTGTAAATTTGCAAATCCCGCGTCAACGAGATAGTATTTACCTACATAAAAAAAAGAACTTATATATTAATGAGATATAAAAACTAAGTAACTTATTAATGATATGTAAATATATATACCTTCAGGGATTTCAAGTTTGTTGTCTCTTGTGATTGCAGCATGCAAAATGCGTGAATCCGAAGCAGAGCCTTCCCAACCAGCAAGAACATATTGAAACTATAAATCAAATGAGCACGCTACTAAAACATTTTGTGTAATTATTTGTTTTCTATTACGAAACGGTCATTGGTCATCAACACGAATCATTGCTGGGATATGTGTCCCATCTATCGCTCCAACGCAATCCTAATGTAAAAGTGTTATAATGTTAGATACGAACATAATCGGATATTTATGAAAGTTAATTAGTACTATAATACCTTGAAATATGGATAGAATCTTGGGTCATTTAAGATTTCTTTTAGGGTGCCAAGTCCTGGGGGTTGAAAAAAATTTGGTGCAAGTGCCACAATTGCATCCAAGACAGTATTGAAGTGGCGGCTAATAGTTTCCCCAGAGTGTTGAAATCGTTCTTGGACTACTCTATTGCGTTCATTATGGCCAATTGTTAGTAGGAATATCGCTAACTGTTCTTCAACACTAACTCTTCTTGTAGAATGTAATAGTCCTTCAACTTTTAAAATATCACATAACTTTAAAAAAACATGCCTATCCATCCGTAGATTCTCCCTAATACGTCCACCATGACCATTAAGCAATTCCTTCATGTACTCTTTGCCACTTAATGCTGAATCACGACATGGGTTTTTCGATAGATAATGTTCATAATAGTAACAAGCTGCAACTGTAGCCGCGTTTGCAGCCATTATTGCAACAAACTCTTCATCATCAGACTCATCCATAATAATTGTGAAAACCTGCACTTTATACTTCAAAAGTCAACACCATAATAACCTAACATAAGCAATTATGTTAACCACAAAAATTCAAACTAAATAAATTACCCATGTAGCTAACAATGGTGCAAAGAAATATCATTATATACCAAAAATTAGTATCTATATAAAATTTGGTACTACCATCACAATAAACTAGTATTTATATAAAATTTGGTAGTAACACCACAATATAGTATCCATACAAAATTTTAGTATCCCATCAAGTAACAAAAATATACATGTATATATGTCATTAAAGATCACAAAAAATGTAAGAAGCTTCTCCCTCAACTATTTCTAGTTAATGTTATTTGGACGAAGTTTCCTCATCAACCACTTCTTTCGCTTTGAGATATCTAATCCCACAAAGATAGTTGCTTTTCTTTCATTTTCAAGAAGGTCACAAGCATCCAAATAAAGCTCATCGTCTAAATCCGGTATAGCTTCAAGTGCATCAACCACATTGGTAGGAGGAACTTGACTATGCATTATTTAGTCTACAAATTATGAAAAATAATAAATAAGTAGTGCCTAGGCAAAAAAAAAAGGAATCAATAGCTAACATTCATAAAAAGCTAGAATAATGTGACATTTGCGTCCATTCATAGAAAGAATGCTAAATTGATAAACTAGAAGATATTCAACATATTTCTAGGAGAAAAAAGGTACTAATTTCATTACTAAGTAAGGACCTATGTGCTAGGCTGCTCAAACAATTCCTTATAACACAATATCGCTATGTAGGATCGAAGACATTCTCAACATTTGAAGAGGATCGAAAACTATTCCCTCTATGCCTCCCCGGTATTAGGTTTTTACTTAATTTGAAAGATATCCATCCCCTTTATTACTTGTGTTTAGGACCTTTAGGTATATTACTATAATCCCAAGTATTAATAACTTAACAAAGCATGGATTTGGGTGCTTAATTCCAAGGATTAATAATTTAACAAAGCATGGATCTATGGATGGCTGCTAGTGTGTTGATCTGTTGTTAGTTTCTTTCTACCTCCATATGCTCTACTCAATGCTAAGTACTAAATACAATACCTTAGTGATGACAAGGATTAGGGACATTAATCCCCATAAGGACATCTTTTCTTGTTTCCTAAACTCCGGGTCTTAAAGGAAAAATTAGCTTGATTTACATTTGGTCTTAGGAGTGATACCTTGTGAGTTTAACAATATTACATACTCAAATGGTGTTGAAGAGCACAAATGCCAAAATCTGGACAATGTAATAAAAACTAACATTTCTAATTCAGCACAAAGTTCATAAGAATGTGTCAATTCCAATGCATCATCTAGCAAGATAATATAACAGTGAGTGTCATCAACCTATAAACTTGATGACAAGCAAGTTTGTTCAAAAGCACAAAAAATCCAGTTGGCGGGGGTAACAATTAGATTGCCAAAAATCCAGTTGGTGGTGACAATCCTTTGTTTCTTCAAGGTACATTGACAGTTCAACTATGCATATTCAGACTTCATGGTGTGTCTCAAGAAGATAATCAATATCTTTTTCTTTGTAGCTTCGCTCAATAGTCGAGTCCACTTTTTGGGGACATTGTTTTCTACTGTTATCACCTTCTTAAAACCATAGCTAATACAGTAAAAAAAACCCCAAAAGACCTCAAGTAATAATAAAACCCAAAAATCAAATCAATCCAACTTCACAAAGAAACCCTAGAACATATCAAACTCATTCAAATCCTGTACAAAACCAGAAAGCTTATAAGTACAGATACAATCCTAAAACTAACAACAATGAAACTTAAATCTGTAAACATGTACAGAAACAATCAAAACAGAACGCTTTGTTCATCAAAGGGCAAGAAAAATGAAAAAGAGAAGAAGAAGAAGAAGAGGAGGAGAGGGAGGAGGAGAATCATACCTGGTTTTTGCTTTCTCCTCTCCTTTCTCTGTTTTTCCCACAGGTGCTTTCTTTCTTTTCTCTATGCGTGCCCGACTTATTTGTGTGAAAGTGAACGAGTTCACTGTTGTAATGTGTCTCACAAGAGACAAGGTCGAACCTGTTTTTGGAAGCAAATCGAAAAAAAAAAAACCTAAAACGTGGGTCCCACACGATTACCAAACAACTATGTTTGGGTTCAGTTTTGAACTGACACCTGCTGGCCAGGTTTTTGGCCTACCCAAACACGCCAAACACGCCCTTACTAAATAAGAGAAAACCTATTCTAAGTAATAAAGGATAATTAGCGATAAGAGACCGGTGAAGGATATAGGGGTTATGGAAAGTTTCAAAAGAGTTTTGGGTATGATAATGTGTAGGTGAGGTGTATAGAGTAATGCGGTGCACATCATTCCCCTGCCCTTAAACGACACTTGTCCTCAAGGGTTGAATTTTGGAAAGCGTTGCTGGATTGTGGACCATAATTCCCAAGTGGCATCCTTAGGTGCAGTTCCAGCCCAATGAATCAAAACCTCCGTGGCAGCGTGGTTCCGGCGCTTAACTATGCGACGGTCAAGAATGGTGAGGGGTTCCACCTGGATTATACCGTCTTCATTGATTTGGGGCAAGTTGGTGGAGGCAATTGCACGAGAGCCCAATTTCTTCTTAAGCCAGGAGACGTGAAAGACTGGATGTATATGAAACCCGTCTAGTAACTCGAGTTTGTATGCAACGGGCCCAATGCGCTCCAAAATTTGAAACGGCCGAAGAATCGAGGAGCTAATTTCACAGAATGACGAAGAGCAACGCTAGACTGACAATATGGTTGTAATCGTAAGAATACCCAATCGTCAATTGCAAACTCCCGTTCGGGGTGCGTTTCTTATCTGCTTGCGATTTCATACGTTCCCCAAATTTTCATTCAAGATGCGTAAGAGAGAGTCGCGAGTACGTAATTCAACATCCACTTGATGAATTGAAGAGGCACCATCATATGGGGCAAGGGGCAGAGGTGGTTGACCATAAACCGCCTCGTAAGGGGACATTTTTGTAGCTTCATGAGGAGAAGTATTATACCACCATTCTGCCCATACTAACCACTTGACACATTGACTTGGTTTAGTGCCGGTAAAACAGCGAAGATACGTCTCAAGAGTATGATTCACCACTTCTGTTTGGCCATCAGTTTGGGGATGATAAGCTGTACTCATTCTTAGCTGAGTGCCTTGTAAACGCCATAGTTCCTTCCAAAAGGTGCTAAGAAAAACATAATCACGATCACTCACAATAGAAGTTGGCATGCCGTGTAGTTTAAAAATGCTATTGATAAAGGCTTCTACGACACTTGCAGCGGTGTAGGGATGCGAGAGTGAAACAAAATGGGCAGATTTGGAAAGATGATCAACAACAACGAAAATGACGCTGCAGCCTTGTGATTTAGGTAGGCCATCGATGAAATCCATGGAGAGAGAGGTCCATCCATACGCCCTCTGGAATGGGAAGGGGCTGTAGTAGGCCAGGCGGGTGCACATTTTCATATTTATTTCGTTGACAGATATCGCATTCTTGCACATAAGTTTTAATATCATGTTTCACACCTCTCCATAGAAGGTGCATGCAACCCTTTTGTAAGTTTTTTGTATCCAGAATGGGCAGGGGAAGGTGTATCGTATAATTCCTTCAAGATATGTAAGCGAAGAGATGGGGTAGAAGGTAACACAATTCGGCCCTTGCGGTGTAGGAGCTCATCATGAAAAGAGTAGTGAGGAATAACCTCGCTCGTTGTGGTGATGCGGTGGATGAGAGGTTGCAAAATTGGGTCATCCTTGTAGCCATTCTTGACATCCTCCAAGCCGGCCCAAATGGGTTGAGAGAGGGCAAAGGCACCGTTTTCAAACCTTTGCGAAAAAGCATCAGCTGCAGTGTTTTCGGTACCCTTCTTGTAAACGATTTCATAATCATAGCCCATAAGCTTACTCAACCATTTTTGTTGTGCGGTAGTAACAATGCGTTGATCTAGGAGATGTGTTAAGGCTTACATGGTCAGTCTTGATGATGAAACGACGACCCAAGAGGTAAGGGCGCCACTTGTCGACAACGTGCACCATTGCTAATAATTCCCTTTCATACGTGGAGTAGCCAAGGCTTTTACCGGACAAGGCCTTGCTCAAGAAAGCGATGGGTTGGCCTTGTTGCAAAAGAACACTACCAATTCCCGTGCCGGAAGTGTCACATTCAAGAACAAAGGGCTTGCTGAAAGTCAGGCAGAGCAAGAACGGGAGCATGAGTCATGGCATCTTTAAGGGCAACAAAAGCCTTGGAGGCGTCATTGGACCATTGAAAGGAGTCCTTGTGAAGAAGGGCCGTTAAAGGGCTGTTGATTTGTTCATATTGAGCAATGAATTTTCGGTAATAACCTGTGAGCCCGAGAAAACCACGCAAACCTTTGATGGTGTGAGGCTCAGGCCAATCGAGCATACATGCGATCTTTTGTGGGTCAACGCGTACCCCTTCGTGGCTGATCACATGACCAAGGTGAGGATTTCGAATATGCATTTGGAACGCTTAGCAACGAGCTTGTGTTGCCACAAAGCCCGAGACTGTCACGCTCCGAATCCGGATACCCAGATACGACTCGAAAATTCGTGGATCGACCCATACCCAAACCTAGAGGTGATCCATGAATGTCCCCTAGTGGTCCAATTAGGTCAATTAGACTACTAAGGTTCATTCAAAAACCCACTAAGTAAAAAAAAAGCATCTAGATGTAGAAAACACATAATTCAAATAATTCAATCAATCAACTAAATATGGAGAGATGAAGTGAGAACATGCTCTCAATCAAAGGCTTACACGCCCGTGAAAATAAATAAATAATGTTATAAAATAATCAAATACAACTTTCTAAAGTGTGGGATCGACTCCCAAATCCTCGCCGATCTCCTCGAATGCACTGGAGTCTTTCGCCTCAAAATAATCTCTCGTACCCGACTCCTCAAAATCTGAAAATGGTATCGGTATAGCACCATGAGCCGAGGCCTAGTAATAACAACTGTGTGCATGGTATGATATCATACTATACAAGTTTTTTAACCAATGTATACATCTCAATCGTATAATAAGGATGACATGAATATGAGAGTGAATGCAAGTGAGTACGGAATGCAAATGCAACTAGTACCCATAACCACATAGGGTCTCCATCTCCTTCCGGCACTGGGAGCGGTCTCATTGATCCATCTGCACGATATAATAACGTCTGGGGCCTTTCACCCTAGGGTACCGAACCCTGATTAATTGATAAAACCAATATAAACGTATATAATATACTTCAACCCCGTTCCCTTATGCACCCCTTATATGAAATGACGTGATGATCATGGTATGACAACAAGATAGTACTAGGGCTACATGGCATAAGCACACATGTATTTAACATTTAAATAATAATATAAAATGAAACAAGATCATCAAAAGTGATAACATGGGAACGAATTAGGATTAAACATGAATAACATGTAACAATCACCGAAAGTCACGATCAACACGGATGAACAATATAAGTGAAATCGCAAGAGAATCTAACACACCATTGTCGAACCCTATGAGGGACCAATGACACAAGGTCGAACCCTAAAGAGGGATCCAAGACACTTGGCTGAACCCTATAAGAGATCCAAGACACATGGGTGGGATCCCCATGCATACAAGTATAGGTCAAACCATCTAGGTTTAATAGTCAATAAGTCATGACCGAACCACTAAGGGTTCCCTAAGTCAGTAATTGTCCAAAATCCAAGAAATAGGTAGTTCACAGAAAATATAGTTTCTTGTAAAAAGCATAACTAAATAAATATAAATTAGAAAAATACAAACTTAATGATTTAAAAACTAGATTCACAGAGGTTTTTAGGAAAAATAATAGAAAAACATTCAGATTCAAAATATAGGTCGAAACCCTTAATAAAATGGACCGGACAGAATCTGAAATTCTGAGTTTTACAGAAAAGTACCGTACATTTGAAAAATCATAACTTAATCAATACATATCAGAAAAATACAAACTTAAAGGTTCTAGAAACTAGATTGATAAAGGTATTGTGGGTGCCATATTTTCTGGCAAATGATATGATGACACATGTTCTTTCTACACACGTGCGGTATTAGAAGCTTGACGCGTGGTATTGTTATCATGCGTAAGTAAATGCGCTGGAGATATCGACAGAGGGCATAGCCATCCTTTCGTTGCCAAGCAACTTCCATTAATGGAAATGCCACGTGCCAAGTGAGACGATCAGGGATGAATATCTCGAGGCGGAGTTAATGACAGAATGCATTAACATCTCAAACATGAAATATGTCGGGAAGCATTCAATCTTGTTTGACATATTGATGGTAGATATTAACGGGATTTCTATTCAATCAATCCCGGCAATGTCAAACGAGGTCAATAGACTTACTTGACGGGATCCATTTCCATCTTATCCCGGCAAGGTCATATGACTTGCTGGTGCATACATCCCGACAATATCAAACGAGGTCAATAGACTTACTTGATGGGATTTATTTTAATCTCATCTCGGCAAGGTCACATGACTGGCTGGATGTATATATCCCGACAAGGTCAGCAGACTTACTTGACGGGATCTATTTCAATCTCATCCCGACAAGGTCACATGGGGTCAATGGACTTACGTGACAGGATCTCTTACGAACGAGATAAGTATTCTGAACATCATCAGTTTCTTAACCTATGAATATTAGCCACATGGCAGCTAGTTGAATTATTACGATTTCGACATCCCCTTATCCGAATACCTGACACGAAGGATGCCACATCAGTGTCACTTCAGTTATTTCAGGTATAATCGAATCGAGGAAGTCAAGATATAACCATAAGATTCTGTTTTATAACAGAATCCATCCGAGTCATCATTGACTGTTAATGACTAGACACGTGGAAGGTGAGTCACGCCAGTTCTAAGGGTATAAATATGAGACCCTCAGAACTGAGGAAAGGATCTTGCTCTCCAGATCCAGATAGCCTAAACTCTAAACATTTTACTATTTTCATGAACCCTGTTACATTTCCTAAGCTGACTTGAGCGTCGGAGTCTTGTCAACAGGTACAACCATATCTCATCTGGAGATCATCCTATCCTTCGCAGAGGAGAAAGCAGTTTCATCCTAGAGCATCAAAGTCGTTCGATCATCACCAAAATCTGAATCGTCTGACCTCGAAGATTGTGTGGGTTAGATCAGATATTTTTCCCCCACATCTTTTGGCGCCGTTTGTGGGAATCGAGGAGATGTTTTCCGTTCTAAGAGAGATTCGATTCGAGTAATGGTGGATACCAGACGCACTGGCCTCAGGAGTAGGAGAGAGAAGAATCCTCCCAGCGATCTTAGAGATGCTATCACGGAGGGCAGAAGGGCGAGAGAACTGGACAATCAGCAGAAGATGATTGCCCAGTTGCGCAAAGAGAATGAAGAGTTGAAGCAGCGGATGACAGTTGAACGGACTGGTGGCTATATATCTAGTACAGCCAGACATAGTCATCATCAGAAGAGTCATTTCCAGTCAGATAGGTCAAATTCAGAGGAATCTGTCATGCGAAATCGACGGAGCGGACATGGGGATTCACAAATCCCACTTCCGGAGAAGCGTCATAAGGCCGAGTCTTCTTGTCAACGAAGCTCGGATCATATTCAACCCAAAACCAAGAAGCAGATTGCTGATCTGGTAGCTGAGATGATGGGAAAGAAAGAAACATTGGCTGATAAGATGATTGCAATGGCGACGAGAGTTCTCAGAGATTCTCCTTTCACAGAAGAGATACAGGGATATCGTGCCCCAAAATCTTTCTCATATCCAAAATTTTTAGTATTCACAGGAACTACAGATCCCGTGAACCATGTACTTCGCTTTAGGAAAGCGATGACAATGTGGGAGTTCCATGACGAACTCCTTTGCAGAATGTTCCCTTCTACCTTGAGTGATGATGCACTGATCTGGTTTAACCAGATAGCTCCACGGACTATCTCCGATTTCACCAAATTGAGCACCCTCTTCATCACTCGGTATTCATGCAATAGATTGCATAAGAATGACGTCGACGTGTTGTTTAATGTACGCTGTGATCAGAAGGAGACATTGCGGGATTTCACAAAAAGATTCCGTACTCTCATGACCATAGTGGAAGATTGTGATGATAAACACGCTGTTACAGCCTTTCGGAAGGCATTGCCTACAGGTTCTGGGCTGTATACGTCCTTAACTAAGAATAGGCCGGTAAGTATGGAAGCCTTGTTCCTTCGAGTTGAAAAGTATTCTAAGCTCGAAGATGACACTCTTTAACGTGGCCGTAGCAGTGAATGAAGTGAAGAAGGCTCCGACGTCCAGCAAAATTTTGAAGGGAAAGTAGAAGGTTGCTACTAAGGATACGACAACAGAGATTCCCGAGAAGAAACCAGAGAAGTCGGGAAGTACTGATCAATATCCTCGTCGGGAGAAGAGGATTTTTACAGCGTTGAACAAGACTCATAGTCAGATCTTTGATCTGATTAAGAACGAGAAATATCTCCAATATCCTAGACCAATGAGGCCGGACTTGAAGGGAGATAGAGATATGATGAAGTTCTGTGCCTTCCACCAAGAAGCTAGGCACATAACAGATAAATGTTGGGCGCTGAGGCACAAGATTGAGGATCTAATTAACCAAGGCTACTTGCAACAATTTACTGCCAGCACGACTGGGGCAGTAGCTGGAGCCGAGGTCCCCAAGAAAGATAAAAACCCCGTTAAACAGCAAGAATGCGGGTTGGTGATTGACGTTATACACGGGAGAGGACGACAGCTATCCCGTGGAAAAACGGAGAGGGTAGACAAGATCAAAATCAGGAAGGTTGAACACCTGAACGAGATCCTATATCTATCAACGGTTCCTAGAATGACAGACCCAGTGGAGATGATGGAGAGTACTGATGCAACTATTTTCTTCTCCGACAAAGATCTCGTGGGAGTAGATCATCCACATTTGGATGCGTTAGTGCTCACTTTGCCTGTGGGCAATTACGAGGTGAAGCGTCTACTGATAGATCCGAGTAGCTCAGCCAAAATTTTGTTTGTTAACCCATCAGATCTTATCCAGAGCAATGTTCCCCTGGTCGGGTTTAGTGGCCAGAGAGAATATGCTCTGGGAAAGGTAATTCTACCAGTAAAGACGGGGCCGATCACATCTATGGTGGAATTCCTTGTTCTAGATACACCATCCCCCTATAATGACATTTTGGGAAGAGGATGGATACATGAGGTAAAGGGCGTACCTTCCACATATCATCAATTGTTCAGATTCCCGACTGATCACGGGATTATGGAGCTTAAAGGAGATCAAGCCATCTCAACAAAATGTTATGCCATGGCCCTTAGACCGAAGAGTGTCCCAGACCAGGAGGATCATCATGGAGAAGGGGCCTCATCTGTGATTGTTGAGCAATAGCAATCAGAGCGCATCCTGGCAAGTCTACTACAGACTGCGCCGAGCCGGGAGGGTGGCAATGTTCAGTTTGAACAAGGAACCATTCCCACGGTGGAAGAAACTGACCAGATCAACCTCAGTAGTGAGGAAGATCCAAAATATACCTTTATCGGGGCTGGTTTATTTATGTAAGAGAAGATATCCTACACTGACTTTCTAACATCTTACATGGATGTTTTCGCATGGTCATTCGACGATATGCCGGGTATTCCTCTCGACATCTCTTGTCATCGTTTACAGGTAAATTAAATAGTAAGCATTTACCTGTGAAGCAGAGACCTCGAAGGATTGCTCCCGAAAAGCAACAGGCAGTCCAAGAGGAGATTGATAAACTCCTAAAGGCCGGGTTCATCCGTGAAGTTAACAATGCTCAATGGTTAGCCAACATAGTAGTTGTTCTGAAGAAGAATGGGAAGATCAGAGTTTGCATAGACTTCACCCATTTGAATAAGGCCTGCCCTAAAGATCCATATCCCTTGCCAAGGATTGATCAACTTGTCGACGCCACCTCAGGTTATGAAATCTTGTCTTTCATGGAAGGGTGCTCGGGCTACAATCAGATTTCGTTGTATGAGCCAGATCAGGAGATGACGGCCTTCACGACTGATAGGGGCGTCTTTTGTTATAAAGTGATGCCTTTTGGCCTCAAAAACGCAGGAGCCACTTATCAGCGCCTCATCAATAGAATGTTCCATAACATAATTGGCGTGACAATGGAAATATATATAGATGATATGATGGTTAAGACGCGGACTCGGGAACTTCATCTGGGAGATCTTGGAAAAACGTTCGACCGTCTACGGGAGTATCAAATAAAGCTCAATCCTGCCAAATGCGTCTTTGGAGTGACCTCAGGGAAGTTTCTAGGTTATCTCATTACAAGGCGAGGAATTGAAGCTAATCCCGAGTAGATCAGGGCCTTGACGGAAATGCCTTCACCAAAGAACGGGAAGGAAGTCCAAAAGTTGGCCGGGAGAATAGCAGCATTGAATCGCTTCATAGCGAGATCGTCAGATAGATGCAGACCTTTATTCAGGCTCTTGAAGAAGAATGGGAGGTTTAATTGGATGAAGGAATGTGATGAAGCCTTTCAGAAGCTCAAACACTATCTCTCCCAACCTCTAATTCTTTCTAAACCCGATCAAGGAGAGCCTCTAGGTCTCTATTTGGCTACTACTGATAAATCTATCAACGCCGTCCTCTTCTGTGAGCTCAACCGAGAAGAACGGCCAGTATATTTTATCAGTAAAACTCTTATTGGAGCAGAAATGAGATATGCCACAATCGAGAAAGCTGCCCTTGCTTTGATTTATGCTTCTAGGCGTCTTAAACCCTACTTCGAAGGAAGAACTATTATAGTCTACATAGAGCATCCTTTGAAATCTATACTCGGTAAGATCGATTTATCAGGAAGAATGGCTAAATGGGCCATCTATTTGGCTCAGTATGACATTCAGTTCTCACCAAGGACGTCCGAGAAGGGACATGCCTTAGTAGGGTTTTTGGCTGATTTCCCAGTTCAAGATGTGGCAGATACTGGGGGCGAAGACAAAGAAGTTCTTCCACTTCCCGAGATGCCAGAGATGTTGAATCCTAAGATGGGGTGGAGGTTGTTTACTGATGGATCGGCCAGCGAAAATGGATCGGGTATAAGAGTTGTTCTAGTCACACCCGAGAACACTAGATTGGAAAAATCTGTTAAACTCGGGTTTGTGGCATCCAATAACGAAGCAGCAATATAAAGCAATGATTTCAGGCCTCCAGACAGCACTAGATCTCGGGATAAAGGATATTACCGTATATACTGATTCTCAGTTGGTCGTCAGTCAATACGCTGGGACATATCTAGCCCGAGATGAGAGGATGGCAGCTTATTTAGATATCGTTCAACAATTGGCAGGATGATTCGATAACCTAGAGGTTCATCAATTACCTCGAATGGAAAATCGGCATGCTGATGCCTTGGCCTATTTGTCCACTATATTGGGAGGAACTGAGTCGAGAACCATACCCGTGGACTATCAAGAATTCCCAAGTATTCACTTACCCGTTGAGATGTACTTAGCCCCGATTGAGGTTGATCATAAGCCAAGTTGGATGGATGATTTTCGAAGGTATTTACAGAATGGAGAGCTCCCATCTGGGAGAGATGCAGCGAAAAGAATTCAGAGGCTTGGAAGAAGATATACCATGGTGGGCCAGGATTTGTACAGAAAATCAGCATCAGGCCCCCTCCTCAAATGCCTTACCCCCTAGTGAATCTCAGCAAATTTTTCTTGAGATACACGCAGGTGAATGTTGAAATCACTCGGGGGCGAGGATATTGGCACATAAAGCCATCAGCCAAGGTTATTTTTGACCCTATATGCAGAAAGATGCCAAGTTGCTTGTCAAGAAATATGAGAAATGCCAGAAATACTCTCCGTTGATCAAAGTTCCTGCCGAAGAGTTACATCCTGTATTCAGTCTATGGCCATTTGCAAAATGGGGATTGGATATAATGGGACCATTCTCGACAACCCTAGGAAATGTCAGATTCTTACTGGTAACCACAGATTACTTAACAAAGTGGATCGAAGCAGTTCCATTAGTTCAGGTGCAGTCTTCACATGTTAAGAGGTTCTTGTGGGAGAATATCATCTGCCGATTTGGCATTCCAGAGGAGATTGTCACAGACAATGGAACCCAGTTTGATTCCGCCGAGGTGAAAACTCTATGTCAGGCTTTGAATATAAAGAAGCGGTTATCCGCCCCGAGATATCCCCAGAGTAATGGATTTACTGAAAGAGCAAATCGAGTTATACTCGAAAATTTGAAGAAGAGGCTGGATCAGGTGAAGGGAAAATGGGCAGAAGAATTGTCAGGAGTACTATGGGCATACCGAACTACCCCGAGAAGGACTACAGGAGAATCTCCATTTTCCCTGGCCTATGGGTCAAAAGTAGTGATCCCTACAGAAATTGTTGTCTCGACATCTCGTACTCAGGCTGTCAATACTGGACAAAATAAGGAGATTCCGGCTCGAGATAATGATTTATTAGAAGAACGGCGCGAGCAAGCGGTTGTAAGATTGGCAAATTATCAGCAAACCATCAAACGATCGTATGATCGCCGTGTCAGACGCAGAACCTTCAAAGTTGGAGATTTGGTATTAAAGAAAGTATTTGACAATACCAGAGAGCCTGGGAGTGGCAAATTGGGTGCCAATTGGGAAGGTCCTTACCTTATTGATAGGATTGGACAGAATGGGGACGTATTACTTGAAAACTCAGGATGGAGATGTATTCGAAAGGTCGTGGAATGCATTTAATATGCGCATCTTCTATCAATAGAGATAACTCCAAATTTCTCATACAAGAAGCATCATCATTAACTATAAAGTCCTAGCCGAGAGCCTTGGATTCTTATACTTCTTGGCTTCTTACCTTGATAAGAATTCAAGTATACAAACCGGAAGGCCGGGATGATCTAAATATTCTTAGTCATGCGACTAGAATTAACGAGATTCCCGTCGACTATGAAGTCCTAGCCGGGATCCTTGGATTCTTATACATCTTGGCTTATTGCCTCGATAAGAATTCAAGTATACAAACCGGAAGGCCGGGATGATCTAAATATTCTTAGTCATGCGACTAGAATTAACAAGATTCCCGTCGACTATGAAGTCCTAGCCGGGAGCCTTGGATTCTTATACATCTTGGCTTCTTGCCTCGATAAGAATTCAAGTATACAAATCGGAAGGCCGGGATGATCTAAATATTCTTAGTCATGCGACTAGAATTAACGAGATTCCCGTCGACTATGAAGTCCTAGTCGGGAGCCTTGGATTCTTATACTTTTTGGCTTCTTGCCTCGATAAGAATTCAAGTATACAAACCGGAAGGCCGGGATGATCTAAATATTCTTAGTCATGCGACTAGAATTAACGAGATTCCCGTCGACTATGAAGTCCTAGCCGGGAGCCTTGGATTCTTATACATCTTGGCTTCTTGCCTCGATAAGAATTCAAGTATACAAACCGGAAGGCCGGGATGATCTAAATATTCTTAGTCATGCGACTAGAATTAACGAGATTCCCGTCGACTATGAAGTCCTAGCCGGGAGCCTTGGATTCTAATACATCTTGGCTTCTTGCCTCGATAAGAATTCAAGTATACAAACCGGAAGGCCGGGATGATCTAAATATTCTTAGTCATGCGACTAGAATTAACGAAATTCCTGTCAACTATGAAGTCCTAGCCGGGAGCCTTGAATTCTCTTGCACTTTGATAAGAATTCAAGTACTTAGACCAGCAGGCCGTGATAATCCAGGTGGATTCCTTACAAGCCTATTTTCCTACCCGGGATCCTTTTGTTCTAACATATTGGCTTTATGCCTTGATAAGAATTCAGTTCATATTATAAGAAGGAAAGATGTTCTATTATATCTGAAAGCCTTAAGCGGCATCTACATACGACAGCCTCTTAGGCGCAAAAAAAAAATAAAAAATGATGCCCATGGCATTGATCATAAAGTCAAACACTCTGCTCGCCCACCGGCTGAATAGCAGGTGCATTGACATCAGGACTCCCTTCTACAAGAAATGATTCGGTGTGAAGAGGTGGATTGACTGATGGGATTTGAGAATCGGCTATAGTTGTAGAGTCGGGAGGAGGAATTACTGCGGGTACATTATTGAGATTTTGCTCGCCCATAGTCACAGAATGATCGACTGGAGTAGATATCTCGAGGCTGTTATCGGGAAATTGTTCAAGTTCTTCGGCAACTTCTGATCCATCTTCTCCATGATCCATCTGGCACTGAGCATACCCTTCGCAGTATCCCAAAGCGTGACTCTCTCCTTGAAGTTCATGAGAAGCTCTTTCAATCTCATCCCGTTCAGCTATGACCTTTTCCAAATCTTTTCCGAGCTGATCACCAGCTTGGCGGGATTTTTCAAATTCTTTCTGCAGGTGGTCATTTTGAATCTTTGCCCTGACCAGATCGTCCTTAGCATTCTTTTGTGCAGCCAAAGCCTTAGTTGCTATATCTTTTTCCAATGCTGCCTTGGTCTTGGCAATTTCTGCAGATTGGAGGGCAGTTTGAAATTGATCTTCACGGGCTTTCAAATTGGCTTCACGGGAACTTAATGCCGATTCAAGCTCAGCAATTTTCTTCTTACTCTCCTCATATCGGTTAGTGACATCTGTCACATAATCCTTTAACCCGATATATGAGTGAACAGTCTGCAAAAACACGAAGATTTCAGATTTAGAAATTCAAACAAGGAGATTCAGAATCATCAAAAGTTTCTTTTATACCTCGAGAATGGAACGGCTAATCACATCATGGATTGTTGACAGGACTGTCAGATCAACATATCAAAGTCTGTCTTTGGGAAGACATATATGTTCAATATACTTTACTGCAACCCCGGGGTTGGTGATCGAACTGGCCCCAGAAATTGGCATCCCATCGTCCAAATGTCCTGCCTTGATCACATACTCTTGACCTGCATTAAATTCTGGGAAACCTACAATGGGATGTCTTCTCCGGTAAGCCTCTTTTTTTGATATCCACTTATCTATCATATCAAAAGAAGTTCTCTTTGGGAAGGAAGTCCAAGATGCATATCCCTCACCTGAAGAAGTGCTCGCATCACCAAGCCTTTGGAGGTTTGCGGGGGGAACGGGAAGCATCTCTATTGAGGGCGAGGTATCTCCCCGATCTCCTTGATTAAGCGAAGGAGAAGGGATTCTGGAAGGAGAGTTAGGGGTGATAGGAGAATCAACCCGTCGAATTGAAGGGCTGGGACTTATTTGTTGAGCAGGAGGTTGAGGAACCACAACAGGGGGAGAGTGTGTTGACTCGTGAATGGACATCTCAGCTAGACGAGAGCTGGATGCATCAAACTTTGGTGTCAAACCTTTCACCAATTTCCTCCTCTTCCGTCGCGGAGGATCCACAACGGGGCGTGAGAAATCTGTCCGCCTCATTTGATCTTTCTTACTGGCCATCTACAATGAGAGGAGAAGAATGTCAGAGATAATTTACTAAAGTCAGAAAGTACGATCACAAGCTTATTACCTCTTCCGTTCTTGATTGTCGGGCGAGCTCATTTCGTGGTTCTAGGTGACCACCTGGATGCCTGAAATATTCGGCAATAGGCAGAGCATCAGTAGAAGTGCTGGAGGGACGAGATTCTGATGGATTTGACATCCGAACCTCGGGTTGAGGTTTCCTTTTTCTTACGAGAGGAATTTTTGGGCTTATATCCTCGGGATTGTCTTCACCCGTCCTGGTAGAGATCACGGGAGCAGATGATCTGGAGTTCTTTGGAATAGCTGGTTGTCGGGGTTGCGAAGGAATATTCCCGGCAAGATTCTCGGGAAGAGCTGATTGACGGGTTTGTGGAGGAATATTCCCGGCAAGTGACTAGACTTTTACTATTGCAGGGATCTTTCGGAGGATATGTTTGACCTTATCTTTGATATCTGCTGGATATCTTAACGGGGGTCTCACAAAGTCTGCAAGGAACAAATTTTTTTTTTTTTTGGTAAGGGTTCTCGAGATATTAATATTAGTATACCCGGGAATAATGAAATAGTAAAAAAAAACATACCTCGAAGATTGAAGTTCGATCTAACCCTATTCCTCGGGGGACCCTCCTCTGTCCTCTCATCAAACTCCCACGATCCCGTCACCAGGAGGGGATTAGCATGCCAACCCTTATGAGAAGTGGGCAAGTTTTCGACAATCTTTTTGGCTTTATCCCGAGCAGCCACCGTCCAGAACATTAGAGGGTGAGTGGAGTCGGGACATTTCTTCAAGAAGTATAGATAATCGATCTCGGGAAGACCGATTTTGAGCTTACTGGAAGCATTGATATAATCGATTCTGGCCATTAGACGCTAGAAATTACGATTTAGTTGACCAGGAGCACGATCGTAGAAACGAAGTACTTCCCGGACAAGAGGAGAAAGAGAGAGAGACAGCCTGAATTTTAGTTGGGCACAAGTTATACTAATCTCACCAGGATTGGTATCCTCACCATGATGACCTCCAACCATTATGAAGATTGAGGCAGGAATTCAAAATTTCCTCCTTAGACCAATGATGTATGGGTCATTCCCATAAGAGGGAACTCTGTCTATCATCCCCGGAACATCTGATTCCGTTGATGGGTCAGCAACAGGGTTTACTCCTTCATGTTCTTCATCAGGCCTAACCACATAGGTGTCAATGGCCCGATCCGTAGAATCAGAAGTATCCTCCCCTTCCAAGGGAGGGTTAGACCCTACAGGCTCATGCCCAGGTAACTCAATACTTTCTTCTAAGACTCTTTACCCCTCATGGTTCTTGAAACAAGAAAAGAAAACAGAAAGGAGAAGATGAAGATATAGATATCCAAAACTTGAAGATTGCAGCAGTGGATTATTGAAGAATGATATGAAGAATTCCGGTTGAATGCAGACAAGATCTTCAAGAAGAGGATGAACTAGAACAGATTCGCACAAGGAAGAAAGCGAGAAGCCAGAAATGATATAAAGAGGAGTCCAAATCTATTTATAGAGATAGAATCTGGATTTATCAAACTTATAGTCTGGGAATATCAAACCCCGGGCTCCAAAATTTCAAAATTCTTATTCGACTATTCAACAGCTTGCCTCTTCGAATACTGCATCTATCAATCATTCTATTCGACGGCCGTACATAGGGCTTCATGCCTGTACGGACACGTCCCATTTTGGCAGTTATGGTAGACGCCACATTAAATGAAGAAGACAACAGTTGAGTGACTTGAAGGAAATTCGATGGACACAAATTAACAATAGATCGTCAACGGTTGAGATCTTTTTCTGAAGATACGACAACAGCTCCTCGATCTTCTAAAAAAGGGGGGCGATGTGGGTGCCGTATTTTCTGGCAAATGATATGATGACACGTGTTCTTTCTACACACGTGCGGTATTAGAAGCTTGATGCGTGGTATTGTTATCGTGCTTAAGTAAATGCGCCGGAGATATCGACAGAGGGTATAGCCATCCTTTCATTGCCAAGCAACTTCCATTAATGGAAATGCCACGTGCCAAGTGAGACGATCAGGGATGAATATCTCGAGGCGGAGTTAATGACAGAATGCATTAACATCTCAAACATGAAATATGTCGGGAAGCATTCAATCTTGTTTGACATATTGATGGTAGATATTAACGGGATTTTTATTCAATCAATCCCGGCAATGTCAAACGAGGTCAATAGACTTACTTGACGGGATCCATTTCCATTTATCCCGGCAAAGTCATATGACTTGCTGGTGCATACATCCCGACAATATCAAACGAGGTCAATAGACTTACTTGACGGGATCTATTTCAATCTCATCTCAGCAAGGTCACATGACTGGTTGGATGCATATATCCCGACAAGGTCAGCAGACTTACTTGACGGGATCTATTTCAATCTCATCCCGACAAGGTCACATGGGGTCAATGGACTTACGTGACAGGATCTCTTATGAACGAGATAAGTATTCTGAACGTCATCAGTTTCTTAACCTATGAATATTAGCCACATGGCAGCTAGTTGAATTATTACGATTTCGACATCCCCTTATCCGAATACCTGACACGAAGGATGCCACATCAGTATCACTTCAGTTATTTCAGGTATAACCGAATCGAGGAAGTCAAGATATAACCATAAGATTCTATTTTATAACAGAATCCATCCGAGTCATCGTTGACTGTTAATGACTAGACACGTGGAAGGTGAGTCACGCCAGTTCTAAGGGTATAAATATGAGACCCTCAGAACTGAGGAAAGGATCTTGCTCTCCAGATCCAGATAGCCTAAACTCTGAAACATTTTACTATTTTCGTGAACCCTGTTACATTTCCTAAGCTGACTTAAGCGACGGAGTCTTGTCAACAGGTACAACCATATCTCATCTGGAGATCATCCTATCCTTCGCAGAGGAGAAAGCAGTTTCATCCTAGAGCATCAGAGTCGTTCGATCATCACCAAAATTCGAATCGTCTGACCTCGAAGATTGTGTGGGTTAGATCAGATATTTTTTTCTCCACAGGTATCTATGAAAAATAATTATAAAAATATTTAGATTAAAAATATAGATCAAAATCCCAAGTGAAGTAGACCGTGTAAAATCTAGAATTCTGGTTTTTTTTGTAAAGTCTAACAAATTAGAAAAATCATAACTTAATCAATATAAATCAGAAAAATACAAATTCAAAGGTTCTAGAAACTAGATTGATAGAAGTATCTATGAAAAATAATTAAAAAAATATTTAGGTTAAAAATATGGATCGAAATCTTAAGTGAAGTGGACCATTTAAAATCTAAAATTCTGGTTTTTTTCATAAAGTCTAACAACTTAGAAAAATCATAACTTAATCAATACAAATCAGAAAAATACAAACTCAAAGGTTCTAAAAACTAGATTATAGAGGTATCTATAAAAAATAATTAGAAAAATATTTAGATTAAAAATATAGATCGAAATCTCAAGTGAATTGGACTGTATAAAATCTAGAATTTTGGATTTTTTAGTAAAGTCCAATAACTTAGAAAAATCATAACTTAATCAATACAAATCAGAAAAATACAAACTTAGATGTTCTAGAAACTAGATTGATAGGGGTATCTAAGAAAAATAATTAGGTTAAAAATATAGATTGAAATATCAAGTGAAGTGGACTATGTAAAATCTGGAATTCTGGGTTTTACAGAAAAGTCCAGCACATTTGAAAAATCATAACTTAATAAATACAAATCAGAAAAATACAAACTCAAATGTTCTAAAAACTATATTGATAGAGATATCTATAAAAAATAATTTAAAAAATATTTAGATTAAAAGTGTAGATCGAAATCCCAAGTGAAGTGGACCGTGTAAAATCTAAAATTCTAGTTTTTTTTTTGGTGAAGTCCAACAATTTAGAAAAATCCTAACTTAATCAATACAAATCAGAAAAATACAAACTAAACGGTTTTAAAAAATAGATTCATAAAGGTATACACATAAAAATATAAAAAAAATGATAAAGAACATAGTAATTTGTTATAGGTATAAAATAGACTATGGCCAAACCCATCATGGTGGCCCAAAATAAAGATCAACCCAATAAGAAAAAAATAAATATTGTTGAAAGTAATTTATAATGAGTATCAACCATTACCTAATGAAAGAAAAATAAAATCTTGAAGAAAAACAAGTATAGGATGGATCAAACACACTTACCTCAAGGTTTCTTGAACTTTAATGAAAATCAAAAGTTTTTTCAAATTTGAAAGTCGTCGGAACGTCCTCCCCTCTGAGTATGTTCTTCTAATCGGAGTTCCCGTCAATTCTCCCTTCTTGCTCGATTGCGATTGGTGCCCGGATGAAGGTTTAATGGAGCTTTCTCTATTCTTCAATGGAGTTGGGTTCGTAAAAGCTTCTAAAGCTTTAGGGTTTTCATAAATAGGTTTAGGGAAGGATTATGATTTCTATTTTAGTGAAATTCGTAACCATCAAAGAGATGACTTTTTCAACCCTCAAAAACTTATATTTTACAATACTAATAAGTTAGAAATGAGCTCAAGGCCCATTACATCAACTAGGCTTTATTTAAGAATATTATTAAGCCCAAAAGGTCTCTATATTGGCCATACGGGCCCACCCAATAATCATAATACAAATAATTATAAATTAATTCAATCAAACTATATTATATAATTTAAAAGTCCATACAATAAGGTATTGACACATGTCACACACATAAATCATATAAAATAGTCTAAATACAAAAAAATTACAAAAAAGTTCAAAGCCTCGAAAAATGTCAAATGACATCGGAATCAGCCGAAAGTGATTCATGGGCCCCACACACCTATTAAATAAATAAAAAATAATTAAATATTATTTTTAAAAAATATAAGAATGGTAGGAAAGTTTAAAAAAATTACGAAAATATTATTTTGTCAAAATCTCCTAAAATCTTCGACTAGAGTTTTCATGTCTTAGAAAATGTTTCAAATTTCATAGGTAAGTTGGTAATGATAAAATAGAAATATTTTTGGTGTCTCGGGCCCACAAAATAATTTTTTTTATAAAAGTTCTAAAATGTTAGTTGGGGAAAGAAAAAGTCCCCTGCAAGTTATGGTTCATTATTTTTAGCAAAAATTTAGAGCGAGTTTCAAAAATAGCAGGTTTTTCAAAGTTGTCATAATAAAACCAAATTAAATACACATACTTAGGCATGATATCAAACCATAAAAACAATAATAGAAGTCTGAAAAAAGTTTAGGTTTGGTGAATTTACCATAATACCCTAGAACGAAAGTTCGGGGTATTACAGAGAGTAAGGGTGACGTGCTATAAATGGGTGTCCCAATCCTTGCTGTAGATAAGGATATCATCAAAGAAAAACTAAGATGAACTTGTGAAGATGATCCCGAAAGATGTCATTCATTAAGCTCTGGAATGTAGATGGTACATTAGTAAGGCCAAAAGGCATAACAAGAAATTCGTAGTGCCCTTCATGCGTGCGAAATGCCGTCTTCTGAATGTCCTCATGATGCACTCAGATTTGATGATAGCGGGACAAGAGGTCTAACTTGGTGAAGAAGTGGGAACCGTGAAGCTCATCCAATAATTCATCCACAACTAGAATGGGGTACTTGACTTTGATGGTGATTGAAAGTAGAGTTTTTCCACGTCGTTGATTACGGAAACCCTAATTTCAACAAGATTTATAATTATCCAAGACTTTTATCCTACAAAAATATAACAATTTCTCGCACAGTGGAAAGTATGTCGGATGTCGATCCGCACTTGGGGTTAGTTCGCGCAAATCAAGAACATGAAATAACAGATTTTTCGCTTGAAATTGTGGAGAGGTGAGAGTAGTGGAATCGCTTTAAAACATCCATTTTGGAGAGATCATTAACAACTATCGAAGGGAAATAAAAATGAACACCTTAACTAAAAATTCAAAGATTAACTCAATTCAATTAAATGTCATTACAACTTTTTAATCGAAAATGAAAACTAACAACTTAACAAGAACACAAGAAGAGAAATTAAGAGGAGAGAGAAAAAGAAGAGAGAGTTAAAGAGAGAAAGTAGAGAGGGATAATGAAAACCTAGAGATTCTAGAGAGAGAAACAAAAGAATGAGAGAGAGAGTGGTAGAGAGAGAATGTTTAAACTAGAGAGAGAAAGAAGAAAGATTGTGAGTTAGAGAGAGATGACCACTTCAGAGAGAGAAATAGGAGAAGAGAGATTACCTTGGGCTTACCTTGGAATCAAGAAGAAGAAGGATGCACTGTCAATAAGGTATGAGGCTCACTATGGAAGGATGAGGCATTTGCATGTGAGGAGAGGAACCCATGATCAAGATGTGGATCGTGGGATCGCAGCAAGTGAGGGCAGTGTTCTCTCTAGTTGGTGTTGATGAGAGTGGTGCTGTGTTGCACACCAGCAACAGTATGGTGAAGGAGATATGGCTGAAGTGATGCCGTAAAGACGATGACGCTTGGAGGTTGCAAAGGACGTTGCTGGAGGAGGGAGGAAGATGCCGATTGAGTTGCAGGTTGGGTTCTCTGCCAATAAGGGAATGATGGTTGAGAAGATGATACCCAACCGTTGAAGGGTTGGTGTTGAGGTAGAAGACGTTGGGAGTTGCTGGTTCGTTGCATGCAGGCCTGGGGTTGCAGGGGCGCACACAGTGAACAAGAGATACACTTACCGGTTGTAGATGTGGGAGTCAACCCAAAGAGATGAGTTGCAAGTTCTTCACGGGCTGTGCACGACTTTGTGGAAGAGGAGGAGCGCTGGTTGAAGGTGGAGGAGCTGTTAGAACCAGGGGAGAGAGGCGTGGATGGAAAGAGATTGAGAGGAAGATGGAGGCGTAAGCAGCTCAAGAGCAAGGGGGCAGCAAGAAGGGATGGAGTTCCTGGCGGATGAGGAATTTGCAGGTGGTGGTGCGAAGTGTGCAGCAGTAAGAAGAAGAGGGCGCAGGCGGTGGAGAACTTGCAGCAGAGAAGAAGAAGAAGAAAAGAACCAGACGAGGAAGAAGAAGGAGAAGAAGAAGGGGGAGAAGCGGCTGGAGTTTTACAACTCCGGCCGAAAAAGATGAAGAAGAAGAAGAAGAAGGGAAAAAGATGATGGGGAAAGAAGGAGGAGAAGGGGGGAAGGAGAGGAGGAGATGGGAAAACAGGATTAGGGTTCAAAACGAGCCCCTCTCCTTCCCCTTTATAAGGATTTTTTTTTAAAGAGAACTTCTTTTCTTTCTTTGGGGGATTTCCCCATTTAGTGGACCCCCCATTTTTAAAAAAAATTATTTAAAAGGTTTTAAAATCGCGGGGTCCACTAAATGGCTAGGCCGCGAGTCAATGATGATGGGCCCGACTGCTCGCCCACATGGAATGATGATGGCCATCGTCTCATAAGATGATGTGACGGATAATTTGCTGACGATTGGATGAATGATGATTGAATTGGGATCCAAATTGGTGACCGACGGATCGAGAGAGATCCAACGGTTAAAAAGCTAAGGGAGGTGGGACAGAACCAACGGATAGGAGATCTGAGGTTATGTCAATAAATCTGAGGATCGGGTGGTGAGATATAAGGAGATGAGAGACAGGAGAGAGAGGAGAGAGAGAATTAAGAGAGAAAATACTACAGACTACAGATATAATAGCTGACGGAGGGTCTGGAACCCTGGTCTTCACTGTGTCCCTCCTCACGCTTCACCAGTAGAGCAAACTATCTTGTCAATTCATGCGACTTTAAACGCTTGGGTATGTCTCTTGGTTATAGGCTCTCCCGCTCTCTTCGTTCTTTAGACTGGCTCTTTGGTCCTTTTGTTCAACCCGTATTTGGCACATATCTTCTAGTCATAGCCTGTGAGCTCTTTAAGCTTTGATAATGGGTTTTCATGATCGATGTGGGCCCGCAAGTCTCGAGAATCATCAAATCAGGGTTTCTTACGATAGAAGAAGTGCGTAATGAGACCTAATCAGAACGACTTTTATCTAGACTTCCGAAAATATGTTTAATGCATGCAAATATACCATTTCATCTAAAAAAGTGTGTTCTACGCAACAGAAGAGACTCTTACCTAGAAAAGTGGATAAATAGAGCAATTTTACGTAGGAGAGTGCGATAACGCTAAAAGGATAATTGCTTAAAATAAGCACTTTTGAGCGAATATTAGTGATGTCATTGAAGGCGCGGTAATCAACACACATCCACCAAGAACCATCTTTTTTGCGGACTAAAAGCACGGGCGAAGAGTATGAACTGGTGCTTGGCCGAATGATACCTACAGAGTGCATTTCATGTACAATATTTTCAATTTCATTTTTTTGAAAATAGGGGTACCTATATGGGCGAACATTGGTGGGCTTGCTTCCTGGTAGAAGCTCGATATGATGGTCATGAGTGCGAACTGGGGGTAGGCCTGTGGGTGCGTCAAACACGTCCGCAAAATGTGTCAAAATGGTGGTGAAATCAGCTGATATAGGTGGGTGGGAATCGGATCCCTCTATGCTATAAAGTTGAAAGAGAATACCCTGTTTGCTTTTGTCGACCAGCCATTGGATCAACTGGTTACTCACGATTTCAGGGATGTGATGGGGAAGGCCGTGGAGGCAATAAGTTGTATCATGTGACTGGAAGGACATCCGTAAGTTCACAAAATTCCATCGGACCTCCCCCAATGTGATAAGCCATTCCATTCCCAACACCATGTCATATGCCCCAAGTGGTAAGATGTGACAATATATCAACAAAGCAAGAGAATTGGTCTAGATGGAGGGGTAGACCATGGCACATACCTTTGCTAGGTATTGTTTTGCCATCGGCTAATGCAACGGCGAATGTTTTGTCTTCATGCACAGCCCAACCGATTCGCCTATGTAACCCCCACATTGATGACATTGTGGGTGCTTCCCAAATCGATCAAAATGCAAATGGGAAGGCGTTTGATCAAACCGTGGATGCGCATAGTACGAGGACCGGCTGACCCAGCGAGTACATACACCGAGATCTGGGGTGAGTCCTCGTCGCTTGGCTGGTGGTGTTCCTCGGTATCGTCCTTGGGTTCAAATCCTTCAATAATGGCAAGTTGGCCCTGGCAACGGTGACCCAGACTGTACTTCTCATCACAGTTGTAACAGAGGCCTTTCTTTCGCCTTTCCAGGAGTTTGGTCGGTGTTAGTTTCTTGGGCGGTGGTGGGTTGTCCTTGGCAGTGGCCTCTATGGGGGTGGGGGGGGGGGGGGGGGGGGCGTGCCAACACATTGCGTGGGGAAATTTTTTTGCTGATGTGGGCTGGTTGTATCGTTTTTGAGCATGCGTTGACTCTTCATGCCAGGTGGCCAGTTGGTACACGTGGCTGAGTGTGACCAGTTGGAACATTCGAACACTTACCCGGATGTTGTCTCATAGGCTGGAGATGAAGCACCCATTAGGAATGATTCTGGTAGTCGCAAGTGGCGGTTGATAAGTCTCTCGAACTGTGACGACCCGAATCTTTTGATCGGATGTGATCGACAATCGAAGTCGTGTATTGTTCGCTATATTGATCTGAGTGGTCGGATGCAACGTAATAAGATGTACTCGATATACATAAGCCAAAGACAGAGATGAGTCACTGCATGGTGTGGCAAATGTCTTCGCAATGAGACGTGTTGGATTAATTTTTTGAGAAATTACCAAAACATCCTTAGTGAATGGGAATTTACAAAGTTACCATTTTTTATTAATAAAAGGAATTTTTTTTTTAACAAAAGAACAAGATTCGTATGAGGGGGAAAAGGAGAACTTGTTGGTAAAGAGGAAGGGGGTTTCACCAAATCCATACAAGTAGGTGATCCAACCTTCTTTCTTCATCTCTTTGTTCTTATTTATTTTCTTTTCTTTTTCATTATGATAGGTATTGATTGTAGTTTAAAAATCAAGGAGTTATGTAGAGAAAATAGGGATTGTCTTAGGATCAATTTTTGCTGTGAAAACAACCTATCTTTGGGTCGTTTTTAAGAGATTATAGAGGGTTTTATGTCTACTAATGTAAGATGCTTTGAATCCATGAAAACATGGGGCTTTGAGTGGGTTTTGGAACCATTTTCAACCAATAAATCAGTCCATTAATGGACGTTTTCAGTTCTGGAAATTTGAGTATTTATACAACATTTTAGAAGCAAAATCAAGGCATAATGCCCATTTAACATAAACGAAAATAAAAAAGGGTAAAAGAGGTTTTCTTAGAGCAATTTTAGGTATGATTATAGGCGCCATGTGCAGGTCTGAAACGTAGATTTGATTTTGATAAGTTTTGGGAGCAAAAATTTGGGCATTTTGCCCATTAGAAGTTCGGGAAAGATAAGAGTTTTGGACAGGGTTGATTGTTGGTTTTGTGGGCCCTATTGGGTGGAGATTGAGGCCAGCCATAGCTGTGTTTGATGGTGGAGAATGGCTCCTCTGTTCTGGTGGTGTTGCAGGCTGGAGGTTGAAAAAGATGAAGTTTGTTTTTGTTTAAAAGAAAAGAAAAGAAAAAAAAATGAAAATGGGCTTTTGAAAGGCCCACATAATGTTAAATGTGGGTTAGGTCTATGGGCTAAACCAAAATAAATAAATAAAGAAATTAAATTAAATTGAATCGAAAATTTTCAAATTTCTGGTTTTGAGGACGTGTATTTTCTAGCGCCGGAAAATATTTTCCAACATCACTTAAAAATTTTCAAATCGTCATAACTTGAGTTCTACAACTCGGAATCAAACGATTCTTGAGTCAATTTTGGGTGATTTTTTGACTAGAATATGAATATACAACAATAATAACAAAAATAAATAATGAAATAATTCAACCAATCAATTCAACAACCACAAATCATCTATAAGACTAGTTTTTGGTGTATGTGAGTCCATATCGAGTGGTAAACTATTTCATTTCAAATATAAATTTATTTTGTTGGTATGATCGGGTCCTTCAAATGATGGATCATCTAAAAACCATCCTTAACTGACTTTTGGTGGTTGGGCCTGCAAAGTGTACAATCCATATCATGGGTCAGTGGACCCACAAATTTGAGTCTTAGTGTTGAGGTCCCACTAAGTGTGGACCAAACGTGTTGTTATGCCAGTGACTCGATTTGAGTTAGTAGACCCGAACAAAGTTTTGATGTGTGGCTCCATCGAGTGGTGGGCCATCTCTACCCTGCACACCGCCCATTTGGCCAATGCCCAACACCTGATGTGCTTAGCTTTGCCGTGGCCAGTACATAGACCAGACCGAGATCTGGATCTGACTTGATCCAGATCCGACCCAAACCCAAATTGAAATCTTGTTGTGTTAATGTGACCCAAACCTAACCCGGATCGACCCAACCTGATTAAAAAGAATAGTATAATAATAAAATAAAATAAGAAGAAAACATTTAAGTAAATTAGATAATAATAATAATAATAATAATAATAATAATGATAATGAGGTTTTATAGAAGTTTAAGATAGGGTTATCAAAGCTTTTATTGAAATTGAATTTCTTCTTCTTTTTGCATTTTTGTCATCAATCATGAAGAAAAGGAAGCTGCACAAGGAAATGATCATAGATCGATATTTAAAACATTCAAAGAACCTTCAAGCCGTTGGAGTTGCAGCTGAACCAACAAAATTATAAGCCGCACGTGTAGTCATTAGAAGACCACTTGGATTAGCATTGTAAGGTGGGTGGCTTCTTATCCTTTAATAATCACCTCATATTTATTTTGAAATCTTACAAATTTATGTATATTCTTATATGATTGGATTTATGAATTTATGAATTAAGTTAGAAAACCTTATTATTGTCTAGAACTTATAATTTCTTACTAATGAATTTTTGGAAGGGGAATTTTCGAAAATCAAAAGTATTTTGAGAGATTTTTATCGAATAAAATCTCTTTATTTCATTTAATGAAAGAAAATAGTGATTGTATGTGGTTGGATATAGATTGTGATTGAATATGGGACAGGAGTTCCTAGTTGATTGAAGTATGTGGTGCATGATCAGTGCCCAATTTAGCAGGTGATGGTGATAGACAGCCCGAGACTTAGAACTTAGTTAACAGGTGATGGTGATAGACCACCCGGGACTTAAACTTGATTATAGATAGATCGGGTGATGGTGATAGACCACCCGATATGTTTTGGATGATGAGTGTCACATGAGCTTCAATGCGTAATAATCCGTATGAGGAAAGTTGGTCCCAAGATGACGAAACATATAAAATGTGACTGGGGAATTCAACACACATATTTGTATGCAAATGTTTTTCAGAAAGAGACAGAAAGTTATTTTGATTAAAAACCATTAATTATTATTTATATTATATAATATATCACTAGATGATCTGAAAAATGATCAGTTGAACTATTGTAGAGTGATTCGATGCTATTTTTTCGGAGGCAACGGATTTCTCTAAGATTCGAATAATGATCTTATTCTCTTAAGTAGAATGGGCCTATTTTTTAGAATATTCTCATTATTCATATCTAGAAAGTTTCAGTTCTCTTTTCTAGATTATCATCTTTGTAGTGGTACGTCTTGGAAGTCTAGATCTGATAAAGGTTTACATTGTATGCCTCGATAAGACGATAGACGTGAGGGGTACGGTTCGCCAGTTCCTGGATAGTTTTGAGGATCCTTGAAATGTCTGCAGACGTTGAATGATTGACCATCATTGTTCTTTTGACCTGTGTATTCAGTGTTATGGTCAAAGGCCTTCTTCTGAGCCTAAATTCACGGGCTTGTAGTGTGCTCCTCATACACAGCGGCAAATATCCGTCCGACAGCAAATCAGGATATCAACGGTGGGGTTTCACACTGGTTAAGTATTGGGACAAAAGAAATGATTGCTAGACTAGGGCTGATACTAGTCGTGACCTCTTCACTCTAAGATGAATAGACTACCTGCCTTGTATTATTATTAGTTGGTGATGGATGATATATAGATGTTATTGATTTAATATTTAGTATGCTATTTAATTTTTAATTTTATTAGTACGTCTTAAATTCTGTCATTTATTACTAAACGAAATTGTTTAGTTTGATTTTTCGCTCTTGCACTTTTGTTTCTTTCAAAATGAAATGTATTTTGTTGTTATACTATTTTGTATTTATGATGATTGTTTTAAGGATACTTGGTTACCTGCGAGCTTTTTCAAAAAGCTCACACCCTCTAGTTCTCTTGCAGAGAAGAACCTATGGACCTATTTAGGCTTATTTTGAAGTGAAGTCTAGTTACAATGAAGCAGATTTCATGTTGTGAACTCATGATTGAGTATGCATATTTAGATTTTTGTTTAGAAGTATATATTATTAACTTCACACTTTATCTCTATTGTATAATGTCGAGTAGGTCTCTGCTTCCGTATTAAAAAAAAAAAATCTCCTGAAATTTATAGCTTAGATTAGATGTGAGAGTGAGTTTGCTTTGAGTGCACTGGATTCAAGACACGTGGCTAACACCTCGAGATTCATGTGTTCCAAATTCGGGGTGTTACACGAACTATGCTTGGTATTCATGGATAGTAGAAGTTTGACGTAATTTCGCTAAAGCTCTGCCAGGATCTTCACTTTCTGGTGGCCCAAACCTTATGCGTAATACATGCGAAAATTGGAGCCAAGAGATCGTTCCCACATTCTTTTCCATCCATCTGAACCAAGGAATAGCATCACCCATCAAGTGCATGGATGCTAACTCCACCATCTGGTCATCCGGTATATTGTGAAATCTTTGAAATTGTTCGGCAGTGTACATCCACCCATCAAGATCTTTGCTGAAGGTCAAGGCGAACGGAGTGCATTGGTGTCAGTTGGTGAGCATGACCTCATTGAGGGGGGTGGGGGATTTCGGATTGATTATCCTCATGTTGCTTCAACTATGACTGGTCTGTGTCAACGTTCCTTGCTTCAAGATTTGTCAATTTCTATAGTATTTCGACCAGCTGTTTGCCATGCGATTCATCGTTATCCTTAAGAGACCGGATCTCAGCCTCCATCTTTTGGAATCTGGTCTCGTACCCATTGTTCGTCATGGTCCGAGGAGCTTTGGCTTTAATATCAATTGTTACGATACTCAGATTCGTGACGATCACAAGGCATGCAAGATAGAAATAAGAACACGAATTGATAGATATGGCTGATTCGAGGTGGCCTGAACCTCCTTAAGTTCTCAAGAACATTGATCAAATCTGTCTCTTGCTCACGGAGGAGCTACAATGTATTAACCAACACTTACTAAATAAGAGAAAACATATTCTAAGCAATAAAGGATAATTAGCAATAAGAGATCGGTGAAGGATATAAGGGTTATGGAAAGTTTCTAAAGAGTTGTGTATGATAATGTGTAGGTGAGGTGTATAGAGTAATGTGGTGCACATCAGAAAGGCTAGCAAAATTAGTGAAAGGGGGGGGGGGGAAAGTGAAATAGGGTTTGGGAGGGGGAAAGAAAATGGGGAGAAAGTGAAGAAAAAATAGAAAAAAAATCACTAGTTTATATCTCTGTCTGGTTTAACTCCCTAATTCAACTTGGCTAGATCTCGGGTGATCCAACCGATCGAATCGCTGGATCGCCCGATCCAGCGTGATCCGAGACATGCCTTGGATCTTTGTTTCGGGTAGCTCCATCCCGATCTGGATCGGCCGATACTTCGAACCATGATACAGAACCGATGATGATTCGAACCTTTAAATTTTTTGAACCGCATTCGGATCGTGATTTCAATCGGTCTAACCGGCTTTTGATTATTCAATAATTAAACGAAGGGAATTTTTGACATACCCCCACACACACGCACACACAATTTGGAAAAGCTGACATAGCCACCGTATAAGACCATGCTTGACTCATATTGACTAACAATTTTTTCTAAAAAGACAAAAATGTCCCTTCCTTCAAGCTTGGAACAAAAAAATGTGGGTTAGGACTAAAAACCCAACCCCAAATCAAACGACTGTGGATGGCCTCGACCACGAGATTCCAATAGGTTGGTCGGCCGTCCACTACTTCGGCAAGAAATTTAAAATTCCACCCCTAAAAGCAACTTTTGACTATCATCTGCAACAAATTCTATTCAACAAAAAATAAAAGACAGAGTTCTACAACCAACACAAGTCATGCCAGTTAGTATTGTACACATGCATGATCAGGCAAACACATCTACACATTTTTTTTACATCTAAAGCACACATCCAGTAGATACCGAGGACATTTTAAAATTCTTACACGGCTATGTGCAGGGGAGTGAAAACTGAAAACCACGTAATAGGAGAGTCAAACTAGTCAAAGATAGACTTGATTGGAGGATTGAAACTGCCCATTGGTCACCATATTTTTCTCTCTCCAAAAGTATTCAATAGATTAATGGTCGGTCATCATATAGGTTGGATTTTTGGAAAAGGAAGTCTTATACGTGGGAGAAATTTTCAAACATTAAATTGCATAAAGACCTAAATGTGGCTGTACAAAAACCAGTCATATTGAGTTGGTTTTTTGCATTAGATAAATAAGAGTTTCAAAAATTAGCAATAATTATCTTTATAAGTATGTCATCGGGGAGCTAATAATTCTTGGAAATTATCAATATGTAGAAGAAATCCGTAACAATTGTAGCAAAAACTTTCGATTTGCTTCGATAAATTAGTAGCAATCAGTATTTTAAATTTCTCGCCGAAGTGGTGGCTGGCCGACCAAGAGACTCCGGTAAGTTGCTCGTCGGTGATGGACGACCACCCATCCGAAATCTCGTGGCCGACAATCCACCACAACCATTCGATTTGGGGTTGGTGTTTTAAGTCCAAACCCTCGTATTTTTGTTCCAAGGTTTAAGAAATGGGCATTTTGTCCTTTTAAAAGAAAATTGTTAGTCAACTTGAGTCATGGATGGTGTTAGATAGTGGACTAAGTTATGAGGGTATGTCATCTTTTTCAAATTGTGGGGGGTGGGGGGGGGGGTATGTCAAATTTCGAAGATAACATGGGGGTATGTCAAAAATTCCCTTAAATAAATCTATCTATCTATTGCGGTTGGAGTAGCGATGACGTGGGCTTCAAAGTTTAGAGACACTCACCTATAAGGAGCAAAACTTTGATGAGGGCCCTCATCAACGTTGATGAGGGACGACATTGTGAGCCATGTGGGACACTCTTAGAGACCACTGATCATATGGATGTTTGGTTCATCCCTAGTTAGGCTAAATACCATAAGTCATCATGATCAGTGATTTCTAACCTTTGGATCTAAATACCACGAACAATGCTCGAAATCCACGGTTAAAACTAAACCGTGGACATGACTCTAATAAAATACATAGAAGGTACTAATCGGGTTGAATTTGGGTATGTAAGTACATCTAGCGATGGGCCAAACATCCATACAGTCAGTGATCTCTAACAATGTGCCATATGGCTCATACTATAGTCCATCATCAATATTGATGAAGTCCCTATAATCACTCATGTGCAAAGCACGTCCGCCCCCTAGTGACATTTAAATAAGGAAATGATGGGACCCAATCACTACTCAACTGAGTCCAACGTTGAGAAAAGTTCTCTCTCAATAAAAGATTATGTGCCACGTGGAACACTTCTAGAGCATTGATATTCGCTCAAAAGTACTTATTTTAAGCAAGTATCCTTCTAGTGTTATCACACTCTCCTACGTAAAATTGTCATTTTTATCAACTTTTCTACGTAAGAATTTCTTCCATTACATAAAACACATTTTTCTGGTCAAAATGGTATATTCGCATGCATTCATACGCATTTATTTGACCTACATGCGAAGCCGTTTTGTAGAAGTCTCAGTACGCGATTTTTTCTATCGTAGGAGCACTAATTGGATAATTTTGATGGAATGCGGGCCCACAATCAACTTTCAGAACCTATGATCAAAGCTCAAGAGCTAATGGGCTAAGAGAAAAAATTACAGGCCAAATGATGGGAGAACTAGAGAGGCGAAAAAGTCGAGAGACGACCAAGAGAAAAGAAGAGACAATCCCTTAAAGAAGAGACTAAGGAGATTAAAGCTTATCAACCAACACAAGATGATGGCTTGTTCAGTTGGTGAAGCATGCAGAAGACCAAGTCAAAGATTAGGGTTCAAGATCCCCTGCTAGTATTTTCTCTTTATTTTTGTAATAATTTCTCTCTCCTCTCTCTAAACCTCACTCTCTCTCCACTCTCAAATCTTAATCGTCCGACCCTCTCTCCTTCTGAGACCACTATCCTACGGCCTACCTTGGTCAATCATCACAGTTTGATCATCAGTCCAATCATCCACCGTCCGATCATCCATCTCACCATCTCAGAATTCAATGGCCATCATCATTCCCTGTCCAATCCTATGGCCCACGGCCTCGCTTAGATTCCTCAAAAAAGGCACGGCCATTGCCACATAGCAGATATGAGGACAATTTTGGAAAATAAAATATGATACTTTCAAAATAAAATTGATTTTTAAAAAAATAAATAAATAAGCAATTGGCATTATGGGCGGCTTTGATATGAATTATTTCAAAAGAGGAAACTTTCCATTAATGTTTTATTTTGTTTTAAATGGGGAAACTTCTAAACACAAAAGATTTGGTGGCTGTTATAAAAATTCAAAGCCCATTGGGTGAAAGGTATTTTCGGAAAGAAGATAAATTTGTGGTGAGTGATTTTGGAAAGATATGGCTGGAATGGGCTCTCTCTGCTAATGGCTCACCCCAAACCGTTGGATCTCTTTAGATCCAACGATTTCCACCTTTGAATGGAGGCCCTTTCATTAGGGCAGTGTTTTAAAGAGAGCTCTCAATTTCCTTCCTTTTGGGGGAATCCAAGTTCTTCTCTCCTCTTCATGGATGAGAGAAAACAAACCCTAAGCCGCCCCCATAAAAGAGATAACTCTTCATCTCCTCAAACCCCCCATGTCCCATTCTCTTACTGCATCTTCAAAAGAATCTCAAAGAAAAGCTCCAAACCAGCCGTTACCCCCTTCACCATCTTCTCGACCACGATCCACTTCTCCTATCCAAGCCGTTATCTTCCATTGATGCTCTTCCCTTGGGTGCGGCAGCTCTTCACGGCGTCCTCCATTGCTGAACCTACAAGAACCACCACGCTACCCACTTCTCCACCTCTTTCTTTCTCACAACAGCGCCTCCAGTGCCCTTCCCTTATGCCAGCAACACCTGTAGCAACTCACGGTTGTTGCACAACCGTCCACACAAGGAAAAAAAAAAGAAAAGAAAAGAAGAAGAAAGAAGGAAGAAGAAAGGAGAGGCAGCCGTGGGCTTTTTCTACCACCACCTGCAGCCGGCCAAATCACCGCCCCCACACCACACCGTCCATCCATCACCATCCACCACTTCTTCTCTCTAACGTGCTGGAGTTGCAACCTGCAAATCCAGTCCATTTCACCCAAAAAAAAAAGAATAAAAAGAAAAGAGAAGAAAAATAAGAGAAGAAGAAGAGGAAGAAGAAGAAGTGAATGGATCGCCCTATCTGTTTTCACCCTTGTAGCCACCGTGTCCACCACCTCCATCTTCATTGCAACCATGGCCCTCCACAGCCTCTTGCACTTTTGGATAATTGCACTTCACGGCTCGGATCTCCCCTAACTTGCGTCTTGACCATTCTTGGTAAGGTCTCACCTTCTTTCTTACTCTAAATGGTGCTTCTCTCTCTCTAATTATCATTTTCTCTCTCTAGATTTATATTAGATGCTTTTTAGTATAGTTATTTACAAGCTTTCCAATAAGTAATTTGTTTTTTTTTGGGATTGTAATATATTTATCTTAATTAAATAGAATAGTTTCTTTTGATACAAGTTGTTCAATTTAAGTCATGCGATGAATCGTGTTCTTCATTAATGTTGTTATTAATCGAAAATAATCTAAAAAAAAATAATGTTTTGAAATCCGCTATTAACTACCATTTTCATCCCGCCATTATTTCTTGAGAAATTCTATCATTTTATGTTCAAATTTGCACTAACCCGACTAATCCCGAGTGCGGATCGACATCCGGCATACTTTCCACTGTGCAATAATTTCATCATTTTGCAGGATTAGAGTTTCGGATCAAAAATTACAAATGTGTTGATTCTAGGGTTTCCGTAACCAACGTCCCGAAAAAACCCTACTTTCAAGCATTAACCGTAGGGATGTTTGTCACATCCCAAGGTGGGCCCATGGACCAAAATGAGCCTGATTGGTGATTTCTAGCTGTCGATTTGACGTTTTTCATGAGTTGATGTGTAGTCATGGGATTCGTGCCTCATTCCTGTCATACGGTAAATGCCCTTTCAGTAAATATAACAAAATTGGCCAAATCCATTCCTTTTCTATGGAATCACTAGAACTTGACCGGAGGGCGATCATTAGACACTCTTCCCAATCTTCTTCTAAAAATGAAGTAGGAAATCTCCCTTTACGATCTGGATATCCTTTTTGGTTTCCCTTTCTCTCATATGTACTCTTGCTGCAATGGTAGCCAATGAGTCTGCATGTGCATTCTCATTCCTTCGAAGGTGTTCTATTCCTTTGTTGTCAAAGAGGTGAAACAACCGTTGAATCTTCCTCTGATAGGGCTTCAGGTAGCTTTCCCTTACTCGGAATAGATCATTAACTTGTGCGACAATTAACATGGAGTCCCCATATATCCAAAAGTTTTGGATTTAGCCAATACAGCCATTTCTAGGCCAATAGTCAAAGCTTTATATTCAGTCATGTTGTTAGTGCATTGAAAGGTTAACTTGAAGGAGAACAAAACCAATTCTCTATTGGGTGACACAAAAACAACTTTGGCACCACCATCTCCAGCTAAGATGGGCTTGCCTGTCTGTGAATACGTAATACCCTGGATTTTCAAGTGGGGTTTACGAACCCTCTTGAGAGACTTCGAGTCTATTTGGAGATCCATGGGCTTCATATTAGGGCTTGGACCCATTGCGGATCACTCATCGGGCTATTATTTTGGTGTGTGAATTCCAACACCATTCAATCAGACCCATGATGGATCTGTAGACCCACCTCGATGGGCGAGATCGTTCTTGGGTAGCGTGGTCTCAGAGACCACAAGATTTCAGGGCTTTGATCTATTATAGATAAATTCGACCTCTTGAGTGAATTGTGGGATCATTTGGATGTTTCATATTGACCTTAGATCGCGTAGTCTACGTGCACCACATAATCCGAGCAATAGAAATCATCAATCAATTTATTCTTGTCATGTGGATTCCAAACTCTAGTGGCCCCTTTTCCTTAACAATCGTGGAAACCCTTCAGTGTAATAAACCAACATGATGAAAACTTGCCTAAACTCCAACTCCACTCCATAGGCATTAATCTCCATCTGGATTAGGTCTTGTCCATACCCTTCAATCCCATCGTTCAACCAGATCTTGTCATGCAACACGGCTTGATGTAGTAGCTGTACCATGTGATCTCAAGCAGCCTCCAACGTGACAAGCATCGTCTCCATCCGGCCGCCAAATCTAAATCTCTTTGACCATGATGCAGCATAAACTCGCATTCATCTTGATGGCCAATAGATCCAACCCCATCCGACCACACTCGCCTATCCATGCCAATTGTTCATTACCCTAATGTACCGCTCAACTCCTAACTCATAATAGGCCACACAAGGCTTCCATGCATATGTACATCATAGTGTAAGACGCCTTCTCCTTGCTACCAATTGTCCTTGTTCCAATCGGCACATTACCCTTGCAATTCTGAGCTATCAGTTCACACAGTCGTCCGATCAATATCACCTTTGGCCAACAATTCATCGAAGGACATCTTCTCGTCACAGTTGTTCATATCATCCCCAACCATGCACATGACATTAAACCAATGGTGGGATATCGTGCGCCCATCTCCAAACCAATATGAAATAACCTATCCGTTCTCTTTTCATTAGAAATACTTAGAAGGGGGGTGATTAGGTATTCAAAAATTAATCTAACCTATTACAAGTTCATTGGTCAAGGTAAGGTGATAAACTCGCATGTCTTAGTTGATTGATAAAAGGATTATCACAACTGACTCAAATCAAATATACCTCCGTGGTATATTGTCTTTCGTCGTTTGATTTGATCAATACAATTAGCGGAACAACAATCAAACATCCACAAGATAAAGAGTTTTTTACGTAGAAACCTTAGCCAAGGAAAATCACGGGACCACGTCCAGACAGAAAGTATTACTAACTGGAAAGTTAAACGAAACAAAGGTTACCTATACAGCACCGTTGCAAATGCAGCTTCCAACATTTGCCAAGGCCTATTGCTGATATGTCCATATCCTCTGAATCAACGCTACGAATCCACGCGCGCCCTTTTAGTCAAGAAGTCTTGTCCGCTTGTTTAGTTTGGTACTCCCCAAACCTACCTTCGATCAGCCACCCCGATCTTAATTCTCAACTCTCCAGCCTTTGCTGAAGGTGAAGGACTCAGTACACCCTAAACCCTAAGTTGCTCAAATGGTGTTGAGTCAAATAGGTACTCTCAGACTTCTAGGTCAAGTTTCTATTTGGAAGACCTAAGCTGAGTAAAGATCAAGCTCTTGGCTTTAATTAAAAAGAGAAAAAAGCTCACAAGATATTAATGAGAACTAAAGACTTTTTGCTCTTCTAATGGACACTCTTGATAAATAAAACTTTCTTCTATGTATTCCAATGTGTATTTAATAAGTCTAGAGAGGGGTTATATTTATAGAATTCATAGCCCTGGGTCTATTGATAAGTGAGGGAAGTGGAAACTAGAATTTTGGATATGAAAAGACTCAATCTGCGTGAAGTCCAATCGATTGTACTCTGGATCTAATCGATTGGGGCTGTACGGATGAGTTTTTCCTTCGTAAATCTAATCGATTGTACCTAGGGTCCAATCGATCGGACTTATATAATTTTCTGTCTCGTAGAGTCCAATCAATTTCACAGAGGTCTCCAATCAATTGGGTGAAAGTAAGGTTTTTCTGTGTCGTTGTGTACGGAAACCCTAAATCAACAATATTTGTAGAATCCGATTTTAAGTCTGCAAAATATATACTTGTATAGCAGTTCGTGTCGGATGTCGATCCGTACTCGGTGTGAGTTAGTGCAATAAGAAATTAAAATTGACAAATAATATACAGAGAAAAATAAAATAGTATGAGCAATGAGAAGGACGAGTCGATTTAAAAACATCATTAATTTGAGATTCAGAACTTACAGTCTAAACAATATTTTTCGATACTTCTGAGTTTAATGGTGAAGTCCATTTTCTCGTCAGACCTCTCTATGAGATTTTTAGTTTTGTGACCAATACCCTATCTTTTATATTTTGAAGACTTCGACTAGAATCTTGGTCAAGTCAATGATCTTTGACCCGTAGGACCTACCTTCACTACTTCGGGTCGTTACAGGTACAAGAGTAGGTAGCCATTTAAATACAGGTAGATTGTGATGTCTAATACCTTTCCCAATCTACAAATGAACCATTTTCTAATGATCTCTCTAATGGTTAGTAGATCAATGGAGTCATTAATTGCATATTGCTCATAAAAAATTATATAATGTTATCTATTATCAAACCCGGTGACCAATCACACTATTAAAAAGGTTGGTGGCGACTCCATTAGATTTGGCCCCTTTTTGCCTCCGGTCAGATTGTGCTATCTAACAGTTGGCGACTCCACTTGGGACGGGTCAAGCCAAAATTGACTTTCTTAACTCTCAAGTTACTAGTTTTTTTTAACTTCTTGTGTGTTTTTTTGTTGGAATTGGTTTGTTTACTAGCTTAATACTTCATGTGTACATATCCTTAGATTTTTTTTTACTTTCTTATGTTGTTTTATTGTAATAAATTAGATCAAATGTTGCATGCTTGTCACTCACCTCATATACACCATGTCATGTCCCAAAACCTTTTAGGAGGGATGCAAGTAAGCTTACGGCTAGAGGGTCAATACCCCTACTGTCGGTGCTAAAAGCCCCAACCATATCACCAACTAAAGATCCACTTGTGTATTTGCACATGTAGGGAGGTTTGAAGATACGGAGCCAAGCCTTTTATAAATGAATATCCTAACCTCATGAGCATGTATGAAATTGGTTAGTCATATTCTAGGATTAATTTTATGACACAAGTGCAATCACATTGTCTCAACTCTTTACATGATTTGTTTCATTATGGTTATAAAAAAAATCAAAATCTCAACTTTCTTTTTAGAATTTATTTAGGTCGCTTTTAGGTTTAGGATATTCTTCTTTTTCTCCAACTTCATTTTAGTTGTGTATAGTGTCCAACCTTTTCATAACATCCATTCATCTTTAAAAAGGAACATCTTTCATTTTTTTCCCTTTTACCTAATCTTTTTAGAATCTAATAATTTACTTCAAACATTTCATCAATCTTCTAAAAAAATCAACTTTTAGTGTTCTTAAATTGTTTCCTAATAAAATCTTTCCCCTCATCTATTTCTTTAAGGATGAAGTGAAGGTTGTAATGTCCATGATGTATTCTCAATCCGACGGTCCAATTGATTCACATTTGAAGCTCCCTAATCTTAAAGACACTCTTGTTGCAAACCTAAGTTGTTGTAATCATTGATGGTTAGCAATGCGACAAACGAGTAACTTGGAGACAAACAAATCACCTTGGAGCTACTCTCAAATTGGCAAAAGTAGAACTCAATTAACATCTTTTTGAAGCTATGGTGAAGTGTTGGGACCCGAATTGGATGGTTTTCAAGTTTGGGGCTCGTGAACTTTGTCCTACACTGAAAGAGTGCTCACAACTTTTATGTATGTCTTTTGAGGCTGGCCTCATCTTTCCTCAATTAAAGCAATGTTATACTAAAGAAATGAAAGAATTTTTTATATTCCTAAAGATAAGTTGGAAAAGGACAAGAATGAGTAATACAAGACATGTTCAATAGATTTTCTCATCAATAGGCACTTGAATATGGGTGATCCGAGTCAACAAAAAGTGGCATTAGGTCATGCAAATGCATTGGATCTAGCAATTGTTGGGCACATTCTCCTTCCTCGAAGTACTACGTATGTGGATGCCTCACTTTGCAAGATTATAAAAGATATTAGAACCGGAAAGACTTTGGTACCTATGATCCTAGTGGAGATTCTTAGAGGGTTAATGACTTCTGCCTGACATGGATGCATTAAGCTTAATGGGTGTATCTTTCTTCTTCAAGTTTGGGCTTATGAACATTTGCCAAGTTTGATAATAATGAGAGATGTTGCATTTGGCCATTTTAATCTCATAAATAATAATCTAATACGTAAACCTTCTCCTATTCCAAAGAATAAGCTGGAGTGGTATAGAGGTTTAAACTCTTTGCGGAAGAGATTCAATGGAAGTATACTTGGCTCTCTTAGGGAGGAGATGTTTATTTATGGGTTCCGGGTTGACAAGGTTTGGTGCTTGCCGAACTTCACAGTTCTACTCCATATACACCACTTCAGGTACTTCGTCAACTTGGGTATGTCCAATTTAATCCCATCATTGACAACATCAAAAGCGACTATACCAATTTCACAACATACTCGGAGAAGCTAGAGATGCGGTTTGTGGATTTTTGGAAGCGGAGTAATAGACCCATTCTTGAATTGGTTCAAAGTGACGTGTCAACAACAACTAAAGAATACTTGCTTGGATTGGAGATGCCCAATATTGAGTCACCAATGCCTACACCCAATTTTCTTTATACTCCTCTTGTGGCTCCAAAGGAAGATAAAGTGCCAGTTTCTTTGCCCATTGTGGATGTTTTCAAGAATGTTGCTCTTTGATTTGCCAAACATTATCATGATGAGTTTGAAGAAGAGCGAGGAGAAACACATAAAAAATGGTCATACAAGCAAGAAAGAAAATGATGTATATTGCCAAAAACAAGTGCTTAAAGAAGAAGATTGTAAAGCTGAAAGAAGGAACATTCACCTCAATGAGTTAGAAGAGCAGTGCAAGCATGTTGAAGAACTTGAGGAGCAATGTAACTTCCTTAAGGAGGTTCGTCACCGATTTGAAGAAGATCATCGTAGCGTCATTGCCAATTGGAATGCTATGTTGGGGGAATTGGATCATGTGGAAAGGGATCATAAAGATAAAGCAGTCATTTATGATCAAACGGTTAAATGGCTTAACGCATACAATATTGTCTTAGAGAGGCAAATTATGTCACTTGGCCATAAACCGATTACTTGGCAAATTATGTCAGTTGAAAAAAGAGACCACTTTTATATTTTGTGATTACAAATCAATGAAATCTCAATTTTTTTCATGAAAGATTATGGTTTATTGCTTTTCTTTAACTTTCAAAAAATTAGGATATTGATATTGTAGTTTGGATTTCCCTTAAGGAGCCATTGCCATTTTCAAAATCAATTGGGTTTCCCTTAAGGAACCATTGGCATTTCAAAAATCAACCATATAATTTTCTATTTAAAGAATCAACTGTGCTTTTATCATTTACAAAATTAATTTAGTTTCCTTTAAGGAACCCTTGCCATAAAAATGATCAAATGTGTAGTTAATTTGGTTTTTTTTTAAAGAGTATTTGCCATTTTCAATGTCAATTTGGGGTCTCCTTTAAGGAACCCTTGCCATTTAAGAAAAGATCAACTATGTAGTTTGGGTTTCTCTTAAGATCCATTGCCTTTTCAAAAATCAATTGTGTAGTCTGGGTTTCCCTTAAGGAATACCATTGCCTTTTTAAAGTCAATCATATAGTATGAGTTTCCCTTAAGGAACCATTGCCTTATCGAAATCGATCATATAGTCTGGGTTTCCCTCAAGGAACCATTGCCTTTTCAAAAATGAACTTTGTAGTTTGGATTTCCCTCAAGGAACCATTGCCTTTTTAAATATGAATTTTGTAGTTTGGATTTCCCTTAAGGAACCATTGCCTTGCAAAAAAATAAACATATTAATTAGGTGTTCCGGCTGTACCACCTAGTTGTTCTTTTGTGGATTAAGGGAATCCTCACTTATCCACTCTTCGTGTAAGTCCTATATGGCAGCCATCTCATCTTCTAAAAATTTCATAGTTTGGTTTCCCTTAAGGAACCTTGCATCTTCCTAGCCACTTCATAGTTTGGTTTCCTTTAAGGAGCCTTGCATCTCCCAAGCAACTTCATAGTTTGGTTTTACTTAAAGAGCCTTGCATCTCCCAAGCCACTTCATAGTTTCGTTTCACTTAAAGAGCCTTGCATATCCCAAGCCACTTTATAGTTTGGTTTCCCTTAAGGAGCCTTGCATCTTTCAAGCCACTTTGGTTTCCCTTTTAGGTTTGATAATAATGTCTTTTTTTTAAAAAAGAAAAAATTCAAACTCTCATCTTTTGAAGTCTAAAATTTCTTAGATTGTAGTATTTTCATGTTTTCTTACAAAGCTTTTTTTTTAAAAGGGATTGACGTCATCCATCATAATAGGGCCGAGCCAGTGACCTTCGAAAGGGAGATCTGTGAGGCTGCCACTTCCTCCAAGCACTATTTTGACACGTTAAAAAACACGAGCAATGAAGCAAAATCACCCTCCTAGTTCTGATCATCTAAACACCAGTGAAGTGATAGGGACTGCAGTTGTCCCTATTGACATTTCGACTTCTCATGTAATCAGTCTCACTGACATTCCATTACTTAAGGACATGATCCAAGAGCTCATCCAAGCTTGCTTTAGTAATATAATGGCTGCACAGAGCCAATCTCAATCCATTCCCCAAAATCAACCTTCCGTTCCCCCATATCAACTTTCTAGTATTCCTCAACCTAATATCTCTAACCCAACTATTCTTCAACCTACCATTTCCAATCCTCTCTATCACATGCCCACACAACCTACCCTTCCCAATCCTCTTGCACTAACCATATTCATCAAACTAATCTTCACACTACCTCTATTCCAACTCTAGTTTTTACTTTTTTATCAATGCCCACGGTTACACCCCGTCCTACCCTACAACCAGTTACCAAACTTCTACTCTACCATCCATCTTCCTCTTATTTTGAAAATGTTGATCATTATGAAGAAGATGGGAGACAAAACCATAGTAGCCATAACCATCCTATCCATGCACTTTCAAATACCTTGGCACCCGTGGCAGATCCTTATAGAGAGAGGTTTGAGAAGTGATATTTGCTCAAAAGTACTTATTTTAATCCATTATCCTTATAACGATGTCCCATTCTCCTACGTAAAACTTGTCTTTTCGTCGACTTTTCCACATAAGAGTTTCTTCTATTGCGTAAAACGCATTCTTTAGACAAAAATTGACTATTTGCATGAAATACATGCATTTCGGATAGTCCAGTATCAAACCATTTTAGTTGAATCTCATTACGCGCTTTTTCACTTGCAAGAGACCCAATCGGGCGATTCTCGAGGACTGGCGGGCATATGATCAACCACAGAAGACTTCTATCAAAGCTTAAAGAGCCAACATGCTATGATAAAAAGATAGAAGACATGTACGGGCAAAACTAGAGGATCGTAGAGCCGGAATAAGGACTAAGAGAGAGAAAAATAGCTGGAGACCAAGAGAAGGACTTAGGTGTTAAAGGCCATCAAAGGATAAGTTTGACTTATTAGTGAAGTGGATGAGAGAGAATAAAGAAGACCAGGGTTCAAGACCCTCCAATGCTTTTATTTTTGTATTTTTCTCTCACCTTTCTCCTATTTCTCTCTCTATCTATCTATCTTGGCCCATAACCTAGGCCCATGACCCATGTCCATACCCATGCCCCATGACCCATGCCCATGCCATGCCCATTTGTAACAACAAGAGAGAATTAGTCTCATTTGACCGATTCTTCTCTCCCCCATCTCTCTCTATCCTAATCACTTTCTCTCTCATCTAACTAACCCATTCCCAACCGTTGGATCTAGAGAGATCTAACGGTCATCATTTTTATAACAAGCAAAAAAAAAAGTCTATAAGAAATCTACGATCTCTCCTTCTTGGGTTGCTTCTCTCCCCCCTCACTTCTCTCATCTTTTCTTTTCTTCTCTCTCTCTCACTCACATGCATACCTTGGACGGTTGCTCCTCAACCCCTACTCATTTGCAACACCGGAACTACCTGCTACCATCTCATTTACAAGACTACAATCCTCAATCCTATTGAGGTCAATCCAATCGGAGTTGCACTATCTACCTCTTCAATGGTAAGCTTCTCTCTAATTCTCTCTCTAACCTTCCTACCTTCTTTTTCTCTCTTCTTTCCCTCTCTACCTTTACATGTTTTCTAGGGTAATATTTTAATGGCTTTCTAGATTAATTTGGTTTAATGTTATTTCCCTTGTAAAGCATTTGGACAAGCATTATAAGCATTTGTTTTTAGTTTAATGAACAAGTTTAAAATTCAAGTTTAAGTTGTGTTTTATTTATTATGTTTTTTCATTCTCGTTTCTCTTATGTTTTTTTTTTCATTCTAATAGTTTTAACAACAATCGCAAGCATATTTTAAATCAACCTTCCACCATTCTCACCCTTCAATTTATTCTGAGCATTTTTTGATTATTCTTGTTTCTTATTGTGCTACCTAACCTCGAGTGCGGACGATATCTGACACGAGCCATTGTGCAAATCTGCATTTTTGCAGATTAAGTGAACCAAATCGAAGAAATTACAAATATTGTTGAAATCAAGGGTTTTCGATCTAACGACACAGAAAAACCTTAATTTCAAATGGCGCCATTGCCGCTCGATTGACGAGATTGCAAAAGACGAACATGAATTCGTAAAGCTGCTTATTCGTGAAGATGCGATTCAAATCGGATACTTTCATTTTTTTTTCACATTTTCCACTTATTATTTTAATGCCTCAGATGGCTGAGTGCAAATTTGTAATAACTTAAGGATTCATTTTCTCTCTTTTAGAATAACTACTAGATAATTAATTAATTAAAAAATACAAAAATTATTAGGGTCAGATTTTGATTATGCTATTTTTAGTTAGATCACCATTGGTTATTTGATTCATTTTGGAAGGTTTCCAACTCTGGGTAATTCAAAAGTAGATAATTCTGATCTCTAATTCGGGAATAGCTAAAGTTGAATTTCAAACCCTAATTGGAACTAATTCACAATACTGTCCCTAAATCATTGTGTGTTTCTTGAAACCCCAAAGGCGATATACCTTCTAATTCATACCATAGACCATTGTGGACCAACGTGATTTCGGATTGTGTTTACCAAGTCAGTAGGGAGCGAAACCTCAAAGAGGTGGAGTCGAGCCCAAGCCCATTTGGATACCCCTCCCTATCTCACGGAGGAGACCCTGTGCGTAGCCAATGGGTAGGTAAGTTTCTACACCTTGCCTTGAGTGCAATCGTGATCATTGTGCAAACACTATACCGATTGTTTATTTGCTTTTGCAACACTTATTGGAATTGCTTGGTTTGGCCGTAATAAAATACATAAAGAGCAAACCCAACTCTAACTTGAAACTGGTGGGATTTCATCACTCACCTCGTCATTCTAGCTTTTGTGCAACCACAGCCAAGAATTAAAATCAATCAAGAAGTAGAGCCCACTTAGATCGATGTTCGAGAAAAACTCCACATAAAACGACCCCTTCAAAGATCAAGTCGATTAAGTCCATGAGTACGGGTCCCTGTTATCTAACACACCCATAGGTCCCTACTACTCAAGTATACTGAGCTCGTAAGTGGCCTCCTTGATTGTCTGTCGAATTAGCTTAGTGTCGGATTAGAAACACGAACCAACCCTAGCTCTTTTTTTGGGAAAACTCATCTTTACGCTTGACAAATTCGGTTAGTCTGGGGCGTACTTAAGTCAGTCGATGTGCTACACGTCTGTCTAGGCTTCAGATTATCTTGCAGTCAACTTAAGTTAGTACTAGCGGATTTGGTTGGAAGATTGTATCCTGGTGAGAACCTATAGAATGAAAAGTTAGTCCGGCGGGTATTTGAAGATAGACCAGTGGTTTGCCCACTGTCATAATCTACACTATCCCTATACTAACAAGATAATTCATAATATTATCCTGATTGTTTAGGTTAAGATTAGATGTTGCTCTGTGTACATCATCTAGGCTCATTCGGTTTCATAACCTCTTGCTGACTCTAGAAGCTTGCTTTTTCAAGCATATGCCCATTTGGATTTGAACCAACCTGATACTGATTCGATCTGAGAGTCAGTCTGCTGCACCGCTCTCTTTCACCTAATCTATCTCCCTCCTCTGAGAGACTCACATCTCTCTGATGGATGCTGAACGGCCTCTATTCGAGACCTACCACAATTTCTTTGAAGATCTAAGAGATAACTCTGAGCATTGGTATATCAATCCTACGTGTAGTCATGATACTCCAGTCTCATAGAGTTCCATGGGATATGAAGCAAATGGCGATTCAGTGCTAACATCCCTACTTAAGGATTTGAAAACATCAGTTTCGGCCCTTGATGTTGCGGTCCAGAAGCCTGTTTATCACCCGAGCGGCAACGGCGCCATTTGAAAGTAGGGTTTTTTCGCGTCGTTGGTTACAGAAACCCTAGAATCAACATATTTGTAATAGATTCGAGATTTTAATCCTGCAAAACATGGGAGATATGTATAAGAATTCGTGTCGGATGTTGATCCGCACTCAGGATTAGTCAGATTAGCGCAATAAAGAACATGAAATGATGGATTTTTGCTGGAGATTGTGGAGAGGTGAGAGTGGTGAATACGGTGGATTTTAAAATATTCTTTTGAAGGATTTTTAGAAGGCATTAATAACACATCTACAAAAATGAAAATAGTGCCAGACAATTATCTATTAAATTGAAATAAGAGAATCCAATAACAAAATAACTTTCATTAATCGTCAATGGAAATACAGTGCCTTTCGAAACAAAACTAATTGAAGTCTATTAAATTATACTAGAGAGAGAAAGTAGAGAGTCTAAAATGACCTAAAGAGAGAAAAATAAAGAACTATTCTAGAGAGAAAAACTAGAAAATAGAGAGAGAAAATGAAAGAAGAGAGAGAGAAAGTAGAGAAAGAGGGTGAAACACCCCTTTGTTCTTACCTTGGTATTCGGCCAAGTGGTGGCGAGAAACTTTCGGGCAGTTTGCACAAGGTGGGAAGTGCAACACCATTGGAAACTTCAAGGGAGATGGAAAAGGTAGCTGTCCGTGGGGTTCATGGGAATGATGGAGGACTTGATGGCCTAGTGGTGGCAGGGATGGGGAATGGCTGAGAGGTGCACCATTGGAGGATAGTGGAGACATTGATGCATCTTTTGGAGAAGGTATGCAGGTGTTGTTGGAGTTGCTTTTAATCCACACGGTGATGGCTGCTGCTGGTCATGGTGGTGGAGAGGTTGGATGCCCACGGACCAAATCAGGGAGAGGAGGTAAGAGACGGTCCTGCCTTCTTCTTCTCCCCTCTTTTCTTTTACCTCTTCCCCTTCTTTTTTTTTCTTTTGGAGGAGCACTGTCAAGCTAAGTGATGGCGGACTGGTGTGGATTAGAAGATGTGAGGCAGCACCGTAGGGAGATGATGACTGCTAGGAGAGGTATGGTGGGAGATCGCCGGGGTGAGGATGAAGATGATGAAGAGCAGGTGTGCGTTAGGAGGAGGAGTAGATCTGGTGCCTGTTTGGATAGAACTCGCATGTGGAACTTAGCAGCGAGTTATTCAAGTGGGGAGGATGGCAGTTTTGCCGGTGGTGTAGTGCAGAGACGGTGCACCGGTGGTGGAGATCAAGCTCGACCAGAGATGAGGGCAGCGGCGTTGCTGGGCTGTGGAAGGGATGCTGGGCAGTGAAGGCAGTGGACCTGCAACTGTGGTGGAGGCAGTAGAGGAGGTGCAGACCACCTCCTCCTCTCTTCTTCTTGTTCTTCCTCTCTTTTAATTTTTTTTTTTTGGTTTTCTATTTTGTTCTTTCTTTTGAGAATGGTGAAGCCCAATAGAAAAGCTACCCGAAGAGTGAATGAATGAGGGGGCGGACTGCCCTTGGCGAGTTGGGAGGTGTTGCAGGTGGTTCCCGACCGGAGTTGCAGGTCTACAACTCCGGTGAGAGGCGGAAGAGGGGACGATAGGCACACGAGCAGGTGAAGGGCGCTGGTTCCAGGCGCACAGGCAGTAGCAACGGTGGTGCTGCTCGTGCGGTTGGAGAAGAAGAAGAGAAACAAAAAAGAAGAAGGGAAGAAGACGGCCGGAGTTGTAGCCTGCAACTTCGGTGAAAACGTGAAGAGGAAGGTGAAGAAGATGAAGAGGAAGGAGGTGAAAGAAAGAGAAGAAGAAGGGGAAAACGTTGTGTGGGCGAAGGAGAGGAGAATGGGGGAAGGATTTGAAGAGAAGGGAGGGGCATTAGGGTTCAAACGAACCCTTCTTCTCTCCTTTATAACCCTCCCACTTTCCTTTAATGGAAAATGGGATTTTTAGAAATAATATATATATATATTTTTTTTTTAAGAAACCTTTTTTCTTTGGGGGATTTCCCCATTTAGTGGACCCCCTATTTTTATTTTTAAATATTGATTTAAAGCATTTTAAAATCTTGGGGTCCACTAAATGGCTGAGCCACGGGTCGATGATGATGGGCCCTGCTACTGGCCCAGATGGATTGATGATGTCCATCGTCTCACAAGATGATGTGACAGACAATTTGATGACGATCGGATGGATGGTGACTGGATTGGGACCCAGATTGGTAGATCGACGGATCTAAAGAGATCTAATGGTTCGGTGGAAGATCCAATGGTCCAATGGAAGATCCAACGGTCAGAAAGCTAAGGGAGATGAGACAGAGCCAACGGGCAGGAGTTCTGAGGTTCAGTCGGTAGATCTGAGAATCAAGTGGTGATGTATAGGGAGATGGAAAGAGATGAGAGAGAAAACTCTATAGACTACAGAGATAACTTCTAGCGGAGGGTCTGGAACCCTGATTTTCAATATGTTCTCTTCTCGGGCTTCGCCAGTAGAGCAGATTATCATTTTCTTCTCATTTCATGTGGCTTTGACTGCTTTGGTCCGTCTTTTGGTCATCAGCTCTCCATCTCTCTTGGTTCTTTAGACCGGCTCCGTGATCCTTTAACTTGACCCGTACTTGGCCTGTATCTTCTAGTTATAGCATGTTGGCTCCTTAAGCTTTGATATTAGGCTTCTGTGGTTGATCGTGGGCCCGTAAGTCTCGAGAATAGCCCGATTGAGTTTCCTGCAAGAGAAGAGCACGTAATGAGACTTGATCAAAACATCTTCATATCTAGACTTCCAGAAATGCGTTTAATGCATGCAAATATACCATTTCGTCCAGAAAAGTGTGTTCTATACAATAAAAGAGACTCTTATGTAGAAAAGTGGATAATTAGAGCAATTTTACGTAGGAGAGTGTGATAACGCTTAGAAGATAACAGTGAAAAATATGCACTTTTAAGCGAATATCACAACCCCCAACCAGCATATTGCCAATCCTTGGCAATTAGTGCAAAATAAATGAGCTTGAAAGGGCTCTGCACATGCTGCACACTTTTTCATATTAGCTCAGGGAAAACACCGTTCATCAAGTCATTGAGTGGATGCAAAAATAGTTACATGCTAGCAAAGAGTTGGAAAGTTTTGGCTAGACTACAGACTGATTATCAAGACCCAGAATAGTTAGACTCTACGTGTGTGTGTGCTCAACATATTTATCATCCGACAGTAAAGATTTTCAGATCACCTCTAAGTTTTTATGCCTCGACCTCAAATCTCACATGTTTAGCACTTAGAATGGAATCACACAAGAAGGGTTTTCTTCTTTTCTCTCAATTTATATGTGAGGAGATGTTTCATCATCAGTCATTCTAATGATTTCAAATTGTGTTGTAAGCATTTGAAGTTTAGACCCTTTAACTAAATCAGTTCCTTCATGGGTCATTTCCAAAAATAGCAGTTTCACATGCAATTATTCTTTTGAATTCATCAGGTGATAAAGCACAATGTATAGCATTTATGACTTTCTTATTATTTGTATATGCTTCCATATCACATATATTCCATTTCAATTTAGCTTTAACAGTAATGATAGTTAATTCACCAATAATAGTTGTTGCGTGCACCTTGGTCCAATGGGTTGTTTGTGATGGTAGATGATTTTCTGAGTGCATGATCATTCTCATGCCACTTGGGCATGGCTATCACATTCATGCATAGGGGGGATATTCTGGCATGTTAGGTGTATGTTTTACACGAGAATGTGTTGTATGGTTGCATGATATAATATGGTTGCATTCCTTCTTTACATGATGTTTATGTATCATTTATTATTAAGGACTGATGCATTCTATTTTTATTATGGTGCTTGTAGGTAATGAAGGGAAATGCTCCGACCTTTGCTTTGCTTCAGCTTGCCACTCCTACTCCTTATGGGTTTAACACAAGTCTCTTTTGGAGAACCTGTGATCGTTTGACTCATAGGATTAACAAAGACAATGGCACACAAGGAGAATGTTGCTCTTTTTGAATTTCTATGATATTCCAATGACCGGTATTGAATCCAATCAAATTTTCTATGCACGTCATGCTATTGTTGTAACACCGAGAATATGGACAAACGGACAAACTTCTGAGTCTTCAGTTGAATCTGTCATGTCCCGGATCCGGGTACCCGGATCCGACCCGAATGCCTGAAAAATGACTCATTTACCCAAGATGATATATGAAAGCAAAGATGTCACATATGTATTATTTGAAGGAAGGACATCTTTAACAGAAGATGATCTCATGATTGGAATACCACTTCACTCAGGACCGTCAAATCAAACTCTATAGCTTCTCTTTCTCCAATCTCCACATTTTATGATCGTGCTATCCTAGAATCAAGTAGGACTTTCCTGGGTTGTAATGAGGCTTAGGTTAGGTGTAGAAAAATAAGGGAATATAGGATTTCAAAGTTCTGAGAGGATATCTCTATTTTCTTGTATTTTTCCTGCGAGCGTAACACCATTTCTTTTCATTTTCCATCTTTCGTATTTTTTTCTTTCTTTCGATATTTTTGAGATTGCTTAATTACTTTTTCAGCTCTTTTTCGTACTTTCTTTTCATATATTCTTTTCAGTTTGAACCACTTGTCTTTTCTTTTTGATTTTTCTTTTTTTTTTTACTTTTCTTTTCACGGTACACCCATATCAGTTATTCTTTTATCCATCTTAAAAGAATGGTAGCCAGCCATGCTTCGTAGCTGGACTGTGTTTTAGGTTGATGGTCTTACAAAGAAAAGGCTTTTATAGAAGGGTTCAAAAGGGTTTCTAGTGAAGTATAATTCAGGTGAGTAAAAAAAAGTGAACGGTTCAGTAAAATGGCCTAGATCATTTTCTAGGGTTTGCACTGTCATGTATACTGTCTTGACTGGATACAGAGAAGGTTCTGTCGTAGTAATCCAATGTTGATGTCGTTCTGAGTTTTATGATCGAAGCAAAAGATAATGAGATTTCTCAACGAACATTGCGGGCATGAAGAATAGTGAGTCATCTTGTGACTCAGGATTGTTGTATAACCCTCTGAAATGATTAAAGGTTCAAAAGCTCACTGGGTTAGGTCTTCACAATTCTTCTCACAGGATCTCTAGAGTTTTCAAACTTAGGATGACTCTGATGTTGATAGTGTACAATTGTGCCGAATCTGAGTTTTTCTAAGTTTTCAAACCTACTGTAGTCACGCTTGACTTGACTCAAAGCTAACTTTTAACAAAAATTGCCATAATGGAGGTTTTCAGCTAATCAAAGTCAGGGTATTTGACACATTTTTGAAATTCTATAAAACTTTAGAAAACATTGAAAACCACTCAAAATCACAATTTTATTTTATTTATTTATTTATTTTATCAAAATGAATACTTGAGTTTTGGTAAATACCCACCCCCAACCAAAATACAGCACCGTCCTCGGTGCTCATGACTGGGACATAAAATGATGAAAAATCATAAATGATAATGCAAAGGTTTGGGGAGGATGTTACCAAGTCGATAGAAACTCGACAGTGTGTGGTACCTGATGATCGAAAGAATGAATGTACCTACATTGTCAGAGATATAACAGTAATGACAAATGCATGAGACTCATGTACTCTAGGAATATCGGAATTGCCTTTCCGAAAGCATTAAGTTTTACGTCTTCAGCCAGACATGACGGGGGTATATCAAGTACCCCCAACTAGGTTAAAACTCATGGAGACTGAGTGAATCTGCAGTCTTCCTGATACCTAAGGTGGAACAGAGACAACTATCCTATCCCTTGTCTAGGTATAGCTGTGTAGAACAAGTCTTTCTCAGTGTAGACTGAGAGACGGGTAGTGAGCTCTCTGAGCAACCCTGCAAAAGCATGGAGTTGATTTAGGAGGGATTGAAGCTTCTCAGTAAAGACTGAGAGGAGAGTAGTAGTGGTTATTTCTTTGGCCATGGTTATCAGAGCCACAAACTCATTGAGTTTTGCGGGAATGTATCTAAATGGAGCAAACTCCTGTAGATCAGTAATACTAGAATTGTCTGACTCCGAGATGAAGTCAGACTCAAAGTGTTCTTGACACTTGGATAATTTATCTTCAGGAGAGTCCTGAATTAGACTCTCTACGGCACACAGGTTATCGATAATATCGACGTAAGGTAGCGGGTAAAAACTGTTGACCTCTCCCACAAGGTTTCTTAATTTGATAGGGATGTTCCAATCCCTACACTCAATATGTTCATCCTTGGTGGGGAGCGGTAGGTCCAGGACAACTGGAGTCCCATTTTCTAGATACGGCTCAATGGTAAGAATGTCGGCATCAAGTGCAGAAGCAGAATCATCAGAGATAGAGATATAAATGGGTACCTCTGTACTCGGTCCAGAAGTTGGTGCTGTTAAGGGCACCAAAGATTGAGACTCGGGTTCATCACTATTGTTGCACAATCCAAGGGGGGTGGGGAGGAACGGTGATCGAGGACAGTTGGGATCTTACGATCGAGACACAGTTCAGTGTCATGAAGATCGACATCAGGGTCAGCAGAGGTAGAGTGAGAAATGGGTTGCTCTGAGGTACATTCAAGATTTGGTGCTGTTAAAGGCACCAAATAAAGATACACTGGCTCCTCAATAATCGGGGTTGATCTAGGGGTGGTAACAACTTTTATTTCATCCGAGCAGTTTTGGTACTTGGTCCAATTATGCGACTCCTCATTATAGACAGTGGCCATGTCACTCTCCTCAGGATAGGCTATTGGTGGGCTAGTGAAGTTGACTACCTCTCTCTCATTTCCTAATTGAACTAGACGTTGCTCCAAGCTTTCCATAGATTGCTATTGTTGGTGCTCTAGACCTTGAAAATACTATTGTTGCTGGGCAATGTACTGAGAGAGAAGGTCCTCTAGACTGGGTTTAGTAGCCAACGGAGACGGTTCAGCCAAGGGGAGCTGAGATGTGAGCTCTTGATTGTAGTCCGACTGGGTATGAAAGTTGTAAGACAGAGTGGAGTCTGGGACTAGCTGTTGACTCTGAAAATCCTGAGGGGCCCATTGTTGATCAGAATAGTCATTCTGTGGATATGACGGGTACTGGGATTGCAAGTATTGCCAATCATACTCTCCATTGGGTTGATGAAACCTGGAAGGATAATTATCCTGCGGTAGTTGCTGCGGGAGGGCAGACTGTTCCCCACCAAAGTTATGGTGATTCCTATTGTCCGGATAATAAGCGTTGTCATAGGAGGTCTGCATTGGAGATGAAAAGGTACAAACATCTTGCTGGATAGGAGGGTAATATCCTACAGACTGGGAATTGTGCACAGGTTGCTGAACCGCAGAACGAAGAGCGGAAACTGAGTTTTTAAGCTATTGGAGTACAGATTTGTACTCCGGATCTCGGCGATTATCATACCCTGTAGAAGTGTTCGAGACTGGAGAGGGATTGTCATACCATTGTTGAGAGGGATCACCTAGATTCTCACAAAAACTGTAGTAGGTCTCATACAGAGGCCGTTCATCTGCCATCAGAGGCGATAGAAGGGTGCGGTAGACTGACTCTCAGATCGAATCAGTCAAAGGATAGGACAAGTCCAAATGGGCAGATGCTTGAAAAAGCAAGCCCAAGATTTGGTAAAAAGTTGCCAAAAAGGAAACACCTAAATGATGCACACCAAGCACAAATAATCCTATTCTAAGCAATCAGGATATATTTTAGGAATTATCTTGTTAGTTTTGGGGCTAGAGTAGATTATGACAGTGGGCGGACCATTGGTTTATCTTTTAACTCCTGGACTAACTATTTGCACTCAGAGGTTCTCACCAAGCTACACTCTTCAGAGCGAATCCTTTAGTACTAACTCTAGTCAACAACAAGGCAATCCGAAGCCTAGACAGACGTGTGGCACAATGGCTGTCTTAAGTACGTCCCAGACTAACCGGATTGGTCAAGTGTTTAAGAAGAGTGTTCCCTCGGGTTAAACTAGGGTTGGTGCGTGTTCCTAGTCCATATGCAACTAACCGCCGAATAGTCCAAGATGCCACGTCGAGCTCAGTGTACTTGAGTAGCAGGGACTTATGGGTGTGTTAGACAACAGGGACCCGCGCTCGTGGTCTTACTTCAATTGGATGTTAAGCAGGTTCACTTTGTGTGGATTTTTCCTTGAACACAGGGCTAATTGGCTCTACTTCTTGATTCTTTTTAATTAAATGGAGCCTTGGAATCAAATCAGCTGGAATGATGAGGTGGGTGATGAAATCCCACCAGTTTCAATTTTGGAACTGGGTCTGCTATCTTAGAGTTGATTGATTAACGGCCACGCCACGCAAGTCAAGTAAGTTGTTGCTAGAAAATAAATAGACATGCGGCAATGATTCACCAAAATTGCTCTGTATCACACTCAAGGTGAGGATAGAGACTTACCTCCCATGGGCTAGGCCACAGGGTCGCCTCCGTGGAATAGGGAGGGGTATCCTAATGGGCTTGGGCCCGACTCCACCTCTTTGAGCTTTCGTTTCTTACCCAGATTGGATCATGTTCCTGCACTCAATGGTTAGATTGGGTCTAGGGTTGTGGGATATTTATTGGAAGGTTTGACGAGCTATTAGGGTTTCACGAAACACGTTGTGGTTTGAGCCTGTAATAGAGTTGTTTCCAATTATGGTTCGAAGTTGAGAATAGAAAATTTCGAATTTGGATTCGGAACTTTCTCTTTTCAAACGTTCTCAGATAAGGAAATCTTCCAAATAAAGTGAAGATTTAAAATCCCGTCTATTTTGAAAATTTTCCAAATTGAGGAAATCTTTTCAAATTAGAAGATCTCCTATTTTAGGATTTTTCAAAATCAAAGAATATCTATAAATAGCCTCTCTCCAAAATTGGAATGTCCTAAAAAAGGGAACCCTAATTTCGAGATTCCGATGTGTCTAGAAACTATCCAAAAATAGAAAATCCTAGAATCTATCTAAAACTAGCAAGAAATAAAAACCCTAAATTTTTTTTTTTGAAGTTTTGATTTTTGTTTTTGGTATTTTTTACTTAATCTAGGGTTTTTAAAAAACCCTAGAACACGATCTAGCAGTAATTTGGAAAGCAGTAAAATTCCTAAATGATTACAACTTTGCACTCGGTCTTTCGAGGCATTAAAAATAGTAATTTAAAAGTAGCTAAAAAAAATTAAAAACCAAAAATAGAAAGTTTCTCGAAAAGGTCGGGCTGTCCAAATTGAGTAGCTTTCCGATTTGGCAACTTTCCAATTCCATCTTTACGTCCTTTTTTGCACTCATGTACACCCGAGCAGCAGCGGCGCCATTTAAAAGTAGGGTTTTTCAGCGTCGTTGGTTACGGAAACCCTAGAATCAACACATTTGTAATAGATTTGAGATTTTAATCCTGCAAAACATGCTGGCTGTTATATGGTAGTGAATGAAGAGACCATGGGGTAGATCTCGTGGACTGTTGGTTGGTGGAACGGTGCAAGGAACGGTGATGTAGCACCCACAATTCCTAAGAGGAGTTATTGGAGGGGTAACTAAAGGATGGACTGGCCAAACAGCAAGTTTCTAATCAGTTGCAGGTCTTGTGCAAACCTGCAGTCCATGAGAATCATGGACTGAGGAAGACAAGAAGATAGTTGGGGCATGTGCTGGCCGGAGGAGGGCAATTTTCTGATCATTGGAGAGTTGCAAGGTGGAAACTGGCCAGCTTTGGATCTTGGTTGTCTGGTGCACTGGAGATGGGATGTTGTGGTGCACAAGTGGCAAGGAAAACACCAACATTAATGGAGGTGTTACAGGTCTGGCAACTAATCAAACTTGGGTGAGGGAGAACCTCACCAGAGAAGAAGGGATACTCCTAAGATGCAGGTGGACGGTGGAGAAGGTTGGTGAAGGTGCTGAAGAGGATGGAGATCATGAAGTGTGCAGTGGAGGAGACCGTTGATGGAAGAGCTACCAACGGCTGAGAAAATCGGTGGTGAGGGAATGACCAGGTGGAGATCGCCCCACCCCGTGTTACAGTCTGGCAAGAACGCCTAGAGGAGGATGAGCGCCGGGAGAGGAGCACATGCAGGCTCAGATCATGCAAAGGAGAACAGCATGGTTACAGGTTCAGTGGTGAAACTTGGAGAATCATGGTGTTTGCACAAGAGAAGAGTGCGGTCCTGATGGGAGCACCATTGCAGATCTGGTCTGCTGACTCATGAGGCAGATGACGGTGATTGGTGGAGTCTGAAACAGAGGAAGGAGATGAGCTTTGCCGTCGTTAATGGCAGCTGTGGGTGGTGTCTCTAACCGAACCAGATCCGGGTCTTGGAATCGAAACAGTAGTGGATGAACGGTGGTGGATTCACGGTGGTTGCTTGCTGCTGGAGATGAAGAACGGCCGGAGGAGAGAGAGGCAGACTGGACTGGTTGGGGGGCGCTGCCGGCCGGAGTTGCAGGCTGCAATTCTGGTAGAAAACGGGAAAAAGAAAATGAAGAAAATGAAAATAAAAAAAATGAGAAGAAGAAGAAGAAGAAGAAGAAGAAGGAGGAGGAGAAGAAGACCCAGATGGCCGGAGTTGCTGCCTGCAACTCCGACGAAGATGGAGGAGGAAGAAGAAGAAGAAAAGAAGAAAAAAGAAGAAAGGGAAGGAAGAAGAGAAGAAGAACCTCCGAGATTGATAGGGGGAGATGGGGAAAAAGATTAAAGGGGGATTAGAGGGGGATTAGGGTTCGAACGAATCCCTCTCCTTCTCCTTTTAAAGCTCCCTAGTTTCCATTAATGGAAATTAGGGAATTTTTTAAATAAAAAAAAAAAATATATATATATATATATTTTTTTAAGTAAAACACTATTTTTCTTTGGGGAATTTCCCCATTTAGTGGACCCCCCATTTTTTAAAATTTAATTAAAATTATTTTGAAATTCATGGGGTCCACTAACTGGTCGGACAGCGGGTCGATGATGATGGGCCCTGTTACTGGCCCACATGGATTGATGATATCCATCGTCTCACAGGATGATGTGACAGATAGTCTGATGGCGATCGGATGGATGGTGACTTGATTGGGACCCAGATTGGTAGATCGACAGATGTAGAGAGATCCAATGGTCCGGTGGAAGATCCAACGGTTCGATTGAAGATCCAACGGTCAGAAAGCTAGGGGAGATGAGACAGAGCCAATGGGCCGGAGTTCTGTGGTTAGGTCAGTAGATTTGAGGATCGAGAGATGAAGAGAGAGAGAATAAGGAGAGATGAGAGAAAATATCAGAAAATGGAGATAAAAGTATTGGCAGAGGGTTTGGAACCTTGGTCTTCACTGTGACCATCCTCACGCTTCTCCAGTAAAGTAGACTATCATTCTTTGCTGACTCATGTGGCTTTAAACGCTTTGGTCCATCTCTTGGTCATTGGCTCTCCTACTCTCTTCGTTCTTTGGGCTGACTTTTTGGTCTTCTTATTCAGCCCATATTTGGCCCATATCTTCTAGTCATAGCACGTGGGCTCTTTAAGCTTTGATAATGGGATTTCTTGATCGATGTAGGCTCGCAAGTCTCGAGAATTATCCCATCGGGGTTTCCTGCGATAGAAGAAGCGCGTAATGAGACTCTATCAGAATGACTTAATGTCTAGACTTCCGAAAATGTGTTTAATGCATGCAAATATACCATTTCGTCCAGAAAAGTGTGTTCTACGCAATAAAAGAGACTCTTACATAGAAAAGTAGATAAATAGAGCATTTTAACGTAGGAGAGTATGAAAACGCTTAGAAGATAACAGTGAAAAATATGCACTTTTAAGCGAATATCAATATACCTAAACAAGGGATAGGATAACAGTCTCTGTTCCATCATTGGAATCGGAAGACTACAGATTTACTCAATCTCTATGAGTTTTAAATTGGTTGGGGGTACTAGATATACCCCTGTCATGTCTGGCTGAAGACATAAAACTTAGCACTTTCAGAAAGGCAATTCGATATTCCTAGAGTATATGAGTCTCATGCATTTGTTATTACTGTGATATCTCTGGACATGCAGGTATATTCATTCTTCCTATAATCAGGTACCACACATTGTCGAGTTTATGCCGACTTGATAACATCCTCCCTGAACCTTTGCATCATCAGTACCGATTTTCCATCATTTTATGTCCTAGTCATGAGCACCGAGGACGGTGCTATATTTTGGTTGGGGGTGGGTTTTTACCAAAACTCATATTTTCATTTTGATAAAAAAAAGAGAGAAAAACCTTGTGTTTTTGGGTGTGATTTTCGAAAATGCCCCAACTTGATTAGTAAAAAGTTTTCAGAAAGTCTATTTATTGAAAAAGATGTCTGTTTTGAAAAATCACTTATTAGCTATTCATTCGGTTTGAAAGCAAACATTACTACAGTGGATTGAAAAATCTTTGAAAACTCAGATCCAGCAAAAATGTTCACATATCAACGTCAGAATTATCCGAAGTTTAGATTATCGAGAGATCTAAGAAGAACAATTGTGGAGACCTAACCCAGTGAGCTTTTGAGCTTTTCATCATTTCTGAGGGTTATAAAATTATTCTGAGTCACAAGATGACTCACAATTCTTCTAATCCCCAAATGTTTCCATTGAGTGATCTCATTAACCTTTGCTTTGGTCATGAAACTCAGAACAACATCAAATTCGGATTATTACATAAAGAACCTTCTCTATATTCATTCGAGACATTGAAGATGAAAGTACAAACCCTAGAAAATGATATAGGCTATCTTTCTAGCCAATCAGACTTTTTAGCTTCCATAACATCTATACCGTTAGAAACCATTTTTGAGCCTATTGATGAAAACCTTTCTTTGTTAACCCATCAACTAAAAACCCAATCCCGGAAAAGAGTTCAATACGATAACCTACTTCTGAGAGGGATCAAAGAGTATTTGGTATGATCATGAAAAGATAGAAACCAAGAAAGGAAAAGAAAAGAAAACAAAACAAATGGTTCGAGCTAAAAAGAAACATGATCAGAAAGAAAGAAGGAAGAAAAAAAAAGAATCTGATAAAGGTTGAAGAATATTCAAAAGGACAAAAATTAGAATAAAAAAAGAAGAAAAGTCAAGGAAATGCTATACCTTGAAAAAGTTTCAAAGAATAGTGAGATACCCTCCTAAATTTTTGAATTCCAGAATATCTTCTTTTCTGAACCTATCCTAAGCCTCAATACAACCTATACAAGTCCTATTTTATTATAGATTTGTACCATCATCAAGTGTGGAGAATGGAGAAAAGAGAAATTATAGAGTTTGATCCGACGTTCTTAAGTGATATGACATTCCAATGATGAGATCTTCTTAAATCTTCTTATACCCTCCATTCAAGAACTATATATGTGAGACGTTTGCCAGTTTTTATATTCATCTCCTCACATATAGTTTGAGAGAAAAGTATAAAACCATTTCTGAGTGTTTTACTTCTGAGTAGTATACAAGTGAGGATTGAGGTTGAGGCATAGAGTCTCTAAGAGATCCAGATATCTCTACTACTAGATAAGGATGATGTTGAACAACACACACACACTAAGTCTGAGTAATCTATTGTTTGAAGGTCCATTTGTAGAAGTGTTGCATTTTGCTGATTAGTTCTAATTTGTGAATGATGAAAAGTCTCGGTTGTCAAATCCCATGAATACTTAGTTCTTCGGTAAATATATGTATTGTTGTGCCTGAATCCCCTGAAGACTGAAGCATCAAAAATCAAGTGGACTTCGACAAAACAAAAGAAGGTTTAAAGCTGAAGAAAAGACAACCCAAGTGTTCAAGATCAACTGAAGACAAAGTGAAGATTATCAAGATCGACTGAAGACAAAGTGAAGATTATCAAGTACAACTGAAGACAAAGTCAAATGATCAAGCTCAACTAAAGACAAAGTCAAAAGCTCAAGTACGTTCTTACTCAACGAACGTTCAACTATAAAGAAACTCCTGTTGTGGTTACTTACGCAAATCTAAGGGTAAAACCCGTCGTTGCCAGCAGATTTTGTTATACCCTAGATGGCTAAATTTTGGTTAGGGTTTGTGCGTGTGATGAGAAGAGAAATTCTCAGAATTTGGTAGCATTCGGTTAAGGACAAAACTGTTCGGCCGACCGGCTCATTTGTGCGGGCGACCGAAGGTCCCGTCGACTGGCCAAAAGGGTCCGGTCGACCCTAACTCTCGGGTTCGAGATTGTTGGCTTAAAGCCTGAGCGGGCAACCGACTAAAGGCTTGGTCGACCAAGGCCCGATCAACCGGCCAATAATGCGATCGACCCCGCCAATTTCGGATCTCGTTTAACAAAATCTTTTATGCGATTAGAAGCGCATTTTGGTCCTTCAAACGGCTATATTCGATACGGTTCTAGTAAAGGGAGGCCTGCTTATAAATAAGAGCCCTCTCCTTTTGATAGAATTAACCCAATCAAGAGATCTCTACTTTACTTTACTTGATTATCATTTTTTAAGTCCAAAGATCTAGAATTTGTGAGAGCTTCACCAGAGCAAAGCTGAGAATTCGTTGCAAAGTCTCTAAGTGTTTGGAAGAGACTATTTGGTATTGTTAGTCTGCAAGAATCTTCTTTCAAGAAGAGGATTACTCTTGGCAGAGTGTCTCTTGGGCAAATTCTTCTCCAAAGGATTTTCCATTCGATCGTATTCATCGAGAGATAAGCGTTTCTATGAACCAATACCTTGTTGATAGAATTCGATATTTGTGAACACTGTTATTTTGTGATTGGTGGATGAGTGTGGACTCATCTAACTGAGTTGTGGATTGTAGATCCAAGAGAAAGGAATTTCTCTAAATAGACTACTGGCCTAGGCTGACTCTCTAGGTGAGCGAGAAGCGATTCTCGTTAGATTGAGACTAAGTGTAATCTTAGTTGGTTGATTATTTATTTCGATTGAAATGTTGTAATGCATGATTGAAATAATATAATACTACTCGTGGTGAGTATTGAACAGTGGACGTAAGTGCGGAGTCACCGAACTAGTATAAATCTTAGTCTCGTGTGATTGTGAATGTTTGCATAATTGTTTCTCAAACCTATGTTTCTGTGGATGATTGATATATTAATTGCTTGATCCTTTTTCGCCTTGTGTGATCGATAATTTTTTAATCCATAAAGAATTCGCAGAGGAATTAAAAATTGTCCTATTCACCCCCCCTCTAGGACTTAACCTGGTAATTAAAAGGGAATTTCAAATAATTTCTTGCATCCTTGAAATAATCTGACAAAACGGAGTTTTTCTGAGTAATGCAAATAAGTTTTCTAGCATATTATGCTAAGCCCTTTTTAGCTCACTTATTTTGCAGTAATTGTCAAGGATTGGCAATATGCTAGTTGAGGGTTGTGATATTTGCTCAAAAGTGCTTATTTTATGCCATTATCCTTATAGCGATGTCACATTCTCCTACATAAAACTTATCTTTTCGTCGATTTTTTCACATAAAAGTTTCTGCCATTGCGTAAAACGCATTGAATACCAAGACCCTGAGTCGTGTGGAACGTGGGATAATGGAACCATGAATTTTGGATCTGATAAAACCGATTCTGTTCAAAGTCCAATCGATTGTACACTTGGTCCAATCGATTGGGCTAAATAAGTTTTCTATTCCGAAGGCACCAATAGATTGCACAAGGTTCTCCAATCGATTTGACATTTATAATTTTCTGTTTTGAAGGCTCTAATCGATTAATCAGAGTCTCCAATCGATTTGATATTTATAACTTTTTGTCCCGAAGGCTCCAATTGATTAATCAGAGTCTCCAATCGATTTGACTTAGAAAGATTTCTGTCCCGTATTCTCCAATCAATTACACAGTGTCTCCAATCGATTGGGCTCAATTATATTTTTGCCTCATAGTGTCCAATCGATTACACAGTGTCTCAAATCGATTGGGGACACATGTCCAATTGATTGGACTTTCCCACTACTCAATAAAATTGACTTTGACTTGGGTCTGTCCAATGACTAAGTCTAACCATTATATTTTGTTCATTTTAATCAACTCCTATAGCCACTAAGTCACATACCTTCCTAATCGAGCATACACGATTGTTAACTAACAAATCGGCAGTTTCTCAGATGACTCCTGTCGTCAACCATCTGATTCTTGTTGTCTCTGTCTTTTAGTCTTCATGTAGTTGGCGAAGTAAGCGTACCACGACATCTTCACGCTACACTTGTGCTCGTAGGAACGGTTACAAGAATGTTTTTATGTCAAACGGAATCTTTGCCAAATTGAATATGAAAATATTCCTTACAGCAGAGACACCATGCAAGCTGCTCCATTAGCTTCAAGTCTTGGCCTATCAAAATGTTGAGATGCTTTCTCGTTTCTATCTTAATTAGAGATGGAACACATAGAACAAGACCCATAGTCGACAATTCAAAGCTACTGCCATGGAGCTGATCTCTGTTCTTGAGAAGGTAAAACATTTGATTTAGAGTGCATATTTAGATACTTTTAACTCCTTTAAAATGGTTAACCAATAAACAGAACCATTGAAATATCCATAGTACTAAAAGAATCTGCCTTTCATTGTTGTACTTTCCAGCTTAACAAGGGAAAATAACATCAATGGTCTTACATCAGTGGTTTTTTTGTAGGTTTTTTGGATATGTCCAACCTTACTAATAGGAGATGTTGCTCCTGCTTTTGGATCTCATTCTACTTTCGAACTTTCTTTTTTCTGGATATGTTATTTGGTTTATCCTTCATATGTTGCATTGTGGTTAGTTTGACTAGTTTCATTTGTATGTTTTCTTTAAAGCGAAAGAATAGAAAGGATGCAAATGGGTATGGCAAGGCCTTAACTACTGAAGTAACTTTCTATGATTATTTTGTATACTGTCGCCATTAGAGTTATGTTTTTCTACAGAGCTACCATGCATTAATGATGAGAAACTAAAGCGACCAACTTACTTCACGCTCGAGGTGAAGGGGATGATTTTTGGTTTTATGATTATAGAACTATGTGTATGTATCATGTGATACCTATGATGATTAAGTTTGTTTCATTTCAACATAGTTTTTTTTATGAATTCGATCAGCAATTTGTTTTAGTGTCACACCTCGGGACTTAATGAATTGGTAGCAAATTTAGATTATAATGTTGTCAGCTTTTTTGCTTTTAAATTATTTATATTAATTATTTTAGAACTTTTGGCATTTGTTAGTCATGATAGTGGTTCTGTAATTATGAAAAAAGGTAAAATGACTACGGTTTTAGACAAAATGGTAATGTTTTATGAAGGAAATCTTTGAATTAAAGAATACGGTTTCGACAAATCGTAGTCTTTGGTATAGACTTACGATTACGGTTTTGGATAAAACCATAGTCTTTTCTTGATGTTTAACCTCGTTTTAACATTATTAAATCACGGTTAAGAACTTAAATACTACAGTTTTTCAGAACACCGAAGTCTTTTATGTAGCCTTACAACTACAATTTTGGATAAAACCGTAGTCATTTAGCTCTTATGGACTACGGTTAAAAATCGTAGTCTTTCTTGCATACTTTAGACTACGTTGGATTAGACTATGCTTTCTGAGGCAATTTTAGACTACGATTTTAAAGAAAAGACTACGGTTTTTAACCGTAGTCTAAAGGGTTTTTTGTAGTAGTGTTAGTTGGAAAAGCTTGCAGAAATAAATCGACTATTTGCATGAAATATACGCATTTCGGATAGTCCAGTATCAAGCCATTTTAGTTGAATCTCATTACGCGCTTTTTCACTTGCAGGAGACCCTATCGGACGATTCTCGAGGACTGGCGGGCCCACGATCAACTACAGAAGACTTCTATCAAAGCTTAAAGAGCCAACAAGCTAGGATAAAAAGATAGAAAACACGTACGGGCAAAGCTAGAGGATCGTAGAGCTGGAACAATGACTAAGAAAAAGAAGAATAGCTAGGGACCAAGAGAAGGACATATGTGTTAAAGGCCACAGCAATTGACATCAAATGATAAGTTTGACTTATTGGTGGAGCGGACAAGAGAGAATAAAAAAGCCTAGGGTTCAAGACCCTCCAATGCTTTCATTTTTGTATTTTTCTCTCACCTCTCTCCTATTTCTCTCTCTATCTATCTATCTTGGCCCATGACCTAGGCTTATGACCTAAGCCCATGACCCATGACCCATGCACATGCCCATGCCCATGAGCCATGCTCATGCCCATGCCCATTCCCATTTGCAACAACAAGAGAGAATTGGTCTCACTTGACCGATTCTTCTCTCCCCCATCTCTCTATCATAATCACTCTCTCTCTCTCATCTAATTAACCCATTCCCAACCGTTGAATCTAGAGAGATCCAATGGTCATCATTTTTACAACAAGCAAAAAAAAAAGTCTATAAGAAATCTATGATCTCTCCTTCTTGGGTTGGTTCTCTCCCCCCTCGCTTCTCTCATCTTTACTTATCTTCTCTCTCTCTCTCACTCACAAGCATACCTTGGACGGTTGCTCCTCAACCCCCACTCATTTGTAACACCGGAACCACCTGCTACCATCTCATTCACAAGGCTACTATCCTCAATCCTATTGAGGTCGATCTAATCGGAGTTGCACTATCTACCTCTTCAATGGTAAGCTTCTCTCTAATCCTTCCTACTTTTCTTCTCTCTCTTTTTTCTCTCTCTACCTTTACATGCTTTCTAGGGTAATATTTTAATGGCTTTCTAGATTAATTTGGTTTAATGTTATTTCCGTTGTAAAGCATTTGGACAAGCATTGTAAGCATTTGTTTTTAGTTTAATGAACAAGTTTAAGTTGTTTTTATTTATTGTGTTTTTTCATTCTCGTTTCTTTATGTTTTTTTTTTCATTTTAATAGTTTTAACAACAATCTCAAACATATTTTAAATCGGCCTCCACCATTCTCACCCCTCAATTTATTTTGAGCATTTTTGATTATTCTTGTTTCTTATTGTGCTACTTAACCCTGGGTGCGGACGATATCCGATACGAGCCACTGTGCAAATCTGCATTTTTGTAGATTAAGTGAACCAAATTAGAGAAATTACAAATATTGTTGAAATCAAGGGTTTCCGATCCAACGACACGGAAAAACCTTACTTTCAAGAAGATGGAAGTTGAATTCAGGAAGCTGAAGGGAACTCACAATTTAGGGGTCACAGATTTTAATGAACTATATTTGTATCCCGATGCAGAATTACCTGAAAAGTTCAAGATGCCTGAGTTCACTAAGTATGATTGAAGAGGATGTCCACAAACTCACTTAAAGGGATATTGTGGTGATATGTTTCAGTATGGGAAGAGTGAGAAGTTGCTTATGCAATGTTTTCATAAAAGTCTCACTGGTCCTGCCCTTATATGGTACACTACTTTAGATTACACCAAGATCAAGACATGGAGAGACATCTCTGAGGCGTTCCTGGTTCATTACGCTTTCAATATGGATTTGGTTCCTCAGAAGGACTTAGAGAGAATGTCACAAAAAAACAATGAGACCTTCACAGAGTATGCATTTAGATGGCGAGATGCGGCAGCTCAGTTAAGGACTTCAATGACTGAGGAAGAGATGATTCGATCTTTTCTAAAAACCGTTGGACAACCATACCATACTCTATTGATAGTACAAATGCTACCCACATTTGCTACTATGGTCCAAAATGGTTCGAGGATTGAGGCATCAATCAGGGATGGCACCATTGCAGATCCCTCTGCAATGCAATCAATGGTTTATGGAAAGCCTTCTGGAACAAATATAAAGAAGAACGACAACAAGAAGGTAACACCAGATGGAGAGGTGCAAATAATCACTCCTACATCTCAAGCGTCAGTTTATCGGATACCACAACAACAATTTGCTCAACGTGTTGTTCATCCTCATTTCATTCATCAAGTGCCACACCAGCAAGTTCATGCAATGGGGCAAACTCCGCAACAACCCTTTACTTCACTACAACATCCCCAACAGTCTAATCACCAGCAATATTTCAACAAATCCACAGAAGGCGAAATGGGATACCACAACAACCGCAAGGGAATGGAATTGAGGAAAGAAAGAGAAGAGAGTGTACACCATTGCCCTTGACTCTTTCACAATTGCTTCCACAACTGCTTGAACAAGGACTTCTGGTCCTCCAATCTCCCAAGCCGGTGTCAGACCCGCCTCCAACAGGTCATGACCCCAGTGCATAAATTTTCGCTCAAAATTGCTAATTTTAAGCCATTATCTTTATAGCGATGTCGCAGTCTCCTACGTAAAACTTATCTTTTCGTCAAATTTTCCACGTAAGAGTTTCTTCCATTGCGTAGAACGCATTATTTAGACGAAAATCGATTATTTGCATGAAATATACGCATTTCGATAGTCTAGTATCAAGCTATTTTAGTTGAATCTTACTACGCGCTTTTTCACTTGCAGGAGACCCTATCGGGCGATTCTCGAGAACTAGCGGGCCCACGATGAACCATAGAAGACTTCTATCAAAGCTTAAAGGGCCAGCAGGCTAGGAGAAAAAGATAGAAGACATGTACGGGCAAAGCTAGAAGATCGTAGAGCTGGAACAAGGATTAAGAGAGAGAAGAATAGCCGGAGACCAAGAGAAGGACTTAGGTGTTAAAGGCCACACCAATTGACATCAAAGAATAAGTTTGACTTATTGGTGAAGCGGACGGGAGAGAATAAAGAAGACCAGGGTTCAAGACCCTCCAATACTTTTATTTTTTGTATTTTTCTCTCATCTCTCCTAATTCTCTCTCCATCTCTCTAAACCGTAACATTTAACCCATAGATCATCTCATCCTACCATTAAATCCCCAGATCGACCATCTGATCACTTTCTCTAAGATCTATTTGCCCATATCTCACCATCTGATCATCAGATCAACCACCCCGATCTTCAGATCGATCATCATAACCCTTCAATCTCCATCATCTAACCTCTGATCTCCTCTCCTTAGCTCTATCACATTTTTCATAGCTATTCCACCATTAGATCTTCCATTGGACCATCGAATTTCTCTAGATTTGATAATTTGTCACTTTTGGGCCCGGTCCGTGGGAAAGCCGCCTATTCTTTGGCCCAAAAGCCCACCATTCTATTGGTCGATCATTTGCCGACATGTGGCATGCTCATTATTTGCTCACGGGCCCATTTATCCATAGCCCACGGGCCTCCATGGTCTGCAACCCACTCACTCATTGCATAAATCCAATGGGCTCCCATATCAAAAACCCATGGCCCATAGCCACTTCTCATATAGAAATTCCACTCTTCCTGCCACCTCACTCACATAGCCCAAGCCCATGGAGAATTGGTCTACCAAGACCGATTATCCATCATTCTTCCCTTATCTCTCCTAGTCACCATGAAACTCATGGTTTCTAAAGGAGAGAACATCTCATCTGCAATTTTCTCTCTTTCCCCTCTTCTATCTCTCTTCTTATAAGAGAAACCTAAAAGAGGAGAAGATTTGGTTCCCTCCCCCTCATTCTTTCTCTCTCCCCTCTCTTCTATCAAATCCCTCTCCTCTCTTCAACCTCCTCTCTTGGACGATCATTGCCGCCTCTTTTCTTAGGTAGCAACATGGGTCTTCACTAGCTGGTGCACGAGTCTACATCTCCTTCTTCTCTACGTCTCCTCGCACTATGCACCACCGCAGTCACAATCTCCAACACGGACCACCAGCAGGTCTTCTTCTCCTCTGCAAACGGTAGGTTCCCTCCCCCTTTACTTTTCCTTCCCTTCTTTTCTTCTGCCATCACCGTATCCTCATTCTCCCACCGTTCTCTTGCTCCCAAGCGAAGAACCCACGAAGACCACCTCCATTACCGGAGTTGCAGGTCTGCAACTCCGGTTGGATATTATTTTCGAGCAGCAACAGTCCGTGCGTCTTGTGCACCTCCAGACCAACGCCTCCCCTTGGCAGTGGATCATCTCTCCTCTCCTTCACGACCCTGTAGCCAGCAAGTCTTCTTCCCCTGATCTGACCTTCTTCTCCACCGCTAGCTGCACATCCCTCGCCAGACTGGTTAACCCACCACCGTGCTCCTTTCTCTACTCTCTCCCTCACTGATCTCTCTCTCCTAGCCGACCAAATAGGCAGCAACAAACAATTGCAGAACCACGTGCACCACCTGTGCATCATCGATTTTTAAATCCCAACCTCCACGTTACCACTGCTAATCTGGGTGTCTTCCTCCTCCGATCTGGACGTTCATCTCCACCAGCCAGCGCCCCTTCACTTCATCACGCACCTACAAGGATCGACGGTGAGTTCTTCTTCTTCTTCTTTATTTTCTTCACCGGAGTTGCGACCTGCAGCTCCAGCCGGTGAACACTTGCAGCAACCACCGTGCGTCTCCATTAAAGCCACGTGGCTCACTTTTTCAACGCTTTGAAGGACCTGCAACTCCTCAACCGATTGCCATCTCTCTCATCTCTCCACCATTCTAAGCAGTTTTCATAATTATTGTTCTTTAATTGCCCTAACCCCGAGTGCGGACGATATTCGACACGAGCCACTGTGAAAGTCTGCATTTTTGCAGGATTTAAAGTGAACCAGAATTACAAATATTGTTGAACTTTAGGGTTTCTGATCCGACGACATGGAAAAACCCTACTTTCATGCATGGTGTTCGTATCACCAAGGTCTGGGGGATTGACAAATAGGTGTTTGAATCTCAAGCATGGTGTGTAGATCTTGATTGACCAGGGAAGAATTGCCCTTCCATCTCAGCAACCTGGCACATCTGGCATCATACAAAATCCCTCCCAAACCATCCAGAGCAAGGCCCCAGTACTTCAAAGAAAATTAATGCTATATTTGTAGGTTCTTATACCTGTGACCCCTCATGTCTTATTGGACCAGTCGGAAAGGAATTTGTTGTGTATATTGACTAATCAGTCTTCATTGTTCAGGATAGCAAACCACGGTACCCAGCCTCAACCTACTACTCAATTTCAACTATACTTATCCACTAACTCAACTATTTCTACCCCTACTCATGCAACTCAATGTCCATCTTTTATGGTCCATTAATCATCTATTGACCCAGTTATATCTACACCTTGTATCACCCTTGCTCTAGTTCAACCTCCTATAAACTCATACTCTTCTACCCCAATTGTCAAATACCTTGCACCATCACTACCGCCATCAGGGTTCCATATTTCTTACCCAAGATCTATTCCGCGACCAGTACCCAAACCTTTATCATTCAAGTCCCTCCAACTCAGCCCATAGCCAACCTATCCAAGGTGTCATGGAACTATAATGAGAAGACAGTGGTAGTTGAAAGAAGAGCAAATGAAGAGGGATGCCATGAGATTGGTAACATGACGAGGTCAGAAAGGTGTTTCAAATTAACGAATCTAAGGGCTGAAGGAAAAAAAATGAAAGAGAAGGAAATAGTGCCTAATGATAATAATGATAGTGCCTTCTACAAAGCCCTAAAGAAATCAGAGTACAATGTTGTCGAACAACTTGGGAAGGCACCAGCTCAGATTTCAATATTGGGGTTGTTGATAACCTCAGAACATCATAGGGCTCAATTGCTAGAAGTATTGGAGAAGGCTCATGTTATGGTTAACATCACTCCTGAGAGACTGGCAAAGTTGTTGGGAATGATCATGGCCCCTCGGGTGATAACATTTTCTGATGATAAGATTCTGGAGAAGAACCGGACACCTGAGGCCCTTATATATCACAGTGACATGTCAGAATCATAAAGTGCATGCAGTCTTGATCGACAATGGCTTGGGCCTAAATGTATGCTCTTTGAATACTATTAAGGCCATAGGACTTGGCCTCTCTGACATCAGAAGGAGACCCATAAAAATTAGGGCTTTTGAAAATTCTATCACGCAAAATGTTGGAGAAATTGATCTTGACGTGATCATAGGTCCGTATTCATTCAAGATTAACTTTCAAGTGTTGGACATGGAGGCATCCTTCACTTTTCTACTTGGCAGGCCATGGTTATATTCAGCTAGGGCCGTCCCATCTTCCTTGCATCAAAAAGTGAAATTTGTTGTTGACGATCAGTTGATTTTAGTGAGTGGAGATGAAGAGCTTCATATCCCACTGGGGCAATACACATATGCAATCCAATACATGGAAACTGAATAAAAAATTTCTCTTATCATTTTGAAATAGTGAGTTGCATTTCCATGAAAAGAGATGAAGTCTGAAACAAGGTTTTTCAATGTCGTCGAACGAAAACCCTAAATCAACAAAATTTATATGATCAGATTCTTGATCCTGCAAAATATGAGATTTGTATAGGGATTCGTGTCGGATGTCGATCCGTACTCTGGAGAGGATTAGCGCAATGGGGAACATAAAATAACAGAATTTCTACAGAAATTGATGGTGGGATGAGAATGGTGGTGGTGGTTTAAAACAAACATTTTGAGTGAGAGTATTATGAACTATTTGAGCAAAAAATCAAAGAAAATAGGAAACACCAAAACAATTTAATCAAACCAAATTTATTAATTGATCAAACATGCTTACAACAATTAAACAACCAAGGAAAATGACTAACTAAAAAGCATTTAAAAAAAGACTAAACTAGAGAGAAAATACTAAAAACTAGAGAGAGAAAGTAAAAACAACAAGAGTTTTAGATAGAGAAATAGATGGAGAGAAAAAAGAACTAGAGAGAGAGTGAAAGGAGAGAGAGAGGATATCACCTTGGAACTTACAGGAGATGGGATCGGCCATGACATGGAGAAGAGGAGCCACGGTCTGATGCGGATCGGCCATTGATTTGCATGGCCGTGGGTTCTTTGCAGGTGGGCAACGTGGAAGGAGCCAGGATACGGTCCAATGGAGGAGAATGCAAGCTATTTGTGGTAGCTTGGAAGGGACAGATGCACTGGGGTTTTAGGTCAAGTCCAAGGGCGGTGAAGAGAGGAGACAGACGTGAGCCTCCTCTTTACGTTGTTGCACATGTGCACCACCGTGGAGGTCAAGTCGAAGAAGGTGAGTGGTGGATTTGGAGATGGATGGGCAGCAAGGATGTTGGCCGGATGGAGATGCAGGTCGACGTGATAAGGTTCGGACCAACAAAGCAACAAAGGAGGGTGCTGCCCGTATGCTAGGGGGAGACAAAGATCCGATCGGAGTTGCTGGGTGGAAGATAGAAGAAAATTGCAGGCGGTGGTGCCTAGGGGGGAGCCACGGTGGTTGGTGGATGAGATTTATGGCCAGGAGATCGTGATCTTCAGCCCTTAAAGGTTGCAGCGACGGAGTGGGGAGCCCGTAGTGGAGGTTATGGCGGCAAGGTGGAAAAGAGGAGGGGAGCTCGGTGCTGTGGTATTGCAGACCTTCCGGAGTTGTAGGTCTGCCCGGAGAAGATAGAGGATGGTGGTGAGGAGGTTGTGGGATCACGATGATCGCCGGAAGTTCCAAGAGAGCAGGGCTTCAGTTGAGGCACTGGTTACAGGCAACATCGATGGTGCTCACTATGGCCAGCAAGAACAGTGAGAGATATGGCAGCAGCGGTGGTAGAGATTGGGTGAGGCGCACTAGTCCGTGCACGTGGTGGTCTGGTGGCTGAAGAACGATGGAGGATCACTTGTGGATCGAAACAGAGGCAGCAAGTGGAGCGTGCCTTGTGGTGGAGATGGAAAACCAGGCAGCAAGTGAGAGAGGGTTCAAGTTAGGGAGAGAGATGTTCCAAAGTTGGAGAGACGAGAAAGAGAGTGAGAGTAAGAAACATGAGAGATAGAGGAGTTTAGGGTTTGATGAGAGAATAAAGAAGAGAGAGCTTGGGAATAGTTTAGGGTTTTCTTTTGAGAGAAAAGAAGAGACCCATGAGTGAAGACATTTTTTCCCTTATATTGGCATGGAGAAGTCCAGCCCTTGTTCAATCACAACCCTAGAACATTGCTCTCAATCAATACCCCTACCTAAAGAAAAATATCTTCATCAAGTAACTTTCTTCTTTTTGCAATTATATATATATATTTTTTTTAAAGAAACAATTTTAAAATCATTTTCCCATTTTAGAAAGAACACTCCCATAACATCTTCTCTTTTGAAATCTCCCATAAATAATTCCCCTTTCCAAATATAGCCATGCATATTATGTGTACCTCTTTTTACATTCCGCACCTATGCAACAAATTCATTTTATTTTTTTTAAAAATCTTCTCTTTTGTACGATTCATGTCTGTATTTGAAATTCTTTCCATTTTTTTACTTTTATAAAATACACACCCAAGATCTATACTTACTGTCCATTACCGATGATTTCCATTGACTGTAGATTCCACGTGGGCCATAATGTGAATCTGTTGGATCGATGATTGGATGATGACATGGATGATCGGATGGATGAGAATTTGAGGTGAGATGGTGGTTAAGATGGTGGTTAAGATGGATATTGGGATGATCGGTCTGTCGATTGGATGGTTGAACACATGATCGGACGGTTGGTCTGAATGATCAGACAGTCGGATGGATGATCGTAATGCTCAGATGATGATGTGGGTGGTAAGCAATTGGGTCCTAGAGAGAGAGAATGAAGGATGACCGTTGGATGTGGAACTCAGTGTTTAGAGAGAGGAGAGAGAAAATAGAGAGAATTTGGAGAAAAATGTCAGAAAAGGGTCTTGAACCCTGGTCTCTGACTTGGTCTATGCATACATCACCAACTGAGCAAGTCTTCGTCTTGTGTTAGTTGATTAAGCTTTAATCTCCTTAGTCTCTTCTCTAAAGGTTGTCTCTCCTTCTCTCTTGGTCGTCTCTCAAGCTTTTCGATCCTTTGGCTCTTCTCACACCTGGCCTATATCTTCTTATCCTTAGCATGTTGGCTCTTTAGCTTTGATCATGACTCTGGAGGTTGATTGTGGTCCCGCATTCCATCAAACTTGTCTGATTGGTGTCCTTGCGATAGAAAAAGTACGTAATGAGACATAATCAAAATGGCTTCATATCTAGACTTTCGAGAATGTGTTTAATTTATGCAAATAGCCCATTTTGTCTAGAGAAATGTGTTCTACACAACGGAAGAAACTCTTAGATAGAAAAGTTGATGAAAATGGAAGTTTTACGTAGGAGAGTACGATAATGCTCAAAGGATAATGGCTTAAAATAAGCACTTTTAAGGGAATATCAAAGTCGTTGAGCCATGTTGGAGGATGATGTAGAACATGAACTTCCACCCTAGCAAGGGATTAGGAGTGAATGAACAATGGATGTTGGAACCAGTAAAAAAGACAAAGTACCAGCCAAGATTTGGTAATGGGTACAGACCACGCGCTGAAGACTACATTAGACAAGCACAATTGAGAAGGAAAACTCAGTTAGCAAGAAAAAATGGAGTTGACCTCATCGAGGATCTACCAAAGCCCATTCCTCCCCTCAATATAACTTTTCCTGTAAGAATCTTTCATGATGAAGATTATAATCCTCTTTCAAATCCTAAATCCTCATCTTTTTTAAAATATACTAGGACTTCATCAAGGACAAACCATTCTCCATCTATGCAGTCAAAAGATTCGAGGGTTGAGCAAGAGCTCGATATTCCTAATATCTCCATCTTATTCTTAGGTGAGGAATGTCAGTCTGATTGGATTTTAGAGTCTTCCAAAGATGATTTCAAGTCAAACCAAGCGGTGGAGGCACCATATGGAGAGCAAAATGGATGCAAAATGATGTATATCAATTGGGAAGCAATTCAGATCCCGAAGAATCTTCAAGAAGAGTTCATGATCACACCGCAAGAAGCAAGCATGTTTGAGGAGGAGGAGATATAGATGGAGTATGAATATGTCATGATGATTTGCGCCAACAAAAGGAATATTGATCGAACCAGTTTGATTCGTCAGTTGGAAGGAGAATTATTGAATTGGGAATCTGTCCCATTAACTGTTGAGGCTAGTGAAATTGTAACAGGGCCAGTGGCCCCCTTTAAAAAGGTCTGTTGTAGCGAGTTGACTAATTAATGAAATCTTTCACCCTTGGGTATTTGTTTTGTCAAAAAAATTTGTTTTTCTCTAAATAAATGAACTCTCTCATTTTTTTTGCAAAAATATTTTTTTTTCTTCTAATTCAATCAAGGTTAATTAGCAGGAAGAGTCTGATAATGAGCTTGAACCATATGATTTCGATCTGGAATTAGACTTTGAGCTCATGGGGATAGAATGTGAAGAAGAACGAGAAGAGGCTCAAACAGAGTTTCTCGATCTTCTTGAGCATCATAAAAAAGGGGTTCAACCGAACATTGAAGAGACCGAGACCATAAATCTTGGTACAGAAGAAGATCCAAAAGAAGTGAAAATTGGTGCCTCTCTTTCCCCACACGAGAGACTTAAAATGGTCAGATTCCTTTAAAATTATAAAGATGTATTCGCTTGGTCCTATGAAGACATGCTCGAGCTAGACACGGATCTAGTCATCCATCGCTTGCCCTTAATAACTGGGGCAATACCCTTTAAGCAGAAGCTTTGAAGGTTGCATCTAGAATGGGCTTTGAAGATCATAGAAGTGGTAAAGTAGTACGAAGCCAGTTTTATGAGGGTTTCATCATATTCAAAGTTGCTTGCAAATATAGTACCTGTGCCGAAGAAGGATGGGAAAGTAAGGATGTGCATTGACTTTCGAAACTTGAATAAGGCTAACCCAAAGGATGACTTTCCATTGCCTCATATAGACGTCTTGGTGGATAACACTGCAGGCCATGAATTGTTGTCATTCATGGATGGATTCTTAGGATACAACCAAATTATAAGATGGCAGAGGAAGATAGAGAAAAGAAAATGTTCATCACACCTTGGGGCACCTTTTGTCATAAAGTTATGCCATTTGGATTAAAAGATACAGGAGCAACATACCATTGGGCTATGACAACAACATGATCGCCAAATCATGGAAGGTTGAAGACCATCTCACCATCTTAAAGAAACTATTTTAAAGACTCCGTAAATTAAGACTTCGTCTCTATCCTACAAAATGTGTTTTCGGTGCAACATCTGGGAAGCTGCTTGGATTTGTTGTCAGTAGGAGAGGAATTGGAATTGATCAAGCCAAAGCCAAGGTGATCATTAATATGCCTCCCTCAAAGATGGAGAAAGAAATCAGAGGTTTCCTTGGGCGTTTATAGTACATCAGCAGATTCGTGGCACAACTCACTCCCATTTGTGAACCCATTTTTAAGTTACTTCGTAAGAACAGTCCTAAGGAATAAACATTGAATGTTAAGTTGCTTTCGATAAGATAAAAAGATACCTCCAAAATCCTCCAGTCCTAGTGCCACCTAAGCCAGGACGTCCTCTTTTACTGTACCTATTAATAACTAAGACCTCTATGGGTTGTGTATTTGGGCAGCATGACAAATCAGGCAAGAAAGAGCATGCAATTTATTACTTGAGCAAGAAATTCACTGACTATGAGACTCGTTACACGTCTCTAGAAAAAACTCATCTTGCTTTAGTATGGGCTACACAACATTTGCGCCATTATTTATGGTCTTATCCAGTGTTGTTAATATCTCGCATGGATCCGGTGAAGTATTTGTTTGAGAAGCCTGCTATTTCTGGAAGAACAGCTCGTTGGCAGATGTTATTATTAGAGTTTGACATCACCTATGTCAAAAGTCAGTTAAAGGTCGGGCAATTGCAGAACACTTAGCAGAAAATCTACTTCCTAATTATGAACCTATGAGGATAGATTTCCCAAATAAAGCCATAATGACAGTTGAAGAAGATGCAGCTAAGTCAACAAGATGGAAAATGTAATTTGATGGCGCAGTCAACCAGAAGGGATGGGGAATCGGGGCAGTAATTATATCGCCGAAAGGTTCTCACATTCCAATTTTCGTTAAACCATAGTTCGGATGCACAAATAATGAAGCAGAATATGAAGCTTGCATTGTTGGACTACAAACAACTTTGGATATGGAGATCAAAGAAATGGATATGTTTGGAGACTCATCTCTAGTCATATGCCAGACAAATGGTATTTGGGATACGAATGATGAAAAATTAATCCCTTACCATGAATATCTAGAAGGGCTTACTTCAAAGTTTAAAAGGATCATGTCCACCTACATGTCAAGGACCAAGAATCAGTTTGCTGATGCACTTGCCACTCTTGCTTCAATGATCAAGATTCTAGAGATATAACGCCGATTGAGGTTGCACAAAGTTTTGAGCCAGCCTATTGCAACACCATAAATGGAGATGCACTAGATCAAATGTCGTGGTATGCAGATATAAAGAAATATCTTGAAGAACAAACATTTCCTCCAGATGCCACCATTAATGATCGACGGACGATTCAGTGGTTAGCCTCATAATTTGTTATAATTGGCAGTGTATTATACAAACGATTGCCCAATCAAATTCTTATGAGATGTCTTGATGAAAAAGAAGCAAAAGAAGTCATGGAAGAAGTCCACGAAGGAGTTTGCGGTCCTCACATGAATGGACATATGCTGGCAAAGAAAATTTTACGACTTGGAAATTACTGGTCAACTCTTGATTCGGATTGCTGCGTGCCAAATCTATGCTAACAAGATCAATGTGCCACTATCAGAATTGCATAACATGACCACACCATGGCCATTTTCTGTTTGGGGAATCGTCATGATTGGCCCTATTACTCCGAAGGCATCGAATAATCATCGGTATATATTTGTGGCAATAAATTATTTCACCAAGTGGGTAGAGGCAACTTCATACACCACTGTTACAGCTGCACAAGTAAGAAAATTTATTCGAAAGGAAATCATTTGTCGGTATGGTGTGCCTAGTGAAATGATCTCAAATAATGGGTCGATTTTCAAAGAAAATGAGATGAAAAAGTTGTTAGCTCAATTCAAAATCTAGCATCATTTTCCTTCTCGTTATCACCCTCAAACAAATGGAGCAGTTGAGGCAACTAACAAGAACATCAAGCACATCATCGAGAAAATGACAAACAATTATTTAGCAAATATGGCATGAGATGTTGCCTTATCCTCTTCTTGCCTACCGCACATCGATCAGGACTTCAGTTGGAGCTACACCATATGCCCTTACATATGGGATGGAGGCAATTCTACCTATTGAGGTTGAGATCCCATACGTCTCTACGTGTTCTTATGGGAGCAGGGTTGGATAAAGCTGAGTGATTACAAGCACGATATGCGCATTTGAATTTGATCTAAGAAAATAGACTTAGAGCAATCTGTCATGCTCAAGCATACCAACGTTGAATGGCCAGAGCCTATGCAAAGAAATTCAAACCTTGAGAATTTAAGGTTGGTAACTTGGTCCTAAAAAAGATTCTTCCTCATCAGTACGATCCACATGCAAAGTTCAAGCCTAACTATGAAGGCCCATATATGGTAAGGAAAATATTTTCTGGTGGAGCTTTAATCTTGGGGCGAATGGATGATGAAGACTTCCCAGAGCCAATCAATGCAGATCAAGTCAAAAAATACTTTGTATGATAGATGTGTCTTAATATTTTGCACCTTCAATGGATCTTTGAAATGAAAATGGCTGTATTTTTTCTTCCACACCTCACTCTATCTTTTTTTCCTCGAACTCTTTGAGCCTTAACTTCTTTTCCTAAGAGACAACATAACATATACTTTCAGTCATACAAGAAAGAAAAACCTAAAAAAAAATGGCAAAAAGAGATCAACACAAGTTTGACACATCAATACACCACTCCTGGCCTGCAAGAGTTTAAACTGTGAAAGGCTTTACATTTTCCTAAGTCCTCACTTCCCATCTTCTTTACCAAAACCAAAACCTTTCTTTCATCCCACAATAAAGCCTTTTCGATCCAAGGTTAATTGAATGTATATTTGTTTAAGGCATTTCTTGTTTTCATTTCAACCAACTGGCAATGAAGGGAGATGGTAATCTATAAAGTGTAACCTGACTCGAAAGGGCATCACGAGTAAAAATGTCGGGTCATGGCAAGATCCAACACCACGGGCATAGTGAAAACTGAAAGCACTAGTGCATAACAATCATGTGGACCCAGTCCTGGTGAAAACCCTTATGAGCATCAGGGGCCAAAAAGGGAAAAAATAGAGGCAAGTCACAGAAACATTTATAGGAAATTGGATTACCATTCAGGGTCAATTTATGGGCATCTCATGAGCAATGATTCGAACCTGACATGATGCTTGAGCAAGATTACTTGCACCATATCACTTGATATCCTTAAAAGAAATTCATGATTGATTTTTCTATTATTGAACCTTTTTTTTTTATAAAAAAAGGAAAGAAAAAGCACACACTTGTAGGAATGAATGCTCCAAGAAAATGATGAGGATGATGTCTTTCCATTTTATAGAACTTCTCTTTAGTCTATCATCTTTTGTTATCCCCCCTTAAAGTCTTTTCACTATCTTTTCCTTAGTAGAATCATTTTTCAACCCTTCGTAAAAAAAAATCATACATTTTGCATTCACATCTGCATTCGTGGCCCACCTTGTGCATGAGTGGTCTAATGTGGTAATTGGTTCATCATACCTCTTAATAGAATATCATGCCAGATTATAGTAAGTCTGATTAATGCATATTAGTTAGATGTTTGTTGGGGCTCTTCTGAAGCAATCTAATCCAGGTTGTCATTTATAAGACCCATATTGTGTCTTGTAGATGTTGCTATAAGTGTATATAGATCAAATTTTACTTAAACATCGAGATTGAAAATCATTTAGCTAAATGAATAATCATTAAGTAACATTTGAAGAATCTCAAAAGATGGCATCTTTAATCATCCCATCGTAAGTTGATTATTTTGGAAGTTTAAACTAGCAAGCGAGGTTCAATTCTAGGTCGCCAAAGAATCGCCATTAAATTTGGAACCTCAATTAAAGTTAAAATTTTCATGTATGACTAGTGAGCTTGTAAGTACCAAAAATGGGTTAAGGCTCTAATCATGCATCCGCACTGAATATTCCTAAATTTGAAAGGACTCAAATGTAGCTTAAAGATTCCTAAAGAAGCTAGTGGAGATAGTCTCGATGTATAATTACTTGGTATGTATAGGCTTCTTTGTGCCAAAATATTCTTTTTTGTCTAAAATCTTTGTCGTTCGTTGGTCAACCAATTTCAACAAAGAGGGGCAGTTGTAGACACCCCATTTTGGCATGATCTTCTAACTTGACAATCGACAATCTTAATCTTCTTCTTTATTGGTAGAGGGATTACTTTAACTCATCTCAACCCTTGGGATATTCTTAACCAATAGTAGAACCCTATTTAGAACCATTAACCACCCTTAGATAACACTTTTAGATACCAAATCCACCATTAGAACACCCCATCTTAAGCTATTAGAATTTAATCAAAGGTTTGACTTTTGTTCATAAATGATCAAAAATTGCTTTATCTTTGATTTTACCATTGATTTGATCAAAACCAAAAGTATTTATTTCTAACTCCTTCATGTTTTAAAAGAAAGCAGTTTCATGAAAATTTAATGGCTCAATCATAAGATCAAGGCTTTTGTTTGACTAATTCTTAAATGATCTCAATTTTGACAACTTGTGTGCTAATGAAATGTCCACTTTTGAAAAGTACTTTGAAAGATCTTTCAAAATATTTTTGTCTTGTCAATTTTGGACTTAAAATGAACATTTTATCAATAATTGATCAAAACTCTTGATGTGTGCTCTTGATATGCGTAGATGAACCAATGTTCATACATCATGACATACTTTGATGATATTACTCAAGCTTATCCATCAAACTCACCACACTCCCTTTCCCATTTTACACTTTTTTCATTTATTCTTCACACATAAATTTTCCACAACTTTTACCTTTCTAGATTACCCAACTTTTTTCTAACAAATTAGAAAATTCCTTAACATACCAACAAATAACTAAACTACCATTCCATTTATCTTAAAACCCTTACTTTTCACCTATAAATACCACTCCCTCCATTTAGAAAGGAATTCCTTCAAGCCCTCTCTTTAGGCCTAGAAACACTCCTGCAAAATAGTTTCTTAACTTTCTAAAACTTCTTAGAAATCCTTAAAATTAATCCTCTAAAGACCCCTTATTTCAATAAGAAGAAGCCCAAGTAAAGAAGAATGATCATTTGCAAGGTACCACATAAATCACATAGGGGTGGTAAAGCCACCCCACCTCATTTCTTTTTCTTTCTTTCTTTATTTATTTGTCTTTTATTTTGTTATCTAGCTTTTTTAGTTTATGTCCTTCTATTTTCTTGATGTTGATCTTTCCTTTGATGTTCATCTTTTTCCACTTTCTTTCTATAACAATGTAATCACATGGGAAGGCTATGCCACCCTATTCTTTCTTCCTTTTTATTTTTATTTTATTTTGTTATCTAATTTTTTTTTTTAAGTTTATTTCCTTGTATTCTCTTGATGTTGATCTTTCCTTTAATGTTGATCTTTTTTTTCACTTTCTCTCTTTAACAATGTAACCATATGGGAAGGCTATGCCACCCTATTCTTTTTTTCTTTTTTTATTTGTCTTTTATTTTGTTTACTTAGATTTAGATTATTGTATGTTTAGTTCGTTCTTTATTTTAGCTCATCTTTCTTATTTTCGTTATGTTGTCTTTTTTTACTTTCTCTTTATAGTATATGTGGAGAACTCGAAACTCCTGCAAAGTAGGGTATTTTCATATTTTTCTTTTATGCATGTAGATTCTTTTTTTTTCTCTTTTCTTAACCGGTAACTTAAGAGGATGATTGAGGGTACAAGAGTAGGTAACCGTTTAAATACGGGTAGATTGGGATGCCTAACACCTTCCTCAATCTACAAATGACCCACTTACCTAATGATCTCTTTAATGATTGTAGATCAATGGAGTCACTAATTTGTATTTTGCTCATAAAAATTATATAATGTTATCTATTCTCAAACCCTATGACCAATCACACCGTTAAAAAGGGTTGGTGGCGACGCCATAAGATTTGGCCCATTTTTGCCTCCGGTCGGATTGTGCTATCTAATACCTCATAACCTTTGAGGAAATGGAGATTTTGGTTCATAAGGTTTGACTGGAGGTTCAACCGAAGGAACTTGATCTTTTTCTTCTTTTCTTGGGCCACATGCCCCTCATCCTTATTTTGAATGGTCTCATCATCACGAGTTTCCTTTGGATGTTGGACTTTGTTGTCCACTTGCCTGCCAGACTGTAGAGTGTGAATGGCCTAGACTTCATTATGGAGTACTCCTGAATTGTTACAAATTTTGAATTGGCCATTAGGAGAATTCTAAGCAATGAGTTGTCCCTTGGGTTGAGAATTGTTTGACTGGGAAATTGCCCTCTCTCTCTTCCTCCTACTGATGCGGTAGTTTGACAGAGTTGGACCTCAATTTTTGCTATAGCCTGAGCATCAGCCTGATTAGTTTGGGCTTGGATCTACATGAATTGATATAACATGTCCTCCAAAGATGATTTCCTCTGATTGGGAGGGACTAGTAGTGGAGCAGCAACATGGTTACTTTTAGTAAATTGGTTACTCGGAGGGTACTGTTGAGTATGAGAGGAGTACTGATTGGGTCCTGGGAAGGATGATGATCCCCCAATTCCTTGTGGTTGCTTCCATTAGAGATTCGGACGATGACGCCAACCAAGATTGTAGGTGTCATTATGTGGGTTATTGTTCTAATTGGGTTTTCGAAATGCATTAAGTGCATTTGCTTACTCAGCTTTGACTATAGGTAACCCAGGGCAATTTTTGACCAAATCGTCAGAACACTCACAAAGGACACAGATGAAAGATTCCATATATAAATTTAGAAAGTTGAAGTGCATGAGGTTTTCCTCTTTTGTTCATTTGCTTTAATCCTTCTCACTAGTGCGGCCCTTTCGACGCTGCTCTGAAAACTTGACTCGACCCTGTGGATACCACCCTTATTGGTGTTGGTGGATTTCCTAGTGATATTCGCTCAAAAGTGCTTATTTTAAGCAATTATCCTTCTAGCGTTATCGTACTTTTTTACGTAAAACTGCTCTATTTATCCACTTTTCTACGTAAGAGTCTTTTATGTTGCGTAGAACACTTTTCTGGACGAAATGATATATTTGCATGCATTAAACACATTTTTAGAAGTCTAGATATTAAGCCGTTCTGATTAAGTCCCATTACGCGCTTCTTCTGTCGCAGGAAACCCCAATTGGACGATTCTCGAGACTTGTGGGCTCACATCGATCATAGAAGCCTAATATCAAAGCTTAAAGAGCCAACAGGCTATGACAAGAAGATGCATGCCAAGTATGGGTCATGTCAGAAATCTTAGAGCTAGACCAAGAACTAAGAGAGAGGAAAACCTGAAAACCAAGAGACGGGCCAAAGTGATTCAAAGCCGCACCAAATGACATAAAACAATGGCTTTGAATCAGGGTTCAAGACCCTCCGCCTGGTCTATACTCATTTATTTTTGTAGTATTTTCTCTCTCCTCTCTCCTATTTCTCTCTCCTCTCTCTTTATCTCCATATAACTCACCATCCGATCCTTAGATCTACTGACCTAACCCCAGAATTCCTACCTGTTGGCTCTGTCCCATCTCCCTTAACTTTTTGACTGCTGGATCTTCCATCGAACTATTGGATCTTTCTAGATCCATCGGTCTACCGATCTGGGTCCCAATCCAGTCATCATATGTCTGATCGTCAGCAAATCATCCGTCACATCATCTTATGAGACGATGGCCATCATCATTCCATATGGGCCAGCAGCCGGGCCCATCATCATCGATCCACGGCCTGGCCATTTTGTGGACCCCACGATTTCAAAATAGTTTAAATAAAATTTTAAAAAGAAAGGGGGTCCACTAAATGGGAAACTCTCCAGCAAAAAGAAAGAAAATGAATTTTCTTTAAATATATATATATAGCCTAATTTCCATTTTTGGAGAGGGCTATAAAAGGGGAAGGAGAGGGGCTCGACCAGCCTAATCCCTTCTCCCTTTAATCCTCCTCTCCTCCTCCTTCTTCTAGCTTCCTCCTCTTCTTTCTCCTCCTCTTCCCTTCTCCTTCTTCTTCTTTGCGTTTTCTTGCCGGAGTTGCAGACCTGCAACTCCGGCCATCTTCTGGCTCATTTTCTTCTTCTTCTTCTTCTTCTTCTCCTTCTTCTATTTCTTTTTCTTCTTTTCCTCTTCTTCATCCTCTCCTGCCCATCCTCTTCTTCTACTGTTCTTCTTAGTAAGTACCGCCCACAGCACGTCTTCACGTGCTACCAGAGTTGTAGGCCGCAACTCCGGTCGCTACTGCGAGCTTCACCACAGCACCACAACTCCACCGCCAGCCTGTTCCACCTTCTTCTCCACCAGCCCACTTGATTCATTGTAGCACCTCCCTGCCGTCTCTTCCCTCCGCCTGCAACCACCGTTGCTGCCTCCTCACCTAGCCAGCACCGCCTCTGTAGCTTGTTCCGCCCTCCTGCAACAACACCGGCAGGTGAAGCTCTTCTCAACCCTCTCCGGTAAGTTGCTCTTCCTTCCTTCAACGTGCTTGCAACTTAGGTATTTCTCCTTCTTCTTCTTCTTCTTGTTCAAATCCTCCTTCTCTGAAGTTGCAAACCTGTAACTCCGGCTGATCTCTATTGCACATCTCAGCAACCTGCACCATGATCACACTCATTGTTGCATAGCCTGCAACTCCTCTCTACCATAACACCATATCGCACCACTGTCTCCTCCCTGTTGAGAACCACCATACCCTTATCTCTTAACAGTGTTGTCTCACGACACTCCTCACTGCTACCAAGCACTGCCCACCACTTACTGGCCTCCACGTACCTACAACTGGACTAGTTCACACAGCAGGCTCTCCAGGCTTCTCCCAAGAGTGCCTCTACTTGCTCACATGGCCAGAAGCTTGCACTCCCTTCCCTAATTGCACTTTCACCAAAAGCACGAACCACCATCTCAGCTTGCCGGTCCGTCTTTGGTCTTCAACTGCCACCCATGGCCTGCAAGTTTTCAACTCGACCACCTCTTGACCATGCTCATCAAGCCACCCATCACCATGTTTGTTCCTCTCCAAGGGCTGCTCAAGTGCATTACTATATGGCTGAGCCCATGGGCTGCCACTTCTCCATTGGCCGATCTCTCCCAAGGTAGGCGCATGAGGTAGTTTCGCTCTCTTCTCTTACGTTTCTCTCTCAAGGACCTCTCTCTCTAGATTTCTCTACCACTTTCGATCTCTCATTATTTCTCTCTCTACATCTCCACTTTCTCTCTCTAAGTTTTAAATGCTTTCTAAGTTAGTTTTCACATCACTTTTTAGATAATTGTTAGTTATTGTTATTCGGATTTGTAAGCAACATTTCAAGTGGATGAATAAAGTTAGGATTGTGTATGTGTTCTTATTTTGATATCAATGGCACACTCTCTCTAAATTCAATGAAGTTTTGAAAATCTACTTTCATCATTCTCAACTCTCTACCATTTCTGGCAACTTTCCGTTATAATCGTTCTTTAATATACATGCCCTAACCTAAAGTGCGGATCGACATCCGGTACAAATCCCTATACAACTCTCTCTTATATTTGGCAGGATAAGTGAACTGAAAAGATACAAATTTTGTTGAGATTAGGGTTTCCGATCTGACGACACAGAAAAACCATAGTTTCAAATGGTGCCGTTGCCGCTCGGGTGTACGAGAGTGCGAAAAGGAAAGGAAATGACAAAATCGGAAAGCTGCTAAACCGAGAAGATCCAATGTTTTGGAAACTTTTCATTTCATTTTTTAGTTATTTTTAGCTACTTTTTAATTACTATTTTTAATGCCTCGGACGACCGAGTGCAACTTGTAATAACTTAGAACACTTTTTTTTTAATATTTGCTAGATCTTGTTCTAGGGTTTTGTTGAAACCCTAGATTGAGTGATAATTCAAACATACCAAAAAAAATCAAATTTCAAAAAAAAATTAGGGTTATATTCTGTAGGATTTTTTTTAAATCACCATATCGGGATATTTCAGTATTTTGGGAAGTTTCCAAAATTGGGAAATTTTGCAAGTTTTAGTTCCAAGTTTATAAGATTCTAGTTTTAGAGAATTTCTATCTTTAGAAATTCTTTAAATTTAGAAACTCCAGAAAAAGAAAGAACCCAAATTTAGCAGAATTTTATCGAATTTGGGACATTCCTAATTTACTTGTACGAGATTTCAAAATCTTAGTTCTTTGGAAGGTTTCTACAATAGGAATAATTCGAACTTAGTAATTTTTGACTCTTAATTCAGGGATTTCTAAATTTAAATTACAACCTTAAAGTGGACATTAATTAAATAACCCGCCATAATCTAACGCATATTGTTTGAAACCCTAAAGGTGGATAACCTTTCAATCAAATCCCAGAACCTAGGTCGTGAGATCTAACTTCTTTGCAACATACGATCCAAGAGTGGGTAGGGAGCGAAAGCTCAAAGAGGAGGAATCGGGCCCAAGCCCATTTGGATACCCCTCCCTATCACACAGAGGCAACCCCGTGGGGTGGCCCATGGGAGGTAAGTTTCTTTCCGCTCCTTGAGTGCGATATTGAGAAACTGGGTGATTTTAGTGCCGTGTGTCTATTTATTTTTTGCATCAACTTATTCGCACTGCGTGGATGGCTGCCAAATTACCTAATTAAAGAGCAAACCTAGCTCTCTCTAAAACTGGTTGGATTTCATCACCCACCTCATCACTCCAACTGATTTGATCCCAGAGCTCAAATTAATTAAAAAGAATCAAGATTTAGGGCCAAGCTAGTTCGATGTTCGAGGACACCCCTCCACGTAGTCTTTCCTTTGAGCCCAGGTCAAATAAGTCAACGAGCGTGGGTCCATGTTGTCTAACACACCCATAGGTCCCTACTACTCAAGTATACCAAGCTCGCTAGTGGCTTCCCTAGTTCTTTGTTGGTCTACTATTTGTTGGGTTAGGAACACAAACCAACCCTAGCTTATACTAAGAGAACACTCATCTCATCGCATGACAAATCTGGTAAGTCTGGGGCGTATTTAAGTCAGCCGATGTGCCGCACGTCTATCTAGGCTTCGGATTATCTTGCAGTCAATTTGAGTTAGTATTGAAGCATTTGCTTTGAAGAGTGTATCCCAGTGAGAAACCAAGAGCGACAAAGTTAGTTCGGCAGTTAAAAAGATAAACTAGTGGTCCACCCACTATCATAATCTACCATACCCCACAAACTAACAAGATAAATCCTCAAACTTATCCTATTTTGTTTTAGACATATGATTATCTTGCTTGCTCTATGTACATCATTTAGGATCACTAATCCAGTGTCTCTTTTTGGCAACTTTTTACCAAGTCTCGAGCTTGCTTTTTCAAGCAGAAGCCCGGTTGGACCTATCCTAACCTTTGACTGATTCGATCTGAGAGTCAATCTACCACATCCCTCTATCGCCTCTGATGGTAGATGAACGGCCTCTATATGAGACCTACTACACTTTCTCTGAGAATCTAGGTGATAACTCTCAGCAATGGTATGGCAATTCTACGTATCATTGTGACACTTTAATCTCGCAGACTTCTATGGGGTATGAAAATTACAGAGATCCAGAGTACAAATTTGTACTCCAGAAACTTAAAAACTCAGTCTCTGCTCTTAGTGTCACAGTCCAGCAACCTATGCATAATTTCAACTCCATGGGATATTTCCCTCCTTTCCAGGAAGAGGTCTGTACTTTTAGTACATTTCAATCACCAATGCAGACCTCTTATGACAACACTTATTATTGGACACTAGGAGTCACCCTAACTTTGGTTGGGAATAGTCTGCTCTCCCGCAACAACTGTCGCAGGATAATTATCCTTCCAAGTTTCATCAACCCAATGGAGAGTACGATTGGCAATACTCGCAATCGTAGTACTAGCCAGATCCACAGACTGAATATTTTGGTCAACCGTGGACCCCTCAGGATTTCCAAAGTCAGCAGTTAGTACTAGACTCCATTCGGCCTTACAACTTTCATAATCAGTTGGACTACAATCAAGAGTTGGTACCTTAGCTTCCCTTAGCTGAACCAACATAGTCGGCGACTAAACCTAGTCTAGAAGACCTTCTCTCTCAGTACATCACCCAGCAACAACAGTATTTGCAAGGCCTAGAGAAACAACAACAATACTCCATGGAGAGCTTAACTCACCTAGTGGGTCAATTCGTATCTGAGAGTGAAGAAGTCAATTTCCCTAGTCACCCTATAGCCTACCCTGAAGACAATGATATTGCCACTGTCTATGAAGAGGAGTCGCTACCCATGCACCAGAATTGGAACTTCCAAGAGAAAATAAAAGTTGTTCCCACCCCTAGATCGAGCTAGCCTATTGAGGAGCCAATGTCTTCATCTTCGGTGCCCTTAAAAGCACCTAATCCTGAACTTAGACCCGAGAAGCCTATTTCTCACTATCACCCAGCTGCTTCTCTCTCTGACCCAGAAGAAGATATTCTTGACACTAAGTTGTGTCTCAGTCATAGGATCCCAATTGTCCTAGACTTACCAGTCCCCACCACCCTTGGAGTCTACAACAATAGTGATGTCCCTGTGTCTCCATCTATGGTGCCCTTATAGGCAACCACTTCTGCACCGAGCACAGAGATACCCATGTCCATCTCTATCTATTATGATTCTACCTCTGTACTAGATGCAGACATTCCTACCATTGAGCCATGTCAAAAAAATGGAGCTCCAGCTATCCTGAACCAACCGTTCCCCACCGAGGAAGAACACATTGAGTGTAGGGATTGGAACATCCCAATCGCATTAGGAAACCTCGAGGAAGATGTCAACAGTTTTCACGAGCTACCCTACGTCAATGTACATTGTCGATGACTCGCGTGCCATAGAGAGTCTAATTCAGGACTCTCCCGATGAAAAATTATCCAAGTGTCAAGAATACTTTGCGCCTGACTTCATCTCAGAGTCAAACAATTATGATTTTACTGATCTGCAGGAGTCTGCTCCATTCAAGTACATTCTCGCTAAACTCAATGAGTTTGCGGCTCTGCTAACCATGGTCAAAGAACCCACTACTACTCTCCTCTCAGTTTTTCCTGAGAAGCTTCGATTTCTTCCAGCTCAACTACATGCTTTTGCAGGGCTGCTTATAGCACTTACTGTCATTCTCTCAGTCTACACTGAGAAAGACCTGTTCTACACAGGTATACCTAGACAAAGGATAGGATAGTAGTCTCAGTTCCACCTTAGGTGTCAGGAAGACTGCAGATTCACTCAGTCTCCATGAGTTTTATCCTGGTTGGGGGTACTTATTGATATACCCCCGCCATGAGTTCGCTCAAAAGTGCTTATTTTAAGCAATTATCCTTTTTAGCGTTATCGCACTCTCCTACGTAAAACTGCTCTATTTATCCACTTTTTTACGTAAGAGTCTCTTCTGTTGTGTAGAACACACCTTTTTGGACGAAATGATATATTTGCATGCATTAACCATATTTCGGAAGTCTAGATATAAAGCCATTCTGATTAAGTCTCATTATGCGTTTCTTTTGTCGCAGGAAACCCGATTGAAGAATGTTAGGGATCGTGGGCCCACAACTAACTACCGAGCCTTTGGTAAAAGCTTAGAGCTAGTAGGCCATGACAAGAAGATATGGGCCAAGTACAGGCTAAGCCTGAGAATCACAAAGTCGGGCCAAGAACCGAGAGAGAGAAAGAGAGGATGTGGCCCACATCTATGCAAACCATGTAAAATCAAGACAATGTGTGACCATAATGATAGGCCAACATGATGGACTATGATATTAACCAAAGATGTGGGTCAAGAAAAGTTGGGCCACGACATGGGTCAAGTTGTTGAATGAAGGTGCTGGAGCGTTGATGCATACAAATGAAAGTGGGATTATCTTAGACAGGTGATTGGGTACGTGTTGTCAAAAATAAGCAAGAAGCTCGAACTTGAGCATAAACGATCATACACGGAGTTAAAATACCTAAGCTTGATCACCTCCAAAATCGGACCATTGAATCAAGTTGTTGATGATCAATGGGATAATGATAGTGAAAGTAGGATTTTTCCGCGTCGTTGGTTACGGAAACACTAAGTCCAACACATTTGTATATTATCCGAGATTTTCACTCAAATCCTGCAAAATTTCACAGGGTTGTACAGTGGCTCGTGTCGGATGTCGATCCGCACTCGGGATTAGTTCATGCAAATCAAGGACATGAAATGACAGATTTTTATCAAGAAATTGCTCTGAAACTCATGGATGGAAGGATGAGAATGGTGAGGTGGATTTTTAAAATATCATTCTTGACTTTTGGAGAGAGAAACTATTAAACTAATATGAACAACAGAAAATGAGAAATTGCCAACTTAATAATGGAAAATTGAAGATTTATTTATTGAACGAAATTCAAATTACATTGCATAAACTAAGGGTAAAACAAGAATTTAAAATTAAGAAAAAGAGAAGAGATGGTAAGAGAGAAAAAGAGATTTAGGATCTAGAGAGATTAACTAGAGAGAGAAAATATATTGTGCGACTCACCTTGAAAGACGGATCGGGTTTGGCCATGAAAACATGATGATCGACCACGAAGATGGCCAATCTAATGTGCCTGAAGATGAGGAGTAATGGAGAACTGCTCAAGGGGCAACTATCAAGAAGAATAAGATGAAAGAGAGCACGTTCTTGAGTGGCTGGAGGTGAGATGAATGGAGCAACTCTGCTGGTTCGTGCAAAGGAAGACGTTGCAAGTCCAGCAAGGACGGTGGTGACAATCCAAACCAGCAGCACGTTCGTTGAGTGAAGCTTTAGAGCTGAGGGTGGTTGGTTGCACTAGCGGCAACGTGAAGACCTACGCCTCAAGTAGGTCAGTTTGTTGGTTCCGTTACCTCCTGGATATGAGGGGCGGCACTACTTGAAGAACCGACAACACTTGCAGCTTGGTAGAAGAGGACGTGTGGCCAAAGAAGAGGGCTTGCAGGCAGCTCAGTTCGTGAAGACCCAAACCAGTGGTGATGGCGGTAAAAGCTGCTGGAGCAGCTGGCGGAATGGAGAGGTGGACAACAGGCGGTAATGGAGTCCAAAGGGGAGGAACCTAACGGTTTCTTCCCTCCTTCTCTTCTCTTCTCTCTTTCCTTTCTTTTTCTTTTTTTTTTTTTTTCTGGTTCTTTTGATAAGGAGCACGGTGAGAGAAGATGAAGATGCAGGGGGGGTGGAGGCGCTTGGGACGAGAGATGGCCGGAGTTGCAGACCTGCAACTCCGGTCAAAGATAAAAAAAAATGAAGAAGACGATCTTCTTCCTTTGGACTGCTGTGAGGCTGGGTTGCTTGGTGTTGAACACGGTGGTTGCAGGCGGAGGTGTGCACGGTGGTGTGTGCTAGCGAGAGGGGGAAGAGGTAGGTGATCAGCAGCAGGTGGCCGGAGTTAATGGAGGTTGCCGGAGTTGCAACCTGCAACTCCGGTGATCTTGAGAAAAAAATTTTTTTTTTTTTTTTTTTTTTGTGTGTCCTTCCCTCGGGAGAAAAACGTGGGAGAAAGAATGGAGGAGAAGGGACCGTATAGTGAGAAGAGGAGGTTCGATGGAGAAGGATTAGCTCGTGGAAGAGAAAGAAAGGAAAACTAGAAGGGAAATCGTGGAGAGGCGATGGCTTAAATGCTGGAGACGGTGGCTGGGTTCTCCCTCTCTAAAACCGTTTTGGAGAGGGGAAATGTGGGGAGGGAAGAGCCACTTTACAATGAGGAAAAGAGAGGGAAATATGGGAGAGAGCCAAAATGGCAATGGTTGCTGCCTTTGTATAGGAACCGTTAGGTTTCCTTCCATCTTTTTGGTAGAAATAATAGAAACCCATGGTTTCTAAAACTTTTCCTCATTCTTTTGGTAGAATCGTGGGTTCCTAGATTAGAAACCCACGATTTCTAAAAGTTTACTTTCCACAAAAAGTTTTTCCAGCCTTTGTATAGAACTGTGGGTTCCTAACTTAGAAACCCATGGTTTCAAAAAAATGTAAATACCTCCACATTTTTAGAAAAAAATTCCTTTCTTGAAAAATGCTTTGATTCTAAAATCTTTTCAAAATTCTCTCCTTTCCTTCTTTAGTAGCCATTTCCTATTCATGCTAGGGATGTGGGTCCTACTGAATGGTTGGGCCATGGGTAATGGGCCCGCACTTCATCTTGGCTTAGACCCATAGGATTGAACATGAAGTGATGAGGGCCATTGGATTTATGAGATGGTGAGGGGGATGGTCGGGGGACTGACTGAGTGATTGTATGGTAGAGATGGACGTTGATGATCGAGTGATGGAAATTGGCCAAGGTAGGCCGTAGAATTAAGTGATTGAGGGAAGGGAGAGGATCGGATGATGTGGATTTTAGAGTAGAGAGGGAATGATGATTTGGAGAGAGAAATGAGAGAGGAGAGAGAAAATATTACAAAATAAAGAGAAAAAATGCTAGCAGAGGGTCATGAACCCTGGTCTTTGACTTGGTCTTCTGTATGCTTTACCAACTGAGCAAGTCCTCATCATATGTTAGTTGATAAGCTTTAATCTCCTTAGTCTCTCCTTTGAGGGCTTGTCTCTCCTTCTCTCTTAATCGTCTCTCGGGCTTTTCTGGCTCTCTAGCTCTCCCAGCATTTGGCATGTATCTTCTTATCCTCAGCCTGTTGGTTATTGTGCTTTGGTCCTAGACTCTGACAGTCAGTTGTGGGCCCGCATTCTCGAGAATTGTCCCATCGGGGTTTCCTGCGACAGAAGAAGCGCGTAATGAGACTTTATCAGAACGGCTTAATATTTAGACTTACGAAAATGTGTTTAATGCATGCAAATATACCATTTCGTCCAGAAAAGTGTGTTTTACGCAATGAGATAGACTCTTACGTAGAAAAGTGGATAATTAGAGCAGTTTTACGTAGGAGAGTGCGATAACGCTAACAGGATAAGTGCTTAAAATAAGCACTTTTGAGCGAATATCAGATAGAAGTCGGCGAGAGTACGTAATGGTGAAGGATACGATGGAAAGATAGAACGAATGGCTTAGAATTGATATACATAGTTGGTGTGAGTGAGATGAGTCCGTTGGATTAATATATGACCCGTATATGAGTCAAGCGCAAAGAAAGGCAGCATAGATGCAAGGTGGGATCAAGAAGATTTGGAAGATCTTGTGGCTTAATACAAAAGAAGATCTCTTCAAAAAGGTGAGCCATTAGATAAACATAGGATGAACCAAAAGGAATGGTCCAGATTTCATGCAAGGAATCGTGTGGTGAACAAAGATGGCTTATTGTTGGATGGTGGCGGTACAAAGAATTGAAGACATGGGCCTATGTGGTTTCCAAAATGGAGATTCTTTATTTAAAAGAGTATGGACAGCTGGCAATTGAGGGAAGTGTATGAAAAGAAGAAATCTTTCTTTATAGGGTGAGGAGGCAGCAACTTAAGAAGGAAAGTGTGGTCGGGAGAGAATAACGTGGACAGCAAAGAAAGAAAAAACTCTTCCACATCTCTCTCAAAGGGGGGACCGAACCCTAATAAAGGAGAGATATATATTCTCTCAAAGGAGGATAGGAGGACCCCTCTCAGGCTCCAACCCATTTTTCAGGCCGCCATCTCTTCTTCTCAACGGAAGCCGTCAACGAACTCCACATCCACCGTGCCTTCATCTCCTCTCAAGTTCTCCTCTCTTCCACCGCCTTCACCTTTACACCTCTTCATCACCGTCCTCGTCATTTCTTGAAGAGAATAAAGAATTGAAAGAAGAAAGGAAGCAACACCGTCAACCCTCCATAGAAAATCTGCATCGTCCCTTCTTGCAAGAGCTCTCCCTCAAGCCGCCACCCAACTTGCAACAGGGGAGCTGTCTCCTCCATTGGAAGGTCCACCCACTGTTGCAACCTGCAGGTTCCTCGCTGGTCGACCCTCCATCACCAAGCACGTCACGGATGGACCTGCAAATCATCGCCCAGCAACTCTTTCACGTTGCTGTTCTTCAATCTTCACGATCACCATCTCCAACTCCGTCCACCTGCTACAACTCAGCACCATAACCACTTGCTGGCCGGTCCAACCCACATACAAGTGCTCCACTTGTTGAAGCCGATATCAACTCCTTCACGCTACAAGTTCAACCAGATGGTCTGCAGCCGTTTTCATATCTGCACGTCTCCTTCACCAGCCTCTCTTTGCAGGTCTGCATCATGTTCTTCACCTGCTGGTGTAGCGTCTAGGTGTGTACATCCCAAGGACCTCCACCTTTGCATACCACTGTTGGAACCTCCATCCACCGCAGCACATATCAATACTACCACCGTCTCCACTGCTAGCATGGTTCAGTCAACCATCACGTTGATCTTTTCCAAACCCTCTTGGCAATCCAGCCACCCCATACTCAAAGCAATGGGCTGAACCTCACTAAGGCCAATCCTCTGTTGAATTTCCACTCCATCCTCCCGGTAAGTGCCAAAGGTAAAATTTAATCTACTTCTCTCTCTAAGCTCTCTCTCTCTCTAGGTTTCTCTAGATCTCCCTCTCTCCAACTTTCTTAATTTTCCATGCTTTTTAGTTGTAGTTCTTGATTTTTTAGCTTTCTCTAACTTTATTTCTCCAAGTTAAAGCATTGTAATGGAATATATTTTCAGAATAAACAAAGGTAGTAGTTCATTCTTAATTTTTGTCTTATTTGCAAATAGCTGATCTCTTGAACTCAAAATGCTTATTTTAATCTCTATTTCCATCACTCTCACCTCTCCATCAATTTTCGTAATATTTACCGTCATTTCATGTTCTTGAGTCGCGCAAACTAATCCCGAGTGCAGTTCGACATCCGACACTTCCCACTGTTCAAAAAGTTCTCATTTTGAGGGAAAAATTTGATAAAATTACAAATGTGTTGATTCTAGGGTTTTTGTAACGAACGACGCGGAAAAACCCTACTTTCATCATGTTTGGCTGAAGACGTAAAATTTAGCACTTTCGAAAAGGCAATTCTAGTCTTCCTAGAGTACATGAGTCTCATGCATTTGTTATTACTGTTATATCTCTGGACACACATGTACTTTCATTCTGCCCATCATTAGGTACCACACATTGTCGAGTTTCTGCCGACTTGGTAACATCCTCCCTGAACCTTTGAATCATTACCGATTTTTTTTTCATCATTTTATCTCCCGGTCATGAGCACCGAGGACGGTGCTATATTTTGGTTGGGGGTGGGTATTTATCAAAACTCATGTATTCGTTTTGATAAATATAAAAAAAATCTGATTTTGGGATCGTTTCTGATGTTTTTCAAAGCTTTTTAGAACTTCAAAAAAATGTGTCAAATACCCAAACTTTGATTAGTTTGAAATATCCGTGAAATCGTTTTAAAAATGATGACATTTTTCGTGTTACATGCTAACTTTGAGTCAAGACAAATCAAGTGTGACTACAGCAGATTTGAAAACTTAGAAAAATTCAGATTTGGCACAATATGCACACATTCAACATCAGAGTCATCCTAAGTTTAGAAACTTTAGAAATCTTGTGAGAATAATTGTGGAAACCTAACCCAGTGAGCATTTGAGCCTTTAATCATTTTAGAGGGTTATACAATAATTCTGAGTCACAAGATGACTCTTATTCATCATGCCCGTAATATTCTTTGAGAGATCTCATTATCCCTTGCTTCGATCATAAAACTCAGAACGACATCAACATTGGATTACTATGACAAAACCTTCTCTGTATCCAGTCAAGACAGTATACATGATAGTGCAAACCTGAGAAAATCATTTAGGCCATTTTTCTGAACCGTTCAGCCTTTTTACTCACCTGAATTATACTTCACTAGAAACCCTTTGAGCCATTCTATAAAAGCCTTTTCTTGTTAAGCCCATCAACCTAAAACACATCCCAGCTATGAAACATGACTAACTACCATACTTTTGGGATAGATAAAAGAATAACTGATATGGGTGTACTGTGAAAAGAAGAAAAATCAAAAGAAAATGAAAGTGGTTCAAGCTGAAAAGAAAATATGAAAAGAAAGTATAAAAAAGAACTGAAAAATAAAATTAGCAGTCTCAGAAATATCAGAAAAGAAAAAAAAAATACAAAAGAAGGAAAAGAACTAGATAATAGTGCTACACCACAGGAAAAATAAAAGAAAATAGAGATATCCTCTCAAGACCTTTGAAATCCTGTATCCCTTTATTTTTTTACACCTGACCTAAGCCTCATTACAACTTAGGAAAGTCCTACATGATTCTAGGATAGGACGATCATAAAATGTGGAGATTAGATAAAGAGAAGCTATAGAGTTTAATCTAACATTCCAGAGTGAAGTGATATGGCAATCACGAGATCTTCTATTTCTAAAGATGTCCTTCTTTCAAATAAAACATGTGTGAGATATTTGCTTTCATATATCATAACATCTCCTCACATATAACTTGAGAGAAAAAGAAATAAACCACTAACAAGTGATTCATTTCTGAGTGCTAAAGATGTGAGATTTGAGGTCGAGGCATAAGAACTTATAGGTGATCTAGAAATCTTTACTGTCGGATGATGAGAATGTTGAGCACACACGCATGCAGAGTCTGACTATTCTGGGTCTTGATTATTAGTCTGTAGTCTTGCCAAAACTTCCCAACTCTTTGTTAGCCTATAACTATTTTTGCATCCATTCGATGATTTGACGAACGGTGTTTTCCCTAAGCTAATATGAAAAAGTGTGCAGCATGTGCAAAGCCCTTTTAAGCTCATTTATTTTGCACTAATTGTAAGGGATTGGCAATATGCGGGTTGGGGGTTGTGATATTCACTCAAAAGTGCTTATTTTAAACAATTATCTTTTTAGCGTTATCGCATTCTCCTACATAAAACTGCTCTATTTATCCATTTTTCTACGTAAGAGTCTCTTCTGTTGCACAAAACATACTTTTTTTGGACGAAATGGTATATTTGCATGCATTAAATACATTTTTAGAAGTCTAGATATTAAGTCATTCTGATTAAGTCTCGGTACACACTTCTTTTGTCGTAGAAAACTCCAATTGGATGATTCTCAAGACTTATGGGCCCACATCGATAATAGAAGCCTAATATCAAAGCTTAAAGAGCCAATAGGCTATGACAAGAAGATGCTAGCTAAGTATGGGTCATGTTAGAAATCTTAGAACTAGACCAAGAACCAAGAGAGAGAAAAAGCTGAAAACCAAGAGACGGGTGATATTCGCTTAAAAGTGCGTATTTTCACGATTATCTTCTAAGTGTTTTCACACTCTCCAACGTTAAAATGCTCTATTTATCTACTTTTCTACGTAAGAGTCTCTTTTGTTGCGTAGAACATACTTTTTTGGACGAAATGGTATATTTGCATGCATTAAACACATTTTCGGAAGTCTAGACATGAAGTCATTCTGATAGAGTCTCATTACGCGCTTCTTCTGTCGCAGGAAACCCCGATGGGACAATTCTCGAGATTTGCGAGCCCACATCGATCAGGAAAGCCCATTATCAAAGCTTAAAGAGTCCACATGCTATGACTAGAAGATATGGGCCAAATATGGGCTGAATAATAGGACAAAAAAAAGCCGGCCCAAAGAACGAAGAGAGTAGGAGAGCCAATGACCAAGAGACGGACCAAAGTATTTAAAGCCACATGAGTCAGCAAGGAATGATAGTCTACTCTACTGGAGAAGCGTGAGGATGGTCACAGTGAAGACTAGGGTTCCAGACCCTCTACCAATACTTTTATCTCTATTTTCTGATATTTTCTCTCATCTCTCCTTATTCTCTCTCTCTTCATCTCTCGGTCCTCGAATCTACTGACCTAAGCCCAGAACTCTGTCCATTCGCTCTGTTTCATCTCCCTTAGCTTTCTGACCGTTAGATCTTCAATCAGACCGTTAGATCTTCCACCGGACCGTTGGATCTCTCTAGATTCGTCGATCTACCAATCTGGGTCCCAATCAAGTCACCATCCATCCGATCGCCATCAGATTGTCTGTCACATCATCTTGTGAGACGATGGACATCTTCAATCTATGTGGGCCAGTAGCCGGGCCCATCATCATCGACCCGTTGTCCGACCATTTAGTGGACCCCGTGAATTTCAAAATAATTTCAATTAAATTTAAAAAAAATGGGGGGTCCACTAAATGGGGAAATTCCCCAAAGAAAAGTAGGATTTTACTTAAAAAAAAAAATTTTATTTTTCTTATTTTTTTATTTTTGAAAAATACCCTATTTCCATTAAAGGAAATAGGGAGCTTTAAAAGGAAAAAGAGAACCCTAATCCCCCTCCCATCTCTTTCTCTCCTTCCCCTATCAATCCCCCACGTTTTCATCTTCGCTCTCTCCTTCTTTCACCTTCTTCTCCTCCATCCTCTTTGTCTTCCTCTTCACGTTCCTCACCGGAGTTGCGCCTGCAACTCCGGCCATTCGTGCTCCTATTGCAGCACCCCCTACTGCTGCTTCACGCCCCTTTGCTGCTGCTAGTTCTACCCATCACCGCTGTAGCCCAGCAGCCACCGGTCAGCCCCCTCATAGAACGGTTAAAACTGTTAAAAATTTGGAGTGTTGATCACCGAAAACGAACCTGCAACTTCCGGCCACCACCACCACTTGCATCATCGCTGCCTCCTCTTCCTCTTCTTCTTCTTCTTCTTCTTCTTCCTCTCTTCCTTCGTCTCTTCTTCTTTTATCGTCGGAGTTGCTGGTCTGCAACTCCAGCGAACCAACAAATAACGCCTCTTCTCCACAGCCACCGAGTTGCCATTAATTTCGGCGAACTCCACCTGTGTGTTGGTCGGACTGGTTCCATCACCGTTGGGCAACACTAGATCCACCCCTCACCATCATCAGCCACTAACAACGTCTTGCTCTCCCACTTGCATCTCCTCCCTTCTCTCCTGGGCGGTGTTCCATCTTGCCAAAACAGCAACAGGTTCTCCCAAAACGGCAAGCCATTTTCTCCCTCACTTCTTCCTACCCTCTTCTTCTCAAGAAAGGCAGCAAACAAAAGGAAACAAAAAAAAATATGGGAAAGAAGAGAAGAAGGAAGAAGAGGAACCAATAGTTCCCTTAGTCATGCGCACACCACCTCCAACACTTAGCCGGACCATCACCAAACACCACATCAATGGTCAAACTCGCTCCGGTAAGTGCTCCTATGCCATTTCTCTCCTCTTCTTTCTTCTCTATCTCTATCCATCTTTTTTCCTCTAGATTGGGTCTTTTCTCTCCTCCTTAGTCTATCACTTTCTCTCTCTAGCTTCCAAATTTTCTCTCTCAAGAATCTCTTATTCTCTTTCTCAATGCTTTCTAGTAAGTCTAATTAATTTTTGCATGAGTTTAGTGAATGTAATACAGTTGATTTAATAAAAGTTGAATTGTTCATGTTCATTTCTTGTTATTAGTTTAATGATATATTTTATGCATTTCATTAGCTTTAACTGATCTCTCTAAAATAAAAAAAAAACTCATGTTTTAATGCTCGATCCCACCACTCTCACCCCTCCATCCTTTCTTTTTAGCACTTTCTATGGAAAAATCCGTCATTTCATGTGTTTGAATTACGTGTTCTCTAACCCCGAGTGTGGATCGACATCTGACACGAATCCCTATACAGAGAATTCTCCTTTTTGCAAGATTAAAAACTCGGATAAATTACAAATGTGTTGATTCTAGGGTTCCCGAATCCAATGACGCAGAAAAACCCAAGTTTCAACTGGCTAAAGTGATTCAAAGCTGCACCAAATGACATAAAACGACGACTTATGTGACTGGTGAAGCCTACTGAAGTCAATGTTGAAGATCAGGGTTCAAGACCCTTCACCGCCTGGTCTTTTCTCTTTTATTTTTGTAGTATTTTCTCTCTCTCTCTCCTATTTCTCTCTCATCTCTCTTCATCTCCCTATAACTCACCACCCGATCCTCAAATCTATTGACTTAACCTCAGAATTCATGTCTGTTGGCTCTGTCCTATCTCCCTTAGCTTTCTGACTGTTGGATCTCTCTAGATCCGTCAGTCTACCAATCTGGGTCCCAATCCAGTCATCATCCATCTGATCGTCAGCAAATCATCCGTCACATCATCTTATGAGACGATGGCCATCATCATTCCATATGGGCCAGCAGCCATGCCCATCATCATCGACCCACGACACGGCCATTTAGTGGACCCCGCGATTTCCAAATAATTTAAATAAAATTTTAAAAAGAAAGGGGGGTCCACTAAATGGGAAACTCCCCAGCAAAAAGAAAGAAAATGAATTTTCTTTATATATATATATATATATTAAAAAAAAATAGCCTAATTTCCATTTTTGGAGAGGGCTATAAAAGGGGAAGGAGAGGGGCTCGACCAGCCTAATCCCTTCTCTCTCTAATCCCCCTCTCTTCCTCCTTCTTCTTTGCGTTTTCTTGCCGAAGTTGCAGACCTGCAACTCCGGCCATCTTCTGGCTCATTTTCTTCTTCATCTCCTTCTTCATTTTCTTCTCATTTCTTTTCCTCTTCTTCACCCTCTCCTGCCCATCATCTTTTTCTGTTGTCCTTAGCAGGTACCGTCCACAGCACGTTTTCACGTGCTATCGGAGTTGCAGCCTCCAACTCTGGTCGCTGCTGCGAGCTTCACCGCAGCACCACAACTCCACTGTCAGCTTGCTCCACCATCTTCTCTGCTAGCCCCTTGCTTCACCGCTGCACCTCCCTGTCGTTTCTTCCCTCTGCTTGCAACCATTGTTGCTGCCTCCTCACCTAGCAAGCACTGCCTCTGCAACTTGGTCTGCCCTCCTGCAACAACTTCGGCAGGTGAAGCTCTTCTCAACCCTCTCCGATAAGCTGCTCTTCCTTCCTTCAACGTGCTTACAACTTAGGTATTTCTCCTTCTTCTTCTTCTTCTTCTTCTTCTTCAAATCCTCCTTCACCAGAGTTGCAAACCTGCAACTCCGGCCAATCTCTATTGCACATCTCAGCAACCTGCACCGTGATCACATTCACTATTGCATAGCCTGCAACTCCTCTCTACCATAGCACCATCTCGCACCAGCAAGCCACCGTCTCCTCCCTGTTGAGAACCACCATACCCTCATCTCCTAACAGTGTTGTCTCACGATACTCCTCACTGCTACCAAGCGATGCCCACCACTTGCTGGCCTCCACATACCTACAACCGGACTGGTTCACACAGCAAGCTCTCCAAGCTTCTCCCAAGAGCGCCTCTACTTGCTCACACGGCCACTCCCTTCCCTTGCTGCACTTTAACCAAAAGCATGCACCACCATCTCAGCTTGCCAGTCCATCTTTGGTCTTCAACAGCCACCCATGGCCTAGAAGTTTTCAAATCGAGCACCTCTTGACCATACTCATCAAGCCACCCATCACCATGTTTGTTCCTCTCCAAGGGTTGCACAAGTGCATCACTATATGGCCGAGCCCATGGGCAGCCACTTCTCCATTGGCCGATCTCTCCCAAGGTAGGCGCATGAGGTAGTTTCTCTCTCTAGGACCTCTCTCTCTCTCTCTATAGATTTCTCTACCACTTTTGATCTCTCATTATTTCTCTCTCTACATCTCCACTTTCTCTCTCTAAATTTTACATGCTTTCTAAGTTAGCCTTTACATCACTTTTTAGATAATTGTTAGTTATCGTTATTTGGATTTGTAAGCAACATTTCAAGTGGATGAATAAAGTTGGGATTGTGTATCTGTTCTTATTTTGATATCAATGGCACTTTTTCTCTCTAAATTCAATGAAGTTTTGAAAATCTACTTTCATCATTCTCAACTCTCTACCATTTCTGGCAACTTCCCGTTATAATCATTCTTTAATTTACATGCCCTAACCCCGAGTGCGGATCGACATCCAACATGAATCCCTATACAACTCTCTCTTATTATTTACAGGATAAGTGAACCAGAAAATATACGAATTTTGTTGAGATTAGGGTTTCCAATCCGACGACACGAAAACCCTAATTTCACCTAGGTTCAGTGCTAATTGGTTCCCATTGTGGCGTGTTTTCAGCTACATCCTCTAAATACTCCCACACATCGTCCATGGTCTTTTCAGTAAAACCACCATTACAAAAGACTCAACCATGGTCTTGGTAGGGTAGTCCATACCTTTGTAAAGGATTTAGATAAGTTTGATTTTCTCGAACCCGTGGTGAGGGCAATCGAGTACGAGATCCTTAAGTCTTTCAAAATACGCGTACAATGCCTCCCCTTCATTTTGATGGAACATTTTAAGGGTTTGATGAACTGCCACAGTTTTTTGTTTGGAGTAGAATTTCTTATAAAAGGTTTCAACTAACCTTGCCCAAGTGGTGATGGTTTTTGGCTGTAAGGCTTGCAGCCATGCCTAAGCTTTTTCCTTTAAGGAGAATGGGAATAATCTAAGTTTGAGAAATTCATCACTCGTTTGCTCGTATTTCGTTGTATTGCAAATATCCTCGAATTCTATAACATGTTGGTACGGGTTTTCGGAAGCCATCCCGAGAAAGATTGGGAGCATTTGTATTATGTCGAATTTTAATTCAAAATTGATAGTGGCTATAGGTAGCAATACATGACGACTGACTAGACCTTGTGGGGTATATGTACTCCTTTAATGTCACGTACGGGGTGGTTCTTGGTCTCCCATTTCTTCAAAGATAGAGTCGAATAACTCGGACTGAACTAATCGACCGTTCTTACGAATCCAATGTGGCATGAACCAGGGTACCACCCGTCGAAAACTTCCTAACCAAATCCTAAGAAAAACCTAAACTCTAAAAAAATAAAAAATAAATAAATAAATCCTAACTATGCTAAACTAGGACATATTCGTACACCACACAAGCAAAATTTGGCTTTTATCTGATTTTAAGTGAAAGGTAGCCAATTTTTTTTTTCTAGAGTCCAAGTTTTTCTTAGGATTTGGTTAGAAAGTTTTTTACGGGTGATACCTTGGTTCATGCCACTTTGGTTTCGTAAGAACGGTTGATTAGTTCAATCCGAGTTATTCGACTCTATTTTTGAAGAAATGGGAGACCAAGAACCACCCCGTACGACTTATCACTCTGCAAGCAATCTCTAAGGCCAGCTTTGTGCCCGGAGAAAACTTCAGAATATCAAATACTGACATTATGGCGGGAATCTTCTTCAAATGTGCCATGATGTCATACAAAGCTTGACTTTTCATTTTCTCCCGAGTAAGGCCAAAGGCCTGTACTCGTAACTTCTCCAGCTACTCTTGATTCTTTTTCTCTTTCTACCCATTCTAGGTTTCCTTCTACTTCTGCATGGGCGCATTGTGCTCCACTCTGTTTACTATCTCCCACCCTTTCATCAAGGGGTTTGTGCTACTCTTTGACTATGGTGTTTCCATAGCTCTCTTGGTTCCACGAGTTTGGGCTTCCAATAACTCTCTTGGTTCATGCGAGACTGAACCTGCAAAATAGCTCCGAAGGTCATCTCCCTCAAAAAGAGATGCAAGATCTCTTCATCTCCCAGCCAATAATTCTTTGGACAAAGGTAGGCATGACTTGCCACTCAGGCATTTACATCTAGCAAGGGCCCTCTTTTCCTCCACTTCCCTGGAGCATCTTGATTGGGCCCATCCTTAGGCAAAGGCTATGGTACTCCAGTTGCTATCTTCTAGTGAATTATTTCTTGAAGCTTGAAACAATTGTGGGTATTGTGGGTCACACTTCGACAGAAGGCACACAGCGGTCCCTAATGAGTTGTCCTCGAAGTGTAATTAGATGGAAGGAGGATAATCTGATTAGCTGCTATTAATCTCTTGAAGATTTCCCCAGTCTTACGGTAATCAAAGTTCAAATCTTGATGATACGGATGTGTCGGTGGTCGCCCCCCAAAGTGGTTAGCTTCAAGTCTCTGCTGATCAACTCTCTCGGCTGTGTGAACAAAATGGATTAGATTTCAGAAATTGTGGTCGTCTTCGATGGAACCGACACTACTGCGAATGGCAGATAGGGAAGGGGAACCACAAAGGATTAAGTCTTTCTAAAATGTGAAGTCTGCGCCCTTGATGAAGGTGTCCGTTTGATCATTGATAGCCTCCACTATCTTTCCTGCTTCTCTCTCAAAATTATCTAGGTAGGTGGTCAAATATTGACCGGGGTTCGGACAACAATTTCTAAGATTCTTTAAGGTAAAGACCTTCTTTCTAGCCTGAAATTTCAAATAGAAGGCTCTCCCTAGTTGTTTCCAGCTGGAAATACTACAGGGAGCCAAACTGATAAACTAGGAGAAGGTAGTTTCCTTGAGTGAAATAGGGAACATCTTAGCCAATAGAAGTAAGTCTAGATAATGTTCGCCGCATTGAAACTTGTAATGAGCCAAATGCTCCACGGGGTTTGTAGTCCCATCGTATGGAGTAAAGGTGGGTACTAGTGAGCACACCCTTAGGCTCATTGGGCCCTAGACTTAAATCTTTTTCTCTCAAAATGATGTCCACATAGTCCCTTAGTTGAGACGTGTCCATGTTAGTTTCGCTTCCCTGTCCAACCTTCCTTTCGATGATAATCGGTGTTCAACCCTTCATTAACGGATATGGATGGCTTGCTGAACTTTCTGGGCTGAAGATGTATGTTCATCCTTCATCTCTCTAAACTAGTCTCGTAGGTCCCTCAATTGATCTCTTAAAGCTATATTGTCCTCTTTAACTACTTTTTCTCTCTCATAGATATCAGACCTAACCCCACTGTCACTCGGTGACTCTTGCAGAACAACGGGTTCTTTTTCGATAGTACATTGCATCTGTACTGAAAGCTTGTTGACTTCCTTTCTAAGAATATCTATGTATCTTGGTTAGTCTCATGTTCTCCTACCATTTCTATTTTTGCTGTAGAATCAGAACATCGATGCAGTCAAGGAGTCGGGTGTTGGAACATGGTATTGTGGTTCTTTCTCTCAACTCTTCAGCTCTTTATATGATCTCCTCTAAGTCAAGTCCTTCCCAATCCAGTTCCCACATGTGCTTCTTGTCTTAGACTTGATAAAGATTTAAAGACCTTTGTAAAATAAAACACTATTTTAAGAAATTCGCTAGATCTCAATGACATAAAAACCTTTCATTTAGTTATGAAATGGGACAAGTCTAATTGTCCCAATAGTAGAAATAAAAAACATTTTTGGAATTAAATATCGAAAAAAGGTTTAGGGTTTTGAAATTATGGATAGCTTTCTAAAATTAATTTAGTTTTGAGATATTATATAAATGGTTCTAGTTAAGAACTTAATTTTCAAAACAAAGCTTTTGGATATTTGTAACAAGTTGTTGGGCTTTTAAAACATGGGGGGTTATGTCATCTTATATTTAATGAAATACCTCGACAAGTAGCAAAGAGTTACTAAGATAGAATTGAAAACATGGTATGCTAGAGTAATCTTAAAGTGATTTTCTCATAGCCTTCATTTCATTGTCTAATGGTGTCTCATTAAAACATATGAGTGAAGGTTATGGGACAAAAGGCCTAAAAGGTAGGGAAACATGAGTCCATATGGGCACTATGTCCCAATGTTAGCCCGAGTTTCTTTTACCTTTGGTTTTGCTTTACTTGTATATTTTAAGAAAACAACACCAGTTTGTGCATGCATCTTGTATTCCAATTATGCTAACATATGTCAAAGAGTGATTTGGTTAATGCTTCTTCTTAATGTCAAATAATGCACAACGGATGTTCATTGTTTCTCTTGATCATATTCATGATTATGAATGCATTCTTAGGGAAGAAATTCACAGATTATGTAAACAAGTATAAAACATTTATGTAATATTAATTCGGATGTAACACAACTTATAATCAAGGTAGAATGAAATGTTGTATCATTTTTATGCACTCGATTCGATGGAGCAAGAAACAAGGAATACAGAGTCACGCAACGATGTCATATTGTTGTGGGCCTTTTGGCACACCCCTTTCTCTTGGTGTGAGATTTGGTTAGTTCCCCTTGTGCTGTCACACTAGGGGATTAGGGGAGTTCCAAAATGTTTTCCATTAGTCTTGATTCTAATTCAATCAAGGGAAAATCTCTTCTTTATGGATTACTTAGGATATAGGCAGTCCATGTTGTCCCATGGTTTATGGTAAAAAGAGGTAGCATCGTGTTTACATTTTTAATGCATATCAAGTCTTAGAGAATTCCTTGATCCTTGAATATTTAAATCCCAGATTCTCTATTGTTTTTCTACCATATGTGGAATCGAGAGAGCCACAGAAGGTAGGCTTGTTCTCTTGCTCAATAGGATCCTCCCATGGATGGGATAGAATCAACTTCTAAGTCATTAAGTATAGAACATTGAATGAGTATCTTAGAAGATGGTGTTCATTTGTTAGTTCTACAATCATGATCTTACCTTGTCCAGAATAACAATACAATGACCCTGACAAAGGGTATGTCGAGAAGCATTCAATCTTGCACGACATATCAATTATCGATCTTCTTGGCGGGATTGATATTCAACTTACCCCGACAAGATCCAGTAGCCTACATGGTTTGATATTCCAATCACCCCGACAAAGGCAGATGACTTACTTGATGGGATCCATCGTCATCTCATCCCAACAAGGTCATATGACTTATTGGATGCATACATCCCAGCAAGTTCAAATGACTTACTTGTCAGGATCGATCGTCACCTCATCCTGACAAGATCATATGACTTATTGGATGCATACATCCCAGCAAGTTCAAATGACTTACTTGTCGGGATCGATCGTCACCTCATCCTAACAAGATCATATGACTTATTGGATGCATACATCCCGACAAGGTCAAATGACTTTTGGATGCATACATCCCGACAAGGTCAAATGACTTACTTGACGGGATCAATCATCATCTCATCCTGACAAGTATACAGGCTTTTACGAATGAGGTAGGTATTCTAAATGCAGTCAGTTTCTTAACCTATGAATATTGGTCACATGGTAGTTAATTGAACTATCGCAGTTTCGACATCCTCTTATTCGAATGTCTGACATGAAGGATGCTACCTCAGTGCCACTTCACTCATTTTAGGTACAACCGAATAGAGGAGGTTGAGATCTAACAAGAAGATTCTATTTCATAACAGAATCTAACTAGATTATAACTGATTGATAACGACGGGACACGTGGAATGTGAGTCATGCAAGTTCTAGGGGTATAAATACGAGACCCTCAGGATTGAGAAAAGGATCTTGTTCTCCAGATCCAGATAGCCTAAGCTCTGAAACATTTTACTATTTTCCTGAACCCTGTTAACATTCCCAAGCCGACTTGAGCGTCGGAGTACTGTCAACAGGTACAACCACTTCCCATCTGGAGATCATCCTATCCTTCACGGAGGAGAAAGCAGTTTTCATCCTGAAGCACCAGAGTCGTTTGATCATCGCCTAGATATGAATCGTCTGACCTCGAAGATTATGTAGGTTAGATCAGATATTTTTCTCCCACATCTTTTGGCGCCGTCTGTGGGAAACGACTAGAAGTTTTCTGTTCTAAGAGAGATTCAATTTAAGCAATGGTGGATACAAGACGTACTGGCCTCAGGAGTGGAAGAGAAAGAAATCCTCCCAGCAATCTCAAAGATACTATCACGGAGGGCAGAAGGGCACGTTGTTTCAATTTTTCAGATTTTTGCACTTGCTTGGCTTTTCTTAGTAGTCCTAGTACTTAGAGAATATTTAAACCTAATGAAAATAATGCGGATTTAGCAACATATATAAATTAGTATCCACTCACAGATGTATAGTAACAGTAGATATGGCAGTAGCAAAATCTGTAGAACAACAAAAAGAGACAACTTATCGCTGAGGTATTCGGCATGGTAGTAGAGATCAAGGTACATGCTCAGCACGATGTCCTTACGGTGAGAAACGCCACTGTATAGATGTTGTCGGCTTCTCATAACGTACACCTCCCAGGATTCAACGTTCTTCTTTTCTGTACCAACATTGTATGAAGAGATGAACTCACTGTATAGTAAGGAGATAACATATATATAAGGAGTTCTCCCCAACGGATGCATCTAATTCGTAGGACACGTTTCCCACAAAATAGGTAGTGGGAAGTTACACAACATCAGGATAAGTGAGAATGGGTCAAAGATAACAAAGAATCTTTGCATAAAAAGATAGGATAGGATCACATCCCACATCTCATGACCCGCGACCGAGCCCGGCCCGGTGCGTGCATGTGTGAGTTTATCATAGTGCATAGTTGTGCCTAATGGGCACAAAATTGGGAGACCCAAGGGCTCCACTTTAGGGCCAACTCTCCTACTTAAATACTCATGGTGCCTCACTCTCCCAAGAAATGTTGGACTAAAAGAAAAGTGCAACTATAGTCTAAAAGTATAAACCAAAAATTTGATTTTACCTTCAAACTTTTCAATCCCAAAGTTTCATGAATTTTGTAGTCTAAAAGCAAAAAAGGTAAAAAGCACAATGGCAAAAGATTCTAGGATCAAACCTTCTAGACACCTAAAAAACCAAAAAAGGTAAAAGGCACATTGACAAGAGATCCTAGGATCAAACCTCTTGCAACAAATATTATTACAAGAAAACCATTAGTTTTTTATTCATAAATCCAATAGATAACCAGCACAATAGAGATATTTTTTGCTCCTTGGGAATTTGGGCATCTTTCCAAACCCGAGAGGTTAGGTGTTTCAGTTGGGAACCCCCGGATGAAGGAACATGGTGTTTAAACACAAATGGAGCTTTAACCAACGATAGAGCTGGGTATGGGTACATTAGTAGAGATTGGAGAGGAGGGCCTTTGGTGGGAGAAGTCGGTGGGTGTAGCTCATGAAAAAAAATATTGGAAGGTCTTATTCAAATATGAGTCTTGACCATAGGAACTCATCTCCTTGTTTAATAGGTGTAATTAATGGAGTGAATAAAAAAAATTTAAATTTAAAGAAATGGACAATTAAGAAACTAGTTATTTCTTAGAGATCAATTAAATATTTCATTCATATTGTAAACCATAAAAATCTTTTCCACTAAGAAAAACGTGTGTAAATAAAGAAAACTTAAGCAATCTTTTAAGAACATAATGAGGCATTAAGAGCCTTCCCATAAAGAAAACAAAACGCATTTTCTTGATCTAACCGTACCAACCTCTAAAGAGAGTATTTCATCTCTAAGAACCCAACGATCCCCATCCACCTTTGTTTAATATTTAATTAGGTCCTTTAACATATTTTCAAGTTAGACATAAAGTTGGTTAGAAATTCTAATTTTGAGCTATGAAGAAAAAAAAAGTAAGAAGTTGAGATCCAAATATCTATTGAAAGTGAAATTTTAGGAAGCGATCAAAGGTAGGTACACAACCTATTGGATAATTGATATGTATTTTTTTATGATTTAAATTTATATTATATTTTGAAGAAAAATAGGTCATGTTTATTTGATTTACATGTTCATTTCCATATTGATGATTGTAAACTTTTTGTTGATTCGTATGATAATTGAGATAATACGATGTAGTTAATCCATAAATTTTGATGAAAGTGATCTTGTAAGAATCATGTTATTATATTATTCTATTGGCATATGTTGTTATGGAATAACGATGCATGATTAAACATGTATATACATTCTTTTGGATTATTTTCGAGGTCCAATCAACCTGAAAGTTTGTAATTAGATGAATCTATTTTTATGATTAAACATATAAAAATTTTAGATCGATCCGGCATATAGATCTTGAGATACAAATTTGATCGAAATCCTCTAAAAGTCTGATCGACTTGAAATTTTGCTCACAGATGGATCTATACATGGGATATGATATACAAACATTTTAGATTGATTCGACAGCCAGATTATGTGATACGAATTTGTTTAAGATCGTTATGAAATTTTTTGAGCATATGGATCTGTGTCTCTGATCTAGCATACTAAAATTTCATATCGATCGGACAGTCAGATATCGAGATATGAAATTGTTTGGGCCCTTATCGAAGTCCGATCAACCTGAAACGTTCGTAGTAAAATTATTTACGTCTCTGATAGAATATATTAAAATTTCATAATGATCAGACCACTAGATATGGAGATACTAATTCATTGAGACTCTTTCCAAAGTTCGATCGATCTAAAAATGTTTAGGCAGATTACTCTCTATTTCTGGATTGATATACTGAAATATCTGATTGATCGGATGTTTATATCTTGAGAAATGAATCTTGATTTAGCGTTCAGAGTTGAAAAATTATACCGATTTGAAATCTGAGAATTTATTATTTTGCTGCATTTTGAAAAGTCTTATGTATAGTACGGATATGAAGTGTTTTTAGTCAATGTTCTTCACTTGGTTTGCGGAGGGCCCAAGTTGAATTGAACTCACTACTAGAAAAATGGCATTTGACATCGGGTGAAGTCTTGAGCGACACTATATAATAAAAAATATACAGCGTCGATTTTTTTTAAAAATCAACGCAATCGCTGATATATATAGCTTCGGTTTTTTCAAAAACCAACGCGATTTTCTTAATATAAATTTCACGATCGCACCATAACCCCTTTGCTTTCTCTCTAAAACCCTAGCCCTCTCCTCAAAACCCATTTACTTGCTCCTCCGTCCGTCCATCGTCCTCCGTTCGTCGTTGCTCCGATCGTCTGACGTTGCTGCTCCGTGCTACTGCCATCGCCGTCGCCGTTGCCGCCCTCCCAAGTGAGTCTCTTTCTCTAGCTCTCTCAATATCTCTTTCTCTCTTCCTTACCACTATTTTTGGGCTGCACATGCATGCTTGCATCCATTTTCTTTTATAGTTTGTGGCTTGGCAACCACATGCACGCTAACTCATTTGCATTCCCCCAACCAATCACTTGTAATCCCAAACTGCGGCGAGTGAGTGCATTGCATCTGATTTACATTGAACCAAGCAGGGCCGAACCATATGGATGTTTGATTAACTCATTTGCATGCCCCCAAGCAATCACTTGTAATCCCAAACCTTGGCAAGTGAGTGCATTGCATCTGATTTACATTGAACCAAGCAAGGCCTAACCGTATGGATGTTTAACCAGTTCCCTAGTGGACCTGCTAACCAAAAATCAGCCTGATTCGTGATTTACAACCTTTGGATCTTTTGCACCCAAATTACACTGACCGTATGGATATTTGGCGAATCCTTAAGTGGACATACTGTAAGGAATATTTTCATATTCAATTTGGCAAAGATTTCGTTTGACATAAAAATATTCTTGTAACCGTTCCTACGAGCACTAGTGTAGTGTAGAGATGTTGTGGTACGCATACTTCGCCGACTACGTGAAGACTAGAAGACAGAGACAGCAAGAATCAGACGGTTGACAACAGGAGTCATCTGAGTAACTGTCCATCTGTTAGTTAAAGATCGTGTATGCTCGACTAGGAAGGTAAGTGACTTAGTATCCATAGGAATAGGTTTAAAATGAATCTATTATCTATACTAAAGCTCAGCCCTGCTTAGGTGGCGCTTTCTCCATCTTTTTTGCACTATTTTTTCCAAAAACACCCCTTAACATCCTCTCTCATCTTAAACCAAAAATGTCTCTTCCTCTGAACCTCTTAATGGTTCAAATTCCACAACCCCAAATAAATTATATATTTCTTAAATGTGTCTTAAATTCTTGAACCTCTTTAATCTATCTTCCCAAACATCCTTTTCCATCTACGGTTACAAAACCTTTCACTCTCTTACAGTTACAAAACTAAAAAATCTCTCCACTACACCTAAAATCTTTTCAACTCCCATATCTCATATAAGTATTATTTCCTGGAAGCAAAAAAATGCAGCAACAAAAATGTTTCTCAAAAAGAATATGAGTTTGTTCCACCACCACGAGATCCCCTTCTACCCTCGGGCACACATCTTTACCATCTTTGCTGGAAATGACATCCTCGACTACTCTGCCAACCGATTTGATTTTACGGGCTATTCAAAATGTCCATCAAGCTGAGGGAGTTGGGATTACCAAGATCTTTGTCTCCACAAACTTCTCATTCGTCAATGTGTTCACCATCATTTTCTACATTCCGATGCAGAATTTCAAGAATCTTTAGCTGAATCACAATGAAACCACTTTTGTGATTTGGGAGAGCATTTTTGGGAACATGGGTTTTAGCCTTCGTAATCATAGTCGTGGGAAATTGTTAACAACAAAGGAATAGACCTATATTGAATGGTCCAAAGTGGTTGATTAACATCATCGTTGACTAGGGTAAAATTGGTAATCTACTAATATGTTATTGAGTTGTCCATTCCTATATGTCAAATTTCATATAAAATTGGTAGATAAAACATTTTTTTGTGGGCCCAATATGAACAATTATTTTTACTCGCGACCAAACTATTTATATACATTTATCGTTAAAACTATTATTTTAGTTCATTTCAATCTTTTTTACTTATTGGAAGCAAACCCAACAAATTAACAAATTCCCCTCTCCTTTTTATATACACACTACACTTTGCAAAGAATTGAATAACTTCAACTCTCTTCATTGTTTATCTACATGTATCACGTTGTAATAGATACATTGGTAATCAAACTAACATATTGGAAGATGTCCACGGTCCGAAATCCCAGAAATTAAAAATTCATTGGCAATCATGAATTATCATGTGTTAATTAGAGTTTAAAAAATAATTGTACCTAATTGATTCAAGGTTTACATTGTTATTTTTGCATATTTGCAAAATAGTGAATTTTTTTTATGCAATAGTTGCTTCTGTCCTAATTTTTTTTAAAGGTATGTGCTTTTATTTTATATCAAATGTATACATATTTTTTTTAATCAATAAAAATGTGTTCACGTTGAAGCATGCCAATCAAAAAATGGAGTGGATATATCTACCCCAAATATAATCAAGTCCTGGAAATGGATTGAAGTATATTTTTAATCAGAATTTTGATATAACCATCCTCCAAATTCCAATATATCAGATGTATACATATTTTTCTTAATCAATAAAAATGTGTTCACGTTGAAGCATGCCAATCAAAAAATGGAGTAGATATATCTACCCCAAATATAATCAAGTCCTGGAAATGGATTGAAGTATATTTTTAATCAGAATTTTGATACAACCATCCTCCAAATTCCAAGTAACACTCAGTACATCAATTAACTTCATGGCCACTTATCATAATAAGAAAATTATTTATTATATATATATTATCTATGCTAAAGCAGAGCCCTGCTAACGTGGTGCTCTCTCATTTTTTTCATAAGTTTTTCAAAAATAACTTTCGCCGTTTTGAATTATGGATGAAACTTTTATGGGTATTTCAGAATTTTAAAACCAAACTCTTTGTTTCCCAAAACGCATCCCACGGTTTAAAATTTATTAAAAAAAATTCTAATAACATTAATATGCAATGGGATAACCAAAAGTTATTACTCTTTGTTTCCAATTCATACCCATCTCTCTCTATCCCAATTTAATTTTCTAATTTATTTTTAGTTTCCTATTTTAAAAGTCATTATTTACTCTTTCTAAAAATGTCTCATCTTCCCAAAGCTTTTTATCTCATCTGTATTCTCTTTCCAATAGCATTCCTATTCATACCCGTTTCTCTCTATCTTAATTAAATTTATTAATTTATTCTTAGTTTCCTCTTTCAAAAATCATTATTTCCTCTTTGCAAAAATGTCTCATCTTCCCAAAGCTTTTAAAATGCTTCAAACTCTATCAGCTTCTTTTCATGTCTCCATTTTTATTTAGCAACCATGTACATTTTCAATAACATTCAACTTCATTTAAATTCTCTTTCCCTGCTCCTACGTCTTCTCTTTTATTCTCCGCAATCTACACCTTTCACCATTCTACAATGTTTTCATAACTCATCCATATTCATTTTTTTAAGTAACAAACTTTTGTTAAAATATTTAAAAAGGATAATATCCTATGAGGAGATATTTGCCTTATTTGACTTGAAATTCATTATTGGGGCTGCACCCAAGTGTGGAGAAGAGTTTTACACAGAAGTGTAAAGGGAATGATAGACATTTTGAAAATAGATGGTTGTGTGATTAATACTGTTTTAGTTGTTTGGGGAGTTAATGTGATATGTTAGCTTTCAATTTCTAAAGTCTAATCTTGAATCCAAATGTCAATAACCTCAATAGATATTTTTGGTGGGATAATCCGTGGGATAGCACGACTTTGGAATAAATCTTTGATGATAGAGTTCGTCAATAATGTATTACCCATGTCACACACTCTTAGCGACCCGGATATATATTTGGCCAATCCCTAAGTGGACTTACAGCTAGCGCATAAATTACCCTGATTATTAATTCTTAACTATTAAATTATAGTTATTTCCATGGGTTTATTTTTAACTGTGGAATTAAGCATTATTTTTTGGGTACTCAATCTATATATAGGTTAGAAATCAATAATAAATAAGCTGATTACTGGTTGTACTAAGATCCAAAACGTTAGAAATCAATAATAATCAAACTATTTTTTTTTTTAAGATACTTTTTTGAAAAATCAAAAAACTTTTTTTATGTAATAATCTATGTTTATTGTACCAGTGCTTAGTACGGGCTTTTAATTCCTAGTAAAATATAATGGTCAAACTTAGTCATTGGACAGAACCGAGTCTAAGTTAATGATATTGACTATTGGGTATGTCCAATCGATTGGACATAGCCCAATCGATTGGAGAAACTATGTAATCGATTGGAAGCTTCTAGGTAGAACTATACATAGGCCAAATCGATTGGAGACACTATGTAATTGATTAGAAGCTACGAGGCAGAACTGGATATAAGCCAAATCGATTGAAGACCTCTGTAAAATCGATTAGAACCTTCGGGACAGAAACTTATTTGAGTCCAATCAATTAGAGACCTCTGTGTAATCGATTGGCTACTCTATCATCTTTCCAACCCAAAGAGCACCTAAATATCCACATTCCATTCCATGTGTCTACCTTCCGTTGCAAAAGCAAAATCATTAATGGCGTGTTTGATTGCCAAGCGGGAAAATTGCATTTTCCTTGGGAAAACACAACTATCCTTTGCTAGATGGGTCGGGCTTAGGGGACCCTCATTTTTGACACCTATTTTGGCGTACCCATATAAAAGATGAATCAATGGCTGATTTTTGGTGGGGATGATCTTCTCACCATATAGATCACCCCAACAAAAAATCAGCCCATTCTGAAATTTCTAACTTCATCAAATGTGGTTTTCAAGTTACACGGTAAAAACGACGGTCCATAATTCTTTTGCTTCTAAACCAGTCTCTATAGAGGTGCAAAATCATCCTGATTGGTTATCTCTACTTATTAAATTTTAGCACTTTTTAAATTATAATTCAAGCAGTTTTTGGATACTAAATCCAGCGGCAAGAAATCATCAATCTAGCTGATTTTTAGTACATATTACTTAATTTAATTATATATGCAGGAATAAGATGAGTAAAACTTCGGTCACAACACACAATATGAGCCACGTGGCATAATATTAGTGGGCTCTGACTGTATGGAGGTTTGGCCAGTCCCTCGGTAGACCTGCAAACCAAAAATCAGCCTGATTAGTGATTTACAACCTTTGGATCTTTGCACCCAAATTACACTCAATAATGCTCAAATTCCTACGGTTAAAATCAACCCATGAAAATGACTTCAATCCAACACGTAGAAATCACAGATCAGGTCTGTTTTGATTTGTAGGTCCACCTAGTGATTGGACGAACATCCATATGGTCAGCGTCCACTAAGAGTGTGCCACATGACTCTTATTGTGCATTATTCTATGGAAATATTGGTTGGATTTGACAAACATCAGCTTGATTAGTGATGTCTAACATTATATTTTAGCACATAAATGAAAAACTCAAATCAGACAGCCAGAAATCACTCCATTAAAATGCACATATCAGATGGCTAAAAATCACCATTTAAGAGTGTGCCAGCTCCAGGTTAGATATTCATACCTACACCAAAGAGACTGTACATTAAATGTTTTACTCCAAATCATGGTCTCCGCCACCAGAGTAGAGCAGATTTATGCTTAATCAAAGAAAGGGGGGAGGAGGTGGAGGGGAAGAAGACTTTTTAGGTGGCCAAAAATAGGCAACTGGCAAAAGATTTGTGTGAAGAGAGCAATGAATGAACTCAACCATTCTTCCCCAATGCCTATAATTGGCTTATATATAGCGGGAGCCACTCTGGTGTGTTTTCTATGTATGGTTTGTGATATATTGTATGGAATTCATCGTAGGAAACCATGGTTACCTTGTCGATTCTTCAAACTCAACTCACTTACCTTGACCCTTCTTTCAATTGCTACAAAACTCCCAGTAGATCTCACCACCTCAATGCCTAGTTCTCAAGATCAATTATCTAAGCTTATTGGAACTGACTTTATGAGCATCTCCATGGGGATTTTCATGCCCTCACTTGGAATTATGAGTGATAAAGATGGCTTAGCAAACATGGCCTCCTTGACCATCTTGGTAGTAGCAGCTGTTGTCAATGTTTGTATACAGATGTCCACTGGTGTGATCTTCTCATTCATTATAGAACATGTCATAATCTTGTTCTGCATGTTGGTGTTGCTCGCACTGTTATGGTGTTCTATGTTCTTCATTAAAAATAATGAAAAATCCTTTTGGATAAATCCTAATAGGGAAGTACTTGTTAAGGGATCCACTCAAGGAGAGAGTTCAGAGAGTAGTATGATGCAACGACTGAGGCTGTGTTTTGTGCATAGTTATAATTGCAACCCTCAATTGGTACTCTTTCAAACTTCAGATTGTGCCATGATTGACTTGCTTTGCATAGTTTGTTTAGTAGTTCTATCAGAAGTTGTACTCCGATCCCTAGTTCTCAAGGAGGTGAAATTTTGTAGAGGAGTTTCTGATTATGGATGGTCAATGAAAATTGTGGTTGTGACCCAGAGTCTCACCGTCCTAGTAGGTAGTTTAGCCACTGGCTTTAGATGGTTTACCTTTGTGAGGCACCTGGACCGTTGGGGGTTTTCAGATAGGAGTTTGAGGAAGTATTTGTGGTTTTCATCCTGTGTTAAATTAAATTTGTTCAAAAACGAAATTTTGGAGTTCGACTTCTCTAGAACGAGCTTCATGAAACTCTTTCCATCGTTTAAATATCTTGCAGTTTTTCCACTGGATTTAATTTGGGTTCTGTTTGACAAGCGATTTGGTTGTGTGGTCATGTGTGAAAGTGAGGGAAATTTTTGCATGTATTTTCATGAATAAACTCAGTGATGGGGGATCCACGGACTGAAGAATTCCGAGATTTTTCTGGTTTTACAGTTGAAAAAGAGTTGCGGCAATGGTTACGGAGGATTGCTGAGGAGGACATGGAAAGATGGATGGAGATATGTAAAAAAAAGGATTCTCCAAAACATCTCATCCAAATATATGAAAATCCTCCATCTGAGGGTGAAGAATCCATTGCCAAGTATATGGATCGACATATGTTTTCAAAGAAGTTTGGCAATTATAGAGTGTCTTATCTTTCAATGGTACTTCTTTTAATTATGTCAGCCCCTTCACTTCCAAAGACCAGTGGATTAATCCCAACCTTTGAAGAAGCCAATGAAATTTTTTATTTCATTGACAGCAAAATGAGTGTGGTAGACCCCTATAATAAATTTAGATTGGGATTGGCAGAAAAATTCTGGTTGATGAAGGACATATTTATCCATTGGTTCCAGAAACAAAACAGATTGGTCCGGAAACAAAACAAATATCGACAGAATAAAGGGCATTATGACCCATTAACAGTACCAAATTTGCAAAACTGGTTAAAAGTAGCTGTTCTTGAAGAAGAAACCTTAAAGGTCATGTATGAGAAGTATGAACCAATCAAGAACGAAAGAAATAAAATGGAGAAAATATTTGCTGACATGTTGCATATTTTCCTTCCTCAACTCCCCTCTGCTATATTCAAGGATATCGTTGAGAGCCCTCCCGAAGAATGTGAAAAAAAAGTAAGACGGGCCATGAAATTCCTTTGTCGACTTGAATCGTTGGAGGACAAAGTTAAATGGACGTTCCCTGACGAAAGCAACATCACTGACTTGATAACTCATCACAACAGCAAACAAATGAAAGGCAGTGCTGCTACTGATGTTGCTCATGTTATTGAAGATGGTGGTGGCAGTGTTACCACTACACTAGGTGAGATAACTGAAGAAATTGTATTGACAGCATGTACGAGCATCAAGGAATCACATAAATAGTGTGTGTGCAGTGGTGTGTATTTTTGTTATGGCTCTATACGTCATGATTTTAATCAGTGTTAGTATAGTTTGTGGCTTTTAAGTTGTTTCAACTTTTCAGATTCTCGTGCTTGCTTGGCTTTTCTTAATCCTAGAATAGAAGGTAACCAGCACAATAGAGATCTTTTCGGCTCCTTGGGAATCCGAGCATCTTTCCAAATTAACGCAAGAGTAGGGGTGTCAATGGGTCGGTTCCGGTTCGGTTCCTAACGTAGCCAAAACCGGAACAATCAGTTCTGGTTCTTATCGGTTCGGTTCTTTAACGGTTCCAGTTCTCAAGGTGATGGATCTGGAACCGGAACTGATTATGTATTTCTGTCGGTTCCGGTTCCGGTTCCGGTTCCGGGTATATTGGGCCAAATCTTTAAAATATGAGAATTTTTACACTATTTATATATTGGTACCGGTTTTTATCGGTTCGGTTCCGGTTGTTATCGGTTTCAGTTCCATATTAGACTACCCAGAACCAGAACCATTACTTTCGGTTCGGTTCTGGTTCCGGTTCCTTTTTAATTGGTTCCCTAAAATGTGGAACCGGAACCGGTGTTTTCGGATCCGATTTCCATTCGGTTCCGGTTAAACGGGTAAAATTGACACCCCTAGGTTAGGTGGTTCAGTTGGGAACCCCGGATGAAGGCACATGGTGTTTAAACACAGATGGAGCTTTAACCAACGATAGAGTTGGGTATGGGTACATCATTAGAGATTACAGAGGAAGGCCTTTGGTAGGAGGAGCCGGTGGGTGTAGACCTTTTAATATTCTCTTTCATGAGCTTACAGCCATATACAAGAGAATGAAATGCATAGCTAAGAGAGGATTAACGAAGCTTAAAGTGGTGTCCGACTCTAAAGTAATTGATCAACTTTATCACTAGCAGTGTGGTGTCTGCCAAAAGTCGAAAGTCCAAACATTTGCATACTAGATTTTTGCATTTGGCCTGTCCATAGTGGACCTACAAATCAAAAATCAACATAATTGATATTTATAGCAGTTGGATTGGATCTGAGTATCCCAAATATTAATGCTCGAATACGACATGAAAATCAACCCACGAAAAAGACTAAAATACAACGATTTGATATCACCAATAGGGTTGATTTTTATCCCTAATGCCAAACATCCATAGAGACATCTGTGCGCGAAATTAGACTCAAACCTTGTTAGTGGAGGGTGTGTTCCCGTGCACATGTTGTGTTGGCCTGTTGACCCGTTGGTATACATAGTTGTTTCGCCTTTCCCCAACAGATCGATCTTTTGGGTTAAATGGTTGTTTAATAAACCTTAATGTGGCTCCGTCCTAGCCATATCATGCAAACCTTAGCGAACTTTGTTTCACTCAAGCCCATCTCAACAAATTATCTCTTATGGGAAACACAGGTTCTATCGATGATTGAAAGTCAAGATCTACTTAGTTTCATCACTGGAGATACATCACCTGAGTTAGCACCCACATGTCACTGCATAACTTTTTTAAGACGAGCAATATCTTTTCTCCCAAAAATAAAATAAAAAAAGTGCAGTTGGGTAAGTGCTGAGAATTGTGGCCAACAACATCATTTTCCTTCACTTCATTACCACACGACAAACTTGATTTCATCCCGGAGAAGTGGATACTGAAGAATGGTGTGGAGGACATGGAGAGATGGATGAAGGTAAATGAAAAAAGGGATTCTCCCAAACATCTCATCCAACTCCTACTCAAAACTCCTCCATCTCAACAATCCCTTGTCAACGATATCCAAGGTATGGATCAAGGTTATAAGCCCTGTGAGTGGATAGAAGGTGTGTTTGGCCATTATGAATATAGAGTGTCTTGTCTTTCAATAGTTGTCATTGTACTGGTGGCCACAATTTCCATGCCATCTACCCTTTGTGGATCTCTAATGGACACCTTAGGTGAAGTCTTTGAAATCATTTATTTCATTGACCAAAAAATGAATGCCTTGGGCGTCCAAAATAAAATCACATGGATGCTTACAAAAGATGTATAGATGGAAAGGAACATCATCATCCATTGGTACCAGAAGAAAATCATGGCAGGCTCACAAAGGGAAAATTACAATGTGGTTTTCAATGGGGTGTCTCAACCTCAAACAGAATTAGATCGTGCACTTGAGATTATTAAAACATTAAGAAAATGCAATTTCGACCTTGTAGATCCTGAAGTTATGATCATCACGAATATCATCAAGAAACGAGACTACACATCAATCCAGGAGCTATATAATCACATTGAACAATTATTTGCTGACATGTTGCATTCATTTCTCATTAATCTCCCACGTGCCATATTCAAGGACATTGTTGAGAGACCTGCTGAAGAATGTGAAGAAAGGGTAAGACTTGGCATAAAATTCCTTTGCAAATTTGAATTGTTAGAGGCTAAAATTCAATGGTTGTTCCCAGATGAAACTAATATCACTAGCTTGTTAACCACCACTCATGCTCCTGCAATAGAAACTCACCATAGCACACAAATAGAACGTGGTGATGCTACTGTTGCCTTTCTTATCAATGACAATGTTCCCAATACCCAAGATGAAACAAATCGAGAAATTGTATAGACAAAGTATGCTGAAGCCAGAAGGAATTGTAAAAATAATGTGTGGTGTGTTCCCAATACCAATTACGTTATGTACCAATTTAAAGGTCAGAAAATAACGACCATTATTTTTCATTTTAACAAAAAATAATGGCTAAAATTATCAATCTAGTGACCGTTATTTAGATGGTCTGGAGGATTTGTGCGGACAATACGGGAAGGAGACGTGGACACCACCTCGGCTATCTCTTCAATCAGATCTTTAGACTCCGCTTTTGCGCTTACGAACGTTTGTAACCGTATTCCGAATGAATACTCTTAAAATGTTATGGGCCCACTACCCACATGTATGTTTAGCCCACCACTTGGTGGATATACACATCAAAAGTCACCCTCATTGGTAATCTCTAGACTTTAGATTTTAGTACTTTTTAAGACGTGTCCTAGCCATTGGATTCAACCACAAATCCAACGGCCAAAAATCATCGAACAAGCTGATTATTGGTATGAATGTCTACCAAGAGTGTTGCACACTTAAAGGACAAGAAAAAATTAACTCTCACCTGAATTAAAGTATATATTCTTTTCTTGCCTTGTAGAATGACCCAATATCAAAGAAGTAGCAAATATCAAAAGTGCTCCTCACCGTTTGAAGATGATTTTATTCAATATGAATAAGATGTACAAAATGTCAGTTTTGGTATATATTCTGTATTTTTTTTAAGTGAAAAAAGTAAAATCTGAAGAGGAAAAGGCAATTGCCAAATGCCTATGCATGTATATATGTCAAAACTTAGAAGAAGAAGAAGACTGACTTTCGGGACAGCCAAATACAGGCAAATGGCAAAAGATTTGTGTGCGAAGGGAGTTCTGAATGATGCAAAGTATTCTTCCCCAATGCCTGTGATTGGCATATATATAGCAGCAGCCACTCTGGTATGTTTTCTATCCATGGTATGTGATATATTGTATGGAATTCGTCGTAGGAAGCCATGGTTACCTTGTCGATTCTTCTCCCTCAACTCACTTACCTTGACTCTTCTTTCAATTGCTACAAAACTCCCAGTAGATCTCACCACCTCAATGCCCAGTTCTCAAGATCAATTATCTAAGCTTAGTGGGACTGCCTTGATATGCATTGCCATGGGATTTTTCATGCCTTCACTTGGAATTATGAGTGGTAAGGATGGATTAGCGAACATGGCCTCCTTGACTATCATGGTATTAGCAACAGTTGTCAATGTCTGTATACAGATGTCCACTGGTGTGATCTTCTCATTCATTGTAGAACATGTCTTAATCTTGATCTGCATGTTGACATTGCTCGTGGTGTTGTGGTATTCTATGTTATCCATTAATTCTACACAAACCTTTTATACTGATGGAATAGGTAACCTACTTCTTAAAGGGGGCCTTAAAGGACACAGTTTGGAGAGTCGTATGATGCATCGATTGAAATTGTGTTATGTGTATAGGTATAAATCCAACCCTCAGTTGGTGCTCTTTTCAACCAATTATTGTTCCTATATTGGCCTTATTTGCACACTTTGTTCAGTAGTTCTATCAGAAGCTGTACTTCAATCCTTTGCTCTTAATGAGTTAAAGTTTTGTAAAGGAGTTTCTGATTATGGATGGTCAATGAAGGTTGTGGTTGTAATGCAGATTCTCACTGTCATAGTAGGTAGTTTAGCTACGGTTTTTAGATGGCTCACCTTTGTCACCCACCTGGACTCGTGGGAGTTTTTCTATGGGACTTTAAGGGCTTTTGTGATTTGGATTCTGGAATTTGCGGCTTATTTTCATATCAACTTTCTGGCAATTAAGTTCTCAAGAATGAGTTTCATGAAAATCTTTCGATTATTGAAAGTTTTTATTGTATTTGTGGTGTTTCTAATACAAGTGGGACTTGGTTTGACAAGTGATTTGGTTGTGTGGTCTTCGTTAAAGGTGAGAGATTTGCTCGTTTGGGCAATGAGAAACAGGAAAAATTGTTTTTGTGTTTTCTTGTCCAAACATAGAGAGGGTGGGGCCACAGACTCGATGACTGAAGAATTTAAATTTGTGGTTAGAAAACATGCATATGAAGACGGGTTATGGAAGTGGCTACTGAGGATCTCTGTGGAGGACATGAAGAGATGGCTGGAGGTAAACAACAAAATGAATTCTACAAATCACCTCGTCCAACTCCTACTCAAAATCCCTCCATCTCAAGAATCCATTGCCAAGCATATCGAACGTAAGGGTCAAGATGCGACTAAAGAAGGTGAATTTGATTATAGAGTGTCTTGCCTTACAATAGTATACCTTGTAATACTGGCCACCATTTCAATACCATCTACGCTTAGTGGATCTCTAATCCACACCTTAGATGAAGCCTTTGAAATCATCTATTTCATTGACAAGAAAATGAACCCGGTAAGCGTTGGGAATAAAATGAGATGGAGGACTGCAAAAGAGGCATGGATGGTTAGGGACATTATAATCCATTGGGTCAAAAATTCCGTTGTCATCCCGAGTGGAGTGTCTGAACCTCAAAAAGACTTACATTATGCAGTTGGGGTTCTTAGCAACATGGAGGATCACTTGAATATGTTTGAGTACAAAGAAGTAAGCATCATCAAGGACGTCATCGATGGCCGACGGTATGCATCGATCAAGGAGCTATATGAATACGTAGAGCAAATATTTGTTGACATGTTGCATTTTTTTCTCACTCAACTCCCGCTTGCCATATTTAAAGATATTGCTGAGAGCCCCGCTGAAGAGTGTGAAAAAAGCGCAAGACTTGCGATGAAATACATTTGCAAACTTGAATTGTTGGAGAACAAAATTCAATGGTCATTCCCTAGTGAAAGTAATATCACTAGCTTATTTACCACTCATGCTCCAACAACAGACAATAACAATGGCACACAAGTTGAAGATGGTGAAGATACTGTTGCTATTCATGTTGCTGAAGATGTTGGTGACAATGTTCCCACTATTCATAATGAAACAATTGAAGAAATTGGATAAAGAGCTAGAAAAAATAATGTGTTGATTGTGATGGAAATTAGTGTTAGTATAATATGTTATTTTGACTTTTTATTTAAAATCTGCTATATGTTGGTTATAATATGTTATTTTACATTTTTTTTAATATATTATGATCACATGTTTTAATTGACACCATTTTTATTTAGGGTCGGGCTCCCTTGACAGATCTAAAATGACAGATAAAATGACAGGGACCCAATATAAGCCACGTGGCACACTGTTACAGGACTCTGATGGTACGGATGTTTGTCCTATCCCATGGTGGACCTACAAACCAAAAATCAGCCTGATTAGTGATTTATAGGCTTTGGATTGGACTTATTTTCATGGGCTGATCTCAACTGTGGGAATTTGAGCAGTATTAATTTGAGGTACAAAGATGCAACACTTATAAATCACTAATCAGGCTGATTTGTGGTTAGTAGGTCCACCGTGGGATAGGACAAACATCCGTACGGTCAGAGTCCTATAACAGTGTGCCACCTAGTTTATATTGTGTCCCTGTCATTTTAGATCTGTCAAAGGAGCCTGACCCTTTTATTTATGCATTAGCCATTCCATTTTTCATCTGGTGAAGAATGAAAAACGTCCAGTAACGCCCATGGGATAAGATTAATTAGATCAGCAAGGAATGTCTTGTATCTATGAAGAAAGATTTCTCCCTGGGTTCAGTTCAAACTTCAGACCCTGAATGCCATACCTTCCTGAAGGTGATTCACAACATGGACATTTTGAGAATTATGGGGATACCGTGACTACCCCCTTTGCTGTTTTAGTAGTATGTTTGCTACATTTTAGGAAATTTTTTAGATGCAGTGGACTCCCCACGTAGTTTCTCTAGGGCCCACTGGCCAAATGGATGTTTGATTTAATACCCAAAAAACATGGTTAATCCAACTGCTAGAATCAATCCTAAAAAGTACTAAAATCTATGGCTAGAAATAACCAATCATGGTGGTTTTTGGCATGTACATCCAATAGGGGGGCTAAACATCCACGATTAGTGGGCCCAAATAAGAAGATATAAAGGTTAAAGTCTACCCCCTCCCAAAATGTCACGTAGATCACTATGTCCGGAGTATTGACCTTATCAAAGTTTTGGCTCACCCATTGATCGGAGACGTCGAAGTCGAACACATATTTTAGCACACAAAAAAAATCAATCTTGAATCCAACAGCCATAAATTGCCCAACTAAAATACTCATTTCCAACGACTAAAAAGCACCAATTCAGTTGTCTCTGGGAGTTTGCCACATGGCACATATACAGCCGCTGTTCAGATCTCCAAACATTGTCGACAGAAGTAGAAACACAGCAAACACTACAAACCTGCCACTATTAAATTTAACCCTGGTTAAGTTAATTAATTGCCTGCAGTGTACAGACCTGCACCACAACATATATATGCTTAATCGAAGAACCAGGGGGGGAGTAGAAGAAAAAGACTTTATGAATGTCCAAAAACAGGCAAATGGCAAAAGATTTGTGTGTGAAGAGAGAAATGGATGATCTCAATCATTCTTCCCCAATGCCTCTGATTGGTTTATATATAGTGGGAGCCACTCTGGTATGTTTTCTATCCATAGTTTGTGATATATGGTATGGATTTCGTCGTAAGAAGCCATGGTTATGTTGTCGATTCTTCAAACTCAACTCACTTACCTTGACTCTTCTTTCAATTTCTACAAAGCTCCCAGTAGATCTCACCACCTCAATGCCTAGTTCTTTAGATCAATTATCTAAGCTTAGTGGAATTGGAATTGCCTTTCTATGCATCTCCATGGGTTCTTTCTTGCCTTCACTTGGAATTATGAGTGATTAAGATGGCTTAGCGAACATGGCCTCGTTGACCATCTTGGTAGTAGCAGTTGTTTTCAATGTTTATATACAGATCTCCACTGGTGTGATCTTCTCATTCTTTGTAGAACATGTCATAATAATGTTCTGCTTGTTGACATTGCTCGTGGTGCTGTGGTCCTCTATGTCAACCGTTAATTTTGTAGAAACCTATTTCACTGACGAGAAAAGGAAACTACTTCTTAAGGGGGGCCTTTCAAGGACAGGGTTGACAGGGTTCGGAGAGTAGTATGATGCAGCGGTTGAAATTGTGTTATGTGTATAGGTATACCTCCAACCCACAATTAGCACTCTTTTCAACCTCTTATTGTTCCTATATTGGCATTCTTTGTACACTTTGTTCAGTAATTCTATTAGAAGCTGTACTTTGATCCTTTGCTCTTAAGGAGTTGAAGTTTTGTGAAGGAGTTTCTGATTATGGATGGTCAATGAAGATGATGGTTGTAATGCAGATTCTCACTGTCTTAGTAGGTAGTTTAGGAACTGGCTTTAGATGGCTCACCTTTGTCAGCCACCTGGACATGTGGGAGTTTTTATATGGGAGTTTCATGTCTTTGATGCTTTGGATTACAGAATTTTGGACTTTTATTCATCTCAATATTCTGGCAATTAAGTTTTCAAGAAATAGTTTTGACGAAAATATTTCGATTATTGAAAGTTCTTGTTATATTCGTGGTGCTTCTCATACTAGTAGGACTCGGTTTAGCAAGTGGTTTGGTTGTGTGGTCAACTTTAATTTAAAGCTGAAGGATTTGTTCGTCTGGGCAATGAGAAACATAAAAAATTGTTTTGGTGTTTTCATGTCCAAACACCTAGAGGAGGGGGCCACAGATTCGATACACAAGGAGGGTGGGGCAATAGACTCCATGACTGAAAAATCCCAATATGTGGTTCATAACAAAATGTTCGTTAGGGAAGTGGCTATGGAGGATTTCGGTGGAGGACATGGAAAGATGGATGGAGGTACATAACAAAATGGATTCTCCAAATCATCTTGTCCAACTCCTACTCAAAATTCCTCCATCTCAAGAATCTCTTGCCAAGCATATCCAACGTAGAGGTCAAGATGCTGCTAAAAGGGAAAAAAAAGGAAAAATCCCAGAAAGGGAAAAAAATTATGATTCAAAATCTCAAATTTGGTCTCAACAACCGCATGGATGTTTAGCCCACCTCTTGGTGGATATGAACACCAAAATCATCATGATTGGTTATCTCTAGTTATTAAATTTTAACTAAATCTAACGGCTAGAAATCATCAATCAAGCTGGTTTTTTGTACCTATTACCTCATTTGATTGTGCAGGAATGAGATCATACGGCCAACCACACATGTAGACGCCTTAGCTTGTTAGGAATTTTGAGTACGGAGAAATTTGGCACGGGAAAAATCAACTACAATTCAGTTTCCACATTTATTTATTTTTGTTCTATGGAAACATTGGTTGGATTTGCTGACTCCGACTGGTCTACTCATAGTTTCATATCCACTCAGAGACTACTGACCGTATGGATATTTGGCCCATCTCTAGATGGACCTACAGATAAAAACTCAGACCGATTAATGACTTCTAGCCGTTGGTTAGATTTCCGACTCCGACAGGTCTATTCATATCCATTCAATGCAAAAAAATAAAAAATAAAAGCCCACTCACCTTATGGATGTTTGGCCAACCACTTTGTGGACCTATACACAAAAAATCAGCTTGATTAGTGATGTCTTAACATTATATATTTTAGCAAAAAAAGAAAAACTCGAATCATACGGCCAGAACACCCAACATGGCAGCTCAAATGGTTGATGTGTATCCACCTCTTCCGGGAGGTCGTGGGGTCAAACCCACACAGGCAGGTTTCCTCCTTTGAGCAATGAGCCAGGAGTAGAAATCCCCTTTACCGGCTTGACCGGGTCCAGGTATCACCTGAATTCATCCCTGGGGCCCTCCCACGGATGGTAACTACAAAAAAATAAAATAAAAAATCAGACGGCCAGAAATCACTCCAATAAAATCCTCATATCCGACGGCTATAAATCACCATTTAAGCTGATTGTTGGTATGTAGGTCCACCAAGAGGTGAAACAATCTACCATTGTTCTTTGGGCGCCAAAGAGTCTGCCAGGTCCAGGTTAGATATTCATACCTACTCCACAGAGACTACAAATATTTTTTTTTACTTCAAGTCATGGTCTCCGCATCAGAGCAGATATATTTTATGGAACAGAGGAGTAGAAGAACAATAGTTTCTGGACGGCCAAAAATAGGCAAATGGCAAAAGATTTGTGTGTGGAGAAAGCAATGGATGATCGCAAGCATTCTTCCCCAATGCCTGTCATTGGCTTATATATAGCCGGAGCCACTCTGGTATGTTTTCTATCCGGCCATGGTTTGTGATATATGGTATGGAATTCGTCGTAGGAAGCCATGGTTACCTTGTCGATTCTTCAAACTCAACTCACTTACCTTGACTCTTCTTTCAATTGCTACAAAAATCCTAGTAGATCTCACCACCTCAATGCCTACTTCTCATGATCAATTATCTAAGCTTTGTGGGACAGCCTTGATATGCATTTCCATGGGTTTTTCATGCCTTCACTTGGAATTATGAATGATAAAGATGGATTAGCAAACATGGCCTCCTTGACCATCTTGGTATTAGCAGCTGTTGTAAATGTCTGTATACAGATGTCCACTGGTGTGATCTTCTCATTCATTGTAGAACATGTCTTAATCTTGTTCTGCATGTCGACATTGCTCATGGTGATGTGGTTTTTTATGTTATCCATTAATTCTATAGAAACCTTATATACCGATGGAAAAGGTAACCTACTTCTTAAAGGGGGCCTTAAAGGACAGAGTTCGGAGAGTCTTATGATGCATCGATTGAAATTGTGTTATGTGTATAGGTATACCTCCAACCCTCAACTGATACTCTTTTCAACCAATTATTGTTCCTATATTGGCCTTATTTGCACAATTTGTTTAGTAATTCTATTAGAAGCTGTACTTCAATCCCTTGCTCTTAATGAGTTAAAGTTTTGTAAAGGAGTTTCTGATTATGGATGGTCAATGAAGATTGTGGTTGTAATGCAGATTCTCACTGTCATAGTAGGTAGTTTAGCCACTGGTTTTAGATGGCTCACCTTTGTAACCCACCTGGACTCGTGGGAGTTTTCGATGGGGGACTATCAAGGCTTTATTGTTTTGGATTGTGGAATTTGTAGCTTATTTTCATCTCAACTTTCTGGCAATTAGGTTCTCAAGAATGATTTTCATGAAAATCTTTCGATTATTGAAGGTTCTTACTATATTTGTGGTATGTCTAATACAAGTAGGACTTGGTTCGACATGTGGTTTGGTTGTTTGGTCATCTTTAAAGTTGAGAGATTTGTTCATTTGGGCATTGAGAAACAATGAAAAAATTTCTGGTGTTTTAACGTCCAAACACAGAGAGGGTGGGGCCACAGACTCGATGACTGAAGAATTCAAAGATATGATTCACGCACATGCGTATGAAGAGGGGTTAGACAAGTGGCTACTGAGGGTTTCTGTGGAGGACATGAAGAGATGGATGGAGGTACATGACAAAGACAAAATGGATTCTCCAAATCATCTCGTCCAACTCCTACTCAAAATCCCTCCATCTCAAGAATCACTTGCCAAACATATCGAACGTAGGGGTCTAGATGCTACTAAAGAATGTGAATTTGATTATAGAATGTCTTGCCTTACAATAGTATACCTTGTAATACTGGCCACCATTTCAATACCATCTACACTTAGTGGATCTCTAATCCACACCTTAGATGAAGCTTTTGAAATCATCTATTTCATTGACAAGAAAATGAACCCTATAAGCATTGGGAATAAAATGAGATGGAGGACTGCAAAAGAGGCATGGATGGATAGGGAAATCATCATCCATTGGGTTCAAAATTTTGATGTCGTTCCGAATATGGTGTTTCAACCTCTAAAAGACTTACATCTTGCAATTGGGGTTATTAGCAAGTTGAAGGATCAGTTGGGTGTATTTAAGTACAAAGAAGTAAGCATCATCAAGGACGTCATCGATGGACAACAGTATGCATCGATCTAGGAGCTATATGACTACATAGAGCAAATATTTGTTGACTTGCTGCATTTTTTTCTCGCTCAACTCCCATTTGCCATATTTAAGGATATTGCTGAGAGCCCCGCTGAAGAGTGTGAAGAAAGTGCAAGACTTGCGATGAAATACCTTTCCAAACTTGAATTGTTGGAGGACAAAGTTCAATGGTCATTTCCTAGTGAAAGAAATATGACTAGTTTGTTTACCACTCATAGTCCTACAACAGACACTAATAATGGCACAGAAGTGGAAGGCAGTGCAGATACTGTTGCTATTCATGATATTGAAGATGTTGGTGACAATGTTCCCACTATTCATAATGAAACAATTGAAGAAATTGTATAGACAACAAATAATGTGTATGATGGAAATTATTGTTAGTATAGTGTGTGGCCTTGTATGATTGGTTCTGATATGCTACTACACATTTTATTATATTGTCTCATGTTTTAATCGACACCATTTTTATAAATATATTAGCCATTCCAGTTTGCATGTGAATGTCGCTAACTAATGCAATCCCTTGCAAACTCCTTAACAAAATGGGTTCCAAGCCCTTGCAAACTCCTTAACAAAATAGATGCAAGCAAGTGCAGCCCAAAAACTTATGCAAGTGGGGGGGGGGGGGGGGGGGGGGGGGCGGCATTGCATTAGCCCAACATTTTTCTTCCGAGTTGTAATCGTTTGCATCTATTTGAACCAAACAGTTGATGGCAATGCAGGTCAGTGCATTTGGACTATAGTGCAAAATACACCCAAGTGCAGCGAACCATGCACGGCCTTTTTGTCTGATTATCCATCTGGTTTCACGACTCATTATAATAGAAGAGAAAAAAAAAATTGGATGGCACATGACCCCTCATGGGCTGTTTTAAAATGGTCGCACAGTCCTCCATGTTCGCCACAAAGGGTTGTAAATGGACTGACTGGGTGCAGAGCAGGAAATAAAAGACCAACCATTAATAAATGTGTGCCGATTTATGAACAATAAATCATATACCAATCACTAATTGTTGCGTCTAGTCGGTTTAGATCAATATAGTTCGGCAAAAAGAGACAATTCTGGAAACGTTCGAGTACAAGTCAAAAATTCCGCAAAATATTTGACGTCCTCGGACTGAATAAGTTGTGACCTTGATCGGATAAAGCTAGCTTGTCTAATGTTTGAATCTTGGTAAATTACTAATCTTTAATTTCAACTTGAGTTCACAAGTTGAAGAATTATGGACCGTCTATTTTTTTACCGTTAACTTGAGCCCACATTTGATGGTGTTAGAAATTTCAGAATGGGCTATTTTTTGTTGGGGTGATCTATATGGTGAGGAAATTATCCTCACCAAAAATCAGCCATTGATTTATCTTCCATGTGGGTACTCCAAAACTGTGTGTGAAAATGTGTCCGCTGAACCTGATCGGTCAGAGGTTAGTGATTGGCTCTCAAAAAAATGCCGTGTAGCACATATTTTTGGGCACACTGACCCCATGGATGTTAAGCCCACCCTTGGTGGATATACACATCAAAATCATCTTGATTGGTTATCTCTAGCCAATGTAGGCCCACTTAGGGATTGGCCAAACATCTATGATGTCAGAGTCCTCTAAAAATATGCCACATGGCTCAAATGTATGGATATACAATGTACTTCCACACTTCGTCAAGACGATGTCAAAGCCATGACCGCCCACAATATGAGCCACGTGGCACATTCTTAGAGGACGCTGACCGTATGGATGTTTGGCCAGTCCCTAGCTGGAGCTAAAAACCAAAATACAACCTGATTAGTGATTTTTAATTGTTGGATTGGAGTCATTTTCATGGGTTTCAGTAATCTCTTAAAGAAAATGGATGCAAGCATGTGCAGCCCAAAAACTCTGGTAAGTGCCTGCAATGCAAATCACCGCATTTGCACCTGAGTGCAAAATGCATCCCAATGCAATGAACCAAGTAGTGTTTTAAGTTAGGGTAGTGCCACCACTGTCCTTATTGTCGTCCCTAGGGTCCTGCTTGGTTCGCTACACTTGGGTGCATTTTGCACTACATTGCTAATGTAGCGAGACAATGCAAGTCACTTACAACTGTTTGGTTCACCCCTGTAAATAGATGCAAATAAAGTTTAGCTGATTGGTTGGTAGTGCATTGCAAAAGAATGCAATAGATTATTTTATTTCTTGATTTTATAAAAAAATGCACAGTAAAATTATTATTATTATTATCATGTTATTTTTATTATTATTATTATTATTTTTTGGAGGGAAAAACTTGGGTTTAGGCCCCCACCAACTATATCAAAAAATAGAAAACTAAAAATAAAAGTAAAAAACTTTAAAATTAAAAATAAAAAGGTAATAATAATAAAAATAATCACAGTTATTATAATTATTAATGTTTTTCGGAAGAAAAAATGTTGAGCTAATACAATGCACCCACTTGCATCAGTTTTTGGGCTGCACTTGATTGTATCTATTATGTTAAGGAGTTTGCAAGGGCTTGGAACCCATTAGCACGGTTCATTTGCACACCTCCAAACAATCACTCACAATCCCAAAGTTGTGGCAAGTGAGTGCATTGTACTCAATTTACTGTAAACCAAGCAGGGCCTAGGTGTAGACTTGTCTTCCCTATTTTTTTATAAGTGAAGAAGTATTATTGAATATAGGCTTTTAGAGGCCGAGGAAGCCTACCAAAAACAAAAATAGAATACATAGGAGTCGAAATCTCAACAAACAACAAACATAAAAAAATTGAAAGACTACCACTGCCACCCCCCTCTTCTAACCAGATCGGACCAATTGAACACGAACTCCTCGAACGAAATACCTTTCCCTTCCTCGTACAACTTGACCTAAAAATACACCAACGCCTTGATCTCCGACATAAGCTGCTCCAAATGAAGACTTTTGTTCTCGAAAACCCTTTTATTCCTCCCCTACCACAAGCCCCAAATAATCGCTAATGATGTCAATGCCCACATCCTTCTTCCCAATGAACGGCCCATGATCTGCATGACGCCCTTGGGTCAACCAATGTGTTTTTCTTGAGAGCAAAATTTTCCTAATAAGATGGTTAGGTTTTATCTCTAATTTGTTGGGCCCTTTTACTTAATTTCTGGATCTTCTCATCCAATACCAAACCTGTTTGCCTATGAAAAAAATATATTTTTTTGGTTTCCAATTTGATTGGTTGTCATGTGGAAATGGTTCTCGGAATTTGCCAACTCTGACTTGTTTATTTAACACCCACCTAACTAGAAGTCACGAAGGTGATTGACACGAAAGTGAAGTTTCCAAAACAAATGAAAAGAGCATATAGTAGAAATTAAATCAGAAGATCAAGAATTTATCGGTAGAGGCACGTCGATGGCGCTGTCCTTAAGGTGATTGAGGGCCCATGATTTGCATTACGCCCTTGGATCAAACAATGCGTGAGTCCTGAACCACCAATTGAGAGCAAAATTTTCCCTAATATTTTAATTGTCTGTAAGCCGGCTGACAAGGCCTTTTACCATTCTTATCTGTAATTAGAAAAAAAATGGACGGCACATGATCCACATCACTGTTTTAAAATAGTCACACCGTCTTAATGTACCACTTATTAATAAATGGGTGCAGGTTAATGAAAAATAAATCATACCTAATTAATCACTAATTGTTTGGTAGTTTAGACCCATTTATAGATAGGACGCTTCATCGAACCAGTCAATTTATTTTACTTTTTTCATAGTTATTCTAGAATTTAATTTGATCCAACTTGCTTATAAAAAATAAAAAAATTGACCCCAAAAATAAAAAATATTTGCCACCATATGGCACATCCAGCAGCTGTTGAGAATTCTCTTAACGCCGTTGACAGAAGTGGACGCACAGCAAACTCTACATACCTGCCACTATTTATTTAACTCGGGTTAGGTCAATTAACCTGGACCAGGTTAGTTTTTGAGTTTTGGGTGTACACACCACCAGACCAGATACATATATGCTTGCTTCATTGATTGAAGAAACATAAGAGTAATAGAAGACTTTCTGGACAGCAGAAAAAATAGGCAAATGGCAAAAGATTTGTGTGTGAAGAGAGCAATGGATGATCTCAAGCATTCTTCTCCAATGCCTATGATCGGCTTATATATAGCAGGAGCCACTCTGGTATGTTTTCTATCCATGGTTTGTGATATATGGTATGGAATTCGTCGTAGGAAGCCATGGTTACCTTGTCGATTCTTCAAACTCAACTCACTTACCTTGACTCTTCTTTCAATTGCTACAAAGCTCCCAGTAGATCTCACCACCTCAATGCCCAGTTCTCAAGATCAATTATCTAAGCTTTGTGGGACTGCCTTGATATGCATCTCCAAGGGTTTTTTCATGCCTTCACTTGGAATTATGAGTGATAAAGATGGATTGCGAACATGGCCTCCTTGACCATCTTGGTATTAGCAGCTGTTATAAATGTTTGTATACAGATGTCCACAGGTGTGATCTTCTCATTCATTGTAGAACATATCATAATCTTGATCTGCATGTTGATATTTCTCGTGGTGTTGGGGTCTTCTGTGGTATCCATTAATTCTATAGAAACCTTTTATACTGATGTAAAAGGTAATCTACTTCTTAATGGGGGCATTAGAGGACAGAGTTCGGAGAGTCGTATGATGCATCGATTGAAATTGTGTTATGTGCATCGGTATACCTCCAACCCTCAACTAATACTCTTTTCAACCAATTATTGTTCTTATATTGGCCTTATTTGCACACTTTGTTTAGTAATTTTATCAGAAGCTGTACTTCAACTACTTGCTCTTAAGGAGTTAAAAGTTTTGTGAAGGAGTTTCTGATTATGGATGGTGAATGAAAATTGTGGTTATAATGCAGATTCTCACAGTCATAGTAGGTGGTTTAGCCACCGGTTTTAGATGGCTCACCTTTGTCACTCAACTAGACTCGTGGGATATTTTTTCTGGGACTTTCAAGGTTTTTGTGTCTTCGATTGTGGAATTTGTGGCTTATCTTCATCTCAACTTTCTGGTGATTAAGTTCTCAAGAATGAGCTTCATGAAAATCTTTCGATTATTGAAAGTTCTTATTATATTTGTAGTGCTTGTAATACAAGTAGGACTTAGTTTGACAAGTGGTTTGGTCGTGTGGTCATCTTTAAAGGTGAGAGATTTGTTCGTCTGGGCATTGAGCAACATTAAAAATTATTTTGGTGTTTTCATTTCTAGACACAGAGAGGGTGGGGCCACAGACTTGATGACGGTAGAATTCGAAGATGTGATTCACGAATATGCATTTGATGAGGGGTTAGAAAAGTGGCTACTAAGGGTTTCTGTGGAGGACATGAAGAGATGGCTGGAGGTATATAACAAAATGAATTCTACAGATCATCTCGTCCAACTCCTACTCAAAATTCCTCCATCTCAAGACTCACTTGCCAAACATATTGAACATAGGGGTCTAGATGCTACTAAAGAATGTGAATTTGATTATAGAGTGTCCTGACTTACAATAGTATACCTTGTAATACTGGCCACCATTTCAATACCATCTACCCTTAGTGGATCTCTAATCCACACCTTAGATGAAGCTTTTGAAATCATCTATTTCATTGACAAGAAAATGAACCCTATAAGCATTGGGAATAAAATGAGATGGAGGACTGCAAAAGAGGCATGGATGGATAGGGAAATCATCATCCATTGGGTCAAAAATTTTGATGTTCCGAATGGGGTGTCTCAACCTCAAAAAGACTTACATCATGCAGTTGGGGTTATTAGCAAGTTGGAGGATCACATGGATGCGTTTGTGTATAAAGAAGTAAACATCATCAAGGACGTCATCGATGGCCGACAGTATGCATCGATCAATGAGCTATATGACTACATAGAGCAAATATTCATTGACCTATTACATTGTTTTCTCACTCAACTCCCACTTGCCATATTCAAGGATATTGCTGAGAGCCCCACTAAAGAGTGTGAAAAAAACGTAAGACTTGCAGTGAAATACCTTTGCAAACTTGAATTGTTGGAGGACAAAATTCAATGGTCATTTCATAGTTAAAGTAATATCACTGACTTATTTACCATTCCTGCTCCAACAACAAACACTAACAATGGCACACAAGTTGAAGGTGGTGAAGATACTGTTGCTATTCATGTTGCTGAAGATGTTGGTGACAATGTTCCCACTATTCATAATGAAACAATTAATTGAACAAATTAGATAAAGAGAAAAATAAAAAAAAAAAAATAATGTGTTGATTGTGATGGAAAGTAGTGTTAGTATAATCCACTGACCCATTTGCGTGGGTCCACTTACATTAATTGGATGTAATCTACAAAGCAGAAGTCCACATTGAGTTGTTCGCTTAGAACTCTAGATGCTAAATAGCAAAATATATTGTTTGCTATGTGTCCTTGACAGCAATTTCCAAATCATGAGGAAATCATGAAGCATTTTAGGATAAAATCTTATAGCGACCAATTTTTTTTTGTATTGAGACCTCGGCACAAGCTCTTGACCAGGAAGCTCGGCATAAGCTCTTAACGGCTGTTATAATGAATTAACGACGGTTATTTTAAGAAAAAGTTTGTGAAAAAAACAACCATTAATTACTTAATTTTTGTTATAAATTTTATTAAAATTTTGAAATTCAATTTTGAATTTCACTGCCGTTATTTCCCCTTTTTTTCATTTTTGCCCATGCATTACAGTTCGTTACAACAGCCGTTAAAAGAGAAAAATGGTAACACCCCAGTCCGTTATACCTTTATAACGGCCCCTTTTAAACATTAGCCCCAAGCACTTTTTATAATGATCTCCTACCAGATCACGTTGGCACCACCTCCCAATGTATTAATCGACAGCTCTGGATTTGAGTGACACATTTGGCTTTGGGTCATCAAGAAAGGCCGGCTCAACCATAAGGCCAGTAAGGCGGTCGCCTTAGGCCCAATGTGAGAGAAGGCCCCAGCCCAAGTGAGAGAAGGCCCCAGTTCACTAACCGCATGGATGTTTAGCCCACCCCTTGTTGGACATACAAACTGAAAATTAACCTGATTGGTCATCTCTAGCCATAGATTTTAGTACCTTTTAGGATTTGATTTTAGCCATTGGATTCAAGCATTCTTTTTGAGTAGTAAATCCAATGGCTAGAAATCATCAATCAAGCTAATTTTTAGTGTGTTTATCCACCAATATGTGGGTTGAACATCCACACAGTCATTAGGCACAAAAAAATATCTATGTAGGGCCACGAGAGTCCTCTGCATGGAGTGCAACAGAAGTCATGTTCATCTACATTTTTTTCAATAGCTTTTGATTATCACGAATAGTTGTGAAATAAGATTTTCTACCACATAGAGAGTTCAAATTTTTATCAGGATAGGTGGACAACCATTTTTGACAACCCATTTTTGACAACCATTTTGGCGGACCCACATAGAAGATGAATCAATGGCTGATTTTTGCTGAGATGATCTCCTCACCATATAGATTACCCCCAAAAAAATCAGCCCATTCTAACATCTCTAACCCCATCACATGTGGTTTTGAAGTTACTCGGTAAAAATAAACGGTCCATAATTCTTCAATTCATAAACCAGTCTACGAATATCGGAATGATTTGAAGTTTTGTGAGGATGATCTCCTCACCATAGAGATCATCCTCACCAAAAATCAGCCGTTCATCTTGTAAGTGGGTCCCCCAAATAGTTGTCCCCCGATCCCGATCCTATATTAATATATTAAATATTAAAAGGCCTCGTATGGAGTTTTCGCCTCGGGCCACAACTTACATCGAGACGGCGCCCCTGTCATCAAGCAATGAGTGATGTAAAATTTTCCCTGATTTTTCTTCTTGTACGAAACCTATATATATAACCGGATTCACCTATGGTCACTGATCTCATACCAATTCGAAAACCATGGGGTACATTTTTTATCCCTCCACACCATGTCTTCTTATTAGCGTTCTTCTGGGCAGCGCGAGTTGCCATTAGAATCTGCTAGCTAGAGCCTAGAAGACACCCAGCAATCAAAAATTTGTGGGCGAGACAGTGGAGCAGCCTTGGGTCTATGGCTGGTTGCTCAAGTAGCGGCCGACCACTCAAAAACCATTTTTATGTTTTGCTGATGTAAGTGGTGCTGGCGGGGTTCGACCCGCGGCCACCTTCTCAAGCTTTAACCAACCCACATCACGCAAGGGTTAGGGTCAGAGGACACAGATTTTGACACAATTTTGGTGTACCCATATGGAAGATAAATCAATAGCTGATTTTTGGTGAGATGATTTCCTACCATATAGATTACCCCTACGAAAAATCAGCCCATTCTGAAATCTCTAACACCATCAAATGTGGGTTTCAAGTTGACGGTAAAAAATAGACTTTCCATAATTCTTGAACTTGTAAACCATGCTATTAATATATATCAGAATGATTTGAATTTTTGTGAGGGTGATCTCCTCACTATAGAGACCATCCTCACAAAAAATCTATTGGCCCTCAACAATTGTTTTTGTGTAAAATTGTGTGTGAAAATATGTGTTCGCTGAGCCTGACCCTTTAAAAAATCTATCTCAAACCATGGCGGATAATCCAAGGTCTGCTCGTCTCTTTTTGTTCTTATGGTTCAATGACGGAGGCTGGCTCACATGTTTCTCCAAATGTTTTTCGTTCTGAAAAGGCAAAAATTAGTACTCTTGTGTTTACGTTGACGAGGATGGCATCGTGAACCAAAAGAAATGGGTTCATATGAAATGGGTTCATAATTCTTGACACAAGTAGAAAGATTAAGGTGATTGACACACACTGCAAGATGATCTCTCGATGCCAACAATCTTTCAGAGACCCCTCACCCCCAAAAATTTGCAACATGGCATGCACATAGAGCTGCTGTTGATAGAAGTGGACATACAACAAACATGTAAGGTGGCCTGAGCTCTTTTGAAAACGACCTCTTGTCGAACATATTGATAAACGGCCCATTATTTGCATTACGCCCTTGGGTCAAACAATGCGTGAGTCTTAAACCACTAATTGAGAGCAAAATTTTCCCTAATATCTCTAATTTGTTAGGACCATTGACTTTATTTGTGTCATAGATCATTTTAACTGTCTGTAAGCCGGCTGACAAGGCCTCTTACCATTCTTATCTGTAATTAGAAGAAAAAAAAATGGAGGGTAGATGATCCACATCAGTGTTTGAAAATGGTAGCACCGTCTTAATGGACCAATTATTAATAAATGGGTGCAGGTTAATAAACAATAATAAATAAATCATACCTAATCACTAATTGTTTGGTAGTTTAGACTTTAGACCCATTTATAGATAGGATGCTTCATCGAATTAAATTTGATCCAACTTGCTTATAAAAACAATATAAATTTGATCCAACTTACCCACTTGTTGAAACGATTGTTATATTTTCTTTTCCCGATTCCCACTCTCATTATTCAATATAAACAACGGAAAATTGCAGAAAAGAAAATAAACTTTAATTTATTTACAAAAAAGAATACAACTTTTCGCAAATCCCAAAAAAGAAAACGAAACTTCGTCTGCTGTCAGTCCAATCAGTCGTCGACTGACTAACGAATGACTGATGGCTGACACGTCTGACAAACGCCCTTTTAAAGGGCGTTTATTCTTGAGAAATTTTAAAAAATGTCCCATAATTCCTCAACTTCTAAACCAATCTACGAATATCGGAATGATCTGAATTTTTGTGAGGATGATCTCCTCACCGTAGAGATCATCCTCACCAAAAATCAGCCATTGATTCATCTTCTGGGTACGCCAAAATGGGCATAAAAATTGGGGTATCAAAAAACGCCCTTTAAAAGGGCGTTTGTCAATAAAAAACGCCCTTTAAAAGAGCGTTTTCTACTGACACACGCCCTTTAAAATAACGTCTGTCAGATGTCGGACTGACACTGACAGACGTTTGAACAAAAAGGGGTTTATTACTGAAAAACGCCCTTTAAAAGGGCGTTTGTCAGAAAAAACGTCCTTTTAAAGAGCGTTTTTTTAATAAACATGTGCCACGTCATGAAACGCCCTTTTAAAGAGCGTTTCGTTTTCTTTTTTGGGATTTGCGAAAACTTGTATTCTTTTTTGTAAATGAATTAAAGTTGGTTTTCTTTTATGCAATTTTCCGTATAAACAATTGTCTGATGTTGATGAGGATGGCCTCTATGGTGAGGAGATCATCCTCACAAAAATTCAAATAATTCCGATATTCGTAGACTGGTTTAGAAGTGAAAGAATTATGGACCTTCTACTCATAGTGAAACATCAACTCAAAGACTACTAACCGTATGGATGTTTCGCCCATCTCTAGATAGACCTACAGATAAAAAATCAGACTGATTAGTGACTTCTAGCTTTTGGACTGAGTACCCCAAATACTGTTCGAATCACTCGGCCAAAAACCAACACTTCAAATGGACTCAAATCCCATGGCTAGAAATCACCAATCAAGCTGATTTTTGCTCTGTAGGTGCACTTAGGGATATGGTCATTGATATCTAGAATGTGCCACATGGCGGATACAGTAGTAGTACGTCCCGACTGGACGTCCGGGACCAAACTAGACTGATCAGGTTCCACGTTGATATCTTTTGTTCCTTGGAAACATTGGTTGGATTTCCGACTCCGACAGGTCTATCATATCCATTCATTAAAAAATAAAATGCTGTCGAACACTTCAAGAAATGCCATGTGGGTCACTCTGTCTAGCCTACTCACCTTATGGATGTTTGGCCAACCGCTTTGTGGACCTACACACAAAAAATCAGCTTGATTAGTGATGTCTTAACATTATATTTTAGCAAAAAAGAAAACTCAAATCAGACGGCCAGAAATCACTCCATTAAAAATGCTCATATCTGATGGCTATAAATCACCATTTAAGCTGATTTTTGGTATGTAGGTCCACCAAGAGGTGAAACAATCGTCTATTGTTCTTTGGGCCCCAAAGAGTGTGCCAGGTCCAGGTTAGATATTCATACCTACTCGATAGAGACTACAAATTTTTTTTTACTTCAAGTCTTGGTCTCCGCATAAGAGCAGATATACTGTATGGAACAGAAGAGTAGTAGAAGCAGAATAGTTTCTGGACGACAAAAATAGGCAAATGGCAAAAGATTTGTGTGTGGAGAAAGCAATGGATGATCGCAAGCATTCTTCCCCAATGCCTGTAATTGGCTTATATATAGCCGGAGCCACCCTGGTATGTTTTCTATTGATGGTTTGTGATATATTATATGGAATTCGTCGTAGGAAGCCATGGTTACCTTGTCGATTCTTCAAACTCAACTCACTTACCTTGACATTCCTTTCAATTGCTACAAAGCTCCCAGTAGATCTCACTAGCTCAATGCCTAGTTCTCAAGATCAATTATCTAAGCTTAGTGGAACTGCCTTGATATGCATCTCCATGGGTTTTTTCATGCCTTCACTTGGAATTATGAGTGATGAAGATGGCTTAGCGAACATGGCCTCCTTGACCATCTTGGTATTAGCTGCTGTTGCCAATGTTTGTATACAGATGTCTACTGGTGTGATCTTCTCATTCATTGTAGAACATATCATAATCTTGTTCTGCATGTTGACATTGCTCCTGGTGTTGTGGTCTTCTATGTTATCCATTATTAATTTTGAAGCCATTAGTACTGAAGAAAAAATGAACCTACTTCTTAGGGGAACCACTGTCGTAGGCCAAGGTTCGGATAGTAGTATGATACAACGATTGAAATTGTGTTTTGTGTATAGGTATACCTACAACCCTCAATTGGTACTCTTTTCGACCTCTTATTGTTCCTATATTGGCATTCTTTGCACACTTTGTTCAGTAATTCTTTCAGAAGTTGTACTTCGATCCATTGCTCTTAACGAGTTGAAGTTTTGTGAAGGAGTTTCTGATTATGGATGGTCAATGAAGATGGTGGTTGTAATACAGATTTTCACTATCCTAGTAGGTAGTTTGGCCATTGGCTTTAGATGGCTCACCTTTGTCACCCACCTAGACTTGTGGCAGTTTTTATCAGGGAGTTTCGCGGTTGTGGTGCCATGGTATATGCCAATTGTGGCTGTCATGCATCCCAAACTTCTGGTGATTTGGTTCTCAAGAACGAGTTTAATGAAAATCATTCGATTGTTGGAAGTTTTTGTTGTATTTGTAGTTCTTGTAATACCAGTAGGACTTTGTTTAGTGAGTGGTTTGGTTGTGTGGTCATCTTTAAAGGTGAGAGATATTTTCGTCTGGGCAATTAGAAACATTAAAATCTGTTATTGTATGTTCATGTACAAAAACTTAGAGGGTGGGACCATAGACTCGATGATTGAAGACTTCCATGATGGGTTTGACATATATGAATCAGGGTTAAAGAAGTGGTTACAGAGGATTGTTGTTGAGGACATGAAGAGATGGATGGAGGTAAATAATAAAATGGATTCTTCAAATCATCTTGTCCAACTCCTACTCAAAACTCCTCCATCTCAAGAATCTCTTGTAAAGCGTATCGAACATAAGGGTAAAGTTGAGAGTGGTGAAAGTCCAATTGACTATAGAGTGTCTTGCCTTACAATGGTATACCTTGTAATACTGGCCACCGTTTCAATACCATCTACCCTCAGTGGATCTCTAATCCACGCCTAAGATGAAGCCTTTGAAATAATTTATTTCATTGACAAGAAAATGAACCCGGTAAACATTGGGAATAAAATGATATGGAGGGTTACAAAAGAGGTGTGGGGGGCTAGGGACATCATCATCCATTGGGTCCAGAGCAATTTTATCAAATCCTCACAAGAGAAAAATTCTGATGTTTTGAATGGGGTATCTCAACCTCAAAAAGACTTACATCATGCAGTTGGGATTATTAGCAAATTAGACGATGGCCTTGGGATTTTTGGATATAAAGAAGTAAACATCATCAAGGACATCATCGATGACCGACAGTATGCATTGATAAAGGAGCTATATGATCACATAGAGCAAATATTTGTTGACATGTTGCATTTTTTTCTCACTCAACTCCCGCTTGCCATATTCAAGGATGTTGCTGAGAGCCCCGCCGAAGAATGTGAAAAAAGCGTAAGACTTGCGATGAAAATCTTTTGCAAACTTGAATTGCTAGACGACAAAGTTCAATGGTCATTTCCTGATGGAAGCAATATCATTAGCTTTTCAACCACTCATGCTCCAGTAACAGACACTAACAATGGCACACAAGTGGAAGGCAGTGCAGATACTGTTTCCATTCATGTTCATGAAGATGTTGGTGACAATGTTCGCACTATTCCTAATGAAACAATTGAAGAAATGGGATAGACAAAAAAAATAATGTGCGTGTGATGGAAATTAGTGTGAGGGTGTAGCCTTCAAGTTATTTTGACCTCTAGTTTTAATATATGTTGGTTATGATATGTTACTTTACATTTTATCATATTACATGTGTTTTAATTGGCAGCATTTTTATTTATGTAGACCTCTTCTTAGCAATTTAGCACACGACAAATGTCAAATATTTGTTAAAAATAATTTAAAAAATAAAATTAAATATAAAAATGTAAAATATTGACAATTTTTGTCTTACAAAATGAATTTTCATGTTCAAAACTAAATAATGTGGAAATAATTCGGAAAAGTTTGAGAGTTATTCGAGAATAATTCGATCATGTTCAAAAATGCACGAATTATTCCATGCCTTTGAATAGGACGTTGTTAGGTTCGTTTATTCAGATAATTCGTACAGTTCCCATATAATTCGCAAATAATTAGAGAATTTCCTATGGGAAGGGGTACTAAAATGAAAAAGTTCTATCACCAATGGTTATAGTCATTTGACAACCACTGTGAGTCTTGCATATATGGCACTTGTGACCTCAGCTTTGCAACGTATGGGAAAGTCAATTGGAAGACTACAAAAAAAAAAAAAAAAAAATTAAGGCGAAATTTGAGTCTACAAGTTCATGTTTGCTACACAGAACATAGGTTCAAGGACATTTCCCTGGTAGTAGAGGACCGGGAAGAATGCACCTCTGGTAGAGCAGTTATTACCATGCTAAACTCTGGGTATCCAACCACTGCCACCTCCTCCTCCTTCCGCTTCCTCTCTCTCTTTCTCAATATTTCTCTTTCTATCTTTCTCTATTTCTCTCTCTCAACCCCACCAACCTCTCTCTGGGTGATGGTCGAGAGGAGGACGAAGGAGGTGGGTTCGTCCCACCTCATCTCTCTTTTGGCCTTAGCCCCATGGTGCTGAACTACCATGGGGACTGTGTAGCCCACAGCTAGCCCAACCATGGTAGACATGGTAACCACGGCTGGGTAGACCTTGGGTGCCCTTCCAACACAGCCCATGAGAGAGAGAGATAGGGAGAGAGAAGAGAGAGATAGGTAAAGAGAAGCAGTAATCCAGTTTTTGTTGTTGGTTTAGAACTCTAGATGTAAAAATGTTAAGTATATTATTTTTTGTTGGACCTTATGTGCTATTTACTGCTACCATTGTTTTGTGATTAGCTTCTTATCACCATTGTTGAGATGTCCCAATCCTTATTAGAAGTTGGGGGTGATGGATATACTTATCATTTCGGACTGTCCATCAGTGGGCACTGAAAGTAGGATTTTTCCGCGTCGTTGGATACGGAAACCCTAACTTCAACATATTTGTAAATTGATCCGATTATCCTGCAAAATTGATAGATTTGTATAGGGATTCGTGTCGGATGTCGATCCGCACTCGGGATTAGTCGGATTAGCGCGAATAAGAATATAAAATGACAGATAATATACAAGAGAAATGTGGAAAGATGAGAATGGCGAGTCGAGATTAAAAACACATCCAAGAGATCCAGAGAAGACTAAAATCATCAAACTCAAATTGCATTAATTAAACTGTTGCTTATGTGAAATAAATGACAGAAATAAATAAAGCGATAAATCTATTCTAGAAAGCATGTAAGAAAGCATGTAAAGAGAACTTTTTAGAGAGAGAGGAAGAAGGTAGAGAGAGAATTTTCACACCTCGGTCGTTTACCGGCCGACAAGGTAGAGGTGAGAGAAAAACTCACCCTCTTGCATTCACCGAACGGAGTCAGTGGTGCAAAAAGGCGATCAGCCTGGGGATGTAAGAGAAGAGAGAGAAAGTACCTCTTGAGACTTACCTGAGGTTATATCGGCAACGTGATGGAGGAGATTGCCAATGATGGTGATCGGCCATTCATGATGTATGATAGTTGACCAATGAAGGTGGTCCACTTGTTGGCCAGTGATGATGAGTTGGGCAGCAACACACTAAGGACACGGCCAAGAGTAGAGGTTGTGTACGTGACTGGCTGCTGGTTGTGCATGTATGCACAGTTGAGGAGCCCGGAAAAAATGAACACGGCCCAAAGAGTGCTTGGGAGGAGTTCAGTCAAACATGCACAAGGAGATGTGCTGGCCATGGAGCACCGACTCTAAGGGCAGCATGCACAGTGGGTGATGGAAGGAGATCGCCAAGGTGTTGTCCGAGTGCAGGTCAAAGGAGATCGTGGCTGGCAGCAAAGAAGAGAACATCTCCTTGTAGTTGCAGGTGCTGGTTGGAAAGGTGGAGATGGATCTCCCACAGTAGATCCGTGGAGCATTGTAAACGGTGGGATCTCACTGCCAAGAAGTAGGCGTGAGGTGTAGAGCTTTGGTGAGGAAGGTAGCAAAGAGGTGGGCGTTGCCCATTGAGAGGAGACGGTGGTGCTCCGGCCAAGAGTTGCAGGTTGGCTGGAACTTCCAGGCTTGCACACGGTATGGAGAAGTGGTTGCTGGTCCGCTTGCAGGTAGAAGACAGGGGATCCTGAACCAAACACGGTGGAGTCAGTTGCCGGAGTTGCAGGTTGGCTGGCCGGAGTGCTGCAACGTGAAAGAAGTTGGAAGATAGAATGCTTGGAGGATGGACCACTGGTTCACCGGAAGGAAGGAGAACTGCAAGGCAGTGGAACACGGCCTAGGAGAGGCCTGCCATTACTGAGGTGAGAGAGGAGGAGGTGCAGGTCGTCGGCTTTTAATGGAGTTCGCCGGAGTTGCAGGTTGCAACTCCGGTGATCTTGAATTCTTTTTTTTTTTTTTTTCTTTCTTTTTTTTTTTTTTTTGCTAGAAGAAGATGGCTTTGAGAGAAGAGAGGGCTGAGAGGGAGTTCAGGGCAGCAATGGAAGATGAGAGAAGAACCGTGGGCAGCACTTCGTGATGGTTGTGGTGAAACTTTACCACCGGTTTTCATGGTGCCTGCCGGAGAAGAGGAGGAGAAGACCGGAAGTCGTTGCTGGTCAGTCCAACGTGATGCACAGGTGCGTCTAGGTCTGTAACGGCAAGGAATGGAGAGCTACTGGGGACATGCTTGCACCGTGGGGATCCCGAAGAGGAGAGCACCGTTAGATTGATAAGTTGGCCGGAGTTGCAGGTCTGCAACTCCGGTGTTGAAGCTTGTAGGTGGAGGAGGCGGACGTGCAACAGGTTGCTTGGCAGCATGGCAAGATGATGTTGCCGTGGGGATCAACGGTGAAGGATGCAGCGTTGGTGTGGACGCTTGCTGCTGTTGCACTTGTATTGGACGGCCGTTAATGGCAGCACCGCCTACAGGTTGCAGGTTGAACGGTGGAGGATGAAGACAGTCCATGGCTGAGGACACGGCTGGTCCCTACACCTTCAAAAAGAGATGGAAGAAGTTGAGGGTCCGTTTTGGTGAGAGAGAAGGGAGAAAAGGAGAGAAGATGAGAGGGTTTTTGGAGGCCAAAAACGTGGGGGAGAAGTGGAATCCGGGAAAGAGATTGTGGGAGGAGAGAGTCCCCCCCATGTTTATAAGTTTCTATTATATGCAAGCCCAGCCACCTTTCTCTTTCCTTGCTTCAAAAATCCACTTTCCAAATTTTCTAATGTATTTTCTTCTTTTGGAATGACATTTTCCTTGTTCCTTCTTTGGTCCAAAAATCTTCCAACGTCTAGCAACTTTTTGTTTCCAAAACTGCTCATATTCTTGATATGTCCACTCCTTTGTTTAAAACAGCCATATCTTTATGATATTTCCAAGACCTATGGGGCCCACCTTTATGCTTCCATAGTTTAGCCATTTTTGGTCAACATCCCTTTCCCATTAGGTGGCTTTACCCTGTGTGTTTTGGCCAACCGTAACCGTCTATCTCTTTGAGAAGTATTTTTAGAATTCAGGTTGCGTTCCCCTTGTGGGCCCATCCCGTGCACCAACATCAGCTCCATCAGTAATTTTACCATGCCCTCATATTTGATTTGCCAAGTGGCAGTTGTGCCATCCCTTATGGAGCGATCATGGATGTTATTTTGTGCACAACCTCGGTTTTAACAACTTGGCCCACATTTTCCTCTCATAACTTGCTGACTCTTTAAGCTTTGAACGTCGGCTTCTGTGATCGATAGTGGGTTTGGAAGTCTCCAGAATCGTCCGATTTCGTTTCCTGCAATAACGAGAAGCACGTAATAAGACTTAATCATAACGGCTTAATATTTAGACTTTCAAAAATGTGTTTAATTCATGCAAATATACCATTTCATCTAGAAAAGTATGTTCTACGCAACAGAAGATACTCTTATGTAGAAAAGTGGACAAATAGAGCAAGTTTACGTAGGAGAGTGTGATAATGCTAAAAAGATAATTGCTTAAAATAAGCACTTTTGAGCGAATATCAGGCACGATCTAGAAGATTTCCTCGACTAAAAAATTCAGCCCAGTTGAACGGTCCAAAGCCCAACAATTCGTATTTTTCTTTTCTGGAATTTTTGGATCCCAAGAGAAAAGAAGAGCATATAATTTAGAAAGAAAGTGGATTACAAAAAAAAATAAAAATTTTACAACAACTTCGTCGCAAGAGGCAGGGAAAGAATATGACTGGTAAATGAAGGATCAAAATTTTACTATCTTATTCTTTTTTTAGTTTACTTCTTAACTAAATTAAATTACTGCTAGGGGACGTCGCATGTGATGCACGTGCAACGTTAACTTACACGTGGCAGCACCTTACATGTGTAGGTTGTTCTGCCGGTGTCAATTGAGAAATCCGGAATGTGGAGCCTTAGAATTCCCAATCGTCTCCTCACCTGCACCCAGCTACCATCTCCAGAATGTGGATAGATCTGTACCCAACCATATAGGCCCTGTGATGCACACTCTCTCTAACTGGGCCGTAGGTTCAGCAAAAAAGATACGTTGATTCATCCTAAACGGAATGATCTCTGTCTTATTCCTAGCCTCTAATCACTTCGCCAATATCTTCCCAATTCGTGCTCGGACCCTAAGCGTAACAAATGGCGGCTAACCTCAAGGGAAACAACTTCATCCTCATCATGCATCGTTTCCACCAACGATAATCGCCATTTTTAAACACTCTGTTAGATATGACCTTCTAACCATACCCAAAGCCTCGATTAATTTCAGTCTGTTCATACTACTGCATGGATATATCCCCGGTATCTTGTAGCAAAACGGCACCCTCTAGTACTCGTGTATCCTGCCGTCCTTGCTCTAAGACAACTCCCTCCAATAGGCTGCAAGCAGAAATCCAACCAGCGTTTCTCCTTCCCCTCAGTAATATGGAAGAAACTACCACTATAGTTGCTCCGGATCTCCCCACACTACTACAAAAAACTCTTTCGACTATGGCTAAAAACCGTTGTCTTTCAGTTTAAACCATAGTTTAAAACTACCTCTAAAAGCGTAGTCTAATCGAGCGTAGTCTAAAGTCTGCAAAAACGACTACGATTTGTAATTGTAGTCTATAAGAGCTATAAGACTACGGGTTTATTAAAAATGGTAGTTGTAAGACTACATAAAAGACTTCGATTTTCAAAAATATTATAGTCTTTATGGTTATTAACCATTGTCTAAAAGAGTTAAACCGAGGTTAAATTTCTCAAAATGACTATGGTTTTATCCAAAACTACAGTCGTAAGTCTATAAATAAAACTACAATTTTCTAAGAAGCCGTCTTCTTTAATTCAAACATTTCTTTTTAGAAGACTACGATTTTGGCCAAAATCGTAGTCATTTCAATTTTTTTTTAATTCTAAAAATTATTACAGAATCACGCCAAAAGTTCTAAAATACTCAATACAAAGAATTTAAAAGGAAAAAAACCACAACATCATATAGTCTAAATTTGCTACCATGTCATTGCCAAAGTCTGTTAATATCAATTTTATTTCCAATCAATACATATGATCATCATCTACTAAAAGAGTTATACATCATTGTTCAAAGTATAAAATATGATTTACAATAAACAAATTTATCTCGTTTATCCGACAAATGTTTTCTTTGTCCTCTCTTAATGTTGAGGCGTAAGCAGGGCAGTGCCAGTTTTGCGAAGTTGTACCGATGATGGAGGAGGCAAGATCAAAGTCAGTGATTCCTCTAAGCGGAGAGGGGCCCAGTGGTGGCTTTTTTTGTGTTGGGCCCTTGTGACATTCTTGTAGACGATATTGCTGAAAATAGAGAAAATAATATGTTTAGTAATATGAAGAATGGAGAAAATATTTCTTATACACTTACATGTCCCTAAAAGCTAAAAAATTATTTGTGATGGTAAAAACTAGAATTCCTTTTTCCACTCACAATCTCTAGTATCAATATTCCAAAGCTGACGACATCGGATTTTTTAGGAGACATATACCCGTTACATTCCAATGTTCGAGACACAATTATAAGTGTTTAAAGCACGAAATATAAAACTACTACCTACTATGAGCCAATTAATATAACTTCCATTTCTTTCTTCTTCCTTCCTGATTTTTGTGTGAGTAGGTAAAGAATTCTTCAGTCCAAGCTAAATAAATATATATTTCCTACTTTAAAAAGGTACTAGTCATGCGTGTTTTTTTTTGTGTAAACAGTCATGCATGTTACCTCTTTGTTTTGCCATCCACTTGACTTTTCAACTGCTAGTCCCATTTATAACATTCATCACAATTTGATGCTCCCCCATTAGATTACAAATTTGCGACCATGCTTCATTTTTAATGCATGCATTCTTATATCATATCAGTCTCTGGATTTCAGTAGAAAAAATAATAAAAGGAAAATAAATATAGAAACAAAAGAAAAAGGTGGGATTGAATATTACCTGTCTGAACTGATAGTTTTCTTAAAGTCCTCAAAGTGCCTGTGACATTGCACCAAGTAGAATATATTGTCTTGTCAACTCATCATGAAAATTTGATATTACAAACGATAATTGTTACAAAACTTGAATATGCTTCTCCATATAACAACAAAGTTATCACACTAGCATGAATATAACCCCTATTGCTATATCACCTACCAAGCAATCATTTTTTTTTTGTTAATAAGTACCTACCAAGCAATCTTAAAGTTTAACAAAACTTATACTATTCATATTATAACATCGCGCTTCTACCAAAACAAATTTCCAAAAGGTTTGAAAACAAATTACGAACAATTACCCAACAGAAACAGTGTGCAAATACTGACTTGTTCAATGTTGCATGTGGCTTCTTCCTTATCGTGCCTCGTCTTTGGGGATCTGACACCAAAAATGAAAAGTTTTGCATAAGACAGTAGTAGAAAACAGCCACAAAGAAAATATTAACAGGCGTATTATTGACCTATTTCCATGATCCAACCTAATAAACATTACTCAAAAAAACATGACATTAGTTCATCAGTTTCAAAACATGGTATGCTCCCACAAATGAAATGGCCTACTCAAGAACCCGTGTAGGTCCGGTCTCAACAGCCCACTTCCTACTCAACCATAAAAAAAATTTGCCATGTGGCAAAGATGGCAAGAACAGCTGAAATCGCAATCAACCCTTTTGGAGAATTAACATTATGCAGCAAAATATGTCAAGGAAAATAAAACCCTAGAGAAAAGAATTATCCTATTTCAGTTTTACAGTTACAACTGCTGGAATTATAATCTCATAGAAATAGAAATTGGATGGTCAATGCCATGCGTATTGCTTCTTTTGTGATGGCACAAAGGGAGATTGTGAGTTTGGCTTGTGGGTGTAATAACATTGCAATGTCAAGGGCTGAGAATGAGCTTGCTGTTGGAAAAAGTCACCACTAGAGGAGTAAAACTTGGGTGACTGGTGACAGTCACTGACTGCCCACACTATGAGCTATGTGGCACTTTTTTAGAGGACACTGACTATAGATGTTTAGCCAATACCTAGGTGGACTTACAAACCAAAAGTCAGCCTGATTAGTGACTTCTAAGCTTTGGATTGGAGTCATTTTCATGGATTGATAAAACGTGGGTGTTTGAGCATGACCGGCCTTTTATGACAGGCTCACGGGACAAGCCTTGTCGGGTGTGGATCCTGAGAATCCAATGGTTGTTTGCATTGGCAAAAAGTGATTGCCAGTTCAGCGCGCAAACACAACCATTGGATTCTCAGAATCCACACCTGACAAGGCCTGTCCTGTGAGCCTGTCATAAAAGGCCAGTCACCCTTGTCTTAATAGTATAGGTATCAGAAGCCGTTAAAGCAACTATTGGTATTTGACAGTTCGAGCATAACCAATTAGGGAGTGGGTCCGGATGATATGGTTGTAGGAAATATCTAGTGGAGTCTTTTCAGAGAGCTGTAAATGGTTCAATGAATTTTAAGTTTGATTGGCCTAGTGGGGCCTCCTTTATACATCAACCAGTTTCAAAAGTTTGCAAGTTGGATTTATTTAGTTGGGAGTAGGAAGAGGTGGAAAGTTTGGGTGACTGCCATTTTCTTGGTTGTAATTTACTAATATTAATCAAGTAATCGTATTTGTCTTATTTCTAACCTATCACAAAAAAAATATTTGTTTTATTTCTGGATTACTTATTATGTCAATGGTTTTAGAAGTATTACGTCTACTAGGATACCAATTTTGTTCATTTTTCAGTTGTTTTCTAACTAAAATGAGGTTTTAAGAGTAGAAAATCACGTAATATCTATATATCCAGTACAATGAACACACTGAATGGTGATGGCCATTTGGAATCAGGATGCCAACAACAAAATTTAATTATTTAAGTGTCCCACTTGCAAAATCTCATTAGTCAAAAGTTAATCTGATTAGTTTCCACTCAAGAAAGTTAAAAATCCTCTCCTGCTAGTAGTTCAATATAGCAAATTATTTGGAAAAAATATACTTGGGCTGATCCACGGTTTCATTTTTGCTTAGTTGGAATGATTATCAAAAGTGATCATTCTGGTTCCTATCTTTGTGCAGCAATGGGTTGATTCTTAGGACTGTATTACTCGCATGGTATATGTAAACGTTTATAAAGCGTGCAATATAAAGTTTGTTGAGAAATGGCTACAATCTGGTTGCAATAGCGAGGCAGGGGTTTGATAAGTATAGTTCACAATCTAGAGATCTGTGACTGCACTACAAGAGAATAAGGCCTTGAACAGTATTAAAAATTTTCAACAATAAACATGTAATTTATCATCAAGAGAGCAAGTTTCATTGGCAAGAAAGGGAAAAAAAAAAAACAAGTGTATATGTGAACAAGAATTTTATAAACTTTCATTTATTGAATGACTCCCAAAGCACACCAAGGTCAACATTACCTCCTGAAAGTATAATTCCAATGTGGTTGCAGTCCTTCGAAGCAGGATTTTCCCAGAAATGATCAGATAGGACAGTAGCAAGGCCTTCCAAGCAGGCTTGAATATTACCTGTCTGGTATGCCCCCTAAAGAAGCAAGCAAATCTTGGATTAGACAACTAAAGTGCAGCCTACACAGATTAAAAAATCAATTAAAACTAAAAGCTCAGCACATATATAGTAAGTATTGCCTGATGGCAAAAGGGGCTGTTTTGGCAGTTTCTTTCCTTGAGTGGACAAATATAAGGACCTGATGCTTTCCAACTATAGCCAAAACCTTTTCATAACACGCATCATTCATCAATTGGAATCTCTGTAAAGGCTTCTTCACCGGTCCTCTGTTATCGTGAAGAAGATGAATCACATCTATAATAAGAAGTTTCAAAAGTTGGGTATAGGTTCGATCTCCAGAGTTTCAAAAGTTGGGGACTTACATGCATAGTGTGTATCTTCCCACTACTTGTAACACCATAGGAAAAAATAGTCCCTGCAACGTGAACATGCACAATTTCCATTAACAAGCTTTTTTGTACAATTATATATCCAGAAAAACTGAATGAAGGTTGTTTGGCTGCGTGACCAAATTTCAGTTTGATAATAGCAAAATATCAAAACAACAAGACTAAAACAGATCGATAGAAAAGGGAATGCCCTTCCCTTTCACCCTAGCAGATCTCACTACCCTATTCCAATGGTGAAATTTTTAGAATGGGAAACAAATATTCACATGGTTAAAAGAAATGAAATGGAGCCTAAAACAAGATCAAGAATAATAATATATGTTCCTTTAAGCTGACACATTTGATTAACTTGATCTTCCATTGATTGAAACTCCATTTTGAAACTCGCTCGGCACCAAAACCAAGTCAATTGACTCAGTAATATCATTGTAAGTAGAAGTTAACAAACTACTCACACTAAATATACAAAAAGGGAATATAGTTTTCATTCCTTTACCATGACTAAACAGCTAAAACGAAACCAAGTCCCAGCAGAGGCCCAATAGGCTAATTAGAAATTCTAGAAACATGTAATAACACTCAAACAAAAAGTACACTCCATTGCAAGCAATGAAATTTCCTAAGACACCCAAATAAGAGTAAAATTCCATTCTTCCTAAGCAATACAATCAAAACATGCTCAAATAAGAGTAGAACACCATTCTGTCCTTGTCATGGGGGCAGGGTTGCCTTACTTCTAGCTCCTCAAGGGTACGAGGTTGGGTGATTAGATAAATCACGACTCCAATGTGTCTAGTATTCCATTGGATAAAACATACCCATCTCACTCAGAAAAAGAAAAAAACTTTTATTCTTTGTTTAAAATGGCTAAACGACCCTCTGTTTCTTCCAAGTGAGAAGGTAATTTTGGTCAAAATAAATGTTAGAAACAATAGACTCATGGATTAAGAAAAAAAGAGGAGTGGAAAAAGCATTTCCCTTACTTTAATGTGTATTAGCTTATCTCATTACACTGTGTCTATATTGTTCACTTATATGAAATAATCTTTGTACGAAAATACATCTCTTAGTATACGGAATCAACCGTAAGAACATGTCAAATATCAGGTTGGCTGGTAAAATGTGTCTAACATGTGCAACTGTGTCTAAGTTACATTGGCATAAAATCATGGGGATTCAAATCCTAAAGTGAATTAGCAAAGGGATGCTGGAAAGAGCTAAGATCCACATGCTAGTATAATTAAAAGCTCAAATGTCTAAAGCAACTAATGGGTACATGAGGCAACACTGGAACGTGACAAAAAAAGACAGGAATCATCAGGTTTCAACGAGTCACTAACCCCGCTTGCCATCCAAAAAAATAAAGATAGAAGATCATGTTTTATCTTTTGATGGTCCACGTTACATCACTTGGCAAAAGAATATAAGTTTCTCAGGTCAAATGGTTCTTTTTAGTTGCTAATCATTTCTCATGTTCTTGTAAGAACAAAACACTAAGCTGCAATGCCTTTTTTCGTAAAAAGGAATAGACACCTCTTGGATGGGGAAGTATACCAAAAGTCATGCAAACAAAAACCCTCAAAATTCCTAAAGTGGCACAGCAAATGAGTGGTCCAGATTGATATATAGGCAGCACATACATTTCTCCTTTGTTCATCACAGACACAAACTTCAAGCACTTGTTTCAATCGTTCAATGCAGCAAGCTCCAGTAAAAAAACTGTTAGTAGGTATCAGGTACACAATTGATACACAATTACAGTTGCACCAAATAAATGGTCACTCAACCCAACAAGATCAGAGATCCAAAGGATCAATCAGTTGAGGGTTAATTTAGGATAGTATAATCACTTGACAGTTCATTGTGACATCCCACAAATTCAACACCCAACAGATCACTTGCAGGGAACCTTGCATTCTTTTCACAAGTTTTTCAGCACTTAAAGAACAAAATTGAGAGTGCAACAAAAAACTTTAACATGAGAAATGTGTAAGTGCCAACACAAATAAAATCCGAACCATAGAATATTTGCCACTTGCCAACTCATTTTTGACCATCCAAAAGAATACAATAGACCAGTTAGTAGTTATCCAATTGCGTAAAAAAATTTAGGCCCATTAGACCTCCCTCAATGCAACTATCAAATTGTGCGTCCAATTCCCCTTATCACAAACCTTTTCATGAATCACTACACATTCAGGTGTTTCCAAGAAGTTGAGAGATATACAAAATTTTCAACAAAATGAATTGTAGGGCTAAAGTCTTCATCCTACTACAGAATGCACATGAGCAAACACATCATGGCCCATGATAGGGAGAGTCATAGTGTTACAAGCAAAGAATTCGTGGGAAAATGATGAACAACAACTTTCAACAAAAAAATTAAATAAAATATGAACCAAAGGAAACTGAAAAAAGAAGCTGGGTTAAGCAATGAATTCGTGGAAAAATAAGTCTGTTTCTAGGGTTCTTTAACTTATTATAATGTTTTTTTTGTCTCACCTGGGTTCAAAATGACCATTTCGAGAGATGTTTGTGGTCAGCAACAGAGTCCTATTTTTTGCTAGTTATCTCTACTTAGGTCGCCTAGATATTTAGTTTTTTTATATAGTAATGTATTTTAGTGTTAAGGTTTAATCTCTTAGTCCTTTTCCCCCCTAAATCTTTTAATCGGATGAATTAAATTTATAAATGGAAATTGAAGGATGCAAATAGTCTAGCAAAGACACAACTACAAAGAAAAGGATGTGGTTATTAAGGGTCATTATTGGGTTCTCCAAAATTGCTAAATCATTTGCCTGGCTAGTGCCACCTTCTAGATGAACTTGAGAAATAAGACTTAACTTCAAAGATGAAGGTGGCTAAAAGGTGATTGACTGAAATAATAGATTTAACAGAGGCAAAAGATGCATCCATCAAATAGTGGGTCAGCCCTTGTATGTGTGCATGTATAGCAAAGATAGAACGAAAAGCAATTTAATATCGAAATCGAAAAACAAACAACCGAAATGGTAATTAAAAGGTACCCATTACAAAGCAAAGCAAGACAAGCAAGAAAAACCAAGTTGGTATCGAAATATAAAAGCTACAACATCCGAAAATGGTAATTAAAATGTACCCATTACAAAAAGAAGCAATACAAGAAAGAATAACCAAGTGGATATCAAACAAACCAGAAATCCAAAACACCCCCAAATGACAATTCAATGGTAGACAATTATGAACTGAAGAAATCGTCAGTCATCATGATCAACGCCTTATACAAACATGCAACACATAAAAAAATCAAATGGATATCAAACCAAATGCAGAAATAAAACATAACTCAATTGGCATAAAGGCATACATATAATAAGAGAAGAAGAGCAACATAAACCTTGTTGATCCAGAGCCTATCGCTGGAAGCGACTCCATGCCAACCACGAGAGACAAGGAGGGAAAGTGCCACGCCGTGTGCATCAAGATTGTTTAGAATCATCAACATCAAACAATGAAGGTTGAAAAGGATCTAACATAGGGTTGAGAGACGAGGATGGACAAAGGAAAAGAGAGAAGGCTTTTGGGTTTTCTTTAATGGCAGATTTATCGGGAGAGAAAGAGAGGTCGAAGGTTTCCTCTAGTTCAAGGAGATGAAATAATAGAAACCAGAGAAACTTTATTTCGCATAGAAACTTTCTGCCCAATCTCTCTTTGAAGATGTATTTATAGTTTGGTTCATAATGAAAAATAAGAAAAGAATCAGTTTTTAAAGAAAAATTTTAGTTGTTGGTACCACACAAGCACAAGGGACTGGAAGAAGATTAAACTAACGAAGATGATTATGATCTCTAACCATTGGATTTGAGCATTATTTAGGGTACTCAGATCTAAAAATCCCCACCACAATAATAAAATCAAAACCTGACTTTTTTTAGAATTTGCAGAGTAAGCAAGAGAGAAAGAGAGAGATTTGGGATAGCAAACCCTAGAGTGTTCTTCGACATGATGGTCAGTGGATCTCCGACATACGTATCGTGATGGAGTTGCATTAAACATTAACACAAAATCAACAAACCCTAAATCATATCTAGAGTTACATTAACACAACCCTAAATCAAAAAACCCAAAATCAATAAACCCTAAATCCTATCTGACAGTGAGAAACGAACATTAACACAACAACAACCCGATCGTAGCATAGTCTCCAATTGACAGAAGCTTGAACAGATAATTGCTATTTAAAGAAAAAAATTCATAATATTGAAGTCAGAAGCCAGGGGATGGAAAGTAGAATAATACCTTATTTCTTGATCTTCTTCTTGAAACCCTCTTCGTCGAAAACCCTCTTCATTTGAACTCGTCCAAACCTTCTTCATCTGAAACCCACTTCGTGCATGAGAGAGAGGGGGATAGGTGTCCTTCGCGCGTGAGGGAGAGAGAGGAGTGTGGATTTGTAGCAGTCACGACAGCAATGGCAGTGGGTTGTTCAAGTGAGAAAGAAAAATCGCTTGGAAGAGTTGAGACTTGAGACAGAGAGATGGAGAGGTTGAATAGAGTGCGCGCGCGGGCAACATATATTAGTTATTAACCACGGGTTTCTCCGAACTCATGGTTTAAATGCTAGTACGGCTTGCAACCATGGTTTTAGTAAAAATGGTGGCTATTTGGCAGTACTTTAGGTTACGAATTTTACTACAACCGTAGTTTTTTGTGATTCTAATTATGTGGTCGTCAGCCACAGTTTTAACAAAAACAGTGGGCTAAAGAAATTAGGCTACAGGTTTGACTAAAACTGTGGTCGTTTTGTAGCAGTTTAGGCTATGGAATTTCTAAAATCGTAGACTTTTGTTTTTTTAATTAATTTATTTTTAAATTAGACCTTTAGGCTTCATTTTTTAATAAAATCGTAGTTCATTGATTTTTTAACAGTGTAGTCTAAACAGTATTATGTAGTAGTGGCGAGAGAACTGGACAATCAGCAGAAAAGGATTGCCCAATTGTGAGAAGAGAATGAAGAGCTGAAACAGCGGATGACAGCTCAACATACAAGTGGCTATATATCTGGGACTGCCGGACATAGTCGTCATCAGAAGAGTCATCTCCGGTCGGACAGGTCAGGTTCAGAGGAATCTGTCCTGCGGAACCCTAGAAGCAGACGTGGAGATTCCCAAGTCCCACCACCGGAGAAGTGCTATAGAGCCGAGTCTTCCTGTCATGAAGCTCGGATCATATTCAACCCGAGATCAGGAGGCAGATCGCCGATCTGGTAGCTGAGATGATGGGAAAGAAAGAAACATTGGCCGTAAGATGATGGCAATGGCGATGAGAGCTCCCCAAGATTCCCCTTTTACTGAGGAGATACAGGGATATCGTGCCCCCAAATCTTTCTCATATCCCAAATTCTCGATATTCACGAGAACCACAGATCCCGTGAACCATGTTCTTCGCTTTAGGAAAGCAATGACGATGTGGGAGTTCCATGACAAGCTCCTTTGCAGAATGGTCCCTTCTACTCTGAGTGATGATGCACTCATTTAGTTTAATCAGATAGCTCCTCGGACTATTTCTAACTTCACCGAGTTTAGCACTCTCTTCATCACTCGCTACTCATATAACAGATTGCATAAGAATGATGTCGATATATTGTTCAATATACGCTGCGATCAAAAGGAGACATTGTGGGATTTCACTAAAAGATTCTATACTCTTATGACCACAGTGGAAGATTGCGACGATAAACATGCCATCACAGCCTTTCGAAAAGCATTGCCTACAGTTTCTAGACTGTATATATCCTTAACTAAGAATAGGCCGGTGAGTATGGAGGACCTTGTTTCTTCGAGTTGAAAAGTACTCTAAACTCGAAGATGACACACTCCAATGTGGTCAAGGATTGACCATATCTGTGCGTGAAGTGAAGAAGGCGCCAGGACCCAGCGAAACCTCCAAAGGAAAGCAAAAGGTTGCTACTGAGGTGGTACCAGCGGAGATTCCCGAGAAGAATCAGAGAAGTCGGGAAATTAAGATCAGTATCCCCGTCGAGAGAAGAGGGTATTTACTGCATTGAACAAAAAGCATAGTCAAATCTTTGATCTGATTAAGAATGAGAAATATCTCCAGTATCCCCGACCAATGAAGCCGGATTTGAAAGGAGACAGAGAAAAGACAAAGTTCTGTGCCTTCCACCAAGAAGCTGGGCACATAACAGATAAATGCTGGGCACTGAGACACAAGATTGAGGATCTAATTAACTAGGGCAGTTTATTGCCCGCACGAATGGGGCAGTAGCTGAAGCGGAAATCCCCAAGAAAGACAACAACTACATTAGACAACAAAAACGTAGTTTGGTTATAGATGTTATCTACGGGGGAGGATGACAGCTCTCCCATGGAGAGACAGAAAGGGAAGATAGGATCAAAATCAGGAAGGTAGAACACCTGAACGAGATCCTGCATCTCTCAATGGGTCCTAGATTGACAGACCTCGTAGAGATGATGGAAAGCACTGATGCAGCAATTTCCTTCTCCGACAAAGATCTCATCGGAGTGGATCATCCGCACTCAAACGCATTAGTGCTCACCCTGCCTGTGGGCAATTATGAAGTAAAGCGCTTGTTGATAGATCCCGGTAGCTCAGTCAAGATTTTATTTGCAGAAGCTTACAAGAGGATGGGTTTAAACCCATCAGATCTAATCCATGGTAATATTCCACTGGTTAGATTCAATGGCCAGAAGGAGTATGCTCTTGGAAAGATAGTTCTGCCAGTGAAGACGGGACCGATCACGTCTATGGTGGAATTTTTTGTTTTGGATACTCCATCCCCCTACAATGGCATTTTGGGGAGAGGATGGATACATTAGGCGAAAGGCGTGTCATCCACCTATCATCAGTTGTTTCGTTTCCCTACTGATCATGGGATAATGGAACTGAAAGGAGACCAAGTTGTCTCAAAGAAGTGTTATGCAATTGCACTCTGACCTAAGAATGTTCTCGGTCATGATGACCCACATGGAAAGGGAACTTCGTCTATGGTTGCTGAGCAATAGCAATCAGAGCACATCCTCGCAAGTCTGGAGCAGACTGCGCCTAGTCGGGAAGATAAAAATGTTAAGTTTGAGCCTAGTAGCATTCCCACGATTGAGAAAACTGAACAAATCAGCCTTGGGACCGAGGAAGATCTAAAGTATACATTTATTGGGGCTGGTCTATCCGTCAAAGAAAAGACATCCTACACTGATTTTTTGAAATCTTATATGGACGTCTTCGCATGGTCATTCAGCGACATGCCAGGTATTCCTCCCAACATCTCCTGTCATCATTTAAAAGTAGATAATAAGTATTTACTTGTGAAACAACGACCTCGGAGAATTGTTCCCAAGAAGCAGAAGGCTGTCCAATAAGAGATTGATAAACTCTTGACGGACGGGTTCATCCGAGAAGTCAACGATGCTCAGTGGTTAGCCAACATAGTGGCTGTACCAAAGAAGAATGGAAAGATAAGAGTGTGTATCGACTTCACCCATTTGAACATGGCTTGTCCTAAAGATCCATATCATTTACCAAGAATTGATCAACTTGTCGACGCCACCTCGGGATATGAAATCTTATCCTTCATGGATGGATACTCGGGCTATAACCAAATTCTGTTGTATGAGCCAGATCAGGAGATAATGGCATTCACGTCTGACAGAGGTGACTTTTGTTACAAAGTGATGCCTTTCGGCCTCAAAAACGCAGGAGCCACTTACCAGCGTCTCGTCAACAAAAGGTTCCATGACATGATTGGTGTGATAATGGAAGTTTATATAGAGGACATGATGGTTAAAACTTGAACTCGGGAACTTCATCTAGGAGATCTCAGGAAAACATTTAACCGTCTACGGGAGTATCAAATGAAGCTCAACCCTGCCAAATGCGTCTTTTGAGTAACCTCGGAGAAGTTTCTAGGTTATCTCATTACAAGACGAGGTATCGAAGCTAATCCCGAGCAGATCAGGGCCTTAACAGAAATGCGTTCACCGAAGAACAGGAAGGAGGTCCAGAAGCTAGTCGGGAGAATAGCCGCATTGAATCGCTTCATAGCAAGGTCTTCAGATAGATGCAGACCTTTATTCAAGCTCTTGAAGAAAAATGGAAGGTTTGACTGGACGGAGGAATGTGACGAAGCCTTCCAAAAGCTTAAACATTATCTTTCACAACCTCCCATCCTTTCTAAACCCGACCAAGGAGAACCTCTAGGCCTTTATTTGGCCACAACTGACGAATCTATCAACGTCGTTCTCTTCCGTGAGCTCGACCGAGAAGAGCGGCCAGTATATTTTAGCAGTAAAACTCTTATTGGAGCAGAAACGGGATATGCTACAATCGAAAAAGTTGCTCTTGCTTTTGATCTACGCTTCTAGACGTCTCAAACCTTATTTCGAAGGAAGAACCATTACGGTCTATACAGAGCATCCTTTGAAATCTATACTCGGTAAGATTGATTTATCAGGGAGGATAGCTAAATGGGCCATTTATTTAGCTCAGTATGACATTCAATTCTCACCAAGGACGTTTGAGAATGGACATGCCCTAGCCGAGTTCTTAGCTGATTTCCCAGTGCAAGATGTGGCAGACACTAGGGGCGAGGACAGAGAAGTCCTTCCACTTCCCGAGATGCTTGAAATGTTGAATCCGAAGACGGGGTGGAGGTTGTTCGCTGATGGGTCAGCCAGCGAGAATGGATCAATGATATGAGTTGTCCTGGTCACACCCGATAACACTAGATTGGAGAAATATGTTAAACTCGACTTCGTAGCATCCAACAACGAAGCAGAATATGAAGCAGTTATCTCTAGACTTCAAACAGCACTAGATCTCGGGCTAAAAGATATTACCGTCTATACTAATTCCCAACTGGTGGTCAGCTAATATGTCGGGACGTATTTAGCCCGAGTTGAGAGAATGGCGGCTTATATAGATATCGTCCAACAGTTGGCGGGACAGTTCAGCAATGTGGAAGTTCGTCAGTTACCTCGAATGGAGAATCGACATGCTGATGCCTTGGCTTATCTATCCACTATGTTGGGAGTACTGAGTCAAGAACCATACCCGTGGATTATCAAGAATTCTCGAGTATCCATATGCAAGTTGATATGTACTTGACTCCGATTGAAATCAATCCTGAGGTGAGTTGGATGGACGACTTTTGAAGATTCTTACAGAATGGAGACCTCCCATCCGGAAGAGATGCTGTTAAGAGAATTCAGAGGCTTGGGAGAAGATACACTATGGTGGGTCAAGATTAATACAGAAAATCAGCATCGGGACCTCTCCTAAAATGCATCACCCCCAGTGAATCTCAGCAAATTCTTCAGAAGATACATGCGGGAGAATGCGGAAATCACTCGGGGGCGAGGACCTCGGCACATAAAGCCATCAGCCAATGATACTTTTGGCCTTATATGCAGAAAGATGCCAAATTGCTTGTCAAAAAATGTGAGAAATGCTAGAAGTATTCTCCATTGATCAAAGTCCCCGCCGAAGAATTACATCATGTATTCAGTCCATGGCCATTTGCAAAATGGGGATTGGATATAATGAGACCATTCCCAACAGCTCTAGGGAACGTCAGGTTCTTGTTGGTAGCCATAGATTACTTCACAAAGTGGATTGAAGCAGTTCCATTGGTACAGGTACAGTCTTCGCATGTTAAGAGATTCTTGTGGGAAAATATCATTTGTCGATTTGGCATCCCACAAGAAATTGTCACGGACAATGGAACCCAGTTTGATTCCAACAAGATTAAAGCCCCGTGTCAGGTTTTGAATATAAAGAAGCGATTATCTGCCCTGAGATACCCACAGAGCAATGGACTTGCTGAGAGGGCAAATCCAGTCATACTCAAAAATTTGAAGAAAAGACTGGATCGGGCGAAGGGAAGATGAGCAGAAGAGTTGCCAGGAGTACTATGGGCGTATCGAACCACCCCGAGAAGGACTACAGGAGAATCTCCATTTTCTCTAGCCTATGGAATAGAGGCAGTCATCTTTACTGAAGTTGTTGTCCCTATATCTTGTACTCAAGCTATCAATTCTGGACAAAATGAGGAGATTCTGGCTCGGGATAATGATTTACTTGAAGAACGGCGGGAACAAGCTGTTGTAAGACTCGCCAACTATCAATAAACAATCAAACGATCATACGATCGCCGTGTCAGACGTAGAACCTTCAAAGTTGGAGATTTGGTGTTAAGAAAAGTATTCAAAAATACCAGAGAACCTGGGAGTGGCAAATTGGGTGCCAATTGGGAAAGACCTTACATGGTTGACAGAATCGAGTAGAACGGGGCATACTATTTGAAGACCCAAGATGGAGATGTGTTCGAGAGGCCTTGGAACACATTTAATATGCGCATCTTCTATCAATAAAGATAAATCCAGATTTTTCTTGCAAAAGGCATTATCTACGTTATTAAAGTCCTAGTCGGGAGCCTTAAATTCTTACACATCTCGACTTTTTGCCTTGATAAGAATCCAAGTATACAAATCGGAAGGCCGGGATGATCTAAATATTTTATGTCATGCGACAAGAATTAATAAAAATCCCGATAAGTATGAAGTCCTAGCCAGGAGCCTTGAATTCTTACACATCTTGGCTCTTTACCTTGATTAGAATTCAAGTATACAAACCAAAAGGCCGGGATGATCTAAATATTCTATGTCATGCGACAAGAATTAACGATAATCCCGACAAGTTTAAAGTCCTAGCTGGGAGTCTTGAATTCTTACACATCTTGGCTCTTTGCCTTGATAAGAATTCAAGTATACAAATCGAAAGGCTGGGATGATCTAAATATTCTATGTCATGCGACAAGAATTAACGAGAACCCCGACAAGTTTAAAGTCCTAGCCGGGAGTCTTGAATTCTTACACATCTTGGCTCTTTGCCTTGATAAGAATTCAAGTATACAAACCAGAAGGCCGGGATGATTTAAATATTCTATGTCATGCGACAAAAATTAACAAAATCCCGACAAGTGTGAAGTCCTAGCCGGGAGTCTTGAATTCTTATACATCTTGACTTTTTGTCTTGATAGGAATTCAAGTGTACAAACCAGCAGGCCAGGATAACCTAATTTGATTCCCGACAACCCTACAATCCTAGCCGGGAGTCTTGAATTCTTATACATCTTGGCTTTTTGTCTTGATAGGAATTCAAGTATATAAACCAGCGGGCCGGGATAACCTAATTTGATTCCTGACAACCCTACGGTCCTAGTTAGGAGCCTTGGGTCCTTCTGCAACTTGGCCTATTACCTTGTTAAAAATTCAAGTGTACAGATCAGTCAGACGAGATGAAAATCCCAACTTAGCTATGAACTAAAAATAGCAAACTTCGAATTCATACTTGAGAAAAAGATTTTCTATGGTATTAAAGGCCTTAAACGGCATCTATATATGAGGGCCCCATGGGCAAAATAAAATAAAATAAATAAAATAAGCCCACAGGGGAATCAGAGAATACAAAGATTATGAAGAGGGCACCATTTCCTGCCCGCCAGTCGGCTGAATAATAAGATTTACAATAGTACCTTCTTCTGAGTTCACCATCTCTATCTGGGAAGGATCTGAAGTGTCTTGGGAAACCTGGATATTTGGAGGAGGTTCTTGGGATGCATCCTCAAGAATATTTATCCCAGTAGTTGGTTCGGGCAAAGCCTCTCCTTGAATTGGATCATCATCTCCTTCCTCCTCTTCCATCATGGCTTCACACTTGGCAAAGCCATCTTGGTATCCTTTGTCGTAAGATTCCTATTGAAGGGCGTCAGATGCTTGCTTTGTTTCATCCCTCTCAACAGTCATCTTCTCCAGATCCTCTTGTAGGTGGCTAGCTCTCTCTTTGAATTGGGCATATTCTGCCTTGACCTTCATCAAGTCATCTTCAGCTTTCTTCTTTGAGGCAAGAGCTTCAATGGCCATCTTTTTCTCCATCTCAGCCTTAGTCTTGGAGACTTCAGTAGATAGGTTGGCAGCTTGAACTTGCTCATCTGCTAGTTTAAGTACAGCTTCAGACGCACTTGATTTCTCGACAAGGGCGGTATAATTTTGGAGAAAGTCGCCGAGGTAATCCTTCAAACTTACATAAGCATGGATGCTCTGTAGAGAGTAGAAGAGAGTGTTAGACTTTGAATTATAAGTTCAGAGAAAGAAATATCGCAAGAATTATTACCTCCAGAAGAGAACGGCTAAGAACCTCACATGGCACCTTTGGGGAAGGCATGTCAATATAACGTAATCTGTCCCAGGGGAGACAGATCCGTTCGATCAGGCTTGCAGCCACCCCGGCATCAGCGATGGAGCTTTACTCTGAGATGGGCTTCCCATTAGGCAGGTAGCCAACATTCATGATATACGGCTCCTCGTCACTGAAATCTCGTAGACCTACAAGGGGGTTGTCTTGGCGCCACAATTCTTTTAGTGTAACCCATGTGTCAATTAAATCAAATACCGTACCAGATGGGAATGAAGGAAAACGAATATGCTCACCTACAGTATGACTGGGCCTGGCAACGTCTGTTGGATGAGAGGTTGATGAAGGGGTAGATGTCTGTTGGAGCACAAGAGAAGGTTGAAATCCCGGTGGAGACCTCGTTATGGTGATCGAGGGAGAAGCGGTAGGAACGGTGGCTACTGAAGGAGAAACTGTGGCCTCAGAAGGTTGAATCGTTAAAGGACCACCTGCCAGATTGGCTTTAGCAGTCACCGTCCTATCTCGAGAAGAAGCTGCTTCTAGCTCAGGTGCTAATCCCCTCATTAGTCTTCTTTTCTTCCTGGGTGCCAGAGCTGGGGCAGCAAAAGTGTCCTTCCTCATTTCAGCTATTCTACCCTCCATCTGCAAAGGAAAGAATAGGTTAGTCTATCTGAAAGAATATGAAATAAGTATCTCGGGCATGACGGAAGATACCTCTGCCTCTTCCATCCGTACGAGTTCCCAAGCAAAATCATTCAAAGGTTCCTGACGACCATCAGGATGCCTAAAAAATTCTGCTACTGGGTAAGGAGCAAGCCCGACCTGACTTACTAGAGGATCTATACGGACGGGAGCCCTCCCAGTTTGATGAGGTCTTTTTATTAAAGGGACCTCGGGGCTTATGTCCGCGCCTTCCCAGGACGTGGCTTCTCCAATCAGGATCCCAGGAGCAGGACGTTTACGAGAATAATCAGGGGCAGCAATCCGTTGATCAGGTGGGACGGTGGGGCCAGCAGCTGACGACCCTCTGTTATTATTAATTAATCCCTCCAGGGACCATTGCTTCACAACCTTGGGGATTTTCCTCATAATATAATTGACTCTTTCTTTTATATCCTGAGGATATCTCCAGGGACGTCTAACATAGTCTACAGCAGAGAAGAAAGACGACTGGTCAGTAGATTGATTAGATCAGTCTAAAGGAGATCGATGGTACACAGAGAGGAGCTTACCCGACAGGTTAAGGTTCGTGCAGACTCTATGGCTGTTGGAGCCCCCCTCCACACGTTCGTCATACTCCCAAGACCCCGTCACGAGCAGAGGATTAGAGTGCCATCCCTTGTGACTGTCAGGCAAGCTCTCGACAATCTTCTGTTCTTTCTTCTGAGCGGCAACGGACCAGAACAAGTTCGTATTGAAAGAATTCGGACATCTCCTCAGTGCATACAAGTAATCGATATCGGAGAAACCGATTTGGTATTTGTTTGTAGAGTTAAAATACTCTACCCTATTCATCAGAAACCAGAAGTTTCCATGCATCTGGCCAGGAGCTCGATCGTAAAACCAGAGTACTTCCCTCACCAGAGGGGTCAGAGGGAGAGTTAACCCGAACTTCAGTTGAAGTCGAGTGATGCTGATTTTGTTAGGGTTGGTCTTTTCCCCTTGACGAGAACCAAGTTTGATGAAAACAGAGGAAGGAATAGCAAATTCCTTTTTCAAACCCATTATGTATGGGTCATTTTCGTGGGTGGGAACCCTAACAATCTCCTGAGAAACTACCGATTCCTCCTTATATGTATCTATGGCATGATCTAGGGAATCAGAAGACATTTCTTCCTCTGCCGGAATGTTAGTCTCTACTGGTTCTCTGGGAACCATTTCCTCAGTATCCTCGAGAACTACTCTACCCCTCATTGTCGGAAGCAAATAAAAAGGGAAAGAGGGTAGAAGAAGAAAAATGACAGGTAAGAGAAGAGTACCGTTTACAGTGCAGTGACAGCAGGCAGGGAGAGCAAAGATGAACAACGGCTTGGAGTTGAAGCTTGAACTGCTACAGAGCACCGATCGAAGGAAGAAAATGAATAAATGAGGGGGAATGAGCTTTTTATAGATGAAGAATCTGGAATTAGCAAACCGACAATCTGGCAATATCAATCCCTTGGCGCCAAAATTCAAAAGCTGTCGTTCGACGGTTCGATAACCTACTTCTTCGGGTATTGTACCCATCGATCATTCCATTCGACGACCGTACGTTGGGCAGCACACTGGTACAGACACGTCTCATGGATACAGTAATGATAGGCACAGTATTAAATGAGAAGGGCAACGGTTGAATGATTACTGGAAGATCCAACGGCCAGGAAGCTGCAATGGGTCATGAATGGTCAGGATCTTTTTTAGAAGATATGACGGTAGCTTCTCGATCTTCTAAAAAAGGGGGCGATGTGGGTGCCATATTTTTCAGCAAGTAAAATAATGACACATGTCACTGGCATGACACTTGCGGATCATGAAAGGATGACACGTGGTGATAACTAGTATGCGAGAGTGAATGCGCCGAAGGCATCATTAGAAGCCATAAACCACCCCATTGCTGTCACACGACTTCCATTAATAGGAGGCGCCACGTGTCAAGATGGAATTATCATAATAGAGCATATTGAGGTAGAATATTGACAGAACGTATTAAAGCTTCGACCTTTAATATGTCGGGAAGCATTCAATCTTGCCCGACATATCAATCATTGATCTTCTTGGCGGGATTGATATTCAACTTACCCCGACAAGATCCAGCGGCCTACATGGTTTGATATTCCAATTACCCCGACAAAGGCAGATGACTTACTTGACAGGATCGATCGTCATCTCATCTCGACAAGGTCATATGACTTATTGGATGCATACATCCCGACAAAGTCAAATGACTTATTGGATGCATATATCCGGCAAGGTCAAATGACTTACTTGACGGGATCGATCGTCATTACATCTCGACAAGGTCATGTGACTTATTGGATGCATACATCCCAACAAGGTCAAATGACTTATTGGATGCATACATCCCGGCAAGGTCAAATGACTTACTTGACAGGATCAATCGTCATCTCATCCCGACAAATATACAGGCTTTTACGGACAAGGTAGGTATTCTAAATGCAATCAATTTCTTAACCTATGAATATTGGCCACATGACAGTTAATTGAACTATTGCAGTTTTGACATCCTCTTATTCAAATGTCTGACACGAAGGATGCCACCTCAGTGCCACTTCACTCATTTTAGGTACAACCGAATAGAGGAGGTTGAGATCTAACAAGATAACGACTGGACACGTAGAAGGTGAGTCACGCAAGTTCTAGGGGTATAAATACGAGACCCTCAGGACTAAGAAAAGGATATTGCTCTCCAAATCCAAATAGCCTAAGCTCTGAAACATTTTACTATTTTCCTGAACCCTGTTACCATTCCTAAGCTGACTTGAACGTCGGAGTATTGCCAATAGGTACAACCACTTCCCATCTGGAGATCATCCTATCCTTCGCGGAGGAGAAAGCAGTTTTCATCCCGAAGCACCGGAGTCATCCAATCATCGCCAAGATACGAATCTTCTAACCTCGAAGATTGTGTGGGTTAGATCAGATATTTTTTCCCTCACAATAGACTAGGGGAACGCCACGTGCGATGCATGTGCACCTTACATGTGGTAGCACCTTACATGTATCACACTCAAAGAGATCACTCACCATATCAATATTTGGCCCATCCCTAGATGTACCTACATGCAAAAAATCAACCTATTAATGATTTTTAAGGATATGATTAGAGTCATTTTCACGGGTTAATTTTTAACCGTAGATGTTTAGCATTATATGGATATTCAGATCCAAAGATTTGAAATCACCGAACAAGCTTATATAGGTCCACCTAGGGATGGGACAAACATCCATGCGGTCAGTAGTCCCTAAACGTGTGTGATGTGGCTTATACTATTGTCCCTCATCATCATTGATGAGAGATGTAGGTATATTGGACATCATGAACTACAGGGCCTTTAATTGTGTCACATGGGTGGGTGGCACTACCGGTTGTTGCTTTATAATAGTATAGATGTATCTACACATTAGAATGTTGGATGAGTCGGTCCCTTCTCTATAGGACCATAGAAAGAGAAAAAGATTGTGAAGTGTCTCAAGGATTAGGAACTGTTGTGACGAGTTTTGACCATGGCTTAAAATAACGATGTTTAAACGGTTTTAACGGCCATTAAAATGGTAACGCCCCAAGCTCGTTATGTTAAAACCCGTTTTGACAGTTAGAAAATAACACCCATTTTTTTCGTTTTAACGGCCGTTAGAATCGTTTTAATAGCTGTTAAAATCTAAAAAAAATTTTGGAAAAGGGCCGTTATTTCCGTTAAAATCCATTATTTTTTCGTTAAATTTTGTTTTTTCATTTTTTATTCAAATTTTGAATTTCAGCGCCATTTTTCAGTTTTTCCCGTTAAATTCGTTAAAATCCTTTAGATTACATTTTTTTTTTCAGTTCTTGCCCCTGTCCATTACAATTCGTTTTAACGGTACTGTCCCCAGTCCGTTGTACCGTTAAAATGGTCTCTTTTAAACCTTGGTTTTGACAAGTGTTTTATACGGTGAGACTGAAACACAAGCATGGAATATTAAAAAAAATTATACAGCAAGGGGTGTCAATAGATAGTCAAAAATTCGAATAAAATTGGATAATTATCCAAAAATTTTGGATATCAGAATCAAATTTGGATAGTTTTTGATATTCGAATACGGAGTCAGATATTGATATATCTACTTAGATAATACCGTATCCGAGATAGTATATAAACAAAAGGGAAAATTTTCAAAACGAACCCGAGTTTTAGGGTATTTTCCGAAAAGAACCGTATTTTTGGAAATTTGTCAAAACAAACCTAGAATGCCGAACCGTTGGGAGGATTCTTACGAAGGTTGAAAATACCAGAATTGCCCTTATTAAAATTGCCAACGTGGCGGTGCAAAGATACGCCAAACCGTTTGGCGTATGTCTTAGAAGATCGCCTAACCGTCTGGCGTTTCAATTTGTAGATCGCCATAGGGTTTGGCGGTTTCTAATTGGATACGCCATACGGTTCGGCGGTTCGTTTTGGTATACGCCAAACAAAAAACTCTTCCGGCGATCTCCTCCGCCTCCTTGTCTGCTCACCTCCCATCGTGACTCGGTAGTTTGCGCTCCCGAAGAAACTTTTCTGGCCCCTCAGGTAAGCCTCAAATATTTTTACTCACTTTCTTGGTTACAGTAAAAAAATATTTACTGTTTACCTTTTTTTTTTTTTACTTTTAACTTTTAACCCACAATTTTTTTTACTCTTAACTTGGGGTTAAAATTTTTGGAATGGAATCATTTTTGGTGAGGATGGTCTTTAAGGTGAGGAGATCACCTTCAGAAGAATTCAGATCATTCTGAGATCTGTAGAATGGTTTACAAGTTGAAGAATCTGTGGACCGTCTATTTGTATACCTGGGATCTTTTCATTTGCTGAAGCGGCATTTTGGTAGTCACCGCTGCCATCTGGGCGCATTGACCGCATGGATGTTTATCCCACCCCTTAATAGACATTCATACAAAAAATCAGCTTGTTGACTGATTTTTAGCCATTGGTTTTAGTACTCAAAAAAGGGTTGCATTCAATGGCTATAAGAGCGCCTCAAAAAGTGCTAAAAAGTGTTAAAATCTAATGGTTATAGATTATCAATCAAGGTGATTTTTGGTCTGTATATCCACCAAGGGTGGGATAAACATCCATGCTGTCAGTGAGCCCAAATGGCAGCGGTGACTACCAATAATGTTGATTTTTGGTCTGTATATCCACCAAGGGGTGGGATAAACATCGATGCAGTCAGTGAGCCCATATGGCAGCGGTGACTACCAATAATGCTGCCTCCACATATGAAACAGTTTAGGCATACCTTGTTACATATTTTTCCAATTTTTTTAGGCTCAGGCTCTACTTACTGCCTTAAAATGATAGGCTCCAGTTACAGGACACAATATGAGCCACGTGGCACACTCTTAGAGGACTTTGACTGTATGGATGTTTGGTCAATCCCTAAGTGGACCTACAAACCAAAAATCAGCCTGATTAGTGATTTATAGGCGTTGGATTAGACTTGTTTTCATGGGTTGATCTCAACTATGGGAATTTGAGCAGTATTTGAGGTACAAAAATGCAACACTTATAAATCACTAATCAGGCTGATTTTTGGTTTGTAGGTCTAGCATGAGATAGGACAAACATCTGTACATTCATAGTCCTGTAACAGTGTGCCATGTGGCTTATATTGTGTCCCTGTCATTTTATCTGTCATTTTAGATCTGTCAATGGAGCTCGATCATAAAAGAGAAAAAAAAAAAAAAAGCAAAACTCTTAGAGGACACAATATGAGCCAGGCACACTCTTAGAGGACTCTGACAGTATGGATGTTTGGTCAATCCCTAAGTGGACCTATGAACCGAAAATCAGCTTGATTAGTGATTTATAGGCATTGGATTGGACTTGTTTTCATGGGTTAATCTCTACTGTGGAATTTGAGCAGTATTTGACTTACAAAGGTCAATGCCTGGAAATCACTAATCAACCTGGTTTTTGGTTTTAAGGTAGACTTATGGCTAATTTTTTGTTGGGGTGATCTATATGGTGAGGAGATCATCCCCACCAAAAATCAGCCATCGATTCATCTTCTATGTGGATACGCCAACATGGGGGTCAAAAAAGGGGGTATAGGGGTCCCCAAGCCTGATCTTTTTTTTATTGTTGATTTGAAACTCATATTTGGGCTAATTTATCTTCCATGTGGGTACATTTATTTATTTTCCATGTGGGTCCATTGATTTATTTTCCATGTGGGCATATGAAAAAAATGTCAAATATAATAGTTACAAATCACCACTTAGATTGATTATTGGTGTGAAGCATGGCATACATTGTTAACGATGGTCGTATTCCGGGTGGTCCCACTACCTCTGATGTTCAAAGTGATCGATTACGTCATCGATGTAATGACATTTGGAGTGGCAAGGTTAGTATTTTATAAATTTTTTAGTAAGTTTTAAATTATTGTGTAATATGATTAGGAGTTATCTCTTATATTACAATAATTGATGTAGGTGATTATAGTGATTATCGGGCATGTTTTCATGGGAGATGGGTTGATAATTGGGGTGAGTTGTCACCCGCTCAGCTTGAGTTAGTAACACAAGCAGGTTTTGGTTATTACCATCATCTTCGATGGTATAACACTGATTTGATAGTTTGTGTTACTGTCTTGCTGAGTGTTTTTTGCCAAAGACATGTACATTCCATTTTCCTTTTGGAGAGATGTCCATTATACTAGAAGACGCTCTCCATTGTCTTGGTTTGAGTATTGTTGGTTATCCTCTGATTCTTCCTCCTTCTGAGAAGAATGAGGACTACACATCACTTTTGATACGTTTATTGGGTGTCCCGCCGGAGGATGAAGAAATATCAAAACATGGTCAAATTAAGCTTAGTTGGCTGCAACAAAGTTTTGTTGTATTGAAAGTAGGATTTTTCCGCGTCGTTGATTACGGAAACCCTAACTTCAATACATTTGTAATTTTTATCCGATTATCCTGCAAAATTGACAGATTTGTATAGGGATTCGTGTCGGATGTCGATCCGCACTCGGGATTAGTCGGATTAGCGCGAATAAGAACATAAAATAATCTTGATAATTATCGGAGTCACCGGAGAGAATTGGCCATGGGAATGGTGAGAGGTGGTTCGGCCTTAATGGACATGGGTCCAACAGAGGAAAGAGGAGGTGTACATCGCTTGTTGCTGCACATGGGGTGTGGTTCACCTAGAATAGAAATCACGACCTCTTGAAGACTGTTGAATACCAAGTGATGAGAGGGAGGAGCACGCTCTTGGGAGGTGTTGGCTGTGGAAGAAAGATGGGCTGCTGGAGGGTGAGGATGGATCTACCGGCGGCTGGTGCTGGTGGCAATGGAACTTCCGGCGGCTATGGTGAAGAATGTGGTGATAAAGTGGCCGGAGCACGGGCTTGCTGCAGCGGTGGAGAGGGGCAAGAGGGTGATTTGGTAAGTGGAGAAGTGATGCAGCAGTGAATATTGGTGGTGTTGGAGATCTGGATCGTGGACGGCTGGTGGTGAGAATGGAGGCAGCAAGGACTCCTCCACGTTGGTGTGCACGGTCTGCATCAAAGGATGTTGCAGGCATTGGTTTTTTGTAGCAACAGCAAGATCAGGCGGTGGAGAGCATGTAGGAAGTTGCTTGCTGTTGTTGGTCGCCGGTTTTAATGGCACTTGCCGGAAAGTGTAAGTTTCCGGCAGTGGAAAAGAAGCCAGATCCGTTAAGATCGAGCTTTGGAAGAGTGTAGCCCGATAGTGGAGTGGTTCTGAGGCTGTTTCGATGAGGTTGTAGGTTGGGTGTCGTGCTCCAATCGGTATGAGTGCCGGTTTCTTGGCCGGAGAAGGAGAACCAGTCCGGCAAGGACGGTGGTTGCTTGCTGGACTGTTGGTGGTTGTGCTGCTCGTTAAGAGAAAACGGGGAGGAAGATCTCCCCTTCTCCTTCTTCTTTTCTCTTCTTTTTTTTCTTTTTCTTTTTCTGGTTTTTTTTTTTTTTTTTTTTATCTTGGGTGGCTGCCTTGGAAGGCGGTAATGTGAAGAGAGGAGGCAGCACCGTTTGGTGAAGGTGCTGCCTTTTAGTGTGGTAAGGAGTAGCAGCAAGGTGTAGTGGTGGTGATGATGTGGAGGATCATGTGGCTGTGAGTTACCTTGGTGGATAAGAAAGAAAATCCAAGGAGTGGAGCGACTTGGCAGCCCGGTGATGATGGAGAAGCTGGTGGTGTAGAGGCATGGTTGGGGCGATGGCTGGAGATGTTGCAGGCAAAGGAATGTTGCTGTCCAATGGAGGGCGGTGTGCACAACAACAAGGGAAAATCTCGGAGAACCAGTGTTGTGGCAGTTGAAGGTAGCATTAATGGAGGAGGGTAGCACGTGGCTGGTGTTGCAAGTTGCAACACCAAAAATGGGAGAGAGTGCTTTTGGGTTTTTGATCGAGCGGAGAAGATGAGGACGGCTATGAAGGTTACGAGAGAGTGAAGGATGAGAGGAGACCTCTTTAGATAGGAGAAGATAGCTTATATATGGGAGCCGATCCTTCCTCTTATACTTTAGGGCGTCACTTTAAAGGTAGCTGTTGACCATGTGTCATAGAAGTGGGTCCCACCTTTATTCCCAGATTTCCTTCTCCTAGACCACCGTCCAACCAATGCTGCCATAGTTCTATGTCCAGCAACTTATTACAACATCTATGTTGCCATCCATATATATAAAAGTCTTTTTCACAAACCACTTTCCACTTGTCACATATGCATTCATTTCAATGCTTTGGAGAATCTTTTGAATGTGAAACTCTAACAACCGTCCAGCAACCTCTCCATTACTTGGGAAACTATCTCATGTGTCACCTTGTATGGCAGTCCATGCATTCACCAATTTTTTTTATCCTCTCAACTTCCTATTTTGGCGTAAAATTATTCTCCCTTGGACTTTTGGAAGTTTCTAAAGTAAAAACCTCCACATCAAAGTCATCCATCCTTTCTACTTTTGGTGAAACACCTTCCTCTTTTTGATTGAAACCACCTCACTCATTCTAATTTCATACTAGCAGCAATCACCATCCATTTGCTTTAGTAAATTGTTACAGTTGCGATCAACTGAAGATCTTTATGCCACCACCGGTCCAGCTCTTATACAACACCGCCACTAGTAGCTTTCTTGATATAATTTAAAATTTTGCCCTTATGTTTGAAATGTTGGATTGTCCCTTGCATTCTTGATTTATCCCAATCTAGTAACTTGGTCCAAAGCCCAACAACAAAATTGGCCCATCGCATGGCCCGCAAATTGGTCTATCACCTCTGTCAATATTGTGGTCCGCCATGGGGTCAAACATTGTTCTGATTTGAAATAACTTGCATGCTTTAATTACCGTCTTTTGTGATGCTTTGCTTATTTGCGGTCTCATCGCTTGGATCACGTGCCTTAGGTCCACGATCTTCATTGTACATGTCCTTTTGTTGGTCACTAGGCATTTATTTTGACCCACGACAAAAGCCCATAAACTTGCTGGCCCAAGTCCATTTCGTGGTCAATAATTTGCCAAATCATTTCTATCTTGCTGAAACCATCTCTACTCGAATTCTCAACCATCTGATTCTTTTCTCCTTTGTTGGCTCAATTCATTGGCTCTCATTGTTGCTGCGTTTATCATATGTCGGCCCACTATTTTGCCATGTCATCATGCCATGTCTTCAGTCTAGCGCTTGTAATAATTCATACTAATCCTTGCATGTGGTCTCCGCCAGCTCACTTGGATTCAATAGCAGGCTTTGGGTTTGAATTTTGACAAGCTTTAACACTTTCATTCTAGGCTTTAGTTGATCGTGAGTTCGCAAGTCTTGAGAATTGTCCAATCGGGTTTCCTACAATAACGAAAAGCGCGTAATGAGATTTAGTCAGAACGACTTTATATCTAGACTTCAAAAAATGTGTTTAATTCATGCAAATATACAATTTCGTCCAGAAAAGTGTATTCTACGCAACGGAAGAGACTCTTACGTAGAAAAATTGATAAATAGAGCAGTTTTACGTAAGAGAGTACGATAACACTTAGAGGATAATAGTGAAAAATACGCACTTTTAAGCGAATATCACGCATTACCTCCAAAGCCGACTCAATATCAGGTAATATTTATAATCATTAATGAATATAAAATAATAAATGAATGTCACACTCGTGCTTATATAAAATAATAGTGTTTCTTTATTGTAGATCGAGTGTCACACTCGTGCTTATTTATTAGCACTATGCGGAAATACTATGTTTTCCGATGGCAGCGGCAATAGAGTTTTAGCGAAATTATTGCATCTATTTGAGGACTTCAAAACAGCGGGCGAATATGCTTGGGGGGCTGCGGTCTTGGCATATTTGTATAGACACTTAGCATGTTTTTCTTTGAAGGAAAAAAAAAAGCCTTACTGGGTATATTGTCCTCCTTCAGGTAATTTGTTTTAAAATTTTTCAACCATTCATTTATTCTTCGATACATTTTTATTAATATATTTTAATCTTATTTATGAAGGTATGGGCACACGAGCATTTTCCATCTGTTGGGAGACCTATATCTAATCCGGAAGCACGTACGTTTCCACGATTCTTCAGATGGATGATGGGTAATAGAGTATATAATAGTGATCCTACCCATAGTGTGCCATTATATCGTCAAGAGTTAGACATGTTAACTCGAAATCACGTAAGTAAAATTTTAATGGTTAAAATTTTTATTAATTAAAAATTGTTAATCTAATTTTTTAAAATTTTTTATTTTTAGGTTATTTGGCTTCCCTATTATCCCATATCTGATGATGCTCTACCGATCTTACGGATGGCACGGGATGCTAGTCTTCATCGTGCATGTGTTATATATTTAGACATCGCTGAATTTCATCCGGCAGATCGATGTATGCGACAATTAGGCATGCACAAAATATTACAGTGCCTCCCTTATGTTGGTTGAGAGCAGGTAAAAAGACTAAGTTTGATATGTCGCGAGCGATATCAAATTGGATGAATAGGTTTGAGCAATTTCGAGCGGTCGGTGAAGTTTGCACTAACTTGCAAGGTAAACTGCAATAACATAATTGTTTGAAATTAGTATTTATTATTCTCAGATAGAATGTCTCACATAATTTGTATTGCAATTATCTGAGCAGATGAGAATTTTGAACAATGGTATGGTTGTCCTTGTATCTATAATGTGAGCATTCAATATCAGAAGCCAAAATATATGCCAAGGGGATACTCAGATGGCTTGCTTGATTGGTATAGGTCAACAAATGAATATGAGATAATTCACAGATCTATAAGTCTTTTTATTATATTTTAGAATTTAATATATTAATATAATATTTGGTTTATTTTTATAGGCAGCATATTTGTCAAATGTGATCACAGATCTACATCTTGAGCCTCCTGTTAGTGATCGCATTTCGATCTCTATTGAGAGATTGAGGCGGGACCCACCCCATGAATTTTTCCCACAGCATGTTGATCATCTTCCTCAGGCCCCTTTTGTCGTTGTACGACAGTTTCCTCCACATCATCATTCTCATCAAGGTAATCAAGAAGGTGGTGAGTGGGATGATGTGTTTGTGGATGATGATCAAGAAGGTAATGATCAAGAAGGTGATGATGATCCACAAGAAGGTGATGATGTTCAACATCAATCGACATGTGATGTAGGATCATCTTTTGCCATACATCATCCATTGACGCCGTCGCCTATTATACCTCCATCCCATGCGCCAATAGAACTATCTCAGGTTGAGCAAAGATTTCCACAGAGAGAGAGACTAATTAGAGGGGCATTAGAGTTATTAAAGGGTGGGAGGAGTAAGAAAGGTAAGAAGTGTAAGCCTTAGACTGTGGGGAGTTTTCTTTTGTATTTCTTATATTAATACTACATATGTTGGGTTTGTCAACTTTTATTATCATTTTCTTAATCACTTCATATTAGGTTTGAGCGTGTTTAAGGTGAGGTTCCCTCCACATTAGGATAGTTTCAAAATTTTATACCTCCATAAGACCAAATGTTGATAGATAACTCTGGTCCAACATAAGAACAAAGATCAATTGTTCATGTGGGCCACACATAATAACTAGAGTTGATAAATCATGTGGGTCCCACATGTTAATGCGGTGAATAAATTATGGACCCCACATAAGAACGTAAGTTAATGGACCATATGTGGGTCGTCCCAATTAATAGAGGGGCCTTGATAGATCATACATGTGCTATATGTCAACTGGGCACATACATCATAAGTGGGCCACATGTTAGGTGTGCTAAGCCCATTGGAGGTGAATGGTGAACTTTCAAAGTACATGTGTTTGTGAATTGAAAGAAAACAATTGGATTATCCTTTGGTGGTCTTGAAAGTGAAAGTTCTTCTTTTCCTTTGGTCATCCATTTCCCCTTGTTTAAATGATGTTTATTTAGATGGGATGAGTTGATTGGGGAATCCCCTCCTCTTTTGAGGGGTTAGATATGCCTTTGTTTGTATTTTGTGGGGTTTCCCCTTTCTTTAATGATACATACACTTACAAAAAAATGTTTGATCCAACATTTGCACATATTAGAAATAATCTGATAAGCTCACATATCTTACAATTGCAATTTGTTTTGAGGCTTAATAATGCACTAACTCAAATGTGCCGAAAAGTGATAAAAGAGATAGAGAGGGAAATCCTTGTATAATTGTAATACTATAGGATTTTACAAAAATTGTCTAAGGTTACAAAAATTGTCTAAACGGTTACAAAAATTATTTACAATTGCGTACAGTATGCATTATATTCCAATGTCACATTTTCCATTTCACTGTGTACCTAAGGATCAAAAGATCCATACTCCAAGTTGAAACTCCTCCACCTGCAAAGAAACCACTCCGACGCTCAAGTTAGATTATGTAGTGAAAAATAAGACTTTAGAAAAGATATTATACCTTTCATCGTAGTCATCTCTTCTGTAGGAAATATTTTTTTCCTCAAATGAGGCTTTATTCTCAAATTGGATTTGTATTGGATTTGTACAAGTTGATCGGTTATGTCCAATACCACCACAACGACTACAATGTAGTGGTCATACTTATCGAATGTCGGTGTTTCGTCGATTTACCTTAGGACGACCAGGACGACGTCGAGTCAATGGTGGTAATATTTGCATTGAACTCTCAAAAGGATTTTGCAATTGATATGGGCTTAGGATTCCTTTCATACAAGTTGCATAAACTTGTTGGTACCTTTCAACTAATAGTTCAGGAGGACAAAATTGATAAACATCTCATCTTTTGTATCTAATTGCAACTATAGCATGTGGACATGGAATCAAAGTGTCATGCCATTCTCCACATGTATAAGTCCTGTTATCTAAGTTTATCACTTCTTCTCTTGATTTTTCATGATCTTTAATCTCAAATTTTATGTTATCAATAGCCAAAATGGTCATAGTTCTTGATTTTTTTATTCTGCTATCAATTTTTTTATGAGCAGTTGGGACAAGTTGTGTTGTCCATTTTTTGTTTCTCTTCATTCTTTTTTCTATACATTTTATTATTTTACACTTAATTCCATCTAATAATCCTGTTATTGGTTTGGAACGCAGTTTCTTAATCCATGCATTAAAGGATTCTGCAAAATTAGATGTTAATATCTTATGTCTTGGAATAGGAGAATGAGCTGTTGCCCAATAACTTAAGTTGTGTGACTGTTAATTACCATTAACAATCCATTCAAAAAATTTTAAATTCTCATTTTTAATGGTTTGTAAAATATTTTCACAATCCATTAAATGATATGCTTTAGTTGTTCTCATTAATAACTTACAAAACATTGGTTCTTTATATCGTTTTTTAAAATTTTGTTCAAAATGTTTCATATAGAAAAAATGGTAATGTGAAGGAAAACGATTAGCAACAGCCTGTATAAGTCATTTTTGTCTATTAAAAATAAAAGATAGTTGAGAATCCACAGGTCTAATAGCCATTTCAAAACAATTTAAAAACCAATCCCAAGTATGTTTATCTTCAGCTTCAACTAATGCATATGCCAATGGAAAAGTACCACCATCAGGATCAACAGTAGTAGCTGCAAGCAAGATACCTTGATATTTTTCCTTTAAAAATGTACCATCTAATCCTACAATAAGTTTGTATCCATTTTTAAATCCATTAATATTTGCTTTAAAACAAATAAAAATTCATTCAAAATTTTTATTTTGGTTAGTTTTAAGAAAACAAAAATTACCAGGATTTGTTTCTAAAATGGTATGACAGTAATAATCCATACTCCTATAAGCCTCTATTATACAACCATGAATGTCTAATAGTGCTTTCTCTCGAGCTTTTCAAGCTTTGTTATAGGAGACTTCTACCCCATATTCGCGTTTCATGTCATTTATAATTTCTATTGGATTATAAAATTGGTTATCAGCTAAACGACCTTTAATTTTTTCTTTTATCCAATTAACAATTGCTTGAGGATGATCGACTGAATCACTCCTCCATAAGCATGTGTGGCTATTGTTAAAAGTTATAATACTAAACATGTCACTATTAGCCATTCTTTTAGCATATACACACCATGGGCAATTTGGATCATCACATGTAACTATAACTTTTTCTCTATTATTTATAACATATTTTACTGTAAAATTATCTTTTACTGCTAAATTTAAAATTGAAAGCCTAAATTGAATTACATTATCATAAACTTTACTAATATATATAGCATTCACATTAACATTTGTTGGTGATAAACAATATCCATAGGCTTGCGGATCATCATCTGTGTCTTTTTCTTCATCATCAACAAGATTTTCATTTTCATTTTCATTTTTATCATCTACAATCAAATCGTGGTCACCGGTTCAAAATTGATTTGATGAGTTAGGCTCACCTTGAACACTTGTGTGATTATAATTCGATTGATTTTCAAAAGTAATATTTTCAAGTGGTATTGGACAAACATAAAAAATTATATATGGAGAAGTTAAATTAATGTCAAATATATGTTGTAAAGATTGATTGTTAACAATGTCAATTATATGTTTTTTTGAACCAAATATAATAACTGACCGTAGGATAAAATTTTGCTGAATTTCACATTGCGTAACAATTTTCTCTCGAAATTCCGACAATGTGATCCCCGACAACTCGAATAACATCCGCTCAAATCCATCAACATATGTTTCCTCTTGTAGTTAGCCTCTATATCGACAAATAATCGCTCTTGCCGTCATTTCTAATTTTAAAAAAATAAAAAAATTGTAGCTAGTGAATTGTGCAAAATATGAGAGAATTAGAAGAGATTGAGTATAAGAGAATTTGAGATAACAATTGAGAGTTGGAGAGATTTAGAGAGAACAATTGAGCCAAGAGGAGTAGGAGTGAATTTAAATGCGGCCTTCCAATGGATACATTCCCTTCAACGGATACATTTTCAACGTTAAAAAAACGGTTAAAATGGGCTGTCGGATGTGGAAATGATTGACAAGGGTTATTAATTGTCGCTGAACCGTTCGGCGTGAGTTATAAACTGTCACCGAACGGTTTGACGTCTTTTTTTAAAAATTGCCAAACTATGTGGCGATATTTAACAGGATACGCCGAATGGTTTGGCGAGTTTTATTAGCTGACGCCGAACGGTTCGGCGACAGTTAATAACTCTCGCCATACGGTTTGGCGAATAGCGAGGGCAAAACTACCATTTTTCTATTTTCCTGAAGATACACCGAACGGTTCGGCGTCCTAGGTTTGTTTTGACAAATTTTAAAAAATATGGTTCTTTTTGAAAAATACCATTAAACTTAGGTTCATTTCGAAAATTTTCCGTAAACAAAATGATTATATTTGTTATCTATGAAAATATTATGTTATATACATTATATATATCGAATTTATTATATATATTTGATTTTTTTATCAGACGAATCAGATATCCGATATGTAAATCGAATTTGAATTTGAATATTGATTCAGAATATCCCTCAGATTTCTAATCCGATCGGATCTCAAATATTTTTTCAAATCACAAATGGATATCGGAATCAGATTCGGATCTCCCCCGTGTTATGTTATGAACAGTTAAAAAGCTTTAAAAATAATGGCTATTATTTTCTGGAAATTTTTGTGAAAAAATGGCTGCTATTTCCGTTATTTTCCGTTTTTGATAATTTGGAATTCTGAATTTCAGTGCCAATTTTTCCTTTATTTTCCATTTTTGCCCTGAACATTACAATTTGTTATAACGGCCATTATAACGGAAAAAATAGTACCGCCCCTAGTCCGTTATACCGTTATAACGGCCCCATTTAAACCTTGGGCTATAGCACTTAGATGTAAGACTTACATGGCTGGTGGTCAGCGACTGTCTGTCACAATAAGAGCCACGTGGCACATTTTTAAGGGACACTGACCGTATGGATGTCAGGTCAATCCTAGTTGGACCTACGAACCAAAAATCAACCTGATTAGTGATTTGTAAGCATTTGATTGTAGTCATTTTCATGGGTTGATTTTTACCGTAGAGTTTGAGCTTTATTTGGGGTACAAGATTGAAAGGTTTGAAATAACTAATCAGACTGATTTTCGGTTTGTTGGTCTACCTAGGGATTGGAAAAACATCTGTATGGTCATCATCCTATAAATATGTGCCACGTGGTCATATTGTGGGCGGTCAGTGCTTATAAGACCGTCGGCAGTCATACAAGATCTACTCCACTCAGACCTTTACGCTTAACCAAAAGGTATGCAAAAAAGCGCGCGAGCTTGTTCCCGTGCCCATAAATTCAAATCAAATTTCGCGGGAAAACCTCTTGATAGAAAACAAAAGACCCTACAATCTATATTATATATTTCCTCCTTATGACCGGTTCATTCTTCTTTCCCACCATTTTTCCCGCTCAACCTTCATCTCCATTCATCGACGAAGAAAATAAAACAAGTAATTAAAAAAAAAATTCCCCAAAAAGAAGATCGACTGAGAAGAAGAGGGAATGGGTATTCAAAGTCTTCTCAGATTCATGAAACCTTTTATCAAACCTATCCACATCAAAACATACGCCGGCAAGCGCGTAAAACCTCCTTCTACCCTTTTTGTTATTTATTTATTTTTTGTTTCATTCAACAAATTTTAATCATTTTTTTTCCATTAACAGGTTGGGATCGATGCGTATTCATGGCTTCACAAAGGCGGTGAGATTCCACTCAGCATACCAATTTCTACAATTTCTTTGATTTTTCCTGGGTTTTTGTTTGTTTGTTTGTTTGTTTTGTTTAGAAATTTAAAAAAAAAAACCGGAAATTTTGCAGCTTATTCATGCAGTTTGGAGCTCTGTCTCAACTCTGAGGGCGAAAAGAAATCACGTTATTTGCAGTACTTTATGCACAGAATCAATCTGCTTCGCCACCACAAAATTACCCCGGTTGTTGTTTTCGATGGTGGGAACATCCCATGTAAGTCCACCACGGAAGGCGAACGCCACAGGCAAGTGACCGCAAGAACTTTTTTTTTTCTTGGTCAGAATATCTTTTTTGCCTTCCTTTTCCCCCAATTTTTAGTGCTTGAATTGATATAAAGTTTTCTTTTAATATTGTTGTCAAGAAATATGTGATTTCTAATTTGGGTTTTGTTGATTTAGGAGACGAGAAGCTAATCTTGCTTTGGCAAGAGAAAAGCTTAATCAAGGCGACGTCAATGGTGCTGTTGAATTCTTCCAGGTAATTTCTTGTTAGTAGAGAAAATAATAGAGTGATTGCCCAAAATGGATACTTATGTCGGTTTGCTCAATCTACAAATATAAACATGGGAAACTTTGTGAATTGATCAAGTGTGCTGTTAATTTTCTAACATTCAAGTTTGATTCACTGAGTGCCCATTTCTGGTCATGGTCTACTTGAACCTTAGTCTATAGTTTTTCGTATTGGCCAAGTGAAATTCTTCTTTTGGTGGCTTGGCTTGATGACAGCTCATTCCCTAGTTGAGTTGCATGTGTCGTGCCAATTAAATAAAAATACTCAACCTATTCTTAGTCTTTTTATCCATATGATCATGATTTTATACACTTGTAAATATAGATATTTTCATTTTCTAAGGTATTGTCACAGAAGTTTGTTTCAAGGTCTTATCTGCGCACTGTTGTTTGAATTCAATCATCAAGCCATTCTATCTTTTAAGGATTCATTTCTAGCGTTTTTGTTTTTCTTTTCTTTGCAGAGAGCAGTGTGTATTACTCCATCCATGGCACATCAACTGATTCAGGTGTGCTTCCCACAATATCTATAATCCACTACTTGCTTCTTCTGCTACTCTGAATTCTATGAAGCTGTGGATTTCAGATTCTGAGGTCAGAGAGTGTTGAATTCATAGTCGCTCCTTATGAGGCTGATGCACAGTTGGCGTACTTGTCGAGCCTTGAAGCAGAACAAGGAGGAATCGCGGCCGTGATTACAGAGGATAGTGATTTGATGGCCTACGGTTGCCAAGCTGTAAGAAGTTCTGCGAAACTAGATATAGATAGATAGAGCTCTACCACTATCTCTTTGACAATCTTTTTCTATTTGATATTGAAGTTGTTGTTCTGCTCGATTTGCATGCTGGTTGTGGACAGATTATCTTTAAGATGGACCGATATGGAAATGGTGAAGAGATTGTGCTAGACAAGGTTTTCAATTCTGTGGCCAGTTCAACAAAAGAGCAAAATTCTATGGCTGGTGTACCTTCCTTCAAGAATTTTGATAAAGAATTGTTCACAGGTTACCTCATTACTCCACTTTGGCTATCTTACTATTGTATTTTATAACACCAATAAACCAACTTGTTCATCCTTTGACACTGCAGTCTAGGGCTCCTTGGTCCTTAGACGAGGAAACGATCCACTATGATCCCAAGTTCAATTAGTGACGACTAAACAAAAGAGGGCGATAGATCAGATGTTTATGATCACCAGTTGAGGTTGAATTGGTTTTTAGCAAAGGAGATATTGTAGGTCCCAATGTACCCTGCCCCTAAGGAGTGGTCCACCATGTCTTGAATGATGTATCAATGCTCACCTATATGACATATAAATAAGCATGCGACGGACCTATACGGTATATTACATTATGTAGTGATCCTGAGTGGAGCCCTCCAATCGGATGATCCGAACGTTCCAACTTGCACGATACGAACGAGTCACAGTAGGATCATGTCTTGGCCTTGGACGATGCCGTCTGAAACCTTAAACCATGTTAGCTATCCCCCATAAAGAAAAATAAAAGAAAAGTGCGTTTGTTAAATCTTGGCTTGTAGGCATCAACCAATCATAGTTAGTTTTCATGAGAAACATGTTTAAAACAGACATCTAATACTTTTTGCCAATAGTTAAGAAATATAGCTGATTCAAGTGAGGCGATATGGCTGCCAAACCCAAGACCCCTCTAGGACCCTCCAGGTGGCAATAACAACTTATGATCATGTCATAAGTCTCCGCTCTTGATGAGCTTGCTATTGTAGGCATCAAGCTGGCACCTCTCTAGCGAGGTGTGTATCATGACATGGCGTCTTGATACACTAGGGGGTGAACTGTTTTCATGGCCAGATGGTGCTCTGCATAGTTTAAAAAGGCGTTTGAGGCTTACGCCTCGAGGCGCGCCTCAAGGTACCATTCTGAGGCTTAAGCCTCAGTTCAGGGCGTAACTGAGGCTTAAGCCTCGGATTTCAATGGTAAAATTTAAAACCTTGAACCCCTTTTTTAAATTGTTTTTACTTTTTTCCATTCTTTTTCCCAAAATACCCTCCCTACTATTCATTTATGTTTAAAAAAAGGCCTAAAAGGCTTCATTTTGTTATCTAAATCTCTTTATTTTGGGAGAAACACTAAATCTAACCTAGTTTTTCCCATTTAGAATAGATTAAATGGGATGATGATGATAGTTGGGATGAAGAAGAATAGAAGATTGATGATTGTTGTAAAAGAATAGGATTTAGATTTGTGTTCTTGTTATTAGACTTTGTGTTTATATGTTGACTTGTTAGATTTTAGCTTTTATTACATTATAGACTTGCTCTACCTTTCGAACTCTATCTTGTAACTTACTTTGTTAGTAACTTAGTATTGATATTTTATTAGTAGACACTAGATAGTGGACTTAGCATAGTAACTAGTAACTACTTAGATTTGGTAATTTAGTTGTGTGCTTTATGTTTTTTAAGATTTGATATTAGCATTCATGCATTCAGCCAGTGTTACGACAGCGTCGCTCCTAAGGTAAAGGTATAGCCTCAATTACTTTTATTGCTTATTTAAGTTATTTTTTCACATGATATTTTGTTTCTCATTTTTGTAGAATTAATTATATTTTTTTTAGAATTTTTTTAAAAAAAATTGAGGCTTACGCCTCGGTACCGCCTCGAGGCTACGCCTCACCTTTTTGAGACAAAACACCTCAGTTCCTGAACTAGCCTTTTTAAACTTTGGTGCTCTGTCATAGTGCAACTGGTGCTTACATGACATATATTAGAGTATATATCGGTTAGATTAATATTAAAGAATATATTGTAATAAACTGTGTGAGATGCACCATATCATTATTGGTGTATCTCATCACATATTCTCTGGGTTGTCAAGATTAGGATGAAATCAATTAGGATAATATCTACTATGATTTAGGATTTTAGATTAGATCTATTAGGATTAGTTTCTATCTTTAGAATTTTGTAATGCTCTATATAAGAGCTTTGAGTAGATCAATGTAATCATCGAAGTTATCAATTAATCTTAAACTTCTACATGGTATTAGAGCCATTGTTCTTCTGAGAAAAAGCTCTCAATGTAATTATCGAAGTTATTAATTAATCTTAAACTTCTACATGGTATCAAAGCCATTGTTCTTCTGAGAACAAGCTCTCGATTTTGCGCCATATTCTGGCGTGCGACATTGCTACTGTCTGCTTGGTAATTGTTGCCCACCATCAACCGTTGAGCATCATCAATATTCATCATCCGCCGGATATCCCTAACCTCTCATCAAACGCTCATCAAAGCCCTTCAATCTCATCTGTCTTCAATAGCTTTTGGGAAGAAATCATGATTAACTTGATCTAGTGGGCCACCGGCTTCGACAGACTCCAAGATGAGTTGGATGTGACAGTGATGGACTTCACAGACAAGCAATGACCACTTTCAAGCACACGAATAAACATTTTGGCCATTCATCATGTTTACTTAATGAAGGTCAAGGGAACATATTTCTTGTAACCAATCACATGTTCCTTCTTCAAAGGGACATGCGATTGCGGGAGGGTATTAGAGCATAAATCCGGTTAGATTAGTATTAAAGAGTATATTGCAATAAATTGTGTGAGATGCACCATATCATTATTGGGGTATCTCATCACATATTCTCCGGGTTTTCAAGATTAGGACGAAATCAATTAGGATAATATCTACTATGATTTAGGATCTTAGATTAGAGATGTTAGGATTAGTTTCTATCTTTAGACGTTTTTAATGCTCAATATAAGAGCTTTGAGTAGGTCAATGTAATTACCGAAGTTATCAATTAATCTTAAACTTCTACAGCATACTTGAAATGCAATATCCATTATCTAAAAGAAAAATCCTTTTCTTTCCTTCCTTTTTCTTATTTGTTTAACCTGTTGCTCCAAACTTTTATTATTATCTTCTGTGGCCCCTAACTCATTATAACAATGTCACAGGCATGTGTGTCTTAGCTGGCTGTGATTTCCTTCCATCAGTTCCAGGAATTGGGATTAAACGAGCTTATTCTTTGGTTTCCAAGTATAAGAACTTAGACAGGGTAAGTCCACACTTCTGAGTTTTGATTGTAACCAAGATGATAGATTGAATCCTATAAATGCTCTTTGATTATTTTTATTCATGTTTATTATATGGAACTAGCCAAGTGGCTCTAAATAATGAGTAAACTCGGAAGATGTGTAAGTGAGAATATAATGTAAGCTTTTTCTGGATTTGGCTTTCTACTAAGCTTGTAATGAACTCATATTAGTTTTGTGAGATGGTTTAATAACAGCCATATAATTGAAAACCAAATAATGATTTTAGGCCATTTTTCATATTCATGTATTACATTGAATACATTACCATCTCAATCAGAAGCTTGTTTAACTTCAAGTACCACAGCAAATCAAGGGCTTCTCAGATCTCAAACCTTTCCCATGGATCAATTCTTTACATATGCTTGTCTTTCATAGTCAATAATCTACACCTTTTCTATGTGATCAGTCCTGACGTCCTGTGTAATTATTGTCTGGTCAAGCACAAAAGATGACCAAGCCTGACTTTGGACTTGGCCGTAGCCAATTTTATATAGCTTATCCAATTGGGTCAAAATTACTCTATGAAATCATGTTATCTTGAATGCATGTATTTTGGTGTGAGACATGGATGTTATATGTTTTCTGATTTTATTTAGTGGAGGATATGTGGATTCTAGGGGCATGACTGGTTTAACTATTAATAAATTTTCAGAAGAGAAAATAAAGGATATCATAAGAATTATTTACAATATCCTATATAATTGACAATCTGAAAAATTTGATACAGCAGCAGACATTAAAACTGGATAGAGAAGATGATATTGAGATATATAACTATACAAATCCACTTAATATTACTTACCATATGTTATTCAGTAATACCTTTTAAAACCGATATTAGTGGTGGTAAAGACGTACATCGATTTTGAGAGTTTATTGATTTTGAAAGTTAAAGGGACATTTTGGCAATTTTTTTCTCTGAACCTCTCTTTGAGGAAAATGAATTTGTTGGAAGAATGCATGTATTGTCAATAAACCTCCCCTAATCGAGGACAATGCATGATTCTGGGCGTGCTGCTTATCCTTCTTATCCCTCCAAGCCATAGAATAGATGAACTTTTATCCTAGATTTAGCCTACTGATTCTATCCCAATCCTGCACCTAAAAATCCTTTAACTCTTGCACCATCCATCATCTCCCTTTGAAAAATTTTCCCTCAAAACCAATACTAAAGTGGTTTCTAACAAAAAAATATGAAGAAAAAGAAAAAACTAAAGGGGTTTCTGAGAAGTCAATATCAATTATTGAACTTGAGAGGTTGTTGGGTTTGTATAAGCAAATGAACATGGTGACCACTTTTTTTAATCAGTTCTGAGAGTATGTTTGCTTTGACAGGATTGATTTTGGAAGGCACTATTGTATATGCGATCCATATACATAAATCATATATCTCATACCAGTACCACTAATGTAGTGCCATTATACATTATAGCAGAAGTTTATTTAACTAGCTGTGCTCTTGCCAGCTGGACATGGTATCCATAGAGCACATATTTATCAGGAGAAAAATGGCATTGTTCTTTTGATTGCTAGATAACTTTGTCATCATGCAAAAGCTGAATTGACAATCAAGATAGAACTCTCAAGTCTTAACTCATAAAGTTGTGTCTTTGCTTCTAAAATACCTATCTGGCACCTCATGTATACTTCATTACAAGGATAATTTAGTCTTTTCCCGATTGTGCTTCCAAGGCGTATTGGGTGAAATGTTCTTTAAGGTTTAAATGATCCACAGGAAGGCACCTTGTTATAAAGGACTGGTATTTATTGATTTCATTTATATTGGTGGCGTCTATACAGGTAGTGTCTGTATTAAAGTTTGAGAAGGGCAATCAAATGCCTGACGATTATGCGCAGTCTTTTAGAGAAGCAGTTGCAGTTTTTCATCATGCTCGAATGTATGTGAAAATCCTTCCACTTAACAACCAAATCTAATATTTAATTATCTACCGATTTCTTACTGGATTTCCTCTGTTCTATGTAGATTTGATGCTGGCACTAAAACTATCAAACCCATAAAACCTCTGCCGGAAGTGCTTCTGCAGTCTCTCGATGGAGATCTGGATTTTCTGGGACCGTATCCTTTTTTTTTTAAAGTTTATTTTAAATTATGTTCTACAACAAGAATTCGTTATTTTCACCCAATTACACCTTTTTTTTAATTAGAAACACAGCCTTTTAATTTTGATCCTTTTGTTGGAATAAGGCACCATTAATGATGATGATATATATCAAAAAAAAAATTCACACTAAAGAACAAAAAGGTCCTTTGGATATTGACAAGCTTTAGATGCTATGTTTTGTCACCTTTGATATCAAAGAATTGAGTATGACTTATGTTATGTGACAGATAGCATACTTGTGGCCAATTTGGTAATATCAAGATACCAGAGACAGATCTTTATGTTTCCTTGAGACCATGGATGCTATTCTTTGCATTCGAAGAGCTCTACTAACATTTCCATTGGGAAGGCTACCATGAAATTATTATGCTGCTATTTCCCGAATGGTGTCGAAGAGGCCCTTTTCCTTAAACCAATGATACATGAACTTAGAGAAATCCCTCCATCAATAGCAACTGCCATTGCTGAAGGTCACTTGGATCCCATTACCATGGAAGCCTTTGATCACATCTCCAAAGTCGAAAGTCATCTGGATCCAATCATCATTCAAACTTCTGATCACTTCCCGAGTGCTGAGGCCCAGGTGTTGTCTTCCGAAGAGAGCTGCTTCACCGTTTTTTCTTCTTGTGAAACCACAGAAGAAAAGATCACAGGCAAAGACAATTTACACCATATATGAATTACTACAAAAGCTGTTGCAAAGTACAATTATAGAACACTTGTGCACACGTGCGACTTTGCTGCCACCATGATTTTTATGACTGGTGAAGTTGCCATCACAGTTATGTGAATATTATTACTAGTAGGTTTGATATCTTACATAGGAGTAGTGTTGGTAACTCCTCGAATTCAAAATGCCTTGGCTTTGTGTTTGTGCATTTTTTTATACCGCTTGTGTGCGACAGTCAAAACTCATTTTCACAATATTATGGTCATGGGCAGTTATGGAGCAGAAGCCAACTTTGGACGAGAGAAAGTACTTGAACGAGGCAATTGCACTTGAGAAGTTAATTGTGCCTCTGGAACTCCCCCAGAAATCTGACAACATAGTTGAAAGAAGAGAGTTTCCTGACAACAATCCATTCAAGAAAAGAAAACTTGATGACGACGTTCATTTGGATCAGAGACAAAGCACTACCGAACAAGTTTCTGTGGTGACGGATGATGAAAAGTTAGGTGAAATCTTGTGTGTGACCTCAGAGTCTCAGGAGAGTGTAGAATCTAAGCCTGCTAAGAAAATTGCTATTACTAAAGTGGTACGGAAAAATGAGATGAAATTGCAATGTAAGAATAGTTGCAAGAGTTCAGAGAGTAGCAAAAGCAGTATTCTTAATTTCTTTACTCGTTTGTAATTTTTTTTATATTAAATAATTCCCCTTTTTTTGGGTTGGGTTAACTTCACTATAAGCTCAGCTTAAACATTTTTTTCCCTCTGTGTACATCCATACAATGGAAACTCATTATAACTTGTACTACCACCATGAAGAGCAGGTAAGTAGAATTGTATTGGAAGCAACTTGCTGAACTAGGTCCTTTATAGAGGAAGATAAAGGGATCTCAAATCTCAGCTTCTCATGGATGAGTTGTAGCAGTTATTTTGATCAATCAGGACTAGAACAGCCATTGGAGATTGATGGATAAGTTTGAATTGTAACTTATGTGCAGGTAAAATGTCTACTGGGTAGAGGTTGGTGGCTATTCTTCAATGGCCATTGGATCCCTTTAGATCATTTTCTGATGGATATTGAGAATGGGACCCAGCAACTCCTGTTCCTAATTACTATTTGATGGGTATCATAATATCTCAATGTTTGTGCTATTGTGATTGAAAACCAAAGGTGATATTGACAATCACTGTACAGAATAACTCTGATTTAAGTTCAATACAAAACTAAAAGCTTGTATGAAGTGTCTATAAAGCTAATCCAAAACATCTAACATCAAATTGCCAATTAGACTTTCCTAAGCATGTCAACAATCACACTTCTGGGCTGCCAAATAATTATAAACGACACTGTAAGAAAAAGTTGACTGATCGGATGGCTAAGATCAATCAAAGGTGATAACCATTGGGCTATGGGCCCATACAAGAAACTGGCCAATCTTTTGGACATCCTGATCCATAGACATGATAAAAAATGCAGCTAGCCCTGTAGTGTGACCACAGATAAGTTTTTTAGAAAAGGATTTGGTCCATTTGGAAGCCAAAAAGTGTTGAATCAGAAAACTTTTATGAACATTTGTGGGGAAAAATTGTTTCTAGAAAACTTTACTGAAGGCAACCACCATACAGGGCCAAGTTTATACAAACTTCTAATTTGTATAAGACTTGCACAACATATATATCACAGCGGATAAAATTGAAAGCTGAAGGAGAGAGCCAAAGCCGTTGTTGAAGAAAATGCATTCTGCGTCGATGCTTCGACGCTTTTGCTGTTACAGTGGAGCTTCTTCGTCTCTGAAACCAACAACTAAGAAGAAGCAGCTCGTATTCCTGGGCTCTCCTCAGGTGCTCCTCTCTCTCACGTCTCCCTTTCTCTCTCTCTCTCTCCTCCGCCTTTTAATCTTAACGACTACAATGCAGGTCTCTGCATCTGTTCTCGACGCCCTTTTCAATGCATCTACAGCGCCTGAATCAATGTTTCAGGTATTGGGTTTTCTTCCCCTTTGGAAAAACAATCTGGGTATTTGATGAAATGTGTTTTCTACTTTTCTCCCATTTTATTTTGTTTTTGGGAAATTGGGTTCAGATTGTTTTTCATAAGTTCTTAATGGACACTTTACAATTTCTGTTGCAGTTTAGAGATTTGAATTCATCTGGGTATCTCAAATGAAATGGGTTGTCTCCAATATTCTTTTGTGCTTTTGGTAATTGGGTTTGGATTGTTTGGGTTTTCAACAAAGTCTGTTAAAGCTTATAAATTTGAATGTACCCTTCTCTTCTTTGACATTTCAAGATCGCAGACAACATTTTTTACATAGAATAGTCAGGGGACTTTGTTCAATATTGGAGCTATTATTATGGCGCTTGAATGTTCTCAGTAATTAAGTAAGAATTATTGTTTATAATCAGTGTAATTGTCTTAATGCTTTTGAAGTAGTAGATGAGCTTAGAGAGTAAGAATGCATGAAAATTGGATTACTAAATGATTTAGTTCAGGTTGCAGCAATTGTCACGCAGCCCCCCTCAGGAAGAGATCGAGGGAGAAAGGTGATGCCTTCCCCGGTTGCACAGCATGCTCTAGACAGAGGTTTCCCATCTGATCTAATTTTCACACCCGAAAGAGCTGGGGAGGTAGGATGTTGGCCATTTGTTGAATCTCTTGCTTTGCTGGTACTAAGGGATATTATTAATTGTGAAAGTAACTTGCTCTCTCTTTACTTTCATTTCTTCCGAAAAGTCAAATTTGTTACTGATTCATCATATGTCATGTAGCACTGAAGAATTATCTGCTCCTTGAAGGCACTCCTACCCTATATCATGTTGGTTCCATGTTCTTACTGAGTCTCTGGAGCACCTCGTTCCAATGAGTTTGCTGCTCATTTTAGATAATTGTTTATAGTAATTACCGGTAGTCAGATTATCTACTTGTGTAGAATACAGTTATCTATCTGTAGCATATCATATAGTAATATTTGGTACTAGCACTTAGCTTGCTTACAACATAGCAAAGTGTTGTGCATATGTTCATGTAACTTTGAACATATATAATATTAGATTGGATCCCGAGATAAGGGTTTATATTCTCATCTTCATTGAACTCTGTTTCCTTGTCGCTGTTCCATCCACAATCTAATCTACAAACCATTTATTGAATTTTTGGAAAGCGGTGTCATGAATCTTTCCTGCTTGGTTATCAGACCTTCGCCACAAGATCTAGTGATTTTTGAGATTGATGTGAATCATTCACTTCTGCTTGCACCATGTGTGGATTCTCACATAATCTGGATTATCTACTAGGTGCAAATTGTGACTTCAAAGTTCTTTTGTCACTTGGTTTATCCCTAGGGAGGTGGTGGATTTTTTTAGGTGAAACTTGTATACAGAAAACGTGAAACCACATATTGTGGCACACATTTTATTCTCTGGACTCCTGTTGAGTTGTTTCTACCCTCTATTTGCTACCTGTCATTCTCTAGTTCCCTTATGTCATTTGTCAATGCTTTTATCAGAATAATCCTATGTACTGTGCACAGGCAGAAGTTATATGGTGAGGTTTCCACTTCATTTGTGGGATGCTCATGCCCAATGTTAACATGGCGGTAGTTTGATGTGTAGTTGCGTATTCCATGCTTGTGGTTCACCATTGGCCTATCAAGTGTGCTACCAAACTTGTTTTTATGAATTTATATCCTCTAGTTTGAGTGGCAATGTACAGTTTGGTATATAAAGTTCTTGTATGCCTACACATTGTTTTTATTTTATTATTATCTTTTCCATATATGTTATACACAGGGTGATATATCAAGTTAATATGTTGTGCATCTTCACGTGTTTTCGAAATTCATTATTGTATTCCACCTGTCTAATCATCTAAGACTAATACATTGAAACTTGTAACACCTCTTTGTTTTTTGCATGTATTGCCAAGTCCCATGAAGTAGTTGGAGTTGTAAAGAGCTTTTTGAATGTTTTGTTTATCTTGGTAGGAAATAGAATGTACATATGAAGAGTTTCTAATGCTGTGTTATTTATCATGCAGGAAATGTTCTTGTCCAATCTGAGAGCTTTGCAGCCAGAACTTTGCATTACAGCAGCATATGGAAATATTTTACCCAGCAAGTTTCTCAAGATTCCACCACTTGGTGAGTCAGTAATTTACTGATGTAGTGTCTTTTTGTAAAAATAGAGTGCAAAAGAGAAGCTGAGATTTCTGTATTACTTTGAAATGAACTCTACTCACATTATACATTAGCTACAATTCTCTTAAAAGCATGTCTTCTTTCACCATGCACGTTATCATCTAAGTGAAATGAATGCCAATATAAAAACTATACTAATATCAAATGCTGTGTGTTTGATCTTATTTTTTTGTGTACGCACCTTGTATCTTGTGCATGACACCAATAAGGCACGCACTAATTTTGTATATACTTCACGGTTGCTGCTTGACCATAGAATGTACAGAATGGGATTCACATATTTCTATTAGTCTGGATATGATCTGATTTTGTAAGGACACAACACTTTTAGGGTTTTTGCTGTGTCGGACACATCGACACACGGTCGGACACGTGTGTTGACACATCCCCACACACATCCTGACACATAAGACAATGTCACCCTTTATTTTAATAATTTTTTATTAAATAAGTGATTTCTAAAAGATGGTTGGTGTGTTCCATGCTCCATACAGTATTTTGTTAAGTTGTTAAACACAACTATAGTTGTTTGATAGTCTTCCCTAATTCTACTTATACTTATTATGTTATTCGATAACTCTGTAGTGTATAGAAATGTTATTGTTTTTTTTTTTATACTTTTCCATATATTTCTTTCCTTATTTTAATTTAAAAACTTGTGATTTACATATAATTAAAATATTATATTATATTACATGTTTACTGACATGTTTATGTTTCGAGCTTCATAAAGGTGCCTTGTCGGACACCTCGTATCTGTGTCGTACACTGACACATGTCTCCGTGCCATTGTGACATAGGATCTGAAGGATTATTCTAAGATCTGCTGCACTGATTACGACAAAAACATTCTGCATACTTATTGCTCCATGTTGATGATACCAAAAAATTGTTGTTGCTTCTCTTAAATTCTGTCTAAAACCAAATAACTAAAGTAAACAAAGAAAATAAAAGGACCTCAACCGCAGTCATGTCTTTTACCTTTTCACTTTATAGGACCTTGCTCAAGTCCTTGATATCTTTTGACTGATGATGAATTGATCTAGCAGCACCTTTTGTTTTTTGATAGACTGTTGTCGAATTGACACTTATAGATGTCATGTAACCTCCTAATGAAGTCCATCACTCGTTCATCTTCTGCCACATATCAATTATCAATTCAGCATGATCATCATGTGCCAAATATCTACCATGCTTATGGTAAAGTCTCTCCCAACTGTTCATGGTGGATAGGCTTGTTTGAGGTCTCATTCGGCTTAGGCTCTTATAGGTGTACATTCTGGTTCAAAGGAAAGGTTAGAAATAAGCACTATGGATTATGGGCTTGTATTTGTGTGGGTAATGTTTTCTGCCTGTATTCTCTCTCATCTTAGTGAATGCATTAATCAAGGAAAACTGGAAAAGAAATATGCTCAAGTTTCAAATTTCTCTCTCTGCATGATGGATTCCAGATATTTTAATCAAGAATCTGCGATTTTCATATTTGAACTTTTTCCTGTTCAAACTTAATTTTACAGGGACAGTTAATATACATCCAAGTTTGTTGCCTCTGTACCGTGGTGCTGCTCCTGTTCAAAGAGCATTGCAGGTTTGTCCTTCAAGGATTATTCACCAATAATATATCCATGATTTTGAATGCTTATTGCATTTTTCATTTTCTGGATAGGATGGTGTTAAAGAAACAGGAGTATCACTTGTGTACACAGTTCGTGCACTGGATGCTGGACCCATCATTGCCTGTGAAAAATTTGAAGTTGATGATCATGTTAAGGTATACATAGAACCTTGTTTGAAAATAATTAGTTCAATCATTATCTAGATTCTAGAATATATACCCTGGAGTGGATAATTAAGTTTCTCCAGTCCGTCTATTTTTGTACTGGGCCCCACTCAAGAGGGTAGAGTAATATAATGATGTTCTATATGAATGGTCTATTGAGGATGGTGGATCTCAAAGTCCATCATATGGCATCTCATTATATAATATTGTAACATTAACACCGCAATTGGTCTGTGTAGCTCCATCAGTGAATGCAGAAGATTTTCTTCTTTTGGTCTACATTAGACACCTAAACATTCAGCTTTTGTCTCTGACTCAAATTCCATCTTAAGAATGCTGTATTTTTTTTGATACGTTCTTAAGAATGCTGTATTGATCTAAGAATTAAGAGACATTAGAACTTTTTCATTATTTTCTCCATGTACACTTTAATTAAATGTTTCACTTCTCTTGTGTTTTTTTTATAATCAATATTTTTGGATGGTCTACACACAGGCACCAGAATTACTTTCATTATTATTTGACCAAGGTATGTATCTCTTTTTGACTAAGGTATACATTTTCTCAACATAATTTATTATCAACTTCATATCTAGGCCCCTAAAAATCACGTGGTTTATGTCTTGTTTTACTTGATGATGCCATAAATCTTGAGTTGTGCTTGAGAAATTATACATTTTGCTTCTTGTACTGCTTCCAAAGGAGTTGATGGATGTTCATTTCACAATCTGGTCCCCTTCGGAACTGGTAGTGCTTTTTTGGACTATGAGGGGAGAATTGTCTTTGTATTCTCAGGTCATGTAGTAGAGTGGGACTCCAACTAGACCAAGTCTCTTGCTCTTCTTCAAGGCTTGATATTAGCTAAGGGTATCAACTTATGTAAAATAGTGTTGAAGGAGATTCAAGCAACACTATTTGGTGGTCTTCACGAAAGAAGGGTACTTGGAGAATCTTCCATATCATCAAAGAGTTATAGTGGCACGATTCTTGAACGTCTTGTTCTCTGGTGTGCCAAGATCAGCTAATGATGTGGCAGATCAGACAGCTAGGGAGCTGTTAGTAGAGATTGCCTTGGAATCATCTCTCCTTTGTACCTCTCTTTTATTTTCCATCCTTTGTTCTCACTTGTACCACTTTTTTCATTAATATTTTATTTGTTATTGGCTTCAAAAACTAAAAAAGGAAAATGAAGAAAGTTACTATTGTAATCGTGTCTTAATTCAATAGAATTAACTAGTTTACCATATAATGTGCCTGGGATGGTTATCAATTAGCTATAATTTTGATAAACTAATCCAGTTGTGTGCATATTAAACTTTCAACAGACACCTATGTGTATAGATGATTAAATTAAAGTGCCAGATTGAAGATTTAAGTCATTTTTTTAAAGCCATTCATACTTATAAGTTTTTGGTCATTTGTATTTTTATGTTCTTAAGACTTCTTCTACATCTTAGTTGCATGAAACGGGAGTGAGTGTGGGAGCGGGAGCGAGAGCGAGGAAGCGGATGTTATAAAGAAGCCCTTGGTTTTGGAACGCTTGGGAAGTGTCTATACATATGCAAGAAAAATTTTGAAGCGGCGGGATTTTTGAAGCAGCTTTCATGCGCCAATGATTGCCACATATACTGATGGTTACTTTTTAAAACCAAAGTCTCAACCATGGGTATATGTGGAGTGCGATCATTGGGCACATGATTGCTGCTTCAAAAATGCCGCCGCTTCAAAAAGTTTCTCTACATATACATATATAAATGTATAAATACATACAAAGAATTAAATTATTTTAACGAAATATACATATTCATATTATTTGTCATTGGTCCAAAAGACTCCAAATAATTTGATAAATTAGTGATTGATTAATTCTTTTTGAAGTTTATAATGTTATTTTTTGTGGTAGAATACTTTACCTTATAAATTCTTAAGTTCTTCACACCATAAGAGATTCGTTGAGCTTTGTTTTTGAAATTTTCTGTCAAATGCTTCTTGTTTAGCGACTCAAGAGTCCATCTCAAACCAGTTCGGGTTTCTGTTAATTTAGAACCCCAACTCCATAGAACTCCCAAGTTAGAAGTGCGGAAGCATCACCCTTCATATGAGTTTCCTGCAAATAAGTACCACATTAGGTACAATTCATCAGCAAGTAGTTGTATTATTATTATTATTATTATTATTATTATTATTATTGTTATTGTTATTGTTATTGTTATTGTTATTGTTATTGCATCTTGTAATCATTGTCGACCCATTTGTTTATCATGGAAGAAACTTCTTTCACATTTAGAGATTCAACACATGCTCTATCGAGGCTGTGCTGTATTCGTGGATTTCCATGGTCTGTTGCACCAGTATCTATAATCCAAGAAGATTAAGATACAGGTTGGACAGTGGCATTCAAAGCGGATCTGGTAGTACTTGGAACTGAAGTGGGAGCTCTAGAAGAGAGGCCCTCCAATGCATCGATGCCTTTTTTTTAGATAAATAGATCTAAGCATTGCCTTTTGATAAATAGATCTAAGCATTGCCTAGGTAAGCGTCCCATAGTAAGAGTAGTTATGAACCTCGTAGAGAATCCCTATAGAATGGTGAAGGGAGGGCCCCCATTGGTAGAAAAAAAAACCCACAACTCCTCGGCGTTATCTTGCACTTGGAATAAGAAGTAGAAGAAGGAATAAATATAAGGATAGTTTTATTCTTTGCTGCGTAGTAAGTGGGAAAATATTGAAAATCAAATATGTTTCTTCGTCTTTACAAATGTAAAAAAGATAGGAAAGGAATGATGAGTGATCAACGGGAATTTCTTTTTTGTTATCATAGGCCTCCATTACTCCATCCATATGTTGTAAGTTGCTGATGCATCAGCTTCTAGAGGTCATAATCCTTTGTTGTTATCTAATTGGGGAGTCATCAATGGATTTGGAGAGCTCTTTCTGAGATTTACATGGTTTAAACTATAGTACCCATTAGTGGTTTTTCTCTATCATCTATAACTTCTCGAGTCTCTAAATCTTGAAACCTTCATTGAAATGTCACACTTTATCATAAAGTGCATCCATTAAACAGGTCTTCATCATTATATGCTTTTTGAATTATATTTGTGCTCTGGACACCATATTGATCTGGTGAATAATTGTTGATGAAAGATCTCTCTCGAATTATGTAGGATCTAAACTTCTAATCCATGAACTTCCCTCGATATTTGATGGATCTGCAAGGATAAAAGCCCAAGCCCAAGATGACTCTAAATCTACTTTGGCTTCTAAGGTATAGCTTATTTTACACGTGACATGAGAGCTAATAGAGTTTCTGCAATGCTTTCTTTATTACATCTCTTTTTAATTTTGCGTAGCACAGTTGTTCTCTTTCGAGCATGGAATTTATTTTTCTTTCAAGCATGAAATCCATGTTGCATGATGACTAATAAGCACGCAACTACAGTAGAAAAAAGACTAAATCAATTGGTGTCTAGGTAGGTTTTATACATTAGACATTAGAAGGCATCGCCTATTCTTGTTGTGTGGTAGTGGACATAGGACTGGTGTGAAAATATTAATTTTATTATGATACATTGATATGTACTACCTCATAGTACATGATGAACAATCAATGCTTCATATATATGTAGGCATTTATTTTTAGGAGCCATTTGGCAACACCCAAAAAAAGTTGTTTTTTGCTTCCAAAAGCAAAAAAAAGCAAGTAAGTTACTTTAGATGTCATTTAAGAAGTTTATTTTAAGAAGCCAAAATGTTGCTTTTGAGAGTAGCCAAATTTGCTTTTTGAATAAGTAAAAGTAGAAGCAAATTGTATTGGTTCAATATAAGCACATGAAAATTTAAGTGAAACTTTCGTAATACCATGTTTGCCTCTCTAATCCTTCAAGACAAATTAGAAATGACTACTTCAACCTTTTTAATGACAAAATTATCCCTCTCAGCCTTTAATGCAAATTATAATGACCAGTTCATCCTTCTATACATAAGTTACTTTTTGTCATTTCTCACAAACTTTTGATTTCAGATCCTTGCTTTTAAAATCTGCAACTTAGTTTAGAAGTTACTTTTTGCTTCAACTGTTTTGCCAAACGGGGTTTTAATTATATGAGACATTGAAGGACAAATCTAGTTTGCAACCATTTGCAGACTTAAAAGTATGCAAACATGGCATCCACCATTGAATGCTCATTGAAAAACGTGTTCTTAATTTATAAAATATATATTTTTAAAAACATTGAATTAACACATTTTTCAAGGGACATCCAACTGTACTGACAATGTTTGCATACTTTTAAGTCTGCAAATGGTTGCAGACTAGATTTGTCCGACATTGAATACATTGAAAATTACCTTACCATCCTCATTTTGAAATTCATAATCAAAGGATAGCCAAATTCAATCATCTAAAGTCACCAAATTAGCACCTTTTTTTGGAAATAGGACAAACTTTCCTCATTCCTTATCTTCCCTAACTAATTGAAGATAACCTTCTCCCCAAATCCCTCATCTTTTCTCTTCCCATCCTATAAAAATCCTCCATTGTCTTCCAAATCCCTAAGAAACTTCCATATTTAAATGCCAACTTGTTCAATTCAATTTTTGTCTAAAACCATTTCTGCTGGAATCCTAGTAACTTAAAATCTTAAAGGACTCAAGAAAACAAAAGAAATGAAAAACAATAAGATAAAAAACCCACTAAGGATTTTATGTTCTTAATTGAGGTGTAATGATAATTAATATGGCTCAAAGTATCGGGTGATACCGAAACGTTTCGCCCATATTGTTTCGGTATCGTCCTAGGGCATGACAAGCTTGGCTACATGAAGTTTCGTCTGAAACCGAACAATACTTCATCTTATGTGTAAATTTGCGCAAAAATTTTGTTTCGGTTTCACACAGTTTCTTCTGAAGCTGAATGATACTTCTGATATATTTCGGTATATCGCCCATGAATGATACGGTGGACTTTGAATCATGATAATTAAGCAAGAGTTTCAAGCTTATGTTAGGGCATTTCTTGGAAGTGATGTATAGAATTTACACTCGGGTGCAATGATAAGTGAGCAAGGTTTAGCTAGGGTGCCCTCTAGACAGGAGACATTGCATCGATGCCTAGTTGTGGTGAGAAGCAGGCAAGGGTTCTTGCACCAAGCTAGAAGAGTGGTAAAAAAGCTAATCTAAGAAAATAGGTTTCTTTTAGCCACTTGGAACATACAGACTTAGTCAGGTGAGGAGAGGGAGTTGGTAGATATGTTGAGAAGAAGAGTTAACGTAGTTTTTTTTCCCCAAAAGATAATAGAAAGGAGCGAAAGCTTGAATGGTTGGGGATGACTACAAGCTTTGATGCAAAGGAAAGAGCAAAACTGAAAATAAGCATGTCAGGAAAGAAAGTAGAGCATATTAGAGGGTGCATGGAGAACAAGGGTTTGGAGAAAGAAATGAGATAGGTGATATAATATTAAAGTTAAGATAGAAAGTAGAGGATATTAGAGGGTGCATGGAGAACAAGGGTTTGGAGCTATGTAACAAGGACATTGACACGGGTGTCAGTGTTCGACACGGCAAAATAAAAAAATACGATACGTAGACACGTCCGTACATATATTAATTATAATATATTAATACATATGAATGCTTAAAATTATTAATAAAATAACAAAAAATAGAAAATAAAGCAGACAATATATATTAGTTTATTATTGTATGGAGGATAGAACATACCAACCCACTTTTAGGAATCAATTTTATATTAAAAATTATTAAAATAAGGGGTGACATGGCCATACTGTTGTTGTTTGAGCTTGTCACCAATATGCTAAAGATTGAGAGAGAGATGGAGGGTAGGGAGAGAATAAGAGATTAAGGTTTGAGAGAGAATGGGGAGATTGAAGTGAATATTCAATCTCCCATAAGTAATATTTATAAGTAGGAGAAACCCTTTCTACAAGTAAAGGAGAAATCGTGTGGGTCAAGTGGGGGCCCACCACTTAACCCACTAACATGAAATAAAGAGATTTTGGGTTAAGTGGATGGGCCCATCACTCAACCCATAAGCAATAGAGAATAAACCCCACGTGGGGTAGTGGAACGCAGCCCACTAAGAACACCCCCATGTGGGTGTACATAGAATCCAACACTCCCCCTCAAGCTGGTGCGAAGATATCCATCATGCCCAGCTTGGCTATCAAAGTATTCAGGATTGACTTATTGAGTCTCTTAGTAAGTATATCGGCAACCTGCTCTTGAGTCCTTACATAGGGTGTACAAATCAATCCCTGCTGAAGCTTCTCCTTGATGAAGTGCCTATCAACCTCGATGTGTTTAGTCTTGTCATGCTGAACTGGGTTGTGAGCAATGCTAATAGCTGCTTTGTTGTCGCAATAGAGGCTCATTGGGTCTGTCACCTTGACTCCCAGTTCTGCTAACATGATCTTTAACCACAAGAGCTCACACACTCCATGTGCCATGGAGCGGAACTCTGCCTCTGCATTGGATCGGGCGACAACTGGTTGTTTCTTGTTCGTCCAAGACACCAAGTTGCCTCCAACAAAGGTACAATAACCTGATGTAGACCGTCTATCGGTCACTGCACCTGCCCAATCACTGCTTCCACCCTGAGGTGGCCATGAACTCCAAACAATATGCCTCGACCTGGTGACCCCTTGAGATACCGAAGGACTCTGTGTGCAGTCTTAAGATGTGGTGACTGAGGTGAATGCATGAATCGGCAAATGACGTTTACTGCATAAGCAATGTCAGGCCGCGTATGGGCAAGATATATCAATCTGCCAACAATCGCTGAAATAAAGCAGGATCACCTAGAAGTGTACCGTCCTCAGAATTCAACTGATGGTTCTGATCAATAGGAGTATCTGCTGGTCGCGAACCCAAATACCCAGTCTCGCTCAGTAAGTCTAGGACATAGTTTCTCTGTGAAATGAAGATGCCCCTCGATGACCTGACAACCTCAATCCCTAGAAAGTATCTCAATGGTCCTAGATCTTTCGTCTCAAACTCAGACGACAAGAAGGCCTTGAGCCTTATGATCTCTGTCGGGTCACTCCCCATAATGACTATGTCATCCACATATACGATCAATGCAGTGATACTAGTCTGTAGATGCTTCACAAACAGAGTGTGATCTGCCTGACTCTGTGTGTAGCCTACCTTTCTCACTGTACTGCTGAACCATTCAAACCAAGCTCGAGGAGATTGCTTCAACCCATATAAAGCTTTCTTCAGTCTGCACACCCTGTCTTCACTTCCAGCAAGCTTCAACCCTAGTGGCACTTTCATGTAAACTTCATCTGTTAGGTCCCCATGTAGAAAAATGTTCTTTACATCCATCTGATGTAAATGCATGACCTGTTTGCAGCCAAGGACAATAGAACCTTGATTGAGTTCATCTTGGCTACAGGTGCAAATGTCTCCTGGTAATCTATCCTATAGGTCTGGGTGAACCCCTTGGCAACTAGCCAAGCTTTGTACCTATCAATGGACCATCTGCCTTGTGCTTCACGGTGAAGACCCACTTGCACCCCACTGGTTTCTTTCCTCTGGGTAAAGAAACAAGATCCCATGTCTTGTTTTTTTCAAGAGCCTGCATTTCGTCTATCATAGCCCCTTTCCACTTTGGGTGACTAAGTGCATCTGCAATGGTAGATGGCAAGGAAACAGACGAAACAGTGCTAACAAATGTCTGATAAGATGGAGACAATGACTGGTAAGAAACGAAGTGAGAGATAGGGTACTCGGTGCAAGTGTGCACACCCTTACGAAGTGCAATGGGTAGATCCTCATCTAGAGTAGGAGTCTCTGAGGACTCATGAACTAAAGCAGGGGTAGAAACAATACCTAGATCTGGATTCGAGGGTAGACTGGTAGGCACAGAATCAGTGACTTGTCCTTTCTTCCTGGATCTGGTATAAACTTCCATATCCGCCGCTGTAGTAGTAGAAGTGTCCTTGTCAATAGTAGACACAGATTCGACCATAGGCACAGGAGTGGAGATGGGTACAAGAACCGGCATGGGGACATGGCTCTTGTCCACAATATCACACTCCCCCTGAAGAGAGACCCTATTGCTAAAGAACGGAACGTGCTCAGCAAAGGTGACGTCCAGAGATGTGAAACGTCGACACGAACCCGGATGATAGCATTTGTATCCTTCTAAGTGGAAGGGTACCTCAGGAAAATACATCTCAAGGCCCGTGCATCAAGTTTGTCACGAGAGTGACGATGAACATGCACATAGCATACACACCCAAAGACTTTGGGAGGAACAATGAAGGCTGGACTATCAGGACACTGGACAAACAAAGGGGTCTGAAAGTCAAGAATACGAGATGGCATGCGATTGATGAGATACGCAGCCAGAAGGATGAATTCAGGCCAAAAAGATTTTGGAACCTACATCCCAAGACGAAGGGCACGCTCAACGTTGAGAAGGTGACGGTTTTTTCTTTCAGCTTTCCCATTTTGTTGGGGAGTCGAGGAACAAGAAGTTTGATGTACAATGCCATGAGAGGCAAAGCAATCTCTAAGACTCCCGTTTAGGTACTCACCATTATTAGATCGGAGAATTTTGAGTGGGGTACTGAACTGAGTAGTGACCATCTTGTGGAAGGTCTGAAAAATGGAAGAAACCTCATCTTTCGACTTCATAAGATATATCCAGGTAGAGCCACTGAAATCATCAACAAATGTAACAAAATATCGGAATCCAAATAAAGATATCACCGGGGCAGGACCCCACACATCAGAATGCACAATATTGAAAGGAATAGTACTTTATTTTCACTAGAGGAAAAACAGCGCGACAATGCTTTGCGAGTTCATAAGTTTCACAGTGGAACGGAACATCGCAAAGAGAAGAGAAAACAGGAAAGACACGCTTTAAAACTGACACGGGTACATGACCAAGCTGGTTATGCCAAAGCAATAACTGGTCTTTATTGACACGACTATTGCTACTGATGCTGGACTGATGTGCTGAAGAGGAAACTGAGCAATCTAGGAGGTATAAGCCACCTTCCTCACGTCCATTGCCAATCGTCCGCATCGACTCCAGATCCTGAAATACACAGTGAGAAGGAAAAAAGGTTACACTGCAATTAAGATTCTTGGTAAGGCTACTGATAGATAAAAGATTAGTTGTAAACTAAGGAACATGTAGTACCGAGGACAAGGTTAGTGCTGAAGAGGCATGAACATTGCCCTTCCCGAAAACAGAGGAAAGGGTGCCATCAGCTATCTTAACCTTGTCAAGACCAGAACAAATAGAATAATTGGAGAAAACTGAAGACATATCAGTCATATGATCTGAGGCCCCCGAATCGATGATCCAGGAGGGACTAGAAGGAACAGTGGATACAGAGAAAGCAGATCCAGTACCTGTCTGGGCATAGGTGGAGGTAGAAGTGGAGGCTTGCCCATTGAGTTGGGCCATCATACGACGAAGTCGCTTAAGATCACTGGGAGAAAAAGAGTCCATATCCCCAGTGGTAGGAGGTGCTAAGGGTGCAGTAACCTGAGCCACAAAGTGCTGCAGGAGGCTCCTGTCTCGCTGAAGATCGCTGACGTGGATTTGGGCCCAGACCCGGTGGGCGTCTATGCAGCTCCCAACAAGTGTCCTTCACATGGCCTAGACGGCTGTAGTGATCACACTTGGGACGTCGTCTGTCATCACCGGTCTTCTTCTGGAAGGATTTCTGACCCTTCTAAGACGCAGAGGTAAGGGTAGATCGATCATGAGTGTCACTATCACTGCGTAGCTGCATGGTAGTGCGGCGACTATCCTCCCCTTGAATGTAGGCATAGACCTGTGCCAATGAAGTAGGGGGAGGAGATCTGCCAAGTATCTGAACACGGGCAGCCTCGAAGCTAGGATGAAGGCCGGAAAGGAACTGGAATATCTGGGACTGCTCAATCATAGCACGTAAAGACTTCACATCCGCAGCACAAACCAGAGTGTAGTCCTGATAATGATCTATCTCTTCCCATTTGTTTTGGAGAGAAGCATAATAGGTACTAAGCTTGAGCTCCCCTTGTCGGAGACAAGCAATCTCTTGCTCTAACTCATAGAGCTTCACAAAGTTGCCAACTTGGGAATAGGTTTCGGTAACAAAATCCCAGATTTCCCTCGCTATAGGAAAGAACATGAACCCCGTGCTGATTTGGGGTTGCATCGAATGGAGAAGCTAAGACATCACCGTAAGGTTCTCCATAACCCATTTCCGGTGGGATTTGTCTGTGGCGGCAGGCTGGACTGTCTTTCCTGTGAGGTACTCACTGTAGCCACGTCCCCCGATGTACATGAGTGCCGATGTCTTCCACTCAAGATAGTTGGTCCCATCAAACTTGACCGTAGTGATGTATAATTGGGGGTTGTGGTCTCCATGAGAACCATGAGACGGAGTGCTATCCTCAACCGATGAAACCTCTGATGAACTCATCGCAGCGGAAGGCCTGGAAATAATCAACTGACGAACAGAAGGTCTACAGAACCTAAACCAAGGTTCGGGGGGTTCCTAGGAGCACTTTGGGAGGTGCGGCTAGGGTAGAAGTGCCCTGGGGACCTTGGTTTCCAAAAAAGTAGAAAACCCAAAAAAGGCAAAATCGGATTCTGGCCAAAAACCCAGGCGATTTTTCAAACCAGAGATCCGACAATCAGAAAAATCTCAAACCAAGCTCTGTAGATCCCAGATAGTCTATAGGGAGGTGCGGTTAGGGTAGAAAGCCCAAACATCGCGCGAATCTCGAGGTAGAAAAAAATTCAAAAACTGAACCGGGGATCTGATTTTTCGAACCGGAGATCCGACGATCAGAAAATTCTCAAACGACACTCTGTAGATCCCAGATAATCCACAGGGAGGTGCGGCTAGGGTAGAGAGCCCAAGCAGTATACGAATCTCAAAAAAATAAAAAACCCAAAATCTGAGCCAGGGATCCGATTTTTGGAACCGGAGATTCGATGATCCAAAAATTCTGAAATAAGTTTCTGTCGAACCTTATTGGCCCTATGAGAGGCGGTTTGGGTAGAGAACCTAAAAAATGACACGAATCTCAAGGAAAATCAAAACCCAAAAAACCTCGATATTCGTGTTCTCTAAAAAAATTGATAAAAAATCCTGAAGAACGGGGATAGAGTGAATGTTTGACGATTGATAGCAGGCAATACACCAGGAATGATAGATCTCTGGTTCCTTTGCTTCAGAAAAGATCCAAAAACTTCGCAGGAGGACGCTTTGCGATTTGCTCAAAACTTGCCCGGACTTCAGATGCCTATATATAAGATCTTCGTGGAAACTCTAGGGGATAATGATTTTGGCCATAGAGTAACCATGTTGTTTGAGGTTGTCACCAATATGCTAAAGATTGAGAGAGAGAGAGAGATAATGGAGGTTAGGGAGAGAAGGAGAGATTAGGGTTTGAGAGAGAATGGGGAGATTGAAGTGAATATTTAATCTCCCATAAGTAATATTTATAAGTAGGGGAAACCCCTTCTACAAGTAAAGGAGAAATCGTGTGGGTCAAGTGGGGGACCACTACTTAACCTACTAACATGAAATAAAGAGATTGTGGATTAAGTGGATGGGCCCATCACTTAACCTATAAGCAATAGAGAATAAACCCCACGTGGGGTAGTGGAACGCAACCCACTAAGAACATCCCCACGTGGGTGTACATAGAATCCAACAATAAAACCCCACATCGCTTCCCTGATAGCATCCTCCCCTTCCACGTTCTTCCTTTCGTGCTGGATTCTGACGATGCTATTGCTTCTCCTTCTAGCATTGGCCATCTGATGGAAAAATTTCGTGTTGCTATCACCTTCCTTCAACCATCTGACCCTGGATTTTTGGCGCCAACTGATCTCCTCCATTCTAGCCCAGTTGCTGAGATCCCTCTTGGCTTCTACTCTCCTCAGCCATTCCTCTTCAGATAAACACGTCCCTTCCTCCATCTCATCTAGAGAGGTGATAATTTTATGAACTATCTTCCTATCTACCTAGCCAAACACATTCATATTCCAATCAATCAGCTTGAGTTTGAGGGCCTTCAGCTTCTTACAAAAATCTGCACCTGCCTTGCCCGTAAATTCAGAAGACTTCCACCTATCCACCACTAAGTTTTGGAAAGATGGCTCTTGAAGCCACATATTCTCGAATTTGAATGGGCTCGGCCTTCTGTGAATGGTCCCACACCCGAGTAGCACAGGATTGTGATCTGAGGCAGGTCTAGGAAGAACCTCTTGGAGAACATCTGGCCAAATACTAGCCCATTTGTCACAGACCAGAAACTTGTCCAGCCTAGACATGGTAGGCTTGGCTTGTTTATTGGTCCACGAAAATTTTGGACCAGTGAAAGGCAAATCTAGAAGCCCGTGGCTGTTCACAAAGTACTCAAATGACCTCATTTTCTTTGTCACTCGGCTACCTCCAAGTTTCTCATGGGGGATTTACTTTTCTTATGTAACCATCACTTGAGAAAAACAAGATTCACGTGGGAAATATTGAAAGTCTTCTTGCTTGTAAAGATTCTTTTTAGTTCAATTAAATAAACCATTTTAATAAATGCTTTAATAAATTCTTTTGAAATACCACTTCAACACTCCTTTGTATGTTCTTCATGAGTCCACTCAAATGGGGGTGAGGTTTGTGCTCTCCAGGATATCCGAGTTACTTCTTAGGTCCATACGTTCTTGTAATTCGTAGAATGTCCTTTTGCTTTACATTTTGAGAATTGCCAAAAGCCTCTAGAATTGATTGTTTCCTTTGCTTTGTAAGACTGATCTTCTCATGACCACAAGAAATGATAGGGCTAACATCAGCAGGCTGACTAATTTGTTTATCGATTTAAAGGAACTGATAGTTGTCACAGATAAATGAAGAGAATCCATAAGTGGAGGGAATGCCACCCTGTGTAACTGTGTTTGTTCCCAAACCTGGATATCCCACTCTAGTACCTAAGACCTATTCAATAGTTTTGACACTCTGGTACCTAAGACCTATTCAATAGTTTTGAAGTTTGAATGGATATAATGAATATTAATACCTCTGGAGATGAAATGCATGGTTTAGGTATGGAAATGGAACTGAATATGTATCCGACTCAACTACTACTTTCTTCTTGTGCAGCTAATGCCTGAGGAGTCATGGATATCATTTGATCAAGACGCATTAGTCCTACACAACAAGGTAAATTATTGCATCCTCTCTTGATTTGGTTACATAGTCACAAAAACGACCTCTCTAGGTTCGGGCATTTGCAGGGTGGCCAGGAACCCGAGCCAAAGTTTGTGTCCTCGACATCAACAATGGGCAACATAGCATTCTAGAGCTTAAAATTATCACCACAAGAGTTTGCCGCCTTAGCAATATTCAGCGTGAGGACAAGGACGATGTGACTTTCGTCGGGGGTGCGTTGGTGTTTCCATGTGGTGGAGGCTCGGCGCTTGAGGTAAGATCTGTCATTTTTTGTTGTTACCTTATGGGGTTTTAGAAGCTTTCTTTTCAAGACTCTTCTTAACATTGGCTCTCTGGGCACCTCAATCAGGTACTGGAAGTCCAACTCCCGGGTAAGAAAGTAGTAAATGCAACTGCGTTTTGGAATGGCTTACGAGGTCGAAAGCTGAAGAAGTTATGATTTAATGAAGGTTTTCCTTCCTAAAGGTGTAGCAGAAAAGGGTTTTGCTGTATTTTAGGCCCTGCTTGGTTCGCTGCATTGGGATGCATTTTGCACTCCGGTGCAAATGCGGTGAGTTGCATTGCAGTCACTTACCACAGTTTTTGGGCTGCACGTGCTTGCATCCATTTTCTTAAAGAGTTTGCAAGGGCTTGACAACCACTTGCACGTCATTTGCACGCCCCCAACCAATCACTTGTAATCCCAAAACCGTGGCAAGTGAGTGCATTGCATCCGATTTCCATTGAACCAAGCAGGGATTTCCTTAGTTTCCCAAAACCGTGGCAAGTGAGTGCATTGCATCTGATTTCCATTGAACCAAGCAGGGATTTCCTTAGTTTCGCTGCATTTTCCACTGAAGTTTAATGTGTTGGCATACGGCAAAGATTCGGAATGGAAAAGGTTCGAGTTTAATTCGGTTTCAGGATATAAAATAGCCAAAAATTCGGTCATTGTTGAAGTGTTATATTCGTTTAGTCTTAAAGAGCATGAATTTTACCCATTTTTCATTTTATACGGCAGTGCAATATGTTTTTATTTAAAAAAAAAATGCAATGTGTATTAAACGCGAAGAATGTGTGTTTTATTCGTTGAATCTTAAAATTCTTGATTTTTTTCGATTTTTATTTTATACGGCCGTATGAAAAATTCATGTATTTAATGCGAATAATACGAGAATTTACTAACTAGGGGCATGACTGATGTGACCCTGTTATAACGGTAACGTTAAGGAACCATTATACCATTATAACGGACCATTTAAAACCTTAATCTAATCCATCCATTTAAACTATTGCAAACCGACCTAACAATGATTCAGCTACTCTAGATTAAGAACTTAACCAGTATACATTGGCTCATTGAACAAGAACAGCTAAGAAAATAAGCCTTTGGACCTCATGGGGTTCACTTGGCACTCTGGACCTGTTCGCCTGCAAGGACAGGGAAGTCATTTCCAAGTTTAGCGCCTTTCCCGGTCCAAAATTAGTTTTGTTATTTCTTGGATCCCCCTTTCCTCATCCAAGACAAAAAAAAAAAAAAAAAAAAAAAGAAAAAAACAGTTTTTGGACACGGAGTCCTTGATGAGGATAGTGTATCCTTGCATCCAAACACACCTGGAATGATATGCTATAGCCCATAATTGTACCAATCTGACTCATGTATTGATGCTTTTTGACTGTTCATCTAGCAGTACTACTTTTTCTGGGCGTCAATGTTGTACCACACGATTGGATCGTTAATATCGTAAGATCAATGCAGATTTGGGGTATGGCCCACAAATCCCGTAATGCGTATTTATGGAATTACCCATGTTTTCATCATGATTAATTGATACAGTGACACGTTTAGCCTTGATTGAGGGGAACTCCTTGAATTTGTATTAATTCAAATAATTTACAAACATGATGGAGAGGTATTTTAGTAATAACACCACCACCACCACCATAATACTGCAAGTACAATGCTAACGTGTGATTCAAGGCTGTTTGATTAAACTAGGTCAAGGGGGGTAATCCTAAGATTTGAAAGTATAGAGGGGGTATTACTAATTATTTTTAAATTTCAGGGGGCTGTTACTAAAACAGCCTAGATTTTTCTATAATTATTAGGCTCCTGAACAATTTAAGGAATTCTAGCTCTGCTTCTTGGTTTCCATTCTAAATTCAAATTTGTATTTAGGAGGTAGCAAACTTGGTAGACAGAGAAAATCAAAACCATATGATGATCAGAAAGTGGGACCCAATCATCACTTGAAATTGTACAACTATGATCTTGTCATAGCGGGTACATGTTGGGTCCCACGAGCTAGCATCACTATCAAGGAAGATTGATGGTTGGTGGCATGTTTTTCACGATCAATTAAAAATATCCTAGTTCCATATTTACACTCTTCTTGTAACTTGATTTAAATCGAGATTAAGAGGTGACGTGTACAAGGACGTCCACTCAAAAAACGACAGACTCCACCCAGCTGGCTTGGCCCAAAAAAAACTTGGTTCCAGGTGTCATCAATTCAAGATTAAAAGGTCTTAGCTTATTGTTACGTATCTCCAGGATTTCAGCCTTAATTATAATATATTTACACATGCATGCACTTAGTTGAGTATGGATCTCGAAGAAGAGATTATGTATGCATGTATGTATGTATGTATGTACACATTGAGGATAAAGATGGCATGCACTATATAACACATGTTCATGATATGGGTCCATGGATGTCTACGTATATTTACTGTAATTTTAAAACTCCAGGAGTCAATACTCGGCGCTTGCCAAGTTGATGACTTGAACTCAGCCTAGTCTGAAGTCGGGGTGTCAACGGGTCGGTTCCGGTTCTGTTCCTAAGGTACCCATAACCGGAACCAATATTGCCGGTTCTTAATTAACAGTTCCGGTTCTAAAAATGACGGATCAAGAACCGGAACCGATTATTTGGTTCCAATCGGCTTCGGTTCTGGGTATATTAGTTCCAGTCTTGGTACTATTTCAATTTTTATTTTTAACACTATTTATATTTTGGTTCTGGTTCCTATTGGTTCGGTTTCCAGTTTCTATCGGTTTTGGGTCCAATATCAATTCCTGGTTCTTTTTTCGTCGGTTCCCAAAAAATGGAACTGGAACCGGTGTTTTTGGTTCCGGTTCTGCTTCCAGTTAATGCATGTACATGCTCACATGCATTAATTAAGAAATATTTTGTGTGGTGCAACTACAAATATTGAACTAGAAACCAACCATCACCATCAATACATCAATTGCATGTCGATTCAATCAAGAAAACATAAACGCGCAATATGGACCTAAATTTTACGGCAAAAATGGACGGTTCAGAATTCACTTTTCATAAGACTACAAATGTTGGAATGGAAAAATTTTTTTTTTTTTTGTGAAGTTGATAATATTCATGTCGAGAAGAATATGATCATAACCAATATCAGCCCTTAACTCACCTGCATGTGGGCCCCAGGTTTAATGAGTCAAACAGTTTTGTTTGACCAATAAAATACATAGATCTTCCAATTAAACACATTTATGATTTCTTTCTTTGTTCATGGCGTCCATTAGATCACTTTACAACAGTGATCTTCCCATTAAGCCATCATATAAATAAATAAATGATAAAAATCAAAATGCCATGATTGATCTCTAGGCACATAGCATGCATTAGTGGGGCATAAGTTCTATTTTATTTAAAAAAAAAAAAAATGCAAGTTGTTCACTCCTCTCATCTTATAAACTCATCATTCATCTCTCCTTAATTATAAATACCAAATCACATTCTATAATTAATCACCCCCCATCTTCTCTCTCTTTCTCTTTCTCTTGCTTGCTTTCTACCAAAAGAGAAGAAAATGGGTGCTCTTGACTATCTCTCTAACTTTTTCACTGTTACCAGCACGAGGAGTAAACGCAAACCAACGCAGGTGCTCATTAAGATCAACTCTCCTCTTTAAACTCTTTGTATCTACTTCTGCACCTTTATTTCCCTAGCTCTCTTTTGTTTCTTCAGACAAAAGCCACTTCTTCTATTACAATTTACAAAGCTGCATGGGTTTTGTTTTCTTTTGTCAGACAGTGGAGATCAAGGTGAAAATGGACTGTGATGGCTGTGAAAGGAAAGTTAAACATGCTGTTTCCTCCATGAAAGGTTCAAATTTAAAGCTTTACAACCTTTACTTCCTGTGTGTCTGTTTGTCTCTTTCTCTCTTCATTAAATAATATCATTAAAGAAAGAAAAGACTCTTTTACAGTTCATCTTATACAGTTAAAAAAAAAGTAAAAAACTGTTACTGGATGGTGTTTTGCCCGTGCACGCTCGACATAATTGTTGCACCTTTCCTCAAAGATTGATCTTTTGGGGTAAATGGTTGTTTAACATGGTATCGGAGCCTAATGGCCCGGGAGGTCGCGGGTTCGAGTCTCCAACCGAGCGTATTCCCATTGAGGGGTGTGTTAGCGGATGGTATTTTCCCCGTGCACTTATTGTGTTGGCCTGACTGACGACATAATTGTTGCACCTTTCCCCAACAGGTCGATCTTTTGGGGTAAATGGTTCTCTAACAAAAACAAATAAGTTTGTGTTAATATTGCATCAATTATGACACTATCTGAAAAGGGTTTGTGTTTATTCTTTCTTAGGGTTTGTAGAAAATATTTTCTACATAAATCAACAATAAAAAAGATTTTTAACATATCAGATCAGAAAATGGAAAAGATTTTCTGAGCTCGTCTTCACAGAGGAAAAAAGGAGAAGAAAAGAAAAAATAAACAGACCTTTTTGCAAAGTTATCACAAATTTCATCATGTTTTCAGTATTTTCTTTAGAAAATCATAATAAATAAACAGTTTTCTGAAATGGGTCTTTTTTGTTGTCTCTATCTTATACTTTTCTTTGCTGTGTTCTCCAATATATCTGATCCCAAAAATAAAACAAGACCCTTTTATGTCTAATAACTAAGTCCTAAAGTTAATTTGAACACAATAATTCTACTGTCATTACTATTTTGTATTAATACACAATGGGTTCCTTATTTATTTACATGGTTCAGGTGTAAGATCGGTTGATGTTAACCGGAAACAAAGCCGGGTAACGGTTATTGGTTCCGTTGAACCGAACAAGGTATTGAAGAGAGTGAAGAGCACAGGAAAGAAGGCTGAGTTTTGGCCATACGTCCCTTACAATCTAGTAGCCTATCCTTATGTCGCTCAAGCTTACGACAAGAAGGCACCATCCGGGTTCGTGCGGAATGCGGTGCAAGCGGCCCCTAATCCCAATAACCCCGATGAGAGACTGACCTCGCTCTTCAGTGACGATAATCCAAATGCATGTTCCATTATGTAAACAATTCCGCAGAAAAGTGAAAGAACTGGTTCTTGTAGTCATATAAATACTAGAACTATTGTATTATCAGTTAGGTTAATTATTAATTCCTTCTAAGGTGAATGTTGAGTTTGTATCCAGGGGACTTAGTTTGTTCTATAAAAGTGCAGTACCAGTTTGTTCTATTAAGATGGAGCAAAGACATGCTTCTTGTGACTTTTGTGATTTGTGATTTCATGCTCAACCTGGTCATGGCGGTTAGTTCTCTTACGAGTGTGCTTATGTTTCACCTAAAGCACAAAGGTGGTGATTTTTATGATGTTTGTATTGCTTTCAGCCAATCAGACCCGTAGTGCTAGCACCCCAAGTGCCCAACACTGTCTCAAGATATGTCCGATGTCAAGGGAAACTTAGATCACTCCTTCTAGGATGCCTACGCCTAGCCCTGGATCACTTCAGGAATGTCCCAACTAGACGAGTACTGTTCTAGTGTGCTTGGATATCTTCAGGAACATAGTTGCCAATGTTGAGGGGAAAGTTATTATTTGGGCTAGTAAGATGAATAATTAAATGAATCAATAGCCATATTTTGTTAAGACATGTGTCTTTAGATATTTTCTTACTACCTCAATTTTTGTCGTCATTTTTTTAATTTGCCATGTTCAGCTTTCAACCTGCAAAAAAGTTGTACTGTTCCTTCTCGCAGAAGTACAAATAGCACTTATATGGATCGACAGTGCTTGAGTTAAGTTATTTTGGCCATTTGGTAACCTGCATATATGAGAAAAGTGCTTATTTTCTAAAAGTCCGATGTTATTTAGTAAAAAAGCATTTTTTGGTGGCAAATACCTATTTTATCCTTCAAAGTAGTTAAATGCACTTAAAAATAAATACCGTTGAGCTTGCTTTTATTTTATTTGGGACCTATTTTATTCCTAAAAAAGTAAATTTGATATGACCAAAAAAATTGAAAGATAAACATGTAAAGATTTTCTTTAAGAACAGCTTCCTATAAAAGTAATTAGCACAAGGCGCTCAGAAACGACTTCTGCTTATGTCAATTTGGGAACTTATACTGAGCTCCAAAAAAGTGCTTTTCAAGCTTTATCAAATGCTTATTTTTTTGAATAAGTGCTTCAAAGGCGCTAAAAGATGGCATGTATTCTAGTTGTTAAGCTTAACCAATTGCAGCCTAATTAACTTTAAATGATAAAGACACTAAAATAAAGAAATAAAAAAAGAAAATGTGCAATTCAAGGCGTTGTCCTAAGACAGTTGTTCTCTGCCCCAAGGATTCACCAACCGACTTGAGATAGGTAGCACTTCAACACCACCAGTACTAATGAACCCACAATTAATGGTATTCAATTCCTTCAATAAGAAATTAATTTAACAAGTTACTGAAACACAGTAAAAGAATAGACTGTATGTCTACAAGATGCAGAAACACAACAGAAGAATGGGAAGAGTGTAGGTCTGTCGAGGTTTGCACTATTTCTATTTCTATATTTCGTGTTTTTGGGACACTCTTTTACTTCTCTTTATATAAAAATGAATATATTTATATTATCTAAACCATGGTTTTAAAAACGGCCGTTTAAACGGTAACACCCCAAGCCCATTTCCGTTAAAACCGTTTAAACAGGTTTTATCGGTTTTGAAAAAACGGCCGTTAAAATCGTTTAAACAGCCGTTTAATTCTGAAAATTTTGTGAAAAAAAGGCCGTTTAATCCGTTTAATTTCCGTTAAATTCCGTTTTTTTTTTTTTTTTTTTTTCAAATTTCAAAATTTGAATTTCAGCGCCATTTTTTCCGTTAAAACCTGTTAAAATCCGTTAAATTCCATTTTTTCCCATTTTTTTATAATTTTTGTCCCTGGCCGTTTCAATCCGTTTTAACGGCCGTTTAAACGGTAACTCCCCCAGTCCATTTAACCGTTAAAACGGCCTCCTTTAAACCTTGATCTAAACTACACCATAAGAGTGGGAACAGGATCTCAATGTCTTATAAGAGAAGCTTCTAAATTATATTTGACTAGCTAATTATAGAATCCACCACCAAAGATATGTCATGGGAGTTGGGGACAAACTCTAAAATCTAATCAACCACCTTAGATTAGGTGGGAACACTACAAGAAATCTGGGTTTTAGCGGCGGCTTTACCTGTCGCCATTTTGCATGTGGCCGCCGCCGCTAAAACTTTTAGTGACGGAGGTATTAGCGGTGGTTTTTTGACCTTTGGTGGCGGCCGGGGCACTATCAATGAGATCCCTTTGATTAAATTTCAACCCATCCAACGGTGGTCCCAACTCACTTGGGTGTGAGCCACGTGTATAGCAGTGAAGCATGGACATGAGAGAGGTCCTTCGTTCTATACTCCCCAGCCTGACGTCGGTGTTGCTTGTAGGTAAATCACAAATATATAAATGGAATGTTGGAGATAGGCTTGACGTTATTTTCACATTCTTCCTATTTCTTGTATTATTAATCTTTCGGAAAATTGCAGAAAAGAAAACAAACTTTGATTTATTTACAAAAAAGAATACAACTTTTTGCAAATACCAAAAAAGAAAACGAAACGCGGTTTCCTCTGCTGTCAGTCCAATCAGTCGCCGACTGACTAACGAATGACTGATGGCTGACAGGATTGACAAACGCCCTTTTAAAGGGCGTTTATTCCTGAGAAATTTTAAAAAACGTCCCATAATTCATCAACTTCTAAACCAATCTACGAATATCGGAATGATCTGAATTTTTGTGAGGATGATCTCCTCACCGTAGAGATCATCCTCACCAAAAATCAGCCATCGATTCATCTTCTGGGTACGCCAAAATGGGCGTAAAAATTGGGGTATCAAAAAACGCCCTTTAAAAGGGCGTTTGTCGGTAAAAAATGCCCTTTAAAAGGGCGTTTTCTACTGACACACGCCCTTTAAAATAACGTCTATCAGTTGTCAGAAATCTGACAGACGTTTTTTAAAAAGGCATCTATTACTGAAAAACGCCATTTAAAATGATGCTTTTTACTGACAAACGCCTTTTTAAAGGGCGTTTTTTGATAAACATGTGCCACGTAATGAAACGCCCTTTGAAAGGGCGTTTCGTTTTCTTTTTTGGGATTTGCGAAAAGTTGTATTCTTTTTTGTAAATAGATTAAAGTTTATTTTCTTTTTAGAAATTTTCCGTTAATCTTTCCGTATATACGAAATTCACTAAGCAAGGGTTACTCGTAGAAGCCGAAGGTATGATTGGTGTGATGGGGTGGTGATGATTCGTGTGGTGTCCCTCATGGAGGACTCCATGAGGTGTCCTTGTGATATCGCTCGCAAAAATTTGTGATAAAATCTCAACTGCAAACAAGGCAAGCACGTCAGCAGCCATATCAGCTACTGTCCCTCCCATCATAAGGGATTTTGGAAAAGATATCTCAATCAAGGTTTAAAGGGGACTGTTATAACGGTATAACTGACTGGGGACGTTACCGTTTTTTCCGTTATAACGAAAAAAACACTCGGGCAAAAACGAAAAAAAGGGGAAAAAATGGAAAATAATGGGAAAAAATGGTGCTGAAATTCAAATTTTGAATTTTGAATTTGAATTTCAAAATGTCAAAAATGGAAAATAACGCAAAAATGGAATATAACAGGAAAATACAAAAATAACAGCCTTTTTTCACAAAATTTTCTAGAAAATAACGGTCGTTATTTTCGTTATAACGGAAAAATAACGGCCGTTATTTTTGTTATAACAGCCATTATTTTTTGGGCGTTTTAACGGTCCATAACGTAATGGGGTACGTCCGAATCTGTTATAACGGACATTATTTTCATTATAATGGCCGTTTTTTAAACCTTGATCTCAATATCTAACAACGAGGAAAGTATACTTGAAAGTAGAGAATTGTATTATTTTAGGAAAGTTCTATTGTAGTTTGCCTATCCCTTTTTCTCTTGTACATTCTTTTCTGGTATTTTAGTAACACCCCGCTGAAATTTGAAAATAATTTGTAACACCCTCTTATACTTTCAAACTTTGGTAATTCACCTATGAAAGGACCGTAATATTGCAAGTACAATGCCAACGTTTTCAAGTCCGTTTTAACTCAAGTCAATTACTCCTAAACTAGGTCATCAGGGGCGTCTCGATACAAGTTGAGCGAAAACTCTATCTAAGGCATTTTTGTTGTATTTAATATATTAATATATATGGTATTAATTAAAAAATTAAACTCTCTATATTATTAAAAATCTTTATATAAAAATTATTCTTGATAATAAAAAATTACAGAAAAAATTTAGATGCACAGGACTCCCGGTGCAATTGATTCGAAGGACTCTTGTGACCCTACATAGATCATTTTTTGGGCACAATGACTGCGTCGATGTTCAGTCCACCTATTGGTGGATAAGCACATTAAAAATCAGCTTGATTGGTGATTTCTAGCCATTGGATTTACTACCCAAATTACATGCTTGAATCCAAAGCCTAGAATCATGTCCTAAAAGGACTAAAATCTATAGCTAGAGATAATCAATCAGGTTGATTTTTGGTTTGTGAATATATCCAATAAGGGGTGGCCTAAAAATACTCAATAAGAGATAATCAAACTCCCCACAACAGATGCATAAGGAATATCAATCATCTGTTTAAGTTATAAGTCATTCCGGGGCCATTGATTATTACTGAATTTATCACCTTTTATGATGGGTGCATCCGAAGTTGATCGAACAATGCTGCATATGAAATCTCTCTAAAACTTTTGAGATGTATGCTTTCTGAGACAGTCCTAGTAAACCTTGAGATCGATCCCTAATGATCTCGATGCCAATGACAAAATTTGCCTCTCCCATATCAACCATCTGAAAGTTTCTAGCGAGATACCTTTTGATCTCATGCAATAAGCCAAGGTCACTACTAGCGAGCAAAATATCATCCACATACAATACCAAAATAATAAACTTGCTCTCACTGATTTTCAAATAAATACATCGATCAACGACATTCTCTAAAAATCCGAAAGAGGTAAAGGTATTGTCGAACTTAACCACCGAAAGAGGTATGGATTTCTTAAGTTTGCAAGCTAGATGTTCTTGGCCTTTCTCTGAGAACCCTTTAGGTTGCTGATATTCGCTTAAAAGTGCGTATTTTTCACTATTATCTTCTAAGTGTTTTCACACTCTCCTACGTTAAAATGCTCTATTTATCTACTTTTCTACGTAAGAGTCTCTTTTATTGCGTAGAACACACTTTTCTGGACGAAATGGTATATTTTCATGCATTAAACACATTTTCGGAAGTCTAGACATTGAGTCGTTCTGATAAAGTCTCATTACGCGCTTCTTCTGTCGCAGGAAACCCCGATGGGACAATTCTCGAGACTTGCGAGCCCACATCGATCAGGAAAGACCATTATCAAAGCTTAAAGAGCCCACATGCTATGACTAGAAGATATGGGCCAAATATAGGCACCAAAAAGTCGGCCCAAAGAACGAAGAGAGTAGGATAGCCAATGACCAAGAGACGGATCAAAGCGTTTAAAGCCACATGAGTCGGTAAGGAATGATAGTCTACTCTACTGGAGAAGCGTGATGATGGTCACAGTGAAGACCAGGGTTCTAGACCCTCTGCCAATACTTTTATCTCCCTTTTCTGATATTTTCTCTCTCATCTCTCCTTATTCTCTCTCTCTTCATCTCTCAGTCCTCAAATCTACTGACCTAACCCCAGAACTCCTACCCCATTGGCTCTGTCTCATCTCCCTTAGCTTTCTGACCGTTGGATCTTCAATCGGACCGTTGGATCTTCCACCGGACCGTTGGATCTCTTTAGATCCGTCGATCTACCAATCTGGGTCCCAATCAAGTCACCATCCATCCGATCGCCATCAGATTGTCTGTCACATCATCTTGTGAGACGATGGACATCATCAATCCATGTGGGCCAGTAGCCGGGCCCATCATCATCGACCCGCTGTCCGACCATTTAGTGGACCCCGTGAATTTTAAAATAATTTCAATTAAATTTTAAAAAATGGGGGGTCCACTAAATGGGGAAATTCTCCAAAGAAAAGTAGGGTTTTACTTAAAAAATATATATATATATATATATATATATATATATATATATATCTATATATATATATATATATATATATATATATATATATATTTTTATTTCGAAAATTCCCTAATTTCCATTAATGGAAACTAGGGAGCTTTAAAAGGGGAAGGAGAAGGGTTCGTTTGAACCCTAATCCCCCTCCCTTCTCTTTGAATCCTGCCCCCAAAACCCACTTCTCCTTCTTCCCCTTCGCCCTTGGCCCCATTCTCCTCCCCTTCTTCGTTTTCTTCTCCATCTTCTTCACTTTTCTTTTGCCGGAGTTGCAGGCAGCAACTCCAGCCATCTCCATTCTCCTCAGCCACCACCGCACCTGCAGATCACACCGTCCGTGAAGATCCTTCACGACCAGTCAATCCATGGAGCACTCCTTGCTCCATAGCGCCTCTTCTATACGCAGGCCCGTCATCTCAACCATCTCAGGCGTGGTCTGAAACCCTACAAAGCTCCACCGTCGTCCTCCCTTTTTGGGCACCAACAGCGCCTCCATCCACTAGCGAACCACCCCTGTACGTCCTTCACTTGCAGACCGAGTTGTAGGTCTGCCATTCAACCCTTGGCCGAACCTGCAACTCCGTTAGAAACAGCACCAGCGTGTCTCCACCTGTTGCACGTTCGCCTCTGCCTCCTCCATCACCAACCTCCTCCCACCTGCAACTCTCATCTCATGGATGGGAATTGCTACTGCAACCAACCTCAGTCCTCCACGTTGCAGTCTTGCAACGCCCTCCAAGCCTCCACCTGCAAGCAGCCACCATTTGAGATCTCTCCCAAGAGAAACCACTGCACCTGCTGCTCCACACTGCCCTCCACGATCTGATCTCCTTAGCTGGGATCGTGGTGATCTTCCTTCTTCACGGGTTAAACCGTGAAAGCCTGTTGGCCAAACAAAGAAGAAAAAAAAAAAAAAAAAAGAAGAAAAGAAGAAAAGAGAAGGAGAGAAGAGAGGAAGGAGGAGGAAAGAACGCCCTCACCTGTTATTCCTCTCCACCTCGGTCTGCTCCTCCATTCACCAAGAACCAGCGCCTCCTTGCTGCTGGTGTGAACACCGCCATCACCACCTTGCTGCCCTCCATTAACTTAGGCGAACCTAGTTCACATTATCTTGCCGGCTTCTCCACCACAGTAAGCCTGTCACGAACAGCCACTAAAGGCCAGCAACATCTCCTCCTCATCCAACCCGTTGGATCTAATCAGCCACTCCTCATGGTCAATAAGTGTCTAACCTCTTCACTTTTTATCTCTCTCTAGTTTTTCTCTTTAGGAAACCCCTTTAGTTTCAATTTTCTCTCTCTTGTTTCTCTCACATCTCTTAGGTGTCTCTCTAAAACTCACTTTCTCTAATTTTTGCCTTCTAGATGAATGTTTATTTTGCTTGTTGAATTGGTGTAATGAATTTTAATCATTTAATAAAGTAGTTTGATTATTATGTTTTGATATTTTAGGTCTCATTTCAGTGCATTTTAGTTTATTGTAATCTCAGAAAGAATGTTTTAAATCCCGACCTCTCACCACTCTCATTTCTCCGTGCTTTTCTAGCAAAATTCCAGCATTTTATGTTCAAAGTTGCGCTAATCCGACTAATCCCGAGTGCGGATCGACATCCGACACGAGTCACTATGCAAAATTGCTCATTTTACAGGTTAAATGTCTCGGATAATTACAAATTTGGTTGAAATTAGGGTCGTTCTCTCAACGACGGAAAAATCCTAGTTTCAGTTGCTCCATGTAGATTTCTTCCTCCAAACTCCCATTCAGAAAAGCAGTTTTAAGATCCATCTAATGTAGCTCTAAGTCAAAATGAGCTACTAACGTCATAATAATTCTTAGTGAGTCTTTTTTAGAGACCGAAGAGAAAGTCTCATCTTTTGAGTGAAGCCTTTGGCAACCAATCTGGTTTTAAATCGTTCGACCTTATTTTTGGCGTTGCGCTTAGTTTTAAAGACCTACTTACAACCGACTTTCTTACATCCTTTAGGCAAATCGACGAGATTCCCAAACTTCATTCTAGTCAATTGCTTTCAACTTTTCTTTCATAGCATCAATCCACTTACTAGAATTCTCATTTTCTATGGCCTGTGAAAACGTAACCGGATCTTCCTTAATCCCAATGTCAAAATTAGATTCTTGTAGATACACCACATAATCATCAGTAATGGCAGGTCTCCTTTCCCTATAAGATCTCAACAGAACTGCCAGTTGTGGTGTTTCTATAATAGGTTCTATGACGTCCATATTATTCTGGAGTGGTGGACCCACATCATTTGGTTGTTCCTTAATGTTGTCAATCTGTTCAACATCTTGAGGAGAAACAGAAGGTAGAGTAGGCAAGGAAAATGGGATATGTATCCTTACTTCCTCAAATATCTTATCACGTGGTTCCACACTCCCACTATTGTCGTCATTCTCAATGAGTCTGGCATTTTCGATTTCCACTATCCTCGTTGATATTCGCTTAAAAGTGCGTATTTTTCACTGTTATCTTCTAAGCGTTATCACACTCTCCTACGTAAAGCTGTTCTAATTATCTACTTTTCTAAGTAAAAGTCTATTTCATTGCACAGAACACACTTTTCTAGACGAAATGGTATATTTGCATGAAGTAAACACACTTTCGAATGTCTAGATATGAAGCCGTTCTAATTAAGTCTCATTACGCACTTTTTCGTTATTGCAGGAAACCCGATTAGACGAATCTCGAGGTCTGGACCATGTAATCTAGCTTCTATCAAGTCTACAAGCAATCTAAAAGCCCGATCAACTGAGCCGGTGAACAGAAGTCAGATGACAGTGATAAACGAATCTAAACAAGTTTTGAAAGCTGATGAACTGAGACACGATGAATCTGGACTCCAAACTAAGGTGTGACTGGAGGCACTCTTATGGGACCCATATAATTGGGTGACAGGATAGAGAATTGCAGCAATAGCCCAAGATGGTGGGCTAACAATTAGTATCAACTAAGGCATAGACATGGACGGTGTTAATTGAAGGAAAGGGTTGCAAAGTGGAGATGTATCATAAGGGCAATGACATGTTTACAAGATCCGTCAATGAATCTCGATCCGAGGCCACGAAGTGAGCCAAGCTAATTACGGGCCAGAACACCAAGTGAAGGATTAGCATGAGGGTTAAGGTATGTAACCACCCTGCATGGGTAATAGCATGTCATAAAAGTGGAACCAGTGGACATGCTACTTATTATACACATTGAAGATCATACAAGAAACGGTGGTGGAAGTGAAGACACATGGACACCGTTAATTATCCCTAAAATGGTCTAAGGCGAAGACAAATTGTCAAAAATAATCTCGACTATGCAAAAAGGATACCACGCAATACATGGGATAATTTCCCAAATGCCTTGGATAGTTGTGGAATGTTAAAAGGAAGTTTTGTTTGGGAATAAAGAGGAATTTTTAATCAAAGAGCTTTGACTTTTGAGGACACAAGCTTGTTGGACGGTGGTGTTGTTGGCAAGAGGAAATGCCAAACACCTTAATTTGGAAAGGGGCTTCTTGGAATTTAAAAGTTTGGTGAAAATGTGCTGACCTATAGCTAATGGTCAATCGAATAAGGCAAGAGAAGGAAATAGAAGGTTGACTTCAACATTCTAAAATGGGGGATCAATATTATGGAATTTGCATGTTGCATATCCATCCATCAAGGAAAGGACGGTTTCCCAACTCTCACACCCTTTAAAAAACCAAAGAAAAAAAAACTCAGGGGGACCTTCTCTTCTTGACTCCTCTCTCCCAAGCCGTCACTCCCAAAGGAGAAAAGCTCTCCATGCACCCCACGTTCTGCCCTTCTCACCTTCGATCATCACTACTGACCGTGTGCCCACCATCTTCTTCACCTCTTTCACACTGCAAGTTCGATTAGACGTTTTGCAAACATTTTCAGATCTGCAAAACCTCAACGTTTCCATCCAGCAACCTCCATAACAGGTGCTCTAATCGGTGGTCTTCCTTCCGGCCTTCAATCTCCACCTGCTATGTGCGTCCTCCAACCTTCATGGTGCTCCATCAGTTGATCTCCCTCAAAGTCACGGCACCTCCTACTTGAATCACAATCCGTGGTGCTGCCCGGATAGCAACACAACACCTATACAAGGGAACTAGGATGTTGCTGCTCCCTCTTGATCACAGCGGACCTACAAATCATGGTCGTTTTCTCCACCTTCTCCTTTAGTTGCAGCACCTCCAAGGACCGTCCTTCTTTATTGATTGACCATGCTGGTGCATTTTCACTGGACACCCGGCCAAAGTCGCCATTAACCCTACCATTACCTTGCTGCCATCACACACCACACCTCCAAAAGGAAGGCGTCTCCTCTCCTCTCCATGCTGGTAGGTCCAAAGCATTCTCACCACATTCTCTCCTTTGGCTGAACATCTTCACAGCCTTCTCCTTGTGTTCTACGTGGCTGCCCCCTCTTTTCTTGATATGGTCTTCTCCAAGATAAGGTGAGGATCTCTCTTCCCCATGGTAAGTTGATGCCCCTTTTCCTCACCGCAGTAAGCATATTCTCTCTCTTCTCTCTCTCTAGCCTCACTTTATTTCTCTCTCTCTATCTTATCATTTTCTCTTTCTAGTTCTTGTTTCTCTCTCTACATCTCTTTATAGTCATTATTTTTAGTGATTTTTGCAAAGAAAGTTTGTAAACATTTTGATTGAATAAAGTTTAGTTGATTTCGCATTATTGTGTTTTTAGTCTTATTCTTGTTTTAATTACTTGTGGGAAAGTCTCTCTCTAAAAACCGCCTAAGAGTGTTTTTTTTTTTTAAATCGATCCAACTCTCTCATCCCTCCACCATCTTTGCAGCCTCTTCATAAAATCAAGAGTTCTTGAAGTTAATACCCTAACCCGAGTGCGGATTCGATATCCGACACACTTTCCACTGTGCAAAGAAATGCTATTTTACAAGAATAAAATTGGATAGATTACTAATTTTGTTGGATTTAGGGTTTCCGTAATCAACGACGCGGAAAAATCCTACTTTCACTCGTACTATGGTTAGGAGGATAAAACTTATACCCTTTGGACTTTTCGGGATTGCCAATAAAATATCCACTGATAGTTTTAGAGTCCAATTTACATTCTTGTGGGTTGTAAATTCTAGCCTCTGCTGGACAACCCCGAACGTATAAATGTCTTAAACTGGGTTTCCTACCGGTCCATAACTCGAAAGGAGTTTTGAGAACGGATTTACTAGGTACTCAATTTAAGATATATACAACAGTTCTCAAGGCCTCACCCCACAACGATTTGGGTAAAGTAGTATTGCTCATCTTGCTCCTAACCATATCCATGAAGGTACGATTACGTCTCTCAACAACTCCATTATGTTGTGGTGTTCTTGGCATCGTGTATTGTGCACGAATGCCATACTTTTCTAAGAGTTTGGCAAATGGGCCAGGATTCTGGCCTAACTCATCAAATTTACCATAGTACTCACCACCTCTATTAGATCTCACAACTTTAATCTCTTTATCCAATTGCCTTTCCACCTCAAATTACACCTCTAAGATGCCCACCACTTGAGATTTCTCATGCAACAGATATAAATAAGCATACCATGAGAAATCATCGATAAATGTGATGAAATACCTTTCCCCAGAAAGGCAAGGTGTGGTAAAGGGACCACAAATATCAGTATATATGAATAATTTCAAGAATGTTAGAACTCCTTGTGGCACCTTTTTTGGTATGTCTGGTTTGTTTTCCCTTAATGCAATCCACACACACTTCGAAGTCGGTGAAATCTAGGTTTGCTAGGACCCCATCTTTCACTAGCCTCTCAATTCTTTTTCTAGAGATATGCCACAGTCGCCTGTGCCACAAGGTCGAGGAATTTTCATTTAATGAGCCACGTTTCATTCCAGTATTCTGATGTAGGGTCATTAGTGATTGTGCAAAATTATAGTTCAAGTTAAGTCTATAAAGACCATCACGTAAAGTACCGGAACCAATGATATTAGTGCCTTTAATCAAATTAAATTTTCCAAAACCGAAAGTAACAAAGTAGCTATTCTCATCAAGTCTACACAATGAAATTAAATTTCTAGAAATAGTAGGAACATAAAAAGTGTTTGTCAGGTCCATCTGATGGCCAGTGTTTAGAAGTAAGCGATAGGTGCCAACAGTTATCACTTCAGCTGTCAGACAGATCCCTCACTTTCCCTTGGCTTCCTGCTTGTAAGGAATCCCTGCATTGAATTCGTAATGTGAGTAGTAGCTCCGGAATCAACCCACCAAGTATTAGAAGGAACTTGGGCAAGATTTGATTCATAACATACGAGAGAAAGATGCATACCTTTCTTCTCGAACCAAGCCTTGCGTTTTAGGTAATCTTTCTGCATATGTCCTGTCTTTCTGCAAAAGTAGCACTTTGGTTCATTCCCATGAGCCTTAGGAGCATTAGAAGGTCCCAGGTTCGTTCTTTGATGATCATTTCTTCCCCTTACCAGGCTTTCTTCCTCGGTTACTAAATTCTTGAATAACAGCATGTGCAGAGTAGTGTCCTTCTTGCTTCAATCTCATCTCTCTCGAACACACATACTAGTCAAGTCATTCAGGCTCCACTTGTCCTTGGTAGTATTATAGTGGATCTTGAATAGACCATATTGAGAGGGAAGAGAGTTCAAAACGAACTGAACTAAGAAAGTCTCATCTACACTCATACCTAATGCCTTAATTTTAGCAGCAATGTTCGTCATGTTTAGGATGTGCTTTCGCACTCCTTGCGACCCATCACACCTCATTGTGGCCAGCTGAACCATGAGTGTCCCCGCTAGTGATTTGTCAGAAGAGCGGAAGCGATCCTCCACAAATTTAAGATATTCCTTTGCATTTTCAGTATTGTGAATTGAAGTCTTGATATTGCTCGAGATCGTCATGCGCATTAACATTAGGCTCAGACGATTTCGATCTTTCCCATGCGCCGAATTCCATCGACTACTCTGCAGTGTTGGATTCATTAAGATCCGCAAGCTTGTCCACCAATAATGCAACATCAAGACAATGAAGTCCCAGAGTGGACTGAACATGTTTGCACCATTCAAAGAAGTTTTATCCATTCAGGACAGGGATGCTAGAGGCACTTGCGTTCAGTGAACCGGGAACTGAAACTAAAAATAAATAAATAATAATAAAAAAAATTAATACTCACTATCTTAGTGATTTGAATTGTCAATAATTCATAATTCAATTCTGATGCGATGAATTAGTAGTATCACTAAGTCTCTCCTTTGGGAGTAAGAACCCTAGCATACCAAATATTCACTCATTAGAAAAACATCATACCACAAGGCTAATTGATGTGTATGAATTAATTAGATAAGTTTGTCTCATTTGGGTGACATTCCAGTCTAACAAATATCATACCACTTCACATTACCCTATGTCAGTTCATGACCGATCAAAGATAACCTACCTTTGGGCGAAGATTCTAATCTCTTGATCATGATTGCAAGTGTGAGTGTCATTTACTAAAGTGGAAATTGCAATACTTTAGTCTATTATGATAACTTAAGGTATGTGTCACTTATTAACTTATGTAACTTTGGCAACTACTAAGTCAATCTTAATGCTCGTGCAAAGTTATCTTTAATAACACTCACCAGTTATAAACATTAGGATTACAAGTGTGCATTTACCTGAACCTAGGTTTAGATAATTTCACAATATAACATAATCCAAAAGATCTAGAAGACAACATAGATATACATCCAAATAAAGATACATGCTATAATCTGTAAATTTCATTATTTACTATTGTCATAAGGTTTCAATAGTTATTCCATTATGTAGATCTCAAAAAAATACTCGAATTAGGCTATTTATTTGTTGAAAACGGACTTAAATTGAGTATTTTATGGCCAAAATAATTTTAGTCTCCAAATGACCTTAACTCGGGTCAAAACATCGAGTCAACTCGGACCCAATTGATTCGGTCAATAGTCAATGGTCAAATCGGGTCAAGTCACGGGTCGGGTTGGTGGTGATCCATACAAAAAACATGTGTTGGGTGGCACATAGACCCTTTAGTGGGCTGGCCCAAAAGCCTAGCATCCTAATGGGCATGGCCCAACCCATTATTTATTAGAAGACAAACCCAATAGGCTTTTGCTATTGGGCTGGCACATATGCCTAAAATAAGCCCACACAAGTCATTATAAACTTCTAATCATTACTGTTGGGTTTGTTGTTGTTTCAGTAAACCCTAACCTGCACCAAGCCCTCCAGCCACCTTAGACTTCCGGCAGCCAATCCAAATGCCACCGGTTGATGTTGCCAGCGACAGAAATCACTCTGGTGACGTCAAAACTTGCCGCTGATGTCTTTTTAAAAATAGATTAGAAACGAATTACATACATCTTTCATCCAAATAAAACGAGTAGATCGAACCTTTGCTCTGATACCACATGTTAGCAATAAATCTCCGAATCGTGATCCACTCATTCTTTGGATTTAAATCTATATATTAAATTGGTTAGGCAATATACCTTTTGTCGCATTCGTAGACGCCATAGCTCAAAGTTTTCAAAGCCTTCTAATCTCTAGCTTTTTTTGTAGACTATTCTCTAGGGAGATATTCTTCAGTGATGGAACAAAATCCATCCACATAATATATATATATATATATATATATATATATAGAGAGAGAGAGAGAGAGGGGGGCTATAGGAGAAAAACATTAGGATGATAGAAGGTTTCCTAATCCATCAAGGTTACTTTCTATCAAAGGAATCCTCAACTAGCAACTTCTTGAATTAGAGTGATTGACCAAACTCAAAATAGAATCCAAGTCTATAAGGGGATCGGCCAACTATGATGGCCCACCAAAAGGAATTCTAACAAGGTAATCTAACCAACATATTGAGAGGAGGCGATGGAATACCATATATAAATTGGCTAATCTTAATCGTACATGTGTCACCATATTTAATAACCGCATATATTAGTCAAACACATGATATATCGTGTCACGCCCCGATTTCGGATACCTAGATACGATCCAAAAATCTGTGAATTGGACTTGTACCCGAACTTCAGGGGTAATCCTTGAATGTCTCCTAGTGGTCTAATTAGGTCAATTAGACTACTAAGGTTCATTCGAAAACTATTAAGAAATCCCACGACGGTCAACTAGGTTAATTAAGTCAAGAGAATTAAAAGAAAGTCGAATCGGTCAATTGGGTGTTCTAAAGTTAACTACAGTTCAAGTTGAGGTATTAAAATCAGAAATAAGCATATTCATATTAGAAAATAAATAATTAAACTAATTCATAAAGCAAACTAATTTAATCATTCAATTAAGTATGTGAAGAAATTGGTGAGAACATGCTCTCAATCAAAGGATTGCATTCCTGTGAAAATAAATAAATAATATTATAAAATAATTAAATATAGCTTTCTAAAGTATGGGATAATCGACTCCCAAATCCTCGCCGATCTCCTCGAGTGCACATGAGTCTTCCTTCTCAAAATCATCCTACATACCCGGCTCTTCAAATCTGAAAATGGTATCGATGTAGCACCGTGAGTTGAGGCCTAGTAATACAACAGTGTGCATGGCATGATGTCATACTATACAAATTTTTAACCAAGGTATGCATCCCAATTATATAATAATGATGACATGAATATGAGGGTAAATGCAAGTGAGTACGTGATGCACATGCAACTAGTACCATAGCCACATAGGGTCTCCATATCTTTTTCGCACTGGAAACGATCTCATCGACCCATCTGCAGCATATAATAACGTCTGGGGCCTTTCACCCTAGGGTACCGAACCCTGATTAATTGATAAAACTAATATAAACGTATATAATATACTTCAACCCCGCTCTCTTATTCACCCCTTATATGAAATAACATGATGATCATAGTATGACAACAAGATGGTATTAGGGTTACATGGCATAAGCAACACATGTATTTAACATTTAAAGAAAAATATAAAATGAACACATGATCATCAAAAGTAATAACATGAGAATGAACTAAGGTTAAACAATATGTAAACAATCACCAAAGATCACAATCAACATCGATGAACAATATAAGTGAAAATCGTAAGAGAATCTAACACTTCATGGCCGAACCCTATGAGGGATCCATGACACAAGGTCAAATCCTAAAGAGGGATCCAAGACACATGGCCTAACCCTATGAGAGATCCAAGACACATGTGTGGGATCTCCGCATACAAGTCTAGGTAAACCAACTTAGGGTTTACTTAAACAACAAGAGCTAAATCCCTTAATAGTCAATAAGTCATGACCGAACCACTAAGAGTTCCTAAGGCCATTAATCGTCCAAAATCCAATAAATAAGTTTTTTTTTATAGAAAATAGTTTTCTTGTAAAAATCATAACAAAATAAATATGATTGAGAAAAATACAAACTCAATTATTTTGAAAACTAGATTCACTGAGATGTCTATAAAAAATAAATTTAAAATATTTATTTTTAAAATCTAATTCTTAAAGACATGGACTGCAAAGAATCTGAAATTCTGGGTTTTGCAGAAAAGGTTAACACACTAGAAAAATTACAACTAAATAAATATATATCCTAAAAATACAAAATCAACGGATCTGGAAATCGATTCATAGAGATTTTTAGAAAAAATAATTAAAAAAATATTCATATTCAAAATATAGATCAAAATCCTTAATGAAGTGACCTTACAGAATCTAGAATTATGGGTTTTACAGAAAAGTCCAGCACATTAAAATAATCAACTAAATAAATATAAATTCAAAAAAAAAAAAAAACTCAATGGATATGAAAAATAGATTGATAGAGGTATCTATGAAAAATAATTAGAAAAATGTTCAGGTTCAAAATATAGATAGAAATCTTTAATTAATTAGATTATACAGAATCTAGAATGTTGGGTTTTACAGAAAAGTCTAGTACTTTAGAAAATACGTAACTAAATAAATACAAACTCAATGGCTATCGAAAATAGATTTATAGAGGTTTCTATGAAAAATATTAAAGTTCAAAATATAGATCGAAATCTTTAGTAAGGTGGATCGTACAGAATCTGGATTTTTGCATTTTACAAAAAGTCTAGTACCTTAGAGAAATCATAACTAAATAAATACAAATCTGAAAATTACAAACTCAACGGCTATCAAAAATAGACTTACAAAGGTTTTTATGAAAAATAATTAGAAAAATATTTCAGTTATAAACATATCACGAACATTATGAAGTACATGGTTATCCATTATGGGTGCCAAAGAGTCATGCCAAACCCATGATCGTGACACAAAACAATGATCAACTTAATAAAAATAAACTAAATTTTGTCCAAATTAATTTAAAGTGAAGATCTACGATTATATAATAAAAGAAAAGAAATAAATTAAAGAAAATAATGCATAGATGGATTCGGAACACTTACCTTAAGGTTTTTTGAACTTTAATGAAAATTGAAAGTTTCTTAAATTTGAAAGTCGTCGGATCGTCCTCTCATCGGAGTATGTTCTTCTATTTGGAGTCTCCGTCAATTCTCCATTCTTGTTCGAGTGCGATCAGTGCCCGGATGAAGGTTTAATGAGATTTCTCTATTCTTTAATGGAGTTTGGGTTTGTGAAAGCTTTCAAAGCTTTAAGATTTTCATAAATAAGTTTATGGAATGATTAGGGTTTCTATTTTAGTGAAATTCGTAACTATCAAAAGGATAACTTTTTCAACCCTCAAAAACTCATATTTTACATTACTCATGATTTATAAAAAGGCCCAAGGCCCATATATATCAATTAGGTTTCATTTAAGATTATTATTAAGCCCAAAAGGCCTATATATTGGCCATACAGGCCCACCCAATAATCATAACATAAATAATCATTCATTAATTCAATTAAACTATATTATAGAATTTAAAAATCATACAATAAGGTATTGGCACATATCACACATACATAAATCACATAAAATAGTCTAAATACACAAAAATCACGAAAAAGTTCAAAACCCCGAAAAAAGTGTCAAGATGACCTCAGAATGACTCGAAAAGTGATTTGCAGGTCCCACATTCCTATTAAATTAATAAAATATTATTAAATATTATTTTTGAAAAATATAAGAATGGTAGGAAAGTTTAAAAATTATGAAAATACTATTTTTGTCAAAATCTTCCGAAATCTCTCCCTAAGATTTTATGTCTCAAGAAATGTTCTAAATTTCTCAGATAAGCTGGGAAGGGTAAAATATGAATATTTTTTATGTCTCGGGCCTGCAAAATAATTTTTTTATAAAAGTTCTGGAATGTTAGATTGGGCAAGAAAAAAGTCCCTACAAGTAATAGTTCATTTTCTTAGCAAGAATTTAGCACTAAAGAGCGAGTTTAAAAAATAACAGGTTTTTTAAAGTTGTCAGAATGAAATCAAATTAAACATATATACTCAAGCATGATATTTAATCATAAAATAGTAATAGAAGTCTTAAAAAGGTTCAGGTTTTCATTATTAGATGAATTTACCATAATAACCTAGAACGAAAGTTCAGGGTATTACATATGGGCCCTTGACGACTAACCTCATAGGACTCAATTAATATAATATTTTAATTCTTTTTGTTACTTGTATTCTAGAAAGATACATCTTGCTGAGATGGCAAGGATCTCGTTGAGTCAACACGAAAAGCAAACATGCTCATATGAGAAGACAAACTTTCTAAATCACGGTTAAACATTACTTAGAAGACTTCATAATTATTTGCAAACACCAATAATAAAAGGATTTTAGAGAGAGTCTAATTCCTTCTAGAATTGGACTTCTTTTGGTTTGATACATTGAGAATAGAGACTCCTTCATGTTCGACTAAATTGAGGAGTAGAAAGTTTCCAAACACAATCGTAGTCCTTCTAGAATTGGAGTCCCCTAACGTGACACACTATTAATAGAGCCTTTCCCTCGCATGACAAACTCGAGGAATATAAGTCTCCACTAAGTTCTAATCCTTATTGGAATAGGACTTCTCTCTAAATCTATAAAGTAAGGCCATGAGCAAAGATGTGATCATCTCATCTCCAGTCAATTCACTTGCAATTTCATCTTCCTCCTCTTACTTGAGCATTGAAGTGTCTTTTTAGGTACTCTCCGTCTGATTAGCAGAGGAAGCAAGATTCAAACTCTTTTCATCATATCGACCTTGAGGATCGTGAAGTAAAGAAATTTTCTAGGAGGTGTAGTACCCTAATTTTTATTATAAATCTTAAAGATAAACAAAATGAGAGTTGGGCCCAAATGTTTATTTAGAAATTTAGCAGGGACCTCCCCACTAAAGCCAAGATACATTCATGTATTCTCTCTTGTGACCCGTTGTGTCCTCGCTACTCATGTGAACTAGAAGATGCAATACACACTCTATTTCATTGTCCTTTTAGTGCCAGATTATGGTTTGCTTCTTTTTTGATTCGTACTAGTGACATGACAAAAAAAAAAGATTTTGTCATGACTTTCAACTCTATTTAACAATGATGTCAGAGAAGATTGGAACCGCACTCTCATTGCCACAGTGTGCTCCATTATGTGGCGTCTGTGGATTGCTAGAAACTCCCAGGTTCATGGAGAAAAGACTCAAACTATAGCCTCGATTTTGAACTCTATAATTGAATATATTATAGATAGACAGATTTCAGACATCATACTCACCCTTCTCTAGTCATGTGGGCTCTCCCTCCTTAGGGATGGTTTACACTTAACACTGATGCATCCCGAAAAGCTCAAACGAATCAAATTGGATTGGGTTTTGTTATTCGTAACTCAAAGGGCTCTTTGAGCATAGTAGGTGGAAAGTACCAGTAGGCAGGCTCAGCGAAGTAGCAGAAGCAGATGCAATCTTAATGGGACTTAGGTAGGCAGGGAGGATCTTCTACGAGTGAGAGTTGGAAAGGGAAAGAAAATCATATGCCTGAAAAATTAGGCTAGACTTGGTCTTGGAATCAAGGAAGCAAACTGTCACAAGCCCGCCAATCAAGCCCATTTTAGAGCCCATAACTAAGCCCGGTTGTGGCTCAAGGAGTCTAGAGTGCCCTGGAAGTTTTTAGAGGACTGTAGAGTGTGGTGGAGAACCCTAGAATACGAAAAAATCTAGAATACTCAAGGGAATTTTAGGGAAGTTCCACACATGTATTCTAGATAGTTTATAAGAGAAACATCTAGAGATTCTTTGGTTGAATTGTATAGAGAATTCTAGAATAAGGCTTGAGGCTATATAAAGGGGCAAGCCCCCTCATCAAGAGTTGAATAGCTATACAAGCTTCTTCATTCTCTCAAACTCTCTTGTGTCTTTGTGTACTTCTTGAGTGGGTGGAGTACTTAGGCAAGGTGAGTCTTAAGTGACTAAGGGGGATAGGCTAACTTGAGCTAAGCAAATGAGTGCTAACTCGAGTGCTGCACGGTCCCTAGCAAGGGTCAAAGACTAGGTCCGTGACAAGTGGTATCAGAGGGACTTCAAAAAGTGACATGTCGATGATCACTGAAGAGACTAGGGGAAGGGACGAGCAAAACCCCAACCCCAACCCCAATCCTAGGGGAAAAGGGAGGGAGAAGTCCCAAGACATCTTTGCTGCTTTGGTAGCTAGGCTTACTAAGGTGGAGCTTGCCATAGTGGATGCACGCGATAGATTCGACGAGTTGGGCATGGGCATAGAGGACCTCAAGGTCGAGTTGAGGAACTCAAGGAGACATGCTGACCATCGTCAATGAGTTGGTGCATGATCAACAACAGAAGATAGATGTCTTCAGAGCACAAGTAATTGGGATGGTGGAGACTCTAAAAGATCAAGTCGAAGAATTGCGAGGTGATTGGGTCTTGTAGAAGAAGGCCATGGCCAATGAAGGCATGGTCACACATGGAATGCCGAGGATCAAGACACCGGAGCTCAACCTATGGTGGGTCAAGGGATGCTAAAGAGTTAGACAACTTCCAATGGAGCATGGAACAGTACTTTGATGCCATCTCCCTACACGATGAGAAAATTAAGGTTCGAATGGTCACCATGTACCTCACCGACATGGCTACTCTATGGTGGCGAAGGCGGCATGCAGATATGGAACGAGGCACATGCATGATCGATACCTGGGAGGACTTCAAGAAGGAGATCAAAAGGCAGTTCTACCCTGAGGATGCTGAGCATCAAGCAAAGAAGAGTCTCAAGCGGTTGAGGCACACTGGGTCTATTCGAGACTACGTAAAGGAGTTCTCAACCCTGATGTTGGAGATTCCAGACATGCCCAACAAGGAACTATTCTTCAACTTCATAAATGGTCTTCAACCATGTGCAGAACAACAGTTACGTCTTTGAGGAGTGCAAGACCTCGACCTCGGCCGAGCAGCTAGTCGAGTTCAAGAAAAGAGACTCATCTAAGCCAAAATCTTTCAAGGGTGGGCATGCCAAAGGTGTGGCGAGATAGGCCATCGAGTCACAAAGAAGGGTCATCCAAGCCATTCAACCCCAAGTATAACAAAGATGGAAAAGGTGGCAAGGAAGGGAATGGTCACTCCAAACCTAGAACTAACTGTTTTCTCTATAATGGAGACCATTGGGCTAGGGAATGCCCACAGAGGAATGCCTTGAATGCCCTAGCCGCCAAGTTGGTCGACCAAGGAGATGACAGCGACGAGGAGCCAAAGATGAGATCTTTACAACTCATTAATGCCGTGAAGAAGCAGCTTGAGTCATCTAAGGTAGTCAACAAGGGACTCATGTATGTGGAGGCATGCATCAATGAGAAGTCGACAATAGTCTTGGTGGACACCGGGGTAACTCACCACTTTGTCTCTGTGAAAGAGACAAAAAGATTGGGATTAAAGATATCCAAGGAAGATGGCTGACTTAAGGCAATGAACTCATAAGCCAAACACATCCACGGCACAGCTCGTGGGGTAGAGTTGTGCATCAGAGCATGGAAGGGAACAACCGACTTGTCCGTCGTTCTTATGGATGGCTTTCAAGTGGTGTTAGGGATGGAATTCCTACGAAAGGTCAAAGCTATTTCCTTACCGTTTGTGAACTCTATTTGCATCATAGAGGAAGGAGCTCCTTGCATGGTTCCTACGGTCCAAGGAACTAAATCCGTGACAAAGATGTTCTTGGCCCTACAACTCTCTAAGGTGTTCAAGAAAGGCGAAGTTATGTACATCGCTTCGATGGTCGTAGAGCACGATGATGGGGTAGATAGAGAACTACCCAAGGAAGTATGGGAAGTCCTTGAGGAATTCTAGGACGTGACGCCGCTCGAGCTGCCTAAAACACTACCACCTAGGAGAGAGGTGGACCATCAGATTGAATTGGAGCCCGGTGCCAAGTCACATGCACTAACACCGTACATGATGACACCCTTTCGGTTGGAGGAATTGAGGAGGCAACTCAAGTAGTTATTAGACACCCGATACATCCAACCATCCAAGGCACCCTATGGAGCACCGATGTTGTTCCAAAAGAAGCACGACGGGAGCTTACGTATGTGCATAGACTACCGGGCGTCAAGGCCAAAGTCACCGTTAAGAACAAGTACCCAAATCCTCGGGTAGAAGACTTGTTCGATCAACTGGGAGATGCTTGGTTCACCAAGCTGGATTTACGATCGGGGTACTATCAAGTCCGCATTGCTGAAGGTGACGAGCCCAAGACGACTTGTGTCACAAGGTATGAAGCATTTGAATTCTTCGTAATGCCGTTCGGATTAACCAATGCCCGTGCCACATTTTGCACTCTCATGAGCAAGATCTTCCATCCCTACCTAGACTGGTTTGTAGTGGTGTACCTAGATGACATAGTCATCTATAACAAGACACTGGAAGATCATGTAGGACACCTAAGGACGATGTTCAATGTGTTAAGGGACAACGCCCTTTATGTGAAGAAGGAAAAATGTTCATTTGCCCTATAAGAAGTGTCATTTCTTGGGCATTGGATAGGATGGGGGAAATTTGGATGGACGGGAGCAAAGTGAAGGTCATAAGGGATTGAGAAATCCCAACCAAGGTGACCAAACTACGATCATTCTTAGGACTAGTAAATTATTATTGGCGATTCATCCAGGGTACTCAGGGAAGGCTGCCCTACTCACAGATCTCCTCAAAAAGAACCGTCCATGGGATTGGACGAACAAGTGCCAAGAGGCCTTTGAAGACCTCAAGCAAGCTGTGACCGAGGAACCGGTCCTACGGTTGCCTGACTACGCCCAACCATTCGAAGTATACATTGATGCTTCAGACTTCGCAATTAGAGGTGTACTCATGCAAGATGGTCATCCCATTGCCTATGAAAGTCAAAAGCTCAATGACACGGAACAACGGTACACCGTGCAATAGAAAGAGATGACGACTGTGGTACATTGTCTAAGGACATGGAGACTACCTATTGGGATCAAGGTTCATTGTCCGGACGGACAATGTTGCCACAACCTATTTCTAGACACAGAAGAAGCTAAGTCCCAAGCAAGCTAGGTGGCAGGACTTCCTAACCGAGTTTGACATGATCTTAGAGTACAAGTCAGGCCATACCAATCAAGTCGCTGATGCATTGTGTAGGAAGGCCGAGCTCGCTGCTCTCAATATGGAAGGGTTGGCTACTATAACCTAAGTAAAATGGACGATTCTTGACCGTGTTAAGGAAGGCCTAGACAAAGATCCATTAGGAAAAAGTTTCATGGTGGCCGCACAAGAGGGGAAGACTTAAAGATTTTGGATGAAGGATGGACTACTCTTCACCAGGAAAAATGACTCTTCGTACCCAAGTGGGATAACCTAAGGAAAGAACTATGAGATAGACATCCAGGCCAACGACTCACTCTAGCACTATTGGAGACAAGCTACTATTGGCCGAAGATGGGCCGAGAAGTGGATGACTACGTAAGGACATGTCTTGTGTGCCAACAAGACAAGGTTGAGCACAAGAAGCAAAGATGTCTTCTGGAACCCTTACCTATAGCAGAAAGACCATGGGCTAGTGTATCAATGGACTTTTTCTCCGCACTACCTAGGTAGAATGATTGGAGCCAATCATGGTGGTGGTCGATAGATTTTTCAAGTACGCTACTTTCATCGCCGCCCCCAACCGATTGCATAGCAGCAGTAAGGCTCTTTGTGAAGAATGTTGTAAAGTATTGGGGCATTCCAGAGACCATCATAAGTGATCGTGATCACGATTCACGAAAAATTTTTGGGGAGAAGTATTAAAGCTTCTTGGATCGGAATTACAGTTCTCAACCAGCTTTCACCCATAAACAGATGGGGCAAATGGAATGCGTGAATGCGCTATTAGAGGAGTATCTAAGGCACTTCGTAAGTGCCAACCAAAAATATAGGGTGAAGCTCTTGGTCGTGGCCCAATTTTGCTACAACCTACAAATGAACGAGTCATCGGGTCACAGCCCGTTTGATTTGGCAACAAGCCAACAACCCCTCACACCCCATGCTGTCGCTAGTGGGTATCAAGGGAAAAGTCCAGCTACGTAACGGTTTGATAAGGATTGGGGAGAGCAAATCAACATTGCCAAAGCCTACCTTGAGAAGGCCACATGAAGAATGAAGAAATGGGCGGATTCAAAGAGGAGGCACGTGGAGTACAAGGAATGCGACCTAGTGATGATCAAGTTACAACCCCAGCAATTCAAAGTATTTCGAAAGGTGCATAAGGGGTTGATCCGACGATACGAAGGCCCTTTCCCATTTTAAAGAAGGTGGGTAAGGTTTCCTACCGACTTTAGCTACTTTCCAAGTTGAAGATACATCCAGTCTTCCATGTAAGTTGTCTCAAGCCATACCATGCAGACATGAAAGACCCTTCACGAGGCATCAGCAAAAGAATACTAATGACCATGACTACTTCTTTTGACAAAGAAGTAGAGTACATACTAGCTGATCGTCGTGTGAGTAGGCACGGAGTTCAACCATACATCGACTACTTGGTAAAATGGAAGGGATTGATCGAGAACAAAGTCAGTTGGGAGCATGCAGAAGCATTTGTGGCAGTTCGAGGACAAGATTGCTAAGTTCCACGAAGATGACGCGCCGATGACGTTGCAAGATCAGGTGGGGGAGAGTGTCACGAGCCCGCCAATCAAGCCCGTTTTAGAGCCCATAACCAAGCCCGGTTATGGTTCAAGGAGTCTAGTGTGCCCTGGAAGTTTTTGGATGACTAGAGTGTGGTGAAGAACTCTAGAAGATGGAAAAATCTAGAATACTCAAGAGAATTATAGGGAAGTTCCACACATGTATCATATGTAGATATTCTAGATAGTTCTTAGGAGAAACATCTAGAGATTCTTTGGTAGAATTGTATAGAGAATTCTAGAATAAGACTTGAGGCCTATATAAAGAGCCAAGCCCCCTAATTTGTAACCATCAAGAGTTGAATAGCAATATACGCTTCCTCAATCTCTCAAACTCTCTTGTGTGCTTCTTGAGTGGGTTGAGTACTTAGGCAAGATGAGTCCTAAGTGACTAAAGGGGAAATGCTGACTTGAACTAAGCAAAGGAGTGCTAACTCGAGTGCCGCACGGTCCCTAACAAGTGTAAAAGACTTAGTCCATGACAAAATGCTACAAACCTCACCTACTTATCCTGAAAGTATGGAGGTTGCTAAACAACCCCGACTCCTCGTGGGCACAAATTATGAATCAAAATACTTAGAGATATTTGGAAAGACCTTTGGATGTGTATTTCTCTCATATGGTTCACATGGCAAGAAAGAATGATGCACAGCCTTTAAGGACAAAATTCCAAACTCAAAATCGCTCAATGGAGCATCCATCAATGTCATAAATTCCCATCCACTCCTAAGAGAATCCTCTTGTAAACCAATGGGCCAAACAAACAGGAACCCTAATCCACATGGAAAGACCCAGCTGATTGATGTTGGAAAGTCAATATTGATGCTTCTTTTCAATCTACAGAATTAATGTGGCATTGCCATTGTTATACGTAACAGTTCACATTAATTATTTCCATGTATCTGGCTCACTAGCCCCATGAATGTGTCCCACACCTTGGTGGACCTAGACACCAAAATCAGCGTGATACTAATTTTTAGCCATTGGATTTGAGCAATTTTTCATTGTGGGCTTCATGAACAGGCTTTTGTGTTGGTTCCAAGTCAATGCTCAAATCCAATGGCTAAAAATCACCAATCACTGATTTTTGATATGTAGGTCCATCAAGGTGTGGGACAACGTTCATGGGTCAGTTGGCCCAAAAGACTGCACCATGTGTCAATTTCAAGGGCTTCCGTATCAAAATTATGATACAGAATTCTGCATCATTTTCCAAATGACAATAGTCTAGAGGCCCACATTTCATGGTTTGGTACGTTCACTTCATGTGATCTCTTATTACGTTGATCTACTGGGAGGGGCCCATCACGAAAAGCAGTTTCCATCAATTAGTTTGTCATCGTGCGAGGATTGAGACAATCCACAGATTCCGTATGCATGATGGTACAAATGGTCATCAATCTGGACCGTCCAAGTATTTGACCAGCCTCTTTCTTGCTTACAGCCCAAAATTCATCATTGTGATAACCCGTCAGATTAATATTCACCATTGAATTGGACGGTAAGGATCTTGTCCAAATTGAGGGGGCTTAACAGGGCCACTAGATCATCCAAATGGTTTGAATTTTGAATTGGGCCTAAATCCAAGAGGTGGCCTAACAATTCCAGGGTCCAGGTCGATAACCATGAATACACTTCAGCCCCCATGATTTTGGATAGTTTCCCATATGTTTTTTGACGAAGACTCTTGATCGGATCTAGTTGTCCGCAACTGGTTGTCAATTTGTTTGCCAATCTAAGGCTTGGCCCAATGTTACAACGGTCCAGATTGATGACCCACATGCAAGTAATCCCTGTAGATGAAAAAAGCCTAGACTGACTGATCCATGAAACAGTCTTTTGTGCAATTTCATTTGTTTTGACCCTCTGATCACTCATTGGGGAATCCACTAAAGCACCAATTAAGACATACAGAAGCCAACTCTGATGCATATTGGTCTATTACATAAACACAACTAAAACAGAAAGATGAACATGAAGATCAAACCCTAGATTTCCTACACTTGAGGCTTCTTTCTACGAAGTACTTCTTTGAACCAATACGCCGACATTTTCGGGTACCTCTTGAGGTCCTTGTAGTCGACATAGACGAGACCAAACCTTGACGTGTACCCTGATCTCCATTCAAAGTTGTCGAGCAACGACCATGCAAAGTAACCAACCACATTGGCTCCATCATCGATCGCCTTCTTGAGTTGAATCAAATAGCTCTTGTAGAAATTGATTCTTGTGGTGTCATGCAATCCCTTAGGAAGAGTGAGATTACCAGGATCATCCATGCCTGAAAAAAAACGACATCAAATTCAGGCCCCGATAAATGCAGGTACTGTATAAACATGTTAGTAAAAATGTCACAATGGGTTTATGGATCATACCATTTTCTGATAGAATCATGGTGGGATTCCCGTAGTTTTCTTTTATGTAGGTCACAGCTTTGTACATTCCCCATGGAACCATGTAAAGCCAGTAAGAGTATGCCTGCAAATGTTCAAATTGTCAACCACGACGATCATGATTTACATTTGCCGCAGCAAATAAATTAATGGGTCATGCATGAAACTATTCAAAAAGATATAGCATTTTTAGGGAATTCAAACCCGCGAAAATGCCCAACTCATTTAGAATTAAAATCTGGATTTAAAATATAGAAGACAGTAAGACCGCATTTTACTTACTCTTTGTCCAATAGGCACCCCCTTACGCTCGTCTGCAAGGAAAGATATGCAGTTTCAGTAATAGAAGGTGATACTGAAGGATGAATATATGTGTTCTGTTACGAGGTAGGACGGGAGGAAGAAGGGCTTACAAGCAAATCCAGCTTGCCAGTCCATCTGGTAGTCTGTGACCTTCTGCTTTGGCTGATGTGGATCATACATGTAGTAAGCAGTATATTGGTTAACACCCAAAAAATCCATTGAGCCCTTCACCATCTTAACCTCTGCTTTAGTGAACTTAGGAAGCCGAGCGCCGACAATTTCTTGCATTGTTTTTGGGTACTCTCCATATACAATTGGATGAAGAAACCTGCAATGCCCAAGATTATCAACCAACCCATGAACTGATTATCATGTTTTAGTATGATATCTGATGATGTTTAGGTTCTTACCATCCTACATGAAAGTCCCTCGCTCTTTGAGCTGCCAGTTGGTCGGCTTTTGATTTCGTAAGAGGTTCATACCAGACAAAATCCAAGAGAATTCCAATTTTCCCTTTTTGTTTTGCCTAAAATTTTCAAGAGACACTTATCAGTAACCACACAATGCTTTCATGACTTGGATCAAAACTGTTGAATCAAAACTTGTAGCTCTTTACCTGATACTTTTCACGGTATCTCTGAACCGCGGCTCCATGGGACAGAATCAGATTATGGGCCACAATGTAAGGCTCGGTAGCCGAATTTCCAGCTGTACAATTTCCGAATGGTTTGGAACACCTTCCTGGAGCAAAGATCCCATTGTCATACCCAAGAGCAGCAACCACTCTTGGTTCATTGAATGTCATCCAATTTTTCACTCTATCGCCAAATGTCTTGAAACAAAAATCCGCGAAATCAGCATATGCCTTCCTGCATGTTTTGGATCAGTAATCAATTATTCCTTACCCAATTAGAGATACTTCGAGGATTAATCGAAGAGATTTACGATTATGTATTTGGTTTATCATCATCCTAACCTAATAATCAGATGTTCGTAAGAGAAAAAAATAAGACACGCAGGGGCTGTTATGTTATGACCCAAACTGTATAAGGGCTTAACTTTCAGCTCCACTATCACTAGGTGCTTTTGGAGTATTGGTTAGGTTCCTAACATTTGGTATCAGAGCCAATCCCACGTCATGTGTTCAAGTCACAGGAGGGGTGACCTTGGGAAAGGGCTACCTGGGGGCTCGCTCAAAAAGAGAAAATAGGGGTACCGGAAGAAATGCTGGTGGCCTGCTCACATTATGTTGGATAATCTACAGATCCAGTTTAATTCTTATCTTAGTAACAAGATAAGAACTCGGAACCGATCAATTGGGTTGACTGTACTCAAGATTATCATGTAGTTCAGCGATTAATGAAGATCAACACATCAAGAAAAGGATAAATAAAAATTACATGGAACAAAAATCTCAAGATTAAAACGGAACTTACACAACTTTGCGGCTCAACAACCCTTTGTACTGCTTCTCCAGTGCTTCAGGAAGATCATAGTGATAGAGATTTGCATACGGCGTTATGCCTATACATTCCACACAATGGTAACAAATTCAATCAATTAATGTACAAATTCAATCATACGGCATCGTTTGCGAGTCTAACCTCTTGCTGCTGAGACAGCCACCAATGTCACATGATATTGTCACATGATATTGATTCCATCTAATAAAATTTAATGCCCAAAGATATAATAGGCCCGATACAGTCCGACATCATAATCCCCCAAATCCCGCTTTTTTTAAAAAAAAATCCCAAAATCCCGCTGATCTAGGGGTTATCACATCATTGTCCATTTTTAATTTTCTACAAAATTTACCTTTTTGGAGCAAGAAGTCAATCAACTTGTTGTAATAAGCAACTCCCTTCCAATTTACCTTCCCCACTCCATCTACATCAACACATACACTTTGATTTAAGATCTGAGATCTCACAATTACTTAGAAACTAAAAAGAACTAGAAAAAAAATATACCTGGGAAAATCCTGGACCACGAGATCGAGAACCGGTATGCGTCGAAGTTCAATTTTGCCATGATATTCACATCTTCCTGCAACCAAAAAAAAATTTAATTTTGCATTCCACAAAAGGGAAAAACTCTATATAGTCTAACATAGATCTTTAGGTTGGACATGTCGCAAGCGTAATCGAAGCTAGCGTAGATGAGCCTCAATCATGCTAGTTCACAAAATCAATAAGATTGATCCGAGCCCGTAGATGCTTCGACATGCTATAATAATAATAATAATCATCATAATAATAATAATATGAAAAGCTGGTTGAGGAAATAAAAAATAATAAAGAAATTAAAAATCAATTTAATTTATTAAAAATTAGTAGAAAAAATGGGACATTAGCAGACACATTGTATAAACCTGAGTGGCTCGGCTCATTTACACCTCTAATCTGACTCACCCGATTAACCGAGTCGACTCAGTAACTACAGCTTCAGTGCCGAGTTAGCTCTTTGCATTTTATGAATTTACACAAACGTGATGATTCTCTATATTAAATTGCGTCCTACTGCTTGCACATAAACATTGATCCAGACCATCCGAACAATTACAAAGGACCATCATTATGATGTACCATGCTCAAATCATGCACCTATTGAATGATCTTAGCCATCGAGCCAATCAGACGGTTAGGAACATACAATCAACACATTTTTTTGAGTCTAATAGATGATGATGTCCTGAAGTCCTAATCAATGGGAAACTAACACATTTTTCAGCTCCATTGGATGATCTAGCCATCCGATCCGATCAATTCAAAATTAACTGTGATGGTAAATGGGTTTGGTTTTCTGGGACACGTGTCATGCAAATACGAGAGTACCATTTACAAGTTGATGCTACCGGTGCCAGCATAGTAAAACTCCGGACTACCTAAAACATATAATTTGCATTTCTTACATACAAAAGTAAAACCATGAGCAGAAAGCGAAACAGAGGTAAGACCGTTAAGAGGCCGAGTCAACCCGGGGGAAATCGCGATCCGACACACCGAGTTGTAATAAAAAGAAATTAATTAAAAGAACCGAAATCTTACTTTGTATCGGTGATATTGATCCACCGAAACATCGCCGGTTGCGTTCTTCGCAATATTTCCTATTTTATATTTCAATTAGAAAAGAAAAATCCATTAGACCCAAACGGGAAAAGAAAAAAAAAATAGAAGGGCAAAACTGGTAATTTCGCAATTTTTTTTTACCGGGAATGTTCACAAAGACGTCCCAGATGCTCGGTCCTCTACCGTCCTTTCTCGCCATGCCCTCCACTTGATACGCAGAAGTCGCCGTCCCAAACACAAAACCCTTCGGGAAGCTCTCTCTGCTTAGTCCACCCGTATCAAAATGGACGGTTTCCGGCCGTAAAGCCGCACCGGATTCCGATGCATGTGCGACGTACAGGATAAGGAGGACAGAATGCAGATAGAGGAATAGCAATCGAGACCTCATTGTGAGGAGAGAGAGAGAGAAGAAGCTGAAGCTCTGTTCGGTTTGAGTGATGGGGGAGTGAGAATTTAAAGAGATGGAAGAGATGATGGTGTTTGTGAAAGGACTAAATTACCCTTAACTTAGGAAACCAAATCAAGCAGTGATTGGACCTTTCTGTAGGATAAGACTGAAATGATCCGCGTTTTAGGTGGAAATGACAAATTAACGTTCGCACGTACACGTGACTTGTTCAACAATTTAGACTGTACGGTTCTCACGCCAAAATTAGAGTAAAACTTTGATGCCAGGAGGGTGCATTGTGAGACACGTGGCACACTCCTAGACGACGCTGACCTTATGGATTTTTGGCCAATCCCTATATAGACCCTCAAGAAAATCAACCTGATTAGTGATTTATAGGCGTTGGATTGGAATTATTTTCATGGGTTCATTTTAACCATGGGAATTTGATCAATTGACCATTATTTGAGGTACAAAGATCCAAAGCTTTAAAATCACTAATCAAGCTGATTTTTGGTTTGTAGGTCCACCTACGATTGTAAAAACATCCACACGGTCAGAGTCCTCTAATAGTGTACCACGTGGCTTATATAGCTTCATGTGATTGGCCTCGATGACAGCCCTGTCATTAAAGTTTTACTGAAATTACCCTTCCTTCAAGTAAACCCCCGGTGTGAGAGAAGCCGATCACAGCCCACAGTATGAGCCACGTGGCATATTCTTAGAGGGCGCTGACCTTGTGGATGTTTGGCCAATCACTAGGTGGACTTTCAGACCAAAAATGAACCTGATCAGTGATTTCTAAGCATTGGATCGAAGTTATTTTTTTTAACAGTAGGAATTTGAGCATTATTGAGCGTTATTTTGGTGCAAAGATCCAAAGGTTGTAAATCACTAATCAGGCTGATTTGTGGTTTGCAGGTCCACCTAGTTATTGGCGAAACATCTACACATTCAGCGTCCGTTAAGAGTGTGCCGCATGACTCGTACTGTGGGCTGTGATCGGCTTCGTTCACTCTCGGTTGACTTAGATTTGATCTAATAATGACTGATGAAATACATTCTATCAATGAAAATGTATGTTGGTAAAAATAAAATTCATTTTTTTCACTGTGGAGTCTGAGAATCCAACGGTTGTTGATAGCGTTGAGCATGCATCAGCTTTTGTCAAAGCAAAACAACCGTTGGATTCTCAGAATACAATGTGAGGACACAAGTGAAAGGACAAGTCATAAAAGTTGAGTACTGGGACCCTAGTTTTGACCCCCACTTTGGCGTACCCACATAGAAGATGAATCAATGGCTGATTTTTGGTGAGGATGATCTCCTCACCATATAGATCACCCTCACTAAAAAAATCAGCCCATTCTAAAATTTCCAAACCCGTCAAATGTGTTTTCAAGTATCACGGTAAAAATCCACGGTTCATAATTCTTCAACTTCTAAACCCGTCTATGAATATTTGTGAGGATGATCTCCTCACCATAGAGATCACCATAGAGATCATCCTCACCAAAAATCAGCCATTGATTCATCTTCAACGTGGGTACGCCAAAGTGGGGGTAAAAAATGAGGGTCCCCGCAGTCCGACCCATTGAATAATGGGTAAGTGAAGCGTGTTGTTTTGAAATATGCAAGAAGTGATATGGGAGGGTGTTTTGGGCCTTTTGGCAATGGGTCGGGCTCCAGTTACCTTAAAATGACAGGCCCCAGTTACAGGAGACAATATGAGCCACGTGGCACATTATTAGAGGAATTTGACCGTATAGATGTATGTAAAATCTCTACGTGGACTTATAAACAAAAATCAGCCTGGTTGGTGATTTCTAGGCATTGGATCTTTGTACGTCAAATAATGCTCAAATTGCCACAGTTGCAATTAACCCGTGAAAACAAGTCCAATTCAACGCCTATAAATCACTAATCAGGCTGACTTTTGGTTCGTGGGTCCACTTAGGGATTGGTCAAACATCCATACGGTCAGAGTCCTCAAAGAGTATGCCACACCGCTCATATTGTGTCCTGTAACCGTAGCCTGTCCTCTTAGGGCGCTAAGGGGAGCCTGAGCCTTTGGCAAGGGACGGGCTCCAGTTACCGCCCTAAAATGACAGGCTCCAAGTACAGGACACAATATGAGCCATGTGTCATGTTTTTAGAGGACTCTGACCGTATGGATGTATGGCCAATCTCTAAATGGACCTACAAACCAAAAATCAGTCCGATTAGTGATTTATAGAAGTTAGATCTTTGTATGTCAAATACTGTTCAATTGGGGGAATTTGAGCAGTATTTGACGTACAAAGATCCAACGCCTAGAAATCACTAATCAGGCTGATTTTTGGTTTGTGGGTCCACCTAGGGATTGGTCATGCATCCATAAGGTCAGAGTCCTCTAAGAGTATGCCACGTCGCTCATATTGTGTCCAGTAACCGTAGCCTGTCATCTTTGACTTTTTTTAAAAGAAAAAAAGTAGAAGAATCAGCCCAAACGACCTTAAATAGAAGGAAAAAGATGTAACAAGGTATGCCTGAAACTGTTTCAAATGAGGAAGCACCATTTTGGTTACCTATCGCTGTCATCTGGACCCACTGATCGCATGGAAGTTTATCCCAAGGTTTAAAGGGGACCGTTATAATGGTACAATGGACTGGGGGCGTTACCGTTTTTTCCGTTACAACGAAAAAAATGCTCAGGGGCAAAAATGGAAAAAAAGGGAAAATAACCAAAAAAATTTGAATTTCAAAAATGGAAAATAACGGGAAAAAACGGAAAAAAACAAAAATAACGGCATTTTTTTAATAAAATTTTCAGAAAATAACGGTCATTATTTTCGTTATAACGGAAAAATAAGGGTCGTTATCTGGGCGTTTTAACGGTCCATAACGTAATGGGGTAGGTCCGAATCCATTATAACGGCCGTTATTTTTGTTATAACGGCCGTTTTTTAAACCTTGGTTTATCCCACCCCTTGGTGGATATACAAACCAAAAATCACCCTGATTGGTATTCTATAACCATTAGATTTTAGCACTTTTTAAGGCGTTCTTATAGCCGTTGAATGCAACCATTATTTTTGTAATAAAACCAACGCCTAAAAATCATCAAACAAGCTGATTTTTTGTACGACGTTAAGGGGTGGGCTAAACATCCATGCCGTCAGTGGACCCAGATGACAGAGGTGACTACCAAAACTGTCACTTCCGCAATTGAAAAGATCTCAGGTATAGGGCTGTCAACAGATACTATTCAGATCGAATATAAGCATATCCGAATCCGATTCGATATCCTAAATCGATATTCGAATTCGAATCCGATTCACTTATCGGATATCCGATAATATCCGATCCGAAAATTAGATATATATATATAATGCATTATTGTATTTACATAATAATAAATATATATATGTAAAATAATTATAAATATTATCTTTCTATGTAATAAATATTATTTAATATTATAACTATTGTATATAATAAATATCATTTATAAATATTAAATATAATTATTAATTAATATATCGGATCGAATATTATCGAATCAAATACATCAATATTCAAATCCGTATCCCAAAACTATTTGAATATGAAAAATATATTCGAATCCGAATTTGATATCCGATTTTTCGAATACGGATTCGAATTTTCGACTATCCATTGACAGCCCTGCTCAGGTATACCTTGTTACAGCACAACCCTAAATAGAATTGAGTGACTCTAAAACTTCTATCACAGCGTGTCAGAATAAAAATCATAGGCCACATGGTACACTCTTAGTGGACCCTGACTGTATTGATGTTTGGCCAGTCCCTCAGTGGACCTCTAAACCAAAAGTCAGCCCGATTAGTGATTTACAACCTTTGGATCTTTGCACCCAAAAAACGCTCAATAATGCTCGAATTCTTACCGTTAAAATCAACCCATGAAAATAACTTCAATCGAATCGCTTCGAAATCATTAATCAGGCTGATTCGTGGTTTAGAGATCCACAGAGGGATTGGCCAAACATCCATACGGTCAGCGTCCTCTAAGAGTGTGTCACATGGCTCGTACTGTGGGCTGTGATCGGCTTCGCTCACACCTCCCTAGGTGGACTTACAAACCAAAAATCAGCCTAATTAGTGATTTCTAGGCGTTGGATTAGAGTTATTTTCATGGGTTGATTTTAACCGTGGAAGTTTGAGCATTATTGACCATTATTTGACGTACAAAGATCCAAAGGTTTGAAATCACTAATTAGGTTGATTTTTAGTTTGTAGGTTCACCTAGGAATTGGCCAAACATCCATACGGTCAGAGTCCTCTAGGAGTGTGCCACATGGCTCATAATGCACCTTGTCATCACCCTCGATGACAGGATCATGTCATCAAAGTTTAGTCTTCCTATAGCAACTCCATCAGTTATCCATGTTGTTTAGCCATTTCAAATTAGGATTGGAATTGGCAGACCAGCTTTTTTGCACTAATAACTAATGCTCTCCGGCGTCGATTCCGAGAATCCACTGGTGGTTATAAGTGCTGAGCTGGCATCCCCCGTCGTTGGATCCTTGGAATAATTGTCCGGAGAGGATTAATGTAAAAAGTTGAGTCCCCAACCCAGTCCTTCAAAGTACAGTGAAAAATCATATAAAGGCTCTCCACAAGTGTTCCCACCTGCTTAGCAATATTTGGAGATTAGCTAAAAGCACTCCTCTCATCTTCAAATATGGAGATCTATTTCCTTAGCTATAAGACCTTTATCATTTTTACATTTCAAAAGTTCTATGTAACTTATATAAATAGTAATTTCATATTTTGAAGAAGGATGAAATAATACTTTAAATTAAATAGTACGCATACCATAGCTATTTCGCAAATGCGATTGGAGACGAGGAGTGGTTTGTTAGCCAAATATGAAAATAAGGAGTAATTTGTTAGCCGAACATGAAAATAGCCGGCAATGGATCGATTTGGGGATTGTGAGCTAACATGCTATTACATTGGATCTGGATCGACGTCGATTATATCATCATCATCATCATTGCCTTGTTGGATTGATTCTCGATTGACTTTGCTTTGATCTGATAATGACCGATGAAATACATTATATCAATGAAATGTATGTTTATAAAAGTCGTTTTTCATTTTTTTTTATGACCCAGGGACTCATTTTTTCACTTGTATTCTTGGGTGTATATTCCGAGAATCCAATAGTGGTTGATATAGCACTTAGTTGAAATCACTTTTTGCGAAAGCAAAAACACCGTTGGATTCTCGAATACACGGCGAAGACACGAGTGAAAGGACGAGTCAGAAAAGATGAGTCCTTGGAGCCTGAGCCTATTGTATAATGGGTAAGTGAAGCCTCTATAAGAGATGGTTGTTTTGAAATATGCAAAAAGTGAAATGGAAGGAATCAAATAGTTAAAAAGGGTGTTTTCGCGAAGGTAATTGAAACAGTGAAGCCTCAAGATTTCCTTTTAATTATAGTCAAAGATTTGATTTTTTTTAAAAGAGAAAAAAAAGTAGAAGAGTAAGATGACACGACCGTAAATAGAATTGAATGGAGGAATATGATTCATATGAGTAAAATTTCTGTCACAAGGGATTGCAAATCACACAATCACAAGCCAATGAGTTCTCGGCACGTACCCAAGTGCTTTTTGCTCATGTGCGTTTGCTTGAGGTGTACGTGTAGAGAACTCATTGGCTTGTGATTGTGTGATTTGCAATCTGTTGTGACAGAAGTTTTACTTGATTCATATAGTTGGGATAAGACTTATGATGATGATAATGTCAAATCACCGCTATATATAAATGTCCCTTTCTTCAATATATGATTTTAATTATTATAATCTCTTCGATTATAAGATAATTTCTTTTGACGGCCTATGGAATAAAATGTCATTTGAGTTCTACTTTTCAATCTTTTCCGGTCTCCAAAACGTGTGAGACTAAAGAATCTCTTTTCTTTTGCCCTTTTAGATCTCTATATAAGAATGGTGTCCAACTTATATTCTATATTTCATTCAACAACATCCGTTCAAATCCGACTGGATATGCCCGAGAATGAATGATAGATTTGTTGATCCTAAGTTCTAACCAAGAACAAATTATAGGTTTTTTTTTTAACAGCAGCTCAGTTGATCAGGTCTCCCCGAAGATCGGGGTTCAAGTCCCGTTCTCTGGGGAGTTCTATTTATATAGGATTTTCTTGAGATTACAAGGAGACAAACCCCTCATGTGTAAATGTAATATAAAAAAAAAGAGGTATTGCAAACTTAAAGGGGCATTTTTAAAAGAAAAATGGATAAAAAAAAACATGGCCGACGGCTCAAGGAACAACACATGGCTCTAGGAAGTGAGAACCGTAATAGTAGTATAGATTTACCAACGTTTAAAGGGGACCGTTATAACGGTATAACGGACTGAGGGCGTTACCGGTTTTTCCGTTATAACCAAAAAAAACGCTCAGGGGCAAAAACAGAAAAAATGGAAAATAACGGAAATAACAGAAAAAAAATGGCATTGAAATGAATTTTAGAATTTCAAAAATGGAAAAAAACAGAAAAAAAACGGAATATAACGGAAAATAATGGGAAAAAACGAAAATAACGGTCATTTTTTTTCACAAAATTTTTCAGAAAATAACGGGTCAGCACACAATATAAGCCACGTGGCACACTCTTCGAGGGCGCTGATCGTATAGATGTTTGGCCAATCACTAGGTGGACCTACAAACCAAAAATTAGCCTGTATCTTTGCTCCCAAATAACGCTCAATAATGCTCAAAGGAGGGCAATTTCGTCATGTTTGAGCTCATTGTACAAAGGCCAGAGGGAGCTGTAAGTAAGAGTATGGATAATTATTATGAGCCCACTCTTTTTAAAAGCGCCGAGAAGCGATGGGTGCAAGGGCTAATTTCGTCACAATAAATCAGAGAATTGTCACTTTATGAGGAAAACGGGAAAAGTAAGGTTATTTTGCTAATTTAGTCGCTGGCCCAACAGTGTCAAAAGAGTCATTGTTGCCCCCTAAGAGATGAAGCCTGTCTGTCTGTCTGTCTCTCCTAACCATAGCTTCCATACGTTTGAATTCAAATTTGATTAGCAGTGCAAACAGAAAAGGATGTATTCCGTGACGGAGCAGCCACCCACCGTTTCTTTGACATTTGTAGTTTGTACCCATGTGGGTGGGCCCCACTTTTCTAAATTGAGACTTCAAATTTTCAATTATTGCGAGATGGTGTATTGTGAATGGTGCACTTAGGGCCGACAAACGGGTCGATCCGATCCGGTTCAAAAAAATCAGGTTCAAAACAGCTTAGTTGTCTTCTCTTATCTTATCCTGCTTCATAAGATAAAGAGTGGTTGATATCAAATCCATCCATCTAATCTGGACGATAGATTTCAGCCACTCAATCCCCCTCATTCATTTGGTCACTCCCACTCATTCCGCGCCCAACAAATTGAAAATTTAAAATTCAAATTTTGAATTTTAGCGCCGTTATTTTACATTATTTTCTGTTATTTTCTCATGTTTTGCCCATGTGCGTTACAATCGTTATTACAACGGTAACACCCCCAGTCCGTTATACCATTTTAGTGCCAATGGCACCCAATTTTTGCAAACGCTTTTGTCGGAGAGTGCCGTGGGCACGGGCCATTAACTATTATATACATATCGGATCGAACCTAGAATCGATTTAATCATATCGGATTGGTTCTGAAATTGAATATTATTGATCTGATCGGTCCGGATTGATTTGATTTCTTATCGGATCGGTACCAAATCAGTACCAATCTGACTTGAACCTAATCCATTGCCAGCCCTAGGTGCACTGAATCCCTCACACTGTGCAATAGGTCTGCAACTCGGGCCAGCTGAGTCGGATTTGTGGTCAACCAGAGCCAAACCTGATCTTCAAGATTGTTAGCCCAAGTTAACCCAACCCGAAATTGGGCCTAGAATTTCCAGTCCGACTACTCGATGCATGATATAAACCATGGCTTTAAAAAGGGCCGTTTAAACGGTTTAAACGGCCGTTTAAACGGTAACACCCCAAGCCTGTTTCCGTTTAAACCCGTTTTATTGGTTTTGAAAAAAACGGCCGTTAAAATCGTTTAAACAGCCGTTTAATTTTGAAAAATTGTGAAAAAAAAGCCGTTAAAACCGTTTAATTTCAGTTAAATTTCATTTTTTTTTTTAATTTTCAAATTTCAAAATTTGAATTTCAGCGCCACTTTTTTCTGTTTTTTTCCGTTAAAATCCGTTAAAATCGTTAAAACCGTTAAAATCCGTTTAATTCCGTTTTTTTCCATTTTGTGCCCCTGACCGTTTCAATCTATTTTAACAGCAGTTTAAACGGTTTAAACGGAAACACCCCCAGTCCGTTTAACTGTTAAAACGGCCTCCTTTAAACCTTGATATAAACCTAAATCGAAGTCAACTCAAATTTAGAACCATATCATAACCGACCCATTTTAAATTTGGAATAACATTAATGAAACAAAGCCACAAAGAAGTGTCCGGGGCGGGTTAGATATCGAGTTTGACCCGCTGAACCACTTGCTTGAAATTGGGACTAGGGCCCTTGTCATTTTCAATCAGCCCGGGTGCATCATTATTGTTAGCATGCTCGGTAGTGGTCACACACCCTCTTGTTTTTTTGTCTGATATTGAGAAATCTTAGAAAGTGACTCGTTTCCCGTGGCATAGACTTCAATGCTCTTCATACTGTCACTTTCAGAACACGTCCTCCCCCCCATCCAACGTTATCCAGCCATGTGTGCCAAAGAACCTTAGATATGTTTAAGGGGGTATCCATATGTTCTCCCCTTTCGTCCCTCCAAAGCTTATGGTCCAGATGGTTTTCTGACACTTTTGAGACCTATGCCCACGAAGTGTTTGCATTTTGTCTGCTTTGGCTTAATGTTGGAGAGCATTGGGCATTCTCTAGATGTAGTCGTTGAATCGAACTGGGTTTCGGGCATTCTTGATCAAGTCTTCGACCGGCCGTCTTGTTACCCCGGAACAAACAAGATTTGTTAAAGGGTTGTCATTATCGTTGGTGAAATGGTCTAAAAGTTTGAAAAACAAAATCTTCTCGCCTCCTCGAGGACTAAAAGACAATGAGATTCTCTACCACCTTTCCATTCATAAATCTGTTTTGATGCCCCATGCCATTTCTAGTCAGGACATAATTGCTCTAGAATGGTTCCAGCCATTTCGCACTTTTTTTTTTTTCGACATCTTTTTCTTTGCTCGTGGGGACGTAATGAGTGAGTAAAACTTCCATCACAGCGTTCTGACAGAGGCTCATGTCACAATGAAAATCACAGGCTACGTGGCACACTCTTATTGGACACTGACCGTATGGATGTTTGGCCATTGCCTCAGTGGACCTCTAAACTAAAAATCAGCCTGATAACGTCACCTACTCAGTAGTCAGTATGCACATGGAGGAAGGGTGGGTATACCTCAAGGTAATACCCAGAGGGAATGATCAGCCATCAAAGTCTAGACCCCCTTTGGGGTATAGAAGGGGAGAGAGTATTGGACCTCTCTCTCGATCGAACACATGGGGTGTCCTAGATTGGTCAATGACTTCTACAGTTTTAACCTCCAGAGGGTAATGGAGTCGGTAAAAGACTCATCTAGTCCTTGTTTTATGAGCTCCAAATGTTGCATAATCAATTGGATGTCTATATTGTAGGAGAAATAGGTGACAAAGGTGATCACTCGCTTGAGCCACGTGTCGACATTGGTTGGGTCTATGGTCATAAGCCAGCTTAAAGATGTTTCAGTAAGGCTTCTTTGAAATATTTAGGTCTGATCCCACAGGCTATAAGTATCCGACATACATTTTGACATGGGCTTTGGGGCAGTCCGATCCATTATAACAATCCTTGTCGGGGAACTTAAAACCATAATGAACCCTGGCCTGGGTATTGGCAGATATTATCCCAATCAAAGGTGATCCCCTGGATTTTCCTAATGGTGGTCTCTAATTCTTGGATCCTTTATTTTCCTAATGAACCCTAGCCTCTTGGCTCCTACAGAAAGTAGGTTTAGCAATGCCAATGCAATATGCAAATGAGTGCTTTATGAAGTGGTGTGTGCGAAGCTCCCAGATTTTATTTATTTTCTTGTACATGTAAAAAAGTAAGCTAACATATCCCGATTTCTAAATTCTCCTTTATTCAGATTAGATCCTCTAAAAATTAATCCCCAGTAGAGTCGTTATTATGAGAATAGTGAATCGGAAATGCATTGGATCAATTTCTATTCTCTTTAGTGATCTATCTCCTTAGGCCGTGTTTGATTGCACGGAAAATTTTTCCAAGAAAATACATCTGGGATATGCCTTAAATGGCTGATTGATTGCAACTGAGAACATATATTTCAGTCATGTGAGAAAATAAAGGTGTATTTTCAGGTGGAAATGAATTCTCATCTATCTGGATGGGAAATGAATTCTAGGCTTAGTAAGAAAAATTATCCAGATTTGATTAGCTTGTTAAGGAAAATTATACTGATTTATACTGACTATCTAACAATGGATAGTTGTGTTTTCCTAAGGAAAATGCAATTTTCCCACTTGGTAATCAAACACGGACTTAGGATTTTGGAGACGCCACTCAGGCCTTAGGATTTTGGAGACGCCACTCAGGCCTTAGGATTTTGGAGACGCCACTCAGAGTTTAAATTGGGAACCCGAGAATTAGAGAGTTTTCTTTTTTCAAAATCTAAACTACCATTTTTAGTGACTTGTCAACTTGGAAAAGGTTTCGGTCTACAAATCTAGGTCTGGGGGTCTAGTTACGGTACAGGAAAGTGTTACACCTATAACTGCCCAATTAAAACGGTTTCTACTAAAGGATTAGGAAATTGGGATAGTATCTCTAATCTCCCTCCCAATGGAAAATCTGAAGTACCTTTCTATTTTTTGAACATCCCCATTTAAAACCCTATTTTCTCTAATCTTTCCCCCTATTTATCTCCTTTGTTTTTACACAACCAAAACGCAAAATGAGGTTATGTACCGGCAAGATCTTACAATTCCGCTGGTTTGGTTCAAACGACAGGATCTTACTGGGGTGTTTAATTTGGTTTCGGTAGTTCAGTACCTTATTGTAAGTCTATTTTCTACTGTCTTGCCGTTTGAACCAAATCAGTTCGGGATGTACAGGTTTGGTTCAAACGTCAGGATCTTACCAGAGTGCTTAATTTGGTTTCGGTAGTTCAGTACCATATTGTAAGTCCATTTTTTTGACTCTCTTACCATTTGAACCAAATCAGTTCAGGATGTACTATTTTAGTTCAAACGACAAGATCTTATTGAGGTTCTTAATTTTATTTCGACAGGAGCTTACTAGGGTTCTTAAGATACATTCGGTAGTTTAGTACTGTATGGTAAATCCATATATTGGGAGCCTTTTACCGTTTCAACATGACATGGTAAATGATCGTAGAGATGAATTTAACCCAACCCACTATATTAAAGAATTAATGTAGTGCTTGCTGTTGATCTATTCACAGAACCTTAAACAGGTTTGGAGTACTTTAGTAGGATAAAAATCAGTAAAAGATGATCTCAACCGTCCAATTTGCACAAATCTCTCATTTGAACATAAAGGTGGAAACCCGTCGAATGATGGATCCTGACTGCATGGCTTCATGTCTGCCAAAGTATATATGTTGACGTGGCACTCATAAATCAGTATCTCAAGAGTGAGGTGGGAACAATTGTTGTTGTTTCGCAGAAGCCAAATAGGTGACGAGATGAAAATATTTTTCTAGTTTTGGGAGTCCCTACCACCTCTTATCATCAAACACCACAATACAAAAATGTAACAGAAACAAAACAAAATGATTTCTTGTTCTCTCTGTTGCGTGAAGTCTTGCTTAAAAAAAAAAAACTGTCACTAGGAGAGATTCTTTTCCTTTTCTCACACTTAAAACCAACCGATTTTATCTCATGGTGAAGAGGGTAAAACCTAGGTTTACCCATTTTGTTTTTACTACAGGGGAGATTAGAGATTTCATCCACTGCCTACCCGTTCTCAGGGAAGGGAGATCCGCTCAATAGCTTCGCCATGGACATGATTCCATGAGATTCTGTTCATCTATCCATTCAAATGGTTACAGCAACATCCATGTGGAATGATTGAACCTGTCACTGGTTCAAGTAAAAATTCACCAATCAGGATATTCTAACACGACTAATCATGACACAATATGACATGCCTACATTAACCACATGGAAATGAGTCTTTAGGCTGATTTTTGGGGACTGAAAACAGCAAAAAAATTTATGAGGTAGAATCTTGATGAACAAGTAGCACACTTTTTATCTGGGATAACAGACCGCTTGGATGTTGGGCCCACTCTTCTACACACCAAAAATCAGCTTATTGATGATTTCTAACCATTGAATTTTGGTACCCAAAAAATGCTTGAATCCAACTGCTAGAATCACTTACTAAAAAGTGCTAACATATAATGGTAGATCTAACCAATCAAGATGATTTTTGTTGTGCATATCCATCCACTAAGGGATGGGTTAACATCCATGTAGTCAGTGGGCCCAAAAACAAAAATGTGCTACATGGCATTTTTAGAGGGGTTACTCATCGCCTTATTGAGATTTTACCTCGTCAAAATATTTTCCCTAAAATCCTCCAAACAATTGTCACGCCAACCTATCCTAACTACCCTGTGTCAAAAAGCTGCATCTTCTCCCAAATAAAAGTTTCAAGCTAAAATGAGCTATAGACTAGAAAAGGTAACCAAACACCACATAGATGTCCCCGCATCACATCTATTACTGGGCTTCTCCTAATACACGGCAAAGTTGGTCATGAACTCAAAACAATGCCATGAAGCTTGACAAAAACAGATCCATATGATCAAGACTCAGCGTCTTGATTTCAATCAGTTCCTCACTTGCAGTTTTCTTTATAAATAAGCAAAATAGCAAACATATCAAGGAGCATCTGGTAAAACAAATTCAGAACCACAATATCTGTACTTTTTTAACACTATAGGGTTCATGACTGCCAATGACGTGGATCTAGTTAGTAAGAAAAAAATTGAAGATGTACAACTTAGAACGGAAGATATAGGTCTAGATAAAATAGAATGTCAAAACAGACCTCAAATGGTTGGGATAAGGTATTTTGGATGATGGGTTCAATTAACCAAGAAACGACCAATTCTGTTCGGGATCAAGCCCATAGAAAGGGTTCGATCCCAGCTTATCCACCAAAATATCAGTTAAAAAAATTCTTTATGGGCCCCGAGGCCATAAATCAACTGGTTGATGCAACCAAGGGGGTCACTGTTTCCATCTCAACTTACACACCAATTGAAGAAAAAGGAGAACCGATGGGACTAGTCAATTTCAGAATTAGCAAATAACTCCAGCTCAAAATTATAGCCAAAGGGAACCGAGAGAACGTACAAGAGACCTAAGAGATGGTATCTTTAATTCCTTTCAGCCCCATGTTCTGGTTCACAAAATCAGCTCATATACGAATGTTTGACACGAACTATCTACCGTGATAAATTTAGCGTATTTAACCATAACCCAATTTAAATCATATTCGGCAGAATCTCAATTTACAGACACAGATATGGAGATGAATATTTTCAATCAAACCAAGAAAGCCATCAGTAGTGAATTTATCAACCACATTTTCCCCAATTTCTGAAAGTACATGATGAGATGTCATAGAAGTGCCTTGTCTGACCTTTCGATGAACGTACAGAGAGAATATGGAATTTGTCATCCAAGGGAATGAGCAGCTGGGGCCTCGCTGAAACTAGTGTCATTCAACATTTCAATGACAGGAGCAAACTGCAAAAGTTGAATAAGATAACTTACACATTGTTTTCACATAAGCAAAAAAAAAATTATACGACTTTCTCCAAGAACTATACAGACCTCATCATCTTCCCCATAGAAGCCATCCACTGCACTATTCAGCTGGAACTCCCACCCTAAAGTGGTCTCAAGCAGTTCTTCGAGCTTCCTTGTCTAAAACAGAGAAGATTCAAGTTACAACGTCCCACCAAGAACATGGTTTCGTTGCTAGTATAGAAACATATAGGAACTTAGGCTGTGCAAAATGAAAGCTGATGAATATCAGATAGCGATATGGGATGGATCTCAAGCTGAGTGAAGCTCAAACTCGCACAACTCTATATCGACGTGCCTTTTTTTTTGTCGGACCAACAGTCGTGCACTGTCTTGTAATGTTACAAATCACTTGCTCCCTTCAAACATAAAGTTCTTCCAATTATGTCTCTCTGACAAGAAATAAAATTTATTGGGGTGAACACTGGGTTAAGAAGCAGATACCGCCACGCGTCCCTGTGGGACCCACTCCAGTCAAAGTTGAAAAATGGCAAAAAAAATATTCCATTCTTTGGCTCTCTTTGTCTTCTCCTTCCTTCTTCTGCAGATCTCGTCCCTTTGCAACACAGCCTACTTTACCATCCACCCAACACATCGACCCTTGAAGCTCATTTCAAACCTCGCTTCCTCCTTGGTCTTAACTGTCTTGGTTAAACACCATTCCCTTCTTAAGGGTTTTCTATCCTTGTGCATCAGTCTGTGCTGGAAAGAATTCATGAAGATCTCTCTCCGTCGACGCTAGCAATGAAGGACATCATCACATTCGTCAATGTGCCATCCGCGGCCATGGCCCACGATCTGGTCCCATTCATCATTTGATCTGTCGCAATTCACTCGAAAGGAACATGAAGGAGCCCATCAATGGGCTGGTTTGGCTTATCGAATTCAATTTGCAGAAGAGGCAAAGAGAGAAGAGATGAGTTTTGGCCTTTTTTTTTTCTTTGGATTTATATTTGACCGGAGTGGCTCCCACAGAGACCAATGGCGGCCTCTGCTTCTTGCCCCAGCATTTTTCCAGCAAATTCTTTTCCTGTCTGACAATATTCTTCTGAAAAAATTAAGTGTCCTTGTTAGATAGGTTGTATTGAATATAAAGATTTTATTATCCTCAATGTTCAAGCGCTCTGCAAACCATTTATTATGAAAGATCATAACACATGCTATCATTTGGTTAGAGAGAGTGTTTGAAACAGGTCATATAATGCCTTTCTAGTTAGTAAAATTTATCAACTGAACATAATGTTAATATGCCAGCAACTTAACAAAGAAAAGACGTAACTACGCCTAGAACATTCTTATAGTGCCCATGCTTTGCATCTCATCCAGAAGGAAACAGTTGGAAATACAAAGTGTCCCCAGAACAAGCTTACGTTAACTTTTTATCCAGATGCATATCTCAAGGGTATATTTGTCCTTAAACTAGTTATTAATATATGAAAGATCCCTATTATGCATTCCTCATAACCTATTATGCATTCCACATAATTGTATACTAGTAGGTGCAACATGCATTGCTCGTAAGGGCGTTTTTGGAAGAGGTGGCAAAATAGGAAAGTTGAAACCAAAAGGGCAGTTTTGGAAACACCGGCAAAATAGGGAGAGAGAGTTTTCGAAAATTTACAACTGAAGGGGCAATTCTGGAAATTGTGGCAACTCTAAGGAGAACTAGAAAAGCAAAATTTTGAAGTTAGAAAAGTCGAAGCTGCCCATTGAAGTGCCATGGGTGTTTCAGTAAAAAAAAACCTGTAAAATCGGTCTTTCACTTATATAGTAGATTAGAAGTCATCCTTGAATAAACAAGATATTTTCATACTCTATAGCATAAAAACTATTAGAATCATCTCTTGATATTAAGGCAAGAAAAAGAGCGGGAAAAAGAGTTGAGAATGAGCATGGAATAAGCATACAAACCCATGATAGAAGATCTCCATCAACGACTGAGGCTTCTTGCACCAAAGAAAAGAATTCCTGGAAACATAATGTCCATTCAAATATTAAAACATGTCTAGACTGATCATCATTCTAAAAAAATATTGATTTCACCGAAATTGGCAGCAGATCAAGTTCCAAAGCTGAGAAAAAATGGGTTCAAAGAAAGAGCTTTAAAACACTTGACCAAATCGACAATTGGCCCACCCAACTAATTGAAACACCTCATATGATTACCTTGCAGAGATGATACAAAAAACTGTCCTTAGATAACCATGAATCATCCAAGAACACTGATGCCCCTTTTTCTGCACCAATTGTATTTGCATGGTCTTTCTGAAGCCCAAACTTCAGCTGGTAATAGATGACTTTAAGAAACTGCACAGAGTCTATCAATCATCAGATATTAGTTAGCACAAAAAAAAAAAAAACAGACACGGAAAATAAAGGATGTTAACTGTGATAAATATATAATTTTGCTAGAGTACTATCATAAATACATTGTAATACAACTATGAAATGACTAATTCAATCATATACATTTCCCAAGTGCTATGCAACAATAACATGGAAGTCAGTGTCAGTGTCCAAAAAAGAAAACCTTCAAGATGCACGAAACACATACACATTCATAAACATGTATCAGAATATAATTTTGTATTTAAATTTAAATCAGAAATGTTTTTTTAGATAAAATAAGGAAAACAAATATGAAATAAGAGAGAGAGAGAGAAAGAGAGAGAGAGAGAGAGATGTTCAATAACTTAATAAATACAATTAAGTACCCCCTTGGTGTTAGCGATTCCTAGACCCACATCGGATCATAACCCCCATGGTGTTAGATTGTGGGGGCTTCAGATCCAGACCTATCCCTTTTCGATTTGAAAATATGTGGCTGAGCAGTCCACAGTTCAAGGATAAGTTGAGTGGTGGAAGTCCTTTTCTTTTGATGGTAAGGCGGGGGTTTCCTTTAGGCACAAACTCAAAGTGCTCAAAGATAAGATTAAGTTGTGGAATCGGAATGAGTTTGGCAGCATAGATCAAAGGAAGGGTTTGGTGCTTGAACAGATTGCTTTGCTTGATAAGGAGGAGGAAGAGGATTGCCTTTCTCTGGAAGAACAGATGGGGAGAGTCAATTTGAAGCTGAATACCAGCATATGGTGAAGATGGAGGAGATATGTTGGAAGCATAAATCCAGAGTAAGGTGGTTGAAGCCTTGAAGGAGGGGGGCAATAACATGAAATTCTTCCATAAGTTGGCAAACGCCACCAGAAGAAGAAACTACGTTTCTCAGCTCAAGATTAGGGATGACATGATGGAAGATGGGGACAATATCAAAAATGGGGTGGTAAGGTTTTATTCAGATCTCTACGCTGAGATGGCTTCTTTTAGACCTTCTTCGGAGGGTTAGTGTGGCAGACAGGGAGAGGCTGGAGAGACCCTTTGACGAGGATGAGGTGTTGATCATTCTATCTGAGTTGACTAATGATAAGGCCCTAGGTCCAGACGGTTTTACTATTGCTTTTTTCAAGTAATGTTGGGAGATTATTGGGGAGGATTTTATGAAAGTCGTCGCAGAATTTGAGGAGGGTTATCTATATTATACTTCCAACAACACTTTTATTGCTATGATCCCGAAATCTCTAGGGTAGAGGACATATCTAATTACAGACCCATTAGTCTGGTTTGTAGTATATATAAAATTATTGCCAAGTATTAGCTTTGAGAATTAGAGGGGTGTTCTCTTCGGTGATTTCGCCTACTCAAGCAGCTTTAGTGAGTGGATGAAAAATTCTAGATGGGGTCCTCATAGCTAATGAATGCAGACTATAGAATCAAGTCAGGGCTTCTTGGGATCGTTTGTAAGATTGACATGAAGAAGGCCTACGACCATGCCAAGTGGGGATTTTTGGATTACATGCTTGGCAGGATGGGTTTCGGGAATAAATGGAGAAGGTAGAAATGGAAATGCATTTCCTCAACCTCATTCTCTATTTTAGTCAATGGATCCCCAGTCAGTTATTTTAAGAGTTCAAGAGGATTGAGACACGGTGATTCGTTATCAACTTTCTTGTTTATTGTGGTGGTGGAGGCTTTAGAAAGAATGATTTTTAAAGATGTGAATTTAGGAGAACTAGAAGGGTTTGCAGTTGCTACTGGAGTTACTGATATTTCTTACCTCCAGTTTGCAGATGACACTCTTATTTTCCTCGACTTGGATGTATTCCAGTTAAGATTTTTTTTTTGATAAGTGAAATTTTATTAAAGGCAAAGCCTCGGAAAATGAAAGGCTTAGCCAGAGAGGTCGAGATGACCTCCACTAGACTAAGTACCAAACAAAACAATGTGTAATGTCCGTCAAGCCCCCAACAAAATGGGAAAGCTGAAAGAAAAAACTTTCACCTTCTCGAGGTTGAGCGTGCCCTCCGTCTTGGGATGCAGGTTCCAAAATCCTTCTGGTCTGAATCCATCCTTCTAGCTACGTATCTCATCAATCACACGCTCTCTCGCATTCTTGGCTTTTAGACCCCTATTTCTGTTTTGCTTCCTGATAGTCCAGCCTTCATTGTACTCCCAAAGTCTTTGGGTGTGTTTGCTATGTGCATGTTCATCATCGCTCTCGTGACAAACTTGATGCACGGGCCTTGAAATGTATTTTCCTAGGGTACTCCTCCACTCAGAAGGAGTACAAATGCTATCATTCGTGTTCGTGTCGACGTTTCCCTTTTAGGGACGTCACCTTTGCTGAGCACGTTCCGTTCTTTGGTAATAGGATCTCTCTTTAGGGGGAGTGTGATATTGTGGACGAGAGCCCGGTCCCCATGCCAGTTCCTGTACCCATCTCTACTCCTGTGCCTATGGCCGAACCTGTGTCTACTATTGACAAGGACACTTCTATTACTAGAGCAGCGGATATGCGGTTTATGTCAAATCTAGGAAGAAAGGACAAGTCACTGACTTTGTGCCTGCCAGTCTACCCTTGGATCCAACTCCAGGTATTGCTTCTACCCCTGCTTTAGTTCATGAGTCCTCAGAGACTCCTATTCCAGAGGAGGATCTGTCCATTGCACTTCGTAAGGGTGTGCGTGCTTGTACCGAGCACCCTATCTCTCATTTCGTTTCTTACCAGTCCATGTCTCCATCTTATCAGCCATTTGTTAGCACTGTTTTGTCTGTTTCTTTGCCATCTATTGTTGCAGATGCACTCAGCCACCCAGAGTGGAAAGGGGTTATGATAGATGCAGGCTCTTGAGAAAAACAAGACATGGGATCTTGTAACTTTACCTAGGGGGAAGAAACCAGTGGGGTGCAAGCGGGTCTTCACCGTGAAGCACAAGACAAATGGTTCCATTGACAGGTACAAAGCTTGCCTAGTTGCCAAGGGGTTCACCTAGACCTATGGGATAAATTACTATGAGACATTTGCCATGTAGCCAAGATGAACTCGATCAGGGTTCTACTGTCCTTGGCTGCAAACATATCATGGACTTTACATCAGCTAGAAGTAAAGAATGCTTTTCTACATGGGGACCTAGCATAGGGAGTTTACATGAAGTTGCCACCAGGGTTGAAGCTTGCTGGAAGTGAAGACATGGTGTGCAGACTGAAGAAAGCTTTGTATGGATTGAAGCAATCTCCTCGAGCTTGGTTTGAGTGGTTCAACAGTGCAATCAGGAAGGTAGGCTACACAGTGAGGCAGATCACACTCTGTTTGTGAAGCATCTACAGACCAGTACCACTGCTTGATCGTATATGTGCATGACATAGTCATCACGGGGAGTGATCAAGCAGAGATTACAAGGCTCAAGGCCTTCTTGTCGTCTGAGTTTGAGACGAAAGATCTAGACTATTGAGATACTTTCTAGGGATTGTGGTTGTCAGGTCATCGAGAGGCATCTTCATTTCACAGAGGAAGTATGTCCTAGACTTATTGAGCAAGACTGGATATTTGGGTTTGCGACCAGCAAATACTCCTATTGATCAGAACCATCAGCTGAATTCCGAGGATGCTACACTCTTAGATGATCCTGCCTTATTTCGACGATTGGTTGGCATATTGATATATCTAGCCCATACACGGCCTGACATTGCTTACGTAGTAAGCGTCATTAGCCGATTCATGCACTCACCTTGGTCACCACATCTTGAGGCTGCTCACAGAGTTCTTCGGTATCTCAAGGGGTCACTAAGTCAAGGCATATTGTTTGGAGTTCATGGCCACTTCAGGGTGGAACCATACAGTGATGCGGATTCGGTAGGTGCAGTGACTGATAGACGGTCCACATCAGGTTATTGTACATTTGTTGGAGGCAACTTGGTTTCTTGGCGGAGCAAGAAAAAACCAGCTGTCGCCCGATCCAGTGCAGAGGCAGAGTTCCGCTCCATGGCACATGAAGTGTGTGAACTCTTGTAGTTGAAGATCATGTTAGCAGAACTGGGAGTCACCAATATGCTTAAGATTGAGGGGGAGTGTTGGATTCTATGTACACCACGTGGGGGTGCACTTAGTGGTTGCGTCCCACTACCCCGCATGGGGTCTATTCTCTATTCGTATAGAGGTTTAGTGGTGGGCCCACCCACTTAACCTACAATCCTTTTTTATGTCAGTGGGTTAAGTGGTGGCCCCCCCACTTGACCCACACAATTTATCCTTTACTTGTAGAAGGGGTTTCCCCAACTTATATATATATCACTTATGGGAGATTGAACATTAACTTCAATCTCTCCATTCTCTCTCAAACCCTAATCTCTTCCTTCTCTCCCTAACCTCCTCTCTCTCTCTCTCTCTCTCAATCTTAAGCATATTGGTGACCATGGTTTTAAAATTCAGCGAAATTCGGGAAATTCGACTGAAATTCGCCGAATTTTGAATCACCGAATTAAAGTGTACATGCAGTAAAAAAATTACAAAAATTCACCAAAACTTTGTTGAATTAATTCGCTTAATTTGACAAAATTCGGCTAATTTCCCGAAGTTCAGCCTTTTTCAGTTAAAAATTTGCAAAAAATCGCCGAATTAATTCGCCGATTTAGAGAATTTAGAGAATTTTTGCCAAAATGTTTGGAAAACACTGATTTTTAAGGATATGATAAAAAAAACATGATAAAACACTTACAACTCATTATATCATAAAAACAACCATGTAGAGGAACCTAAGCAAGATTAATATCGTTACACTCATATTGATGCAAGTATCAAAAGTATTGAGATTCTTTTTAAGCAAGTACTAAGATACTAAGTCATAAACTCATAACCAGTACAACACGATTTTTTGCAATTTTTGTACTAAAAAGGCTAAATTCGATAAATTAGCTGAATATGATAAAACAAGCACAATAAAACACACTGATTTTTAAGGATATGATAAAACAAGCATGATAAAACACTTATAACTTATCTTAAAAAAATTTAAATACTTTAGATACTTCGTCAATATGATAAACGATATTAATCTTGCTTAGGTTGCTCCAAATGGTTTTTTTTATGATATAATCAGTTATAAGTGCTTTATCATGCTTGTTTTATCATATCCTTAAAAATAAGTGTATTTTACCAACGTTTTAGTAAGACTTCTACAAACATCTCTAAGTTAACGAATTTTTTACAGAAATTCTCTAAATCGAATTGAACTTTCCGAATTAATTCTGAATTTTAACTGACCGAAGTTCAAGGCGAAGTCGAAGTTTAGAACCTTGTTGGTGACAACCTCAAACAACAACAATATCCACCTCCGGCCTTGCACTTAGTGAGTTGCGTCCCACTACCCCATGGGGTTTATTCTCTATTTGTATAGAGTTAAGTGGTGGGCCCACCCACTTAACCTACAATCCTTTTGATGTCAGTGGGTTAAGTGGTGGGCCCCCCACTTGACCCACACGATTTCTCCTTTACTTGTAGAAGGGGTTTCCCCTCCAAATGGTTTTTTTTTATGATATAATCAGTTATAAGTGCTTTATCATGCTTGTTTTATCATATCCTTAAAAATCAGTGCGTTTTACCAATGTTTTGGCAAGACTTCTACAAACATCTCTAAGTTAGCGAATTTTTACAAAAATTCTATAAATCGAATTGAACTTCCCGAATTAATTCTGAATTTTAACTGACCGAAGTTCAAGGCGAAGTCGAAGTTTAGAACCTTGTTGGTGACAACCTCAAACAACAACAATATCCACCTCCGGCCTTGCACTTAGTGAGCTGTGTCCCACTACTCCACGTGGGATTTATTCTCTATTTGTATAGAGTTAAGTGGTGGGCCCACCCACTTAACCTACAATCCTTTTGATGTCAGTGGGTTAACTGGTGGGCCCCCCACTTACACGATTTCTCCTTTACTTGCAGAAGGGGTTTCCCCAACTTATATATATCACTTATGGGAGATTGAACATTAACTTCAATCTCCCCATTCTCTCTCAAACCCTAATCTCTTCCTTCTCTCACTAACTTCCATTCTCTCTCTCTCTCTCTCTCTCTCTCTCTCAATCTTAAGCATATTGGTGACAACCTCAAACAACAACAATATCCACCTCCGGCCTTCAGTTCAGGTAGGGGGGTTTGGATTTGGACCAAAGGCGGGTCGTTCTCGATCCAATCTTTCTATGAGGCGCTGTAAAGTTCAAATGGCTCTCATTTTCCTGTGTCTTTGATTTGGAGATCTAAGATCCCTACTAAGTTGGTTTTCTTTGCTTGGGAGGCTATACTAGACAAGATTTTAACAGTAAATCATCTGATGTTAAGAGGATCCATCATTGTTGATTATTGCTGGATGTGTAAGCACAATGGGGAATCTGTGGATCATCTTTTGTTACATTGTGACGTGGCTAGGGAGGTCTAGTCCTCATTTCTCTTGGAGTTCGAGATGAGTTGGGTAATGCCAACATCTCTAATGACCCTCTTTCTTTGCTGGAAATCCCAGGCTTTTTCATCCAGAGGTAGCGTTTTCGGAGGATGCTTCCTCTTACGATTATGGGGACCTTTGGAAGGAGAGACATCAAAAAGTCTTCAAAGGCAAGCAAGCAGATTTGAACGCCATCATTCTTAATATCAAGGGGTTGATATTTTTATGGTCTAAGGTGTTTTCGTAATGTAGGGGTCTATTCATCGGAGACTTTGTCTTCCATTGGGATCTTTTATGTACTCGGGGCGGTAGTTAGTCGGGTGTTTGCTTGTATTTTTTTCATGCTTAGCCTCAGCCTACTGTAGGTCATCTCAACCTCTCTAGCTTAGGCTTGTTTGTTTGTCTTGGCGCTGGCCCTCAATAAAGCTTATACTTATCGAATATATATATATAAAAGGAAGACTATCAAACTACTAGAGCTATGTTTAGCAATTTAACAGTTTATGGACAATGGCATACACTAGCCCTCTGTTAAAAATAATTTCTTATAAAAAAGATTAAAATAGAGTCACTGCCATAAGCGTTAAGATGTGTGCCGGGATGTGTCAACGCATATCCATGTTGACATGGCAAAAACCCTAAAGATGCCCATTTCATTGTCACAGAGACTAAAGAGCAGAGCAATTCCTAGAGCATTTTTCAAGTAAACCCTAACTGATATTTTTTTTTTCTCTCTTTCTTTCGAAAACTACTACTTAGAAATCAAATGGCATCATTAGAAGTCAACCCTACAAGAATGTGCAGAGAAAGCATCATGGAAACATCTAAAGAAAGCATTGACTGAAACTTGAGGGCAAGTTACTTTCCAACCGAGAAAATGGATTGTAATAGGCCTTTGGAATCAAGAAACTGAGAATTGAAGTAACCGTGTTGAACAGGCCGAAAATCTAAATCAGACACTTCAAGCTAGGACAAACAGATGCAGGAAAAGAGACCCTCGATCTTCAAATTCCAAAAGGATGATGATACAATCAGCTTTAAGAAATCCATAACATTTTGCATGAGAGCTTTGATTAGGGGTCTGTAAATGTGTCAGAAAGCTCCTTTTGATATCTATTCCAACGATTTCTCTGTCGTTTCAGATCTCAAAAAGAAGCTCAAAGCCAAGATGCCCAAATACATATATGGATAGCAATTCTTTTTCCAAGATCTAGGACACGAATACAGATATGGTAGGGTGATCAATGGTTCTGGTCGCCCAATAATCCGATCCGATAACATCAGGTTTGGATTGGATCGAGGTATTGGGTCCATGGGATCCGGTCTGGATCTGGGAATTGTGATCCAATCGGTTGCAGATCGACCCTGATCTGATACAATAATGACCCAATCCAGTATCTATCTATCTATATTATAATATGTTGATAAAGCACTTACACTTTATTATTTGACTTAGGAATTTGTAGCTTTATTTTTCTACATCAAATTTAATAGATATATCGATCAAATCGGCCCAATGTTAGGTCACCCCAATGACCGAGATATTGGGTCCATTAAATTGGATCTAGATCTGAAATTGTGATCCGATAAGCTATTGAATTGGCTCTGGATCAACCGTGATCCGATTTGAACCCCATCAATTGATAACCCTAGATACAACATACAAGTATCACGTCCAATGCATTGACGTCATGGATTAGTTTCTATAGCTCGATGAGTGCTCTTAATATGAACCTTGTGTAGCAGTTTTAAATCAATTTTATATTTGGTTAAATCAGAAACATTGAAAGTAGTTCAACAGCAGTTAACACTAAATGGTGAAGCCCCCAAATCCTGTGCAAGGAATTCTCAAGCCTTAGGTATTCTAGTAGGTCACTATGTACTGACTCTTCTCGCCTAGGATCTATATGCCAACATCTTGCCTACCATTTGCAAAAGCTGGTTATTCAGTTCTATTGTTTAGTTTCTTTATTATCTTTGCTTCTTAGATTTCATCCAAGACTGCATCCATGTCACCATGGTTAAGAGAACTCTTCTAACTTTGACTAGTGCATGTTTTCATATAAATAACAGGAAATCTTAAAAAATGAGGCACTTCAGGATATACCTTTGTGAACAACTGACTCCTTGTATGGAAAGGCTGCAAAAAAAAATTACATGTTTAGAGAACTATCCCACCAAAATAGAAACTTAACATGGATCTGAATGTAAATAATGCTACTTACAAACATTTTTAAATATAAAACCACACAATCACAAGGTTAGTCAAACACTTGTAGATACCTCATTTATGAGAAGTCGGTCATTGCGGAGGTTTGCAAATTGGGTGGCTCTTGATAGAATGGGTGTCTATTTTAAAAGAATTTTGAGAAATTAGGATGGAGGTTTTGCGAGTAATTGGGAGTTTCTTATTCTTGGAGACCAAGCCAATAATTATTCCATTAGCTAACATTTGTATAGCTTTTTTGTTTTTTGGGATGCTATTCTCAATATTTGTAAATTTCTCCATTCTTTTAATATAGTATATAATTTTTTTGAAAAAAACATTATTATATTCTAGGGTCCAACGTATTGTACCATTTCAGCACAAACGTCTTGTTTTGGTAAGGTACCAAAACGACATATAAATTATTAAAAATGGAATAGAACTTTGGTTTTATAGTATATGTGTCTTCTATTTTTATTCATTACTTTCTATTAGTAGTATATGTGTCTTTTCAACAGATATAAAAGATAAAGCAAGAAATTTTTAGCTTAGTTGAGCATTAAAAATGGTCAAATCATATCGCTCATCCCCATTGTCTTGTTTTATCTTGTTCCATACCAATTGAGACATTTCGTTCTGTCAACTTATCGAGACACTGAATGAAAACAACATTTTAAACCTTGATTCTATCATTGTAATCATTATATAGAAATATGCATACGTATGCGAATTTTTACTATTTTTATGTTAACAAAACTTACTTTATTGACCTATCCTTTTTTAATCACAAAAGTACCAATTTTGGTTATCTTCGACAACCATGCTCGTATAAGTTCTGTTAGAATACTGTTGTACATATCATGGTCATACTTTTTTTTTAATAGGTAAAGAAATTTTTTACTAAAATAAAATAGAGGGGGCAAGCCCCATTATACAAGAGGATGAAAGGAGAAAAGAAACTAGGAGATGGTGAGGAAGTAGTTCTTTTCATTATAAAGAAAAGAGTCCAAAATAAAAAATAAGAGGAATAAATCTAATCTTGAAAAATCTTGATTCGGGAGCATTTTACTATGGTGGTCATTGTTACACTGAATCTGTGCCCAATCAAGCAAGTGGACCCCACGAAGATTCCTTAGGATTTTTCAATTAGATTTTGTTTCTAATTAGGAGTTTGGGATTGATTGCAATAAGTAGCCTTGTATTAGAAGTTTTGTATTTTAGTTTGATTAGAATTAGGAAAATTCATTTGGACTAGAATTAGGAAAGCCCAATTGGGAGTTTTATAAATAGGATGTAATCCTTTGGTTTTATAATGAATAATAAATTATTATGATTCTTGAAGAAGATTTACATGCTTTTGCGCATGATTTCCCTTTGATGGGTTTGGTGTGAGGCCAAGGGAGCGATTCCCACCATTAATTTCTCTATCCCCATCTCGCTCTCTTTCCATCTTCCCTCTCTCCATCACCCCCTCCTATTTTCCCAGAAATCGCAGAACGAGTCGTTGTCCTGCGTCAATTTTGGTATCAGAGCAAGTTGGAAATTCCTTATTGTGTTTCGGAAAGACGTCTCAGATTAGTTCGTTGGCAGCCGAGTTAACTAAACTAGTCGACTAGGTAAAACATATAAATCACAAACTGGATGCGACGATCAATACCCATAAGGCCTTTAAAAATAAGAAGGCCTGTGATGCTGGAGTTCCAACCCGTCATTGTAACCATCTTCGATTATCACCGCCATCACCGTCGACTTTCCCACCACTTTCCGACGAGTTATTGCAAGGTTTTGAGTATAGGCGTACTATAGAAAACCCCCCTAAAGAGGTCTCAAAGCAAGAAAAGCCTATCGAAACTCGAGGAGAAAGAGCCTGACCAGGAAGCTCCATCTTATCCAAAAGACGATGGAGGAGTATCTGTTTCTCCTGATGCTGTAGAAGCTGATGTGGAGGATAGAAAGAAAGAAGGTTACGCAAAGTATTTTAGAGAAGCAGATGCAATTTTTCGTCATGCTCGAATATTTGATGCTAAACTATCAATCCCATAAAATCTCTGTCAGAAATGCTTCCGCAGTCCCTAGATGGAGATCTGGATTTTCTAGGACCAGAAATCCCTCCATCAATAGCAATTGCCATTACTGAATATCACTTGGATCCCATTACCCTGGAAGCCTTTGATCACTTCTCCAAAGTCGAAAGTCATCTGGATCCAATCACCATTCAAACTTCTGATCACCTTTTGTGAGTTGAGGCCCAAGTGTTGTCTTCAGAAGAGAGTTGTTTCATCATATTTTCTCTTTGTGAAATCGCCGAAGAAAAGATCACAGTTATGGAGCAAAAGTCAACTTTGCTTGCAGACACTGTTATTGTGAATGAAAAGCTTGGAGAAGTTGTGACCTCGATCATCCCTAAAGCTGTCAAGGATGTGGCTTACTCATTCAATGAGAAAGAGAAAAAGGAAGAGAAGAAGACAACGCCGTACCTACATCGCCGTCGCCGGAGCTTGATGCCGATGCCGCCACCACCGACTTCGCTACCTATGTCGCTGCACCTGCAGCCACTGATGAGGGTATGGATGTCCTAGTCGACAGTGCCACTGATGAGGTGTGATGATGGAATGAAGTGCGGTAGCGGAAGTGGTAGCAGGTGTGGTAGATGGGTTATCTAGGTAATAGAGGTTGTGCTATCATACCTAGAACCACACTTTCTTCATGCTGAGATCATGAAAAACAAAAGATTTATGTGAAAAGGTTGTGGAACATTGAAATGATTTGGTTAGTTCATTGATAAATAAAAGCTTAAAAGGGAGGTGAGGAACATAACGAGTAGAAGATAGGGATATAGAGGAGGTGGGATGAACATCACCTTTTCCCTTAACACGTGTGGACCCATCAACCAATACAACTTTAGAAGAAAAATGTTTAGAAGTGGAAAAACAAATGATATACCAGTCATATGTGTAGAGGCTCCTGCGTCAATGACCCAAGAAGAAGATTTCTAGGGTAGCAAACATGTAGGAGTACCTGAGTTGGCCATAGTCGTCGTAGGGGTAGAGAGGCTAGCTTTAAGAGATTGAAGCTCTTGAAGGAGATGCATATGTTCTTCACGAGAAATAATCATAGGTTCTGATTTAAGATCAGTAGAACGATTGTGCAGGGGCTTCTAAGGTCTGATTGGCCTAAGCTGGTTTGCCCCATTTCTGCCAACAAAAATCAGATTCATGGTTGGTTCGGCCATAATGAATGCAAGTGTGATCTTCAAATGGAGAAGCTTGGTAAGAACCACGACCACCGCGACCTCCACAGCCACGACCATTACCACGACCACCACAGAGAGTGAAAATCCATGTATGACAATATCACGTAGATACCTAGAAGAGGGAGGAGGGGGTTAATTAGGTATTTAAAATTCTTTAATTAACTAATAACCTAAATCAATTACCGGTCTGGTAGGGGTAATCTAATCGCATGTGAAGCAATCCTTAAAGGTCGATTGATTAACGAGTGATTAGCTCAACCGACTAAGATCGAATATATCTCCGTGATATATTGTTTCTTGTTCGTTTGATCTAATCTAGAAATAGTGTGGAATACAAACAATCAATATACATAACACATGAGATTTTACGTCGAAACCTTGGTCAAGGAAAAACCACTGGACTACGTCTAGACGAAAAGTATCACTAACTGGAAAGTTTAGAGTTACAGAAGTTACCTACGCAACATCGTTTCCATACAGCATGCAACCTTAGCCAAGGTCAACTGTTGATGCGTCCACATTCTTTGGATCCACGCAACAAGTCACACGCGCGCCCTCCCAATCACGAAGCCTTTGCCGCTTGTTCAGTTTGGTACACCCCAAACTACCGTCGATCAATACACTCAGATCTTAATTTACACAAACCAGTCTTTACCAATGGTGAAGGATTCAGTACACGCTGAACCCTATACGTTGCTCAAATAGTTTTGAGTCACACGTAGTACTCTCTGACTTACTAGGTTAGGTTTCCAGTTGGTAACCTAGGCAGAGGTAGGGATCAAGCTCTAGGTTATGATCAAAGAGAAGAGAAAACCTTTCATAAGAATGGAATGATTACCTAAGATTTTGCTCTTCGAGCAGGACAACTCTCTTAAGCTCTATGTAGCTTATGTAGCTTAAATTCAATAACTCTCTCTTGTTGTCTATAGGTGTGTGTTTACTAAAGCACAATGGATGCTTTATTTATAAGAGTATTGAAGCCCTAGGTCGTGCTAGTGATGGGGTAGCGGGAACATGGAAACCGGATCTGAATTTTGACAGATTCTAAGTGGTCCGATCGATTGTATTGTCCAGATGGTTTTTTTGTTCGTCAGTCCAATCGATTGTTCCTCTGAGTACAATCGATTGCACCTTAGGGATGTTCTGTCCTGGATAGTCCAATCAATTGTACACAGAAGTCCAATCGATTGTACCTTTAGGATGTTCTGTCTCGAATGGTTTAATCGATTGTACACATGTTCCAATTGATTGGACTTCCCCTTAGTCAGTTTTAATGGCCTACAGCTAGCCTAGACCTGGGTCTGTCCTGTGACAAAGTTTAGCCAATATATTTTATCTTTAAAATACTATTCCTATGGCCACTAAGTCACTTACCTTCCTATGCGAGTGGACACGATCTTTAACTGACAAATAACAGTTCTTCAGATGACTCATTCGTCAACCGTCTGATTCTTGCAGTGCCTCAAATGACTCATTCGTCAATCTTCTGAGTCTTCGTCCTTTAGTCTTCACGTAGTTAATGAGGGAAGCATACCACGACCTTCTCAAAGCCACACTATCACTCGTAGGAACGGTTATAAGTATGTTTTGATGTCTAACGAAATTTATGCCAAATTAGAATATGGATATATTCCTTACAGAGAGGAACTACGGCCACCACGACCCCTAGATGGGGTAGAGAAATGAGTGCAGAACTTTCTTTAGAACCAAATGGAGCCTGAGTTGAGGTGCCAATAGCAGCTCGCCGAAGGCCAGAATAAACATTACTTGAGCTAGGAAAAGACTCACTAGCCAGTAATTGACCCTTAATAGAGTTGTATGATGCATTTAGACTAGACAGAAAGAGGGCAACCTGAAAGTATTTGTGTTGGTGTTTCTGCATCTCCAAGTCAGTAGTAAGCAGTTAATAGATGTGTAACTCCTCCCACATTACCACGGAGGGTGTTGTAGTACTCGCCAAGGGACTTTTTCCCTTGCTTAGTTGAGAACATAGTTAAAAAAAACTGATAAATACGACACATTATGATCCTGTGAGTATATTTCCTTGACGGAGTCCCAGATTTGCTTGGCAGTGTCTAAGAACATAACATTGGCAGAAACAGATTGCTCCATGTTGTTCCATAACCATGTCATCACAAGAAAATTGTTATGTTGTCAATCTTCATAATTTTTGTCAGTAGATGCAAGAGGATTATCGGTAATGAATTCCAGTTTCACCTTCGCACCCAAAAATACTCTCACAAATTGAGACCAGAGCATGTAGTTGTAGTTGTAGTTGTTGAGCTTGATAGTAATTTGAGTTCTGACTCCATCACGCATCCCCCACATTGGGATCTTAGTATCAATAGAAGTTGGTGTATTATTATTAGAAGGGTAGTCATGGGCTCTGAAAGGTCTTCGAAAAAAAATCAAAATCTTACTAGTGTCAGAAAAATCTCAATGGTGCTTTCAATCTCCAAAAAAGATGAATTTTACAGAGTACATAAATAGTAGTTAAAGGAGTAGAAAAATAATGAGGGATGAATACCTCGAAGAGAGAACAGTAAAGGGGGCCCAAGAAGAGGGATACAACACCACCAGAAGGAGCAAATAGTTGACGAAACAAAATGGGAGCAAAACCCAATGGAACAAGAAATTACCTCTTCTTGGGAAATAGTTGAGATCAAGCACCAAGATCTCTGCAGAGACTCATAGACAAGTAGAATTCAGTCGGAAAATCATTACTTGGCTGACATCAGTAGAGGAAGGGGGTCATGGGACCCTGAACTGTACTAGAGATAGCAAGACAAGGGTTGCGACAGCTCCTAAAGCATAGGCTGCGGCATCCCTTCTTTAAAGAGATCGAACTAGTAAAAAAAGAAGAAGAAAAAAGGTGAAGAAGAGGAAGGGAAGAAAGGAAGAAGATTTAGGGGAGAAGGGAGAAAGAGAAGAAATCAACCAGCCCTTGTAGGTTTATAGAGTTCGTGCTTTGATACCGTGTAAGAAAGAGAGAAAAGAGAGAATGAGATTAAATTGAGATACTTTATTACATGAGTTGGATCCTTTTATATAAGCAGGGACCAAGAGAGATTCTACTTACTTACCCGATGTGGGACTAGAAGTCCCTCATTAATACTGACCATATACTACCTCTATGATAAATAAACTCTAACAACATAATCAAGTAACTTACGTGTAGCGTGTAGGCCGAAGGGGCCCAACACAACTTAAGTGTGGGCCCAAGGGCTGACTGGTTCATTAATATTATCAATGTCAACCACTCCAAAAACCTCATTTCTTTAGAGGTTCATACAAAGACCCGACACAACTTCAAAGAACCTGAGGATAAATCTTATGTAAAGAATCACAATGCGAAGCTTTACAAAAGAAGACCTGTCTCATTTGCGAATTGGAGATGAAAAATGACCGATCCATTCCTACTTGCCGACAAACCTTTAACTTCTTATTCTACCTTTTTTACTAGGTCTGCTCAATGCTTCGGCAACTATGAAAAGACTTGGAGAAAGTGAGTCCCTTGTCTAAGGCCTCAAGTACTTTTAAATATCAAATTGGAGATCGATTGAAAAGAATGGAGACAGAGGCCATTGAAACACAAATCTACATCCATTTCCTCCATTTTAACCAAAGTCCGTTCTCCTTAGCATATAATCTAAGAAGTCCTAATTTACATGATTGTGGACCTTCTCCATATCCACCTTACAAAGGATCCCCGTCCCCTCCAACCAAAGCCAAGAATTTCAAGCACTCATTTGCAATAAGAGACCCATCAAGGATTTGACACCCCCTCACCAATGCTCCTTGATAAAGAGAAATGATTCGTCCCATCACCTATTACTTTAAGAGTTTCTTCCTCATTGAAAGGCCTTTCCAACCAATCGTGAGATTCTATACTTAAGCAATTGAAATCCAAACCATCTACATTAGGCCTATAAGAAACAGATTCCGAATATAACACCAATGAAAATTCACTGCATCCACTCTTACTTTATCATTCTCTTCTATAAGAGTTCCTTCCCCACTAAGATGAGACATATTATTGCTTCTCCTTCTAGCATTAGCAAAATATGTAGAATATCATGAATCTCAAGTGGAAAGCCATGACTAGCTTTTCAAAAATGAAAGGATACACATTAGAATCTTGAATTTATTTACGTGGTTTGTGATACTAGGGATAAAATCTCATGACATCCATCGAAATCGATCCCAAAATCGCTAAGTCATGAATTTGTAAAGACAAAACATGAACCTATTATTCAGGACAGGAGAGTGAACACATGTACTATTACTTAGACACCTGCCACCAAAAGTCTCTAGAAAGAACTGAGCAATTCCACAATAATAAAGTCACCTAGAAGACATAATATCCCAGAATATGCCACACTATAAAGAGTATATACAGTTAGCAGAAATGAGGAATTTCAAAACAACCATAATAACCATTTCAATGATAGTTCATGAATAAAGACAAATTATAGGCAAGAAATCGTAACATTTTCATGAGGATACAAATCAAATTAGATTAACTTGCAGAAAACAGAATTTTACTCACAAGAAAACTCATAAAACAGTAGTACAAAAAAATTTACTAACTCTCAATCCGACTGTTGGATTTGTCTGAATTTTGGATGTGTCAGAGAAGAGAGAGTCTTCGGAAAAGTCCTTTGTCATTGTCATGATCGAAAAGTAAATAATCTGAACAAATTATTTCTGCAGTAACAATTTTCGGTTCACACTAAAAGCATGTCCAATAGGCTAGAATTTCCAGCCCCAAGTATAGCTTCAATCTTTCAAAGGTGTGCTAATAGAACTCCCAATTTATTTACATGAATTTGTGATACTAGGGAATAGGGATAAAATCTCATGACATCCATCGAAATTGATCCCAAAATAGCTAAGTCATGAATTTGTAAAGACAAAAGCATAAACCTATTACCTATTAGAAGAGGAGTGAACACAAGTACTATTACCGACTCACCTACCCCTCCAAAAGACAAAATAATCTAGAAAGAACTGAGCAATTCCAAAACAATAAAGTCATCTAGAACACATACAATGCCAGACACTATAAAGAGTATATCACACTTTTTTTTAATCCTCAGCCATTTATCCTACTAAAAAGATTATAGACACATAGGTAATGCCATATTCACATGAATGTCAAAATTTGACTTGAACTTGCCGGACAAAGAAAGTTATTAACAATGCATCACTGAAATATAGCATTATAGAGTCCCTTAGAGAAACGTTAGCTGCAAACCAACAAAGAACTATTTGATGGCATATAACCTAATAATAGGTGAATGGAAGCAACTAAACTGGTTCGCAACTGAAAAGAGATAGGGCATCCTTGTTAGATATGTAACGGTGTGGACAGTGCCCTAGAAGTACCAGTACCAAAAGCATCTACAACATAGATACCCCATGCGGCTATGCCGACATTCAAATAACATATTTTGGGTAACATAACATTTACAGCATATGTTAGCATATCCGGTCTCTTGGAAGTTCCGTGTATGTCGCCCTATTTCTATGTCTGAGATCGAGACAACTGTTAACGTCCCAGTCACATTGCACATGATGTATTTCAGTCACTATACTACCCTTATGCTGCCATACCCAATATTGTGAAGTAACAAATGACTAATTCTAAATGGAGAAATATGGGAGTACTCTACAAGGTAAACGAGTCTACGAATAAAGTCATAGTTACGAAGGTATCATAATGTGCAATATGCTAGAGTAAAATTTCTATTGCAACAATCTTTTCTTAATCTGTAGTGTTATGACACAAAATTAAAGTAATCACTTTGTACATCTCTCTGTAAATCAAGGAACCCAAGTCCACAAAAGGGGAGTTTCAAAAGAGGGGTTAAAATTGCATGCACATTACAAAATCAAAGTCTTGGAAGCCATCAAATCTCTAGGAGGAGACAAGGCCCCTGGACCCGACGGTTTTCCTCTGGCATTCTTTTCGACCTGCTGGGCTTTTGTGGGAAAGGATTTCATGCGGGTTGTGGAGGAATTTCATCGGGATTCGTGACTAGACTGGAGAGCCAATACTACTTTCATTACCCTTATCCAAGGAAATAAATTTCGATTTCGAGGTTTATTTCGACCAGCACGGAAATGGAAATATTTCGTGGAAATATTTCGATCAGTGTGGAAATAATACATTTTTCATGGAAATGATGGAAATAATGTGGAAATGTTTGTAGAAAGTTTGGAAAATGATAAAACAAACATAAAAACAAACTCATAAGCTATCAAACCAAGATATACAACCATCTGTAGTGTGGAAATGAATGACCATAACGATCTTTAATATGTTGAAGCAAGTATCTGATAGTCAGTCAAGGTATAATTTAATTAGATAACTATTATTCAATTATTCATTATAAAAAATCATAAATCAAGGTATTAGTGAATCTTTATTCACTTACATTAATATCTTAATATTATGTATAATTTTAAAAAACCTATTTACTATTATCTTATTACATTTACTTAATTTTTTGAATGTTTAAATAATTTTAGGAAAAACTTTAACCTAACCAACTTGTAGATGGGTTGAGTAATGCAACATATAAGCAATTTATGCACAAGCATGGATGTTTAGTGTAGTTTTCCCTAAATTTTAAATTTTCACCCTAAATGATCTTCAATCTGTGCACAATCAAGTATAAATGCATCATAGATTTGACGCATTTACACCTAAACTATCTATTTGTAGCAAGAAATTTTATACTTACCTACATTTCGAATTTTAAAAAAAACTCCAAATGGGATTCGAATCATCCTCACGATCAATCCGTGAACCAAGAAATCTACAATGGATTGATCTTTTTTATAAAATAAATATATGGAAATGAGTTAAATGGATCAAATATGGGGATTTGTGGTGGTTTTGAGCTCAAATGAGATGTTTCCTACCTTCAATAGAAATGTTTCCATAAATTTCGAAACATTTCTATTGAAATAATACCTATTTACACTGTCAATTGATCGAAATTTAATGTTTACGCAAAATATTTCGACATGCATGGAAACATTTCGTGTATGTATTATTTCCTGTCAGTAAACTAGAAATAGGAAATATTTCGCGAAATATTTAGATAATTTCGCGAAATTTATTTCCTTGCCCTTATCCCTAAGAAGGAAGGAGCGGAGTCTCTAGCGGATTTTCACCCCATAAGCCTGATTGGAAGTACCTACAAAATCATAGCGAAAGTGATGGCATCTAGATTGCGAGAAGTTTTGGGACACATCATCTCCCCCTTCCAAGGGGCGTTCGTAAAAGGCCGACAAATTCTGGATGGAATCTTGATTGCGAATGAAGCCATTGATTCGAGACAGCGAGACGGCCTACCGGGCATTATATACTTTTGGAGAAGGCTTATGACCACGTAAATTGGGCTTTTCTTGATTATATGCTTAGCCGCATGGGATTCGGCGCGAGATGGAAGAAATGGATTAGCACGTGTATCTCTACTATTAGATTCTCGGTGCTGGTCAATGGAGCTCCAGCCGGTTTTTTCAAAAGCTCCAAGGGGATCCGTCAAGGAGATCCCCTCTCCCCTTATCTGTTCCTCATTGTAGTCGAGGCTTTGAGCTTGCTGGCCTCTAAAGCTGTTGCTGAAGGGTACATGATCGGTTTTTCAATAGTAGAGGAGGGTCCCACCATATCCCATTTACAGTTTGCAGACGACACCATCTTTTTCTTGGAGGCATCTCTCAGACAAGCTCAAATTCTGTGTGGGGTTCTGCGGTGCTTTGAAGCCGTGTCTGGGCTTCACATTAATCTTTCCAAAAGCGAGGTGTTTGGGGTGGGAGAGGTGACGTGTTTGGATAACATAGTGGCATGTCTGTCCTGTAAGAAGGGGAAGTTGCCCACTATGTATCTCGGTCTTCCGCTTGGTGCCAGTAGCAGATGCAAGAACTTTTGGGACCCGGTGGTGGAACACTTCCAAAGGAGGCTGGCTTCTTGGAAGAAAGGTCTTCTATCCAAGGGAGGTAGGCTTACTCTTATTAAGAGTACTCTATCTAATTTACCGATATACTATATGTCCTTGTTTTCTATGCCAAAGGGGGTAGCGAAGAATATTGAAAGAACTATAAGAAACTTCCTTTGGGACGATAGAGAAGAGGATCATAAGTTCCATCTTGTCAGCTGGGATCGAATTTGCAAATCCAAGGAGGAGGGTGGCTTAGGTGTGCGCCATATCAAACTCATGAACAATGCCCTTCTTGGCAAATGGCACTGGCGGTTCGGGATCGAGAGGAACAACTTATGGAGAAGAGTGATATCGGCGAAGCAGGGCGCAGAGCCCCATGGGTGGGTCAGTAGTATGCCCTCTACTTCGTATGGTGTGGGGGCATGGAAAGGCATATCTAAGATGCGAGATGAGATTAAAAATGGCAGTAGTTGCAAGGTGGGCAACGGATCCAGAGTGAGATTCTGGGAAGACACTTGGTGTGGGGATCAGCCAATTGCAGAGGACTTCCCTTCCATTTACGCCCTATCCAATCGCAAAGGGGAGTCGGTCAGCAATGTTGCCTCTAAAGAGAATGGTTGTCTTCCTTGGAATCTGGGGTTAAGAAGAAGAATCAATGATTGGGAAGTGGAAATGGTGGCCTCCCTGATGACTCGTTTGGAAGGGATCCAAGTAGTTGATCAAGAGGAGGACAAGAGGTGGTGGGACCACGACTCCAAGGGGAGATTCTCAGTCAAATCGCTCTAGTCCAAGATTAGGAGATCCAGTCAAGGTATCTTTCCTGCCAAGAGACTATGGAAATCTCCCATTCCGTCCAAAGTGACTTTCTTCATGTGGTGTGCCACTCTTGACAAGATCCTATCCGTGGAAAAGCTTAGGAAACGTAGAGTCCAAATTCCCAGCAGATGTATCTTATGCCGGCAAAATGAGGAGACCACAAATCATATGCTTATCTACTGCCCTGTTTCTAAGAAGATATGGGAGCTTTTTCTCTACCGATTTGGGATATCATGGGTTTTTCCCTTCTCCGTCCTAGATACTTTTGTTAGTTGGAGTGTGAAGGACCTTTCAGCCGGAGGCCGTAAGCTATGGAGGATCATTCCTTTTGCCATATGTTGGGAATTATGTAAGGAAAGGAACCTTCGTACTTTTGAAAACAAGGAAGCCAACGACGAGGAGATATTCATGAGCATCTTAGCCACTCTTTATCATTGGAGCTCTGTCATCCCCGAGCTCAAGAAATTCAGATTCGAAGATTTTGTATTCCGGTGGGAAAGCTTGGTGATATAGTAGGGCCTTTTGGTCGTTTTGTTGTGCCTTGGGCTCTCGAGCCTTGGCTCTAGCCTGTTTTTTCTTTGCTGTTGTGTAGTGCTTTTCGGGCCATCTCAGCCCTTTTAATACAATTATCTTTTTACCGATCAAAAAAAAAAATTACAAAATCAAAGTAAGTTTGAGCTTGAAATTAATATCTCTGAAATCAATTCTATTGGAAATAACAGCCTCGTTTACATAATTACATCAATGGCATATTGGCAAATAAATTAATACTTACTGCTTCTGTACAGCTGAATAGAAGGCTGACTAAAGATTTCCACTGAAGAAACGCTTCAAGTGATTGCCCCATCTGCATGTTTTCAGATGTCATAAAGATCTAGCTAGGTAATACTAATCAGCATGGAAAATGTCATATTGATCTGAGCGTACCAGAAATGCAATAAATGCAAATTGCAGCTCCCCAAGAAGTAAGTCTTCTGCACCTCCGTAATCTTTCATCAGTATGGTTTCCAATAATTGTGTCTGACATAAAGACAGCAATCAGTAAAATACTTTCAGGAGGCAGCCAAGAGTTCTTAATGTTTTAGAATGTTTTTCGAGGTTCCAAAATCTAAGTTTATTGAATACTTGCAGAAGCAAATGTACCAAAGATTACTTTGTCAAGGTTTAAAGAAGTAAGGTCTTCCCCAGAGATGCCCAGATGCTTGACAACGCGTGGAATCGATGTGTAGTAACATCCTCGTCCGCTAGATTTTTCAGCAGGCTTTGAGAACTTACTATTCCCCAACTGCTCTGCTAAAGCCTTCTCCATAGCAGTCTTAGGAACAGAGTCAACCAGTCCAGATTCACATGAAACCGTAATTTCCCCTCCAATAGGTTCTGTGAATCAAGTGAACCATTCAAAATAAAATGCAATGCTTTTTAATTACTGGGAAAGGTATTTTGAATTACTGAAGTTCCTCAACAAAATAAAACACACTGAAGATTAAAAAAGATGAGTGGTGAGAAAAGTAAATGCATAATCTAAGCCACAAGAAACCTGGAGCTATTGAGGATGGAGAGGCAAAGATGCCATTAGGTAAAGTAGGCATGTTAGGTAAATACAGTGCTATGAACTATAAAGTGCTTAGGTGGGTCTTTCAAAGTGTTTCAAACAATGACCAGAAGTCAGTTTAATGTTCTTATATAACAATTTCTGTGAATTGGAAGTGTTAAAATAAAAAAAAAACAAGAATGCCCATTGATGTCAGAGGAAATTACCTCATTTCATGAAGGAATCTATCTATTAGAGTTATTAGCTCTTCAAGGATGTATAAGTACAACCTAGGAACCAATTTTATTTGATGCACTCAAGTCAACTTCCTTCGACAAGGTGCCAGAATTGGGTGGTTCAGAAGATGCAAATATCCTGTCTTATTCCCAGTCCTTGACATGATCCAGGTCGAAACAAATAGTACAGTAAAGGAATCACTGCTCAGGTCTCACAGTCACAAAGCAAGAAGAAATAATTAAACTAGGAAAAACTGGGCGCAAACCAAATTTAGTTAGGGCTTCAAGGAACGCTCATGATCACGTGCACTCAGGATGTTGATTGGCCTTGAGAGTAAAAATGTTAATTTTTCCTACTATGTTTACTAAAACTTTATATGCTCATAATCGTGTGTATTCAGCTATGATACCCGGATACCTGTACCAGTGCCTCGTACCAGTGTCGTGTCGTGTTGACACGGATATGGACACCGGACACTCCACCGACACGTATCCCCACATATCCTTCATAAAAAGTTGAAAAAATTAGAAAAAAGAAAAATTTTGAACTACAAAATAGGATACTCGTATCCGTATCCATGTCCTTGATTTTGGAAAATGTCGGGTCGTATCCCCGCTTCCTGTATCCGTGTCTGTATTCGTATCCGTATCCGGGCATCATCGGTACTCAAAGATATTTGTACTAAACTATGTTGAATTGATATGGGTACGAGTGCCAGTGTGACCCAGGTACAGTGTCCAAATCGGCAAAACCTTTAAATAGGATTCATGGACTTGGCAGTATATTTCAAATATATATATATTTTTTATAAGTAATAAGATTCATTAAAGACTGGGAAAACCCAAAGGAGTACAAAAGAAGCCCTCCAGAAAACGACCTCACCAACAAGAAAAAAACTATTTCAAATAATGTAAAACACTAAATATTTTTCTATATAAAATAATAAGGATAGTAATAAGTTATGTAAAGAAATATCTTACGATTTTGTATCATATACCTATAGACAAGAGAAAATGTACACGTTATTATATATTACTACATAGAAATTTTCAATTGGAAAGGTGAAGTTATAATCTATGGTAAATGCTAATTAATATCTCGCAAGTAAGGAGAGAAAAAACTAAAAAGAAGTCTGGAGGTGTTACACAAGAATCCGTGGAATGACAGAAGTCAACATGTCTGACACAGGTACTTCACCCAGTCACAAGAATCCATACAACATAGGTACTACCTGATAGACGGAAGTTTGCAACTCCGCAATTTACTTTAAATAATATGAAACGAAGTAATTGTTTTTTATATAAAAATGAGGATAAAGGTGGATAATGTGATAGAATATCTTATGATTTGTATCAAATACTTATAGACTAGAGGATACATATATGTAATGCTATATTTGTTGCACAAGCTTCAATTATAAAAGGTAGAACTCATACCTATAGTAAAAGGTAAATAGAATCTTGCAAGGAAAAAAAATCTTGATGTGTCGCACCAAAATTTGTATCGACACGTGTCCTTGTTGGAGTTTATGTTACACCCCATGTGGGGTGTCTTAAGTGGGTTGCGTCCCACTACCCATGTGGGGCATGCTTTTTATTTTGTAGGTGAGTTAAGTGGGTCATCCACTTAACCCCATGGTTTCTTCTTTGAAGGGTTTAAGTGGGTCCACCACTTAACCCACGTTTTGCTCTTTAGCGTAATGGGTTTCTCCCATCTCATATATATATATATATATATCATTGTGAGAGAGATTAAATGGTTTATGTTCAACCTCTTCCCTTCTCTATAGCTTCTCTCTAGAACCCTAATCTCTTTCTCCATCTTCTTCTTCCTCCATATCTATTTCTCTCCTTCCCTCTTTAATCTTTCTCTACTGGTTAGAATCTAAATCACAACATGGTAGCTCTAGGGCCTTTGTCCTTCTCCCTTAGAGCCTCTATACCGATCTAATACCGTTATGTGGGTATCCAGAGGCGGTGAAGTTTTGAAGAAATCGCAAAGTGTGTTCCTTTTCAATCTGTGGATCAATCCTGAAGCAAAACACCAAAGGTTCTTATTTCTTGGTTAGTTTTTTCCTTCAACAGTATCAGAGATCCAGATTCTATTTTCTTCTCAAGCTATTTCATTCTCCGGCCAACATGTATTTCAAGGTTTTTGGAGCGCAGTTCTCTTCGAGATTCGCACCACTCTAGGTGCTTATACCCTTGCCGCCCTCCCTATAGTCCTCTTAGGGATTGTCAGAATTTCGTTTCAAAAGTTTCTGACCCCCAAAATCCTAGTTACAAAAAATTGACCCAATCTCTCAAAAATTGGGTTTTTGATTTTTTGGAGATTCGCACCATCCCTGGTGCCTCTATTCATTGCCGCCCTCCCTAGAATACCCCTAGGGACTGCCAGGATTTTTTTGACACCCCAAACCCTAATTTCTGAAAAATCACCCAAATCTTTCAAAATAAATTGGGTTTTGATTTTTTTCCAAAATCAAAATTTTTTGGGCCTTCCTGCTCTAGGCGCACCACTTATTGGGTCTTTGGGGATTCTCTGAACCATGCTTCGAATTTTTTCTGAGCCTCCGATTTGTTGCCTGCTATTTGTTGTGGTTCCGTTATGATGAGTATCTCCGAGGTTATTGGGGGCTCTGGCTCTTCCTCCTAGGGTAGTTTTAAGATTCACAGGTCTTGTGGAGACCCTCAGCTATGCATCACCACAGTGCAACTTGATGGCAAAACTTATCTGGAATGGAAGACTTTCGCTCTTATATACATTGGGGGACGTGATTACAGTGAATACCTTACTGGTGTTGCCAAACAACCGGAACCGACTGATAAATCTCACAGGATGAGGGTTATGGAGAACCTAACCATGATGTCTTGGCTTCTTCATTTGATGCAAGCTCAGATCAGCAAAGGGTTCATGTTCCTACTGACGACCACAGATATTTGGGATGTTGTATCTCAGACATATTCCCAATTGGGAAACTTTGCTAAGCTCAATGAGTTAGAGCAAGAGATTGTGTGCCTTCCATAGGGGGAGATGAAGCTGGGTACTTATTATGCTTCTCTTCGAAGCAAATGGGAAGAGATAGATCATTATCAAAGTTATTCTCCAGTGTGTGCGGTAGATGTAAAGTCCTTCAAGGCTATGGTTGAACGTTCCCGGATCTTCCAGTTCCTCTCCGGCTTTCATCCTAGCTTTGAAGGAGCCCATGTTCAAGTTCTTGGCAGATCTCCCTCCCCCACTTCTCTAGCACAGGTTTATGCCTATATTCAGGGGAAGATGAGTCGCCGTTTAGCTATGTAGCTTCACAGTGGGAGCGAAACTCAGGATCAATCTGTCCTTGCTTCTACGTATCAGAAGGGACAAAAATCGGGTCCAAAGAAGCATGTTGAAGAGCGGAAATGACCCAAGTGAGATCATTGTGGTTGCATGGGCCATATTTGAGACACATGCTAGGAGTTACATTGCCATCCCTCAGGACAAGGCCCCAATCCTCACCAACGTCCCCTAGTTAAACATGGATCACCTGCGGCACACTCTGTGACTCGAGACACTGCATCTCTAGTGCCTAACTCCTCTAGAGACATGGACTCGCTCTCTCCTGCAGATCTTGAGCGACTTCGCCGCATGATGGCCCAACTCAATGGCCAGGCTTCCACTTCCATATCTACCTTTACTCACACATATACTGGGTCTCCATTTTTCCGTCTCTACTGTTCCCTCCAGCCCTTCTTGGATCATCGATTCAGGGACGTCCGATCACATGACCGATATGTCCTCTGTTTATTCTAGTTATGATATTTCTTCTAGTCGTGATAAAATTCGGATAGCTGATGGCAATTATTATTCTGTATCTGGCAAAGGAATGTTCATGCCACCCCATCAATATCACTGTCGTCTGTTCTGCATGTTCTTCAGTTCACTGCTAATTTATTATCAGTTAGTAGTCTCACCAAAAGTCTTAACTGCAGTGTAACGTATTTTCCTTCTCACTGTGTGTTTCAAGATCTGGAATCGAGGTGGACGATTGGCAGGGGTTGTGAGGACAATGGCTTATACATCTTGGATGCTTCGGTTACTTCGTAAGCAGACCAGTCTAGGTCATGTCCCAGTGTCAGTCTTAAAGCGTATATTTCTTTCTTTTTCCTATATTTCTACAGTCCCGTTTCATTGTGAAACGTGTGAACTTGCAAAACATTGCCGTTCTGTTTTTCCAATTAATGAAAATAAAAGTATTGATCCTTATTCCATTGTGCATTCTGATGCGTGGGGCCCTGCGCCTGTGACTTCTTTATTTGGATATTGGTACTTTATTACTTTTGTTGATGACTTGAGTGGATGTACCTGGGTGTATCTCATGACAACAAAAGATGGAAGCGTTCTCCATTTTCTAGGAGTTTCAGAAAATGGTTACCATTCAATTCCATACCACTCTAAAAGTTCTTCGATCTGACAATGGGGGAATTCTTAGATGGGGGCCTCAAGTCCTACTTTGCATCTCATGGCATTGTTCATCATACCTAGTGTCCTTCCATACTTCAACAGAATGGGACTACTGTGCAAAACGATTGCCACCTTCTTGAGGTTGAGCGAGTCCTCCGGCTTGGCATGTAGGTTCCGAAACACTATTGGTCGAAGTCTATCTTACTTGCGGCAAATCTCATCAACTGTATGCCATCTTGGGTTCTGGGATTTCAGACTCCTTTATCCTTCTTGCTTCTTGATTGTCTAGGCTTTGTCGTTCCCACAAAAGGGACACGTATATCGAGGTCTCCCGAAAGCTCTACCACTTGATAAATCGTGTTTTTTCCTTAATTCTAGTCTTTTTTGGGGAATTGTTTGGGACTTTCTTGATGGTTTTAAGACCCATCCTCACCAGAAATTCATTTTTTCCTCTTTTATGAACCAACCTCATGTGATTTTTCTAGGACTTTGTAAGGGAGTTTATCTGTTTGTTTTGGGTCTCTACAATCCTAGAATGTTTTAAATCCATTTTTATGGGATTTGGAGCATTATTGAAGGCTCGAGGAAGTTTTCTCTACCTAAACGTTACCGCCGGTAGCCTTTTTTGGCGTTTTTGAGCTAACGGTTGGGTATTAAACCACCTATTTGTCCCCTCTCTGATTTTTAGACCTTTCCAAGGTCCTTTTTGTGTGGAGTGGAAGGATGTATCCTCCTCTAAGTGGTGTTTTTTGACGATTTGAGCTCTTTTGAGGCAATCGGTTGGGTCTTTAGGCCATCCAACTCTGTTCCATCCCCCCTTCCATGGCGTATATGGGTCCTATGGTGCTTCAATCTATTTGTGGGTTGCTACTAGGCCTCTCCAGGTTCATTATGGCTTCCTTAGGGTCCTCTTGACTATGCTATAGTCCTTTTGTGTGTTTGTTGACACCTGTTCTTGCCTAGTGTGTTTTCTCTTGATACTCCATCGATTTGATTCGTTATAGAGACTCCGCCACCGCCTCCGGACCTTCCCTCGGGGTCCAATATGAGCACGGAAGACAACTCCAGTAGAACCGGAGGGTCTATGGTGCATCAATTGGCGTACAAGAACCCCTCAAGATCACTTCCGTGAAACTTGACAACAAGTCAGCAAGAACTATTTGGAGTGGGCACGGGCTGCCCAATAGTTTATTGGAGGCCAAGGGAAGTAGGGCCACCTTACTAGGGACACAACTGCGCCTGCCAGGACTGATCCCACGTATAGACAATGGGAGACCGATGATCTTATAGTTATGTCATGGCTCCTCAACTCTATGCAGCATGATATTAGCCGAAGTTTCTTATTTATGGACACGGCTCAGGAAGTTTGGAAGACGACTAAGAAGACCTATTATCAGCAGTAGAACACTGGTCGGGCCTTCCAGTTGAAGAAGAGTATCTCCTGTTTCCGACAAGAGGAGAAGTCCCTTTGCTAAGAACTACACTTCTCTCCGTAGCATGTGGCAGGAGCTTGATTATTATTATTCATATCAGCCCTTACGCTCCGAGGATGTTCTCCCGTATCAGCGACATGTGGAGAAGGGTAGGAACTTTGAGTTCTCTCTGGACTCAATCCCTCATATGAGCTTGCTCGGGTCCAGATCCTTAATAGCAGGGTGGATCTTCCCCTCTCTCTATAAGGTCTATGCCTACCTTCAGAGTGAGAAGAGCCGATGGATATCTCTCCAGGATGAGCATCCGGTTTCTGAGCGACTAGTGCTAGCCACCTCCTCTGCTCCTCCTGTCTCCCAGTTTCAGCAGTCTCAGAAGGGCAGCTCTTATCAGCCTCCTACTTCATCCCCGTCATATGCTCCTACTGGTCCAACTTCTGGGAAGTCTTCTACGAGGGAGGGGCCCAAGTGTGACTACTGTGGTAAGCTTGGGCATATGATAGACTGATGCTGGAAGCTCCATAGTCACCCTAGCTAGACAGGATCTTCCAGTGTTCATACTGCCAGTCTAGATGTTCATTTCCCTCCTCAGGGACAGCCACAGCTGAGTCCTACTTCGGCTTCTCCTGCTGGTATCTCTACTACCGAGATTGCTACACTCGGACGCTTGCTCAGTCAGCTTGATGGTCCTTCTGCCACACCATCGACCTCCTTTGCTCAGTCAGGTAACATTAGACCTGCTCATCATGTGTCCATTCCTGCATCTAGTCCATCCTCGATCATTGATTCAAGGGCATCGGAACACATGACGGGTATGTCTTCCCTATTTTCCACCTATTCTATTTGTTCAGGTCGAGATAAGGTTAAAACTGTCGATGGCACATTATCTTCTATATCTGGGAAAGGGAATATCCTTCCCTCTCGTCAGCTTCCTTTATCTTCTGTGTTGCATGTTCCAACTTTTACTTCTAACCTGTTGTATGTGAGTGCCCTTACTCGCCAGCTATACTGCAGTGTAACCTTTTTTCCTTATGTGTCTTTTAGGACCTAGAGACAATGAGGACGATTGGCACTAGACGTGAAGCCAATGGCCTATATCTTCTGGATGGACGAACCTTTGAGCCCACAGCACTAGTAGTAGTTTAGCTTCTGTTCTATGTTGGCATGCCCGTCTGAGGCATGTTTCTTTTCAGTACTTGAAATGCTTATTTCCTACTTCATTTACTTCTGTTTCCTCTTCTGACTTACATTGTGAGACGTGTGAGCTCTCCAAGCATTATAGATCTACTTATCATTCCAGTGGTAATAGAAGCTCCATTTCTTTTTATATTGTGCATTCTGATGTGTGGGGTCCTTCCCCGATTACCTCTATTTTTGGCTTTGTTACTTTTTTTGATGACCATATCTCATGAAAACCAAAGATGAAGTTCATTCCATCTTCAAGGATTTTCATAAGATGATCCAAACACAATATGGTGCCTCCATCAAGGTCTTCGTTTCGACCAAAGTGGAGAGTATCTGTTTGGAGGTCTCCAGCAGTATTTTTTTGATCATGGGATTTGCTATCAGAATTCCTGCAGCTACATCCCTCAGAGAATGGTGTAGCTGAAAGGAAAATGCGTCATCTGACAGAGGTAGCTCGTTCTCTTTTGATCGGTGCCAATGTCCCCAAATCTTATTGGTCTGATGCTGTTTTGACCGCTGCTTACCTGACTAACCAGATGCCTTCGCGTGTACTCAACATCCAGTTTCCGGTTTAGGTCCTTACTCCTAGCTCTTCTTTGTTTGCTGTCACACCTCGTATCTTTGGGTATGTCTGTTTTGTGCACATTCTGGGTCCACATCGAAACAAGTTGGATCTTAAAGCTCTAAAGTGTGTTTTTCTTGGTTACTCTTCCACTCACAAGGGGTACAAGTGTTATCACCCTTTGTCTGGCAAGAAATTTGTTTCCATGGATGTCACCTTTCGCAATGAGTCATTTTTCTCCCCTACCTCTCTTCAAGGGGGAGAGCAGTAGTGAAGAGAGGTCCTCTATTTGTCATCTTCCTACTGTTTGTCCCTCCCTTCCCTTTAGTTGTTGAGAGGCCTCAACCTACTCAACCTACTATAGTGTCTGATAGTGATCCTAGAGCTCAAGGGGAGGTTCAAGTCTATCGTAGAAGAGGGAAAGCCACTGTTGATCCAGTTCCAGTGGTTCCATCCTCGGATCCAGGTAATATTTCTTCCACCTTTGTACCTGTCATTTCTTTTTCCACTGATGTGTGTGCTCCTGATCTTCCCATTGCTTTAAGAAAGGGCACCCGAAGTTGTACTCAGCATCCCTTGAGCAACTTTGTCTCCTACGATGCCTTGTCTCCTTCCTATAAGGTGTTCATCACTTCCGTGGCTACTATCCCTATTCCCTCTTCTGTGGCAGAGGGTTTGGCACATCCTAGATGGAAAACTGCTATGGTCGAGGAGATGCGTGCCTTGGATAAGAACAAGACATGGGAGCTTGTTGACTTGCCAAGAGGCAAGAAGTCGGTTGGGTGCAGATGGGTGTTCACTGTGAGTAAAAGGCAAATGGATCAGTTGACAAGTACAAGGCTAGATTGGTAGCCAAGGGGTATATTTAGACCTATGGGATTGTGTGGAGACCTTTGCACCTGTGGCAAAGATGAACTCCATTAGGGTATTGTTGTCCTTGGCAACAAACCAAGCATGGCCCTTGCATTAGCTGGATGTGAAGAACGCATTTGTTCATGGAGATCTGCAAGAAGAAGTTTACATGGTACCTCCTCCGACATTCACCCCACCGGGTGATAGCAGCAAGGTGTGTCGATTGAGGAAAGCCCTCTATGGTCTTACGCAATCTCCCAGAGCTTGGTTCGAGAGGTTCACCCTAGCAGTTAAGAAGCTGAGTTACACTCAAAGCCAAGCCGATAACACCCTATTTGTGAAGCACCTAGGGAAGAGCACTACTGCCCTCATCGTGGATGTTGATGACATCATTCTGACATGGAATGCTGTAGAAGAGGTGACCAAGCTAAAGAGTCACATAGCAGGGGAGTTTGAGACCAAATATCTTGGGCTTCTCAAGTACTTTCTAGGCATAGAGGTTGCAAGATCCAGCCAAGGGATCTTCATCTCATAAAGGAAGTATGTCCTAGATCTATTGAAGGACTCTGGCAAGTTGGGAGCCAAACCAGTGGACACTCCCATAGAGCAGAACAACTAGTTGACCGACTCAGGTAGTACGCTTTTACATGATGTGGCGGGTTTTCAGAGATTGGTTGGGAGGTTAATCTACCTCTCCTTAACTCGACCAGACATTGCCTATGCAGTCAACGTTATCAGTCAGTACATGCATTCTCCTAGGAGATTCACTTAGAGGTAGCACACAAGATTTTGAGATATCTCAAGTCTGCACCTGGTCGAGGTCTTCTCTTCAAGAAGAATGGCCACATGAGAGTAGAGTTATACATTGATGCAGACTAGGTTAGTGCCAAGGATGACTGGAGATCTATCTCAAGCTATTGCACATTTGTAGGAGGCAACCTGGTTACCTGGAGGAGCATGAAGTAACCTGTAGTTGCCAGATCCGGTGTAGAGGCAGAATTTAGGGCAATGGCCCATAGCTTGTGTGAGATGCTCTGGTTGAAGATGTTGGTTGCTGAGCTTGGCGTCCCAGTCTTAGGTTCCATGAGCTTGTATTGTGACAACAAGGCCGCTATCAACATTGCTCACAATCCAGTACAACATGATCAGGGCCAAGCACATTGATATAGATCACCACTTCATTAGGGAGAAGATGATGTCTTCACAAAAGGAGTTCCTAGTTGGCAACTTCACAGATGTTTATGCAAGTTGGGAATGAGAGATATCTACGAACCAACTTGAGGGGAAGTGTTATCAGATACGTATTTCATACTTACGTAGCGTATTTGGTTATTCTGTAAATACCCCTTTGTGTGAGGGGTATACTTATCTTTTGTAATATCCCTCTTATATAAGTAAGATTTATGGAGTCGTTGTGACATACACATGACATCCTTATCTCCTTTCTCTTGTTTCTTCTCTCTCAACTCTAACCTAACCCTAACCCTAGCATCTACATTTCAACTATAATTAGTCCCACTGAGTTTAACGAAGTCATCTAAGTCATAAGTATCTCAGAAGAAGACAACAAACTAGTTTTAGATTCCATCATCAGCCATTAGGTCACAAGACACCAATACTTAGTCTAAGAAGCCTACGATTCTCCCTGGATACTTGTGATATACTCTAGAGAGCTGGGATAAAAATCTAAACACCTACGATTTTTTCTAGAGAGCCCAGGAAAAATCTAAACACCTATAATTGGCTCTAGAAAATGCGCAAGAGAAACTGATACGATTTACAACAAAACACAAAAAACATGCCATATAATGACATCAAAAAACGTGTTATACCAATCTCGAAAAATGTGTCATATTAGTCCTAAAAAATGTGCTATAATCTCGAAAAATGTGTCACAACAACCTCGGGAAAATATGTCACGAGTCATGACAAATTACAAGAACCAGAAATTTGCTTTGAGACACAATACACCATGCTGCAGCCACTTCACATCTACAGCATGCACATACACAAAGATGCCAATGTTATCCTTTCAAATCTGCATGAATAACCTCGCTTATCCATACACAATATAGGTGGTAGTAACTACAACGAAAGGAAAAGAAAAAAAATATGGAAAAACCCAAGGTTTCACGACCAAACCAGACTAATTATTATTTCGCACCACAAAAAATGAAAAGAAGGAAAGAAAAATAGAAAAGAAGGAAAAACTAGGAAGAAAAAAGGAAACCCTAGTTAATGGATCATATGCTCTGATACCATGTAAAGTAAATTAGGGTTTTGAGATGGAAAGAGGAAGGAGAAGAATAAAAAGAGAAGAGGAAGTCGAACCAATGTCTTGAACTTGCACTACTTGACCCTCATAATTATTATATATACTAATGTTTTAATAAAGGTGAAAGTATAAAAATACCCTTGTGCTACATTAACACAGATGAAACTTTATAATTTCAAGCAGCAGGATGTCTTTATTTTCATTAAAAATTTTCACAAGCTTCAATTGCTTCATGAGTCAAACAACTATCTAGCCCAACCATATTCATTTTCCAAAATCAGTAACAGGCCCCTCATATTCATTTCACACACGTACATAAATCATATCCGATGACTATATGAACATGAATGCATTTTCACTAACTTGGGGCTTGTTTGGAAACCCAAAAAATGGGGCCAGCCATGGTCAATACAAATCTGGTCCTACTAGGTTGTGTTTGGCAACTGTGTGGCCCACTTTTTGGGGCCTCATGTTTCCTTATTTTGCCTTTAAAACAAGACTGGAGTTGTTTTTTCTAAAAGTGGTTGCAATATTGAAATGGTTCATCTAAATAATTGGCTAGGTCCTGAAAACATGAGATTTCCAAACAGGCCCTTCAGTTTTCTAGTAAATAAGAACTCAAGCATTGAAGGTAGTAAGTCACAAACACAAACAAGAAATAGGAACAACATTCCAATGGCATTTTTATTGAACTATGAACATGGAAATGCCATTAAAGGGGCAAATAGTACATACCAATCCGTTCAATGGTATGCTTTGTGATGTAGTTTGAAATCCACTTCCAGTCCCCAAAGTGATTTAGAGCATATGGCCCAAGTTGGTGATCAAACTCCAAATTTTTTACTGCAACACGATATCTCTCTTCCTATGGGAAAAAGTATAAATTTAATGGCTAGCACCAAAAATTCATGTACCCACAAGAAATTTTCATTTAGACATCGATAGAGCTATCCAAAAAAAAATTTCAAGCAAAGCCAAAATAATTAGAAGTATTATAGACCGAAGTTAAGTTTTATTCTGGTGTTTTAGAAAAATGTGTGACAATAACAGTTGATTTTCTGCATATTTATACCGATTTTTTTTTTATAAATAGAAAGATTCATTGAAGACCGGGGAGATCCGCAAAGAGAACTACATGACAGGACCTCAAAACAAGAATCAAAACAGGACACCTGGGAATAGATCTGCCTAACTTCTCATCCCATCTAAAAACAAAAGTGTAAAAAAAACAGCCACTAAACTCTGATGATAGAGAGGACCAAAAGGACGTCTTCTTCCTTCCATTCAAATATGCGAGCATTCCTCTTTCCAAATAGCCCACATGACTACAAATGTAAGGATACGCCAAAAAAATCTGCCTCTTCCTCTAAAGACCTCCAAAGAGGTTCCTTGGACTAAGATGTTCACCTGCTCCGGCACCACAAAATCAATCCGAAACAAAGAAAAGAAGGCTTGCCAAATACCGAAGGAGAATGAACAATGAATTAACAAGTGATCGACCGTCTCTGCACTGGTCTTGCACAGAGAACACCTATTTGCCAACATCATACCCTTACTATTTAAGTGATTTACTGTCAGGATTTTGTCCAACATAGCCGTCCAAAAAAAAAAAGACACTTTAGACGGGACAAGAGCCCCCCAGCACAAGGCTGCAGGAAAAGACCTAGGCCAATCCGATCTAATATATAGAGAACAAACTTTCGGATCCCATTCCCATAATCTCTTATCCTCCTCTGAAGATAAGACTAAGCCATTCCCAACTCTATTCAAGAACGAACCAAGGCTGTCCACCTCCCAATCATTCATGTTTCTTCTAAACCCAAAATTCCAAGCAACAACCCCCTACCTGTCCTTCACACAGTTCTGAATCTTGGCCCCATGGAGATCTAAAATGTGATATAAAGAGGGAAACTCATCTTTCAAAGCTACCACCCCACACCACCTATCCTCCCAAAACCAACTGCCCCCCCTACCCACTTCGTGCACTATACCCTCGCTAAAGGTCTCCTGAATCTTCATTACGCCCTTCCGCAAACTCAAACCAAAGGATGTATTGCTTAGATAGCCCGCTGACCCGTCCTGTACCTCCCTAAATTTGCCTCTACTAACTTCCCCCCATAGACTCTCCCTTTCCTCCTCAAACCGCCATAGTCATTTCCCTAGAAGCGCCTCATTCATATCTTTGATGAAATGAAAACCCAAACCACCAACCTCATTAGGCTTGCAAATCATGGCCCATTCCACTAAATGAATTTATGAGAATCTTGCTTCCCTTGCCACAAAAAGTTCCTCGTAAGCTTCTACAATTCTTTTAGCCATACTGGATGGGATAGTAAACAAAGAAAGGAAGTAGTTAGGAAGACTTGAAAGAGTACTCTTTATGAGAGTGACTCTCCCCCCTTTCGATAAATCCTCTTCTTCCAACCCGCGAGTCTCATCCCGACCCTCTCCACTATAGGATCCCACATGGCTTTGGCTTCATACTTCGCACCCAAATGAAGCCCAAGATAAGAGGTACGCAAACTTCCAGTCTTGCACCCTAAACTCCTTACCAAACGCCCCAAGTCTAACACCCCACCCACTTCGAACACCTCACTTTTGGCTAAATTTATCCACAACCCAGACACCACTTCAAAACATTCCGAAATTTTAAACCATGGTGAGAAGTGAAGATAGTGTATCGTGGAACTTGGGCTTTAGAAGATCTTTCAATGACTGGGAGATGGAATGTCTTGCCTTGCTTCTTCTCCGTATAGGGGAGAATCCTACTCTCACCTTGGAGTTGGATAGGAGGTTCTAGAGGTGGAACAAGCAAGAAACCTTCTCAGTTAAATCCTTCTTCTCTTTTACTTTCTCGGGGCCTGACTTTGAGTTTCTGGCTTCAGTTATATGAGGAGCATCTGTCCCAACCAGAGTAAAGTTTTTTATTTGGACGGCGTTTCTTGACAAGATCCTCACAGTGGACCATTTGATGAAAAGGGGGATGATGGTGCCAAATAGGTGTTCTCTGTGCAAGTAAAGCCAAAATCGGTGGACCATGTGCTTATTCATTGCAACTTTTCCACAGAGGTGTGGCAGACTTTATTTGGCCTATTTGGTATCCAGTTCGTGATGCCTCCTCACATATCAGGGTTCTTTCATAAAAGCTCCGATGATCCTTTCTGTGGGAGAGGGAGGATCCTTTGGCGTATTGCTCCATTCGCCATCATGTAGGCTTTATGGAAAGAAAGGAACATGCACATCTTTGAGGGGAAAGAAATGGGGGTCCAAGAGGTGGTTCTGAGAGTCAAAGCCTCCCTGTATCTATGGACTTCTTACCTTCCGAAGTTTAGGGGGTGTTATTTTGAAAACTTTGTATTCAGATGGGACGAGATGTTAGGCCTTATTCCCTCTTTAGACCATTAGGTCTGTGGTGTTTGTAATTTTTCCAAGGGTTTTCCCTTAATGAATTATCTTTGCCTATCAAAAAAAATAGTGGTTCAAAGGGGTTGTTTTGAAAATATGGATAAAATGGCATGGTAAGTAATTTAATGATTATGAATGGCATGTATTAAAAATATACTTAATGGCATGCAAAGTAATTAAGTAGTTAAAATAGGGCTGTTTTTCAATAGCTGGTAAGCTTTTGGAAACCAAAATATTTGCTTTAATAATGGGTGAGTACGGTGAAGAAACATTTAATGAACTAATAAGTTGCCCACTAAAACAAAATAATTAATAGGTGCTAGGTGGTTGAGTACGGTGAAGAAATATTTAATGAACTAATAGGTTGCCTACCCAAAAAATGAGCTAATAGGTGATAGGTGAACATCATTTGGTGTGATTGGCAAGTTTTGGCTTTAAAGTAATAATAGATATATAAAGTTCTTTAATGCAGTACGTATATCTTTTTCTTGCAATAAAAGGTATTTGTCCAATTCTTTGCACAAATGAGGCTTCAAAGTGTGAAGCTCAAATTGTGAGGTTGACTAGAAGTAATATATATCAGGCATCCCTCTGTTTCTTAATCAGCATGCATCTGCATCATTTACATAACAATCAACATGTAAAAAAATATCCAAATGATTAAAAACCTCTTCTTCTGATAGCTTGACTAACTGCTCCTCCTGTTGATCCCATTTACGAACAATTACCTGTAGCAGACATAAGATACAAGATAGTTCAATCTAATTCATGAGCTGATGCTATTAACAAGACAACTTATTGGTAAGAAACTCTCGTCTTCACATGCATGATGAATATGAATACTGGACTCAACCACGTGATCCTGAGAAAATTATATTTACCCCTTTCCATGTGTTTCAATATCCTTTGCACATGCAACGCATTTTTCTACCATGTTATATGTGATAATTTGTGTTTATGTATTGTATTCAAGCTATTAAACATTGGTTGATGCCAGTACATATTAGTCGTACCCAAGGTTTAAAGTTTCATTTCGGAGGAATGTCTCGGTCAAATGAAAACCGAGACAAACTACAAAATGAAACGAAACATTGAAAAAATGGTGAAAGGGCGAAATTACTGAAACATTCCTAAAGTCATGAAATCATATTTTTTTTATGTTTTTTTATTGTATCATTATGTCTCGGTTTGTATCGGCAAAACAAACCAAAACATTATGAAACATTTTGAACATTACGATACGAAATGAAACGAAACATGTTGGTTCTCTTAAATTCCGAAATGTTTCGTACGGAACATTCTGAAATTTTAAACCACAGTAGTACCACAGTCCCTGGATATGGTATCACACCAGAAAATAATAACTCACCATTCTACACATTAGACCAAACAAAGAAACGAATTGCTCACGTACCTCCGAAGGACAAGTATTAATAAAGAAGCCAACTATTGGTGAGAACTCATTGCCGTCTCTGCATGGAAAACAATCTATGAGAAATGGGATTGCTAAATTTGACACCCATGAGGGACCAAACAAGATATCAACAGGGAAACCAGATCAAGCAAAGAAATTAGAGGAACCATATCTTGAAAGCACTACAAACCAATTAACGAAGCAAACAAGGTTTTAGGTGAGAATTATGTCAAGTTCTACATTTTTAGGGATAAGAAGAAGAATAATTCCTCCAAAAAAGAAGAGAATGTTTGGAAGACCAATCAATTGAATCCCACAGGTAACCTCATTTACCTTGCGTTACAAGTGACAACACACTAATATTCCATGTACCTAATACTAATAACTTAACTACCACTATCCTTAACAACTTTTGTTAACAAATGAAATCACGACTGAAACTATTACCACGGGTAACCTCATTTACCTTGCGTTACAACAACACACTTGCATTCAATGTCCCTAATGCTAACTTAACTACCACTAGTCTTTTAACTTTTTTTACGAATGAAATCACAAATGAAACTTTACGACTCTCTCTCATGCATGAGCATCTATATCTTTCAAAATTTACCTACCAATATACTCATATTTAACTCGTTTCTACCAAGTGCTTTGTTAAGCATACCAGCCCATGATCGCTTGAGTTGAGAAATTTTGTTTAGAAACTAATGTACCTCAAACAAAGTAAGGCTCAACTTCTATGTTTTTGCCTGCTCATGGAACCCAAGAGTGAATGATAGCGAGTAGGCACCTGAGGGGGGTAACACAAAAAGAAAAAGTTGAGGGGGGTAATTTCACTCTAAACCAAGGTAGTTTTGGCAAGATAAAAAAAAATTTAATGAATTTTCATAGTTGAGGGGGGGCCTTCTTGGCTCTGCCATTGCTTCAACATACTGAAAGTATTGAGACAAGTCAAAACTTATAATCAAGGTTTTAAATTTTGGTTTCGAGCTTTATTTCGACCAGCATGGAATGAAAATATTTCGACTAGTGTGGAAATAATACATTTGTCTTGGAAATGATGAAAATATTGCGAAATTTTTTTTGGTACCATAAAACACTCATTTGCAATCAAGCTATGATATACAACCATCTGAAGTGTTAAAATGGATGACCATTATGTTCTTTAACATGTTGAGCCAGGTATTTGAGAATCTGACAAGTAAGAACAGCTATAATTACAAATGAAAATGATTACAACCACTAAATATTCTCACAAAGACACATTAAGTTCATTTAGGTTGTTATCATCTTCTATTTCTACACTAAAAAAGCCGGTAAAGGGGTATTTTCGTTCGCATCTTATATTCTACACAACTTGATCATCTCCTGATGGTGGTGATGCTATAAGTGCAAGATTCACATTAAACATCTATTGGTAATAAGAGAGATATGCCTCACGTGGGGGACCCAGGTTAAGTCCAAGAAACTCAAAAATTGTTTCTTAACTTTGTCAACCACCGTTCGAAGTGGTCGTGACTGCGACGAGAAGTACTCCATACACTAGAAGTATAATTAATTACCGCCCTTGGGCAATAGTTGAAGAGTTTGCAACCTCATGTTCTGGTTTTTGGGATAACATTCTTAAATACCTTCTAAGTTAGTTGAGTTAGAAATATCAAAATAACTAGGTTAACTCTATCTCACTTAACAATTATCATACTTTAATAAATATCAATTGCTAAAATATCAAATATCAACTAGCAAGATAAGAATAAATCTATTCTACTTATTAACGCACGAAGGGCTAATTGTGTGCCTCACACTAAACCCCAATATCCCACAAATGCCCTTATTTTTGCTTCTTTTCTTTTTTTCATTTTATTGACTTGACAGAGGTTTTTCGGTCTTTTTGGTGCCAAAGAACATGTCACCCCGCAGCTCATTCAATGTTAAAAAAGTAAAATAAATCCTTATTCCTAATATTCTCTCAAGTTCCATTATTTTGACAAAAATTGTCTATTTCGATTTTTGAATTTTTCTTAATTTACAAGGGTTCTTTGGTCATTTAATACTTTCACATTTCAACTCAACTGTTCAAGTAATTATTGCATCTTGACGTTGTACTTGAACTCTATGGCTAGAAACATTTGGATGATGAAGTCCATCATCAAAGTTGATGATGGACTCACAATGTGAGACACGTGTCACCTTACCAGAGGCTACTGACCGTATGGTGGTTTGCACCATCCCTAGATGGACTTATGTAACAAAAATAAACCTGATTTGTGATTGCTCACCTTTGGATCATAATGATCAAAATCCACGGTTACATTAATAAAAAGACTCGGTTATAAAATTATTGATCATGATGAATTTTGATATGTAAGTCCAACTATGGATGGGCAAAACATCCATCCGGTTAGTGATCTCTAAGATTGTGCCACGTAGCTCATAAGACGGCTCATCATTAATGGTGTCAAAACTCATGCTAATCGGGACGAATTTTGTAGGTAGGTCCACCTAGACCTAGAGATGGGCAAAACATCTATACGGTCAGTGGCACGTAGATGGTGTCATTGGCCAAAAATGCACCTCAAACTGCGTGCTAAATAGTAATGCTAAAAATCTACGGTTGAAAAACCATGAAAAAGACTCTAATCCAACGGATAGAAATAGCTAATCAGGATGAATTTTCATAGGTAGGTCCACCTAGAGATGGGAAAAACATCTATATGGTCAGTGGTCTCTAAATGTGTGCCACGTGTAAGGTGCTGCCACGCATAAGGTGCCCGTGCATCGCACATGGCGTTCCCCTAGTCCATTTAACTAATTAGAAATAAAAAAATGCATCACATAGGCATATATCTGATGCACATGCACTAGGGTTCCCTTAATGTTTTATAATTATTTTGAAATTTTAATAATTTTTAATTAAATTATTATTCTTGAATTATTTTATATTATGAAACATTTATATTCAAGGTATTAATAAATCATAATTTATTTATGTATAATTTTAGAAAACCTATCTATTGTTAAATGGCATTTTCCTAATTTCAAAATGTTTAAATACTTTTCTGGCAAAATAATAGTTTTTTGGAATAAAAAAATTAACCCAACCAAGTTGTAGATCGGGCTAAGTTATACATTATATAATTAATTCATGCACAACCATGGATGTTTAGGGTGGAAGTAATGAAATTGGGGCTTTCCTCAAACTTCAAATTGGGCTCAAATCCTATGGAAATGCATCATAGATCTATAGATTTGATGCATTTACACTTTTAACCATCAATTTCTAGCAAGAAACATAAAGCGATTTGAAGGAATTCCATTCTTACATAGATTTTGTTAAAACCCCCACAATGGACTTTGATTCGTTGTCCCGATCAATTCAAGAGGTTTTTCAACTGAAAATCTTGAACGTAGAGGGAGTTTTTAGCAGGAGAATCAAAGGCGTGAGGGAGACGAGACAAAAAAAATCAAATTTTGAGAGGTTTTGGAGCTCCCTCTAGTGTTTGGCCAAAATATTTCCTCATGTCTATATATTTTGCTCAACATAATAAATTTTATATCGACATAAATTGAAATAAATCAAAATATTTCAACGAAATAATACATTTTTTACTTGCGACCTATATTTCGTGTCGGTCTTTCCAAATACCCAAATATTTTGTGAAATAAACGAAATTTTGTAACTTGCTTATAGTTAATTATTCAAAATAGTTGCAGTTAGGTTCTTAATGGGATAAAGTACTAAGCCCAAATGGCCTCTTGATGGTGTTATTTAAAAATTGTTGGGGGATTAATAAGTGGGACAAAGGTTCTATGCTACATTCATCACACTTATTCCTATGAAAGATGGGGTGGAGGAATTAGAATATTTTTACCACATGGAGTGGAGTTTTTTTAATTATGTCATGGAAAGAATGGGTTTTGAAGGGAAATCGACTAATTTTAGAGTGCATTTCAATGGAAACTTTTACTATACTTGTCGATGGATCACCAGAAGGCTTCTTTGGGAACCCCAGAGGTTTAAGACAAGGAGAACATCTCTCTCTCTTCTTCTATTTATTGTGGAAGATTCATTAAGTGCTTTTTTTTGCAAGCAGAAGACTTCCATATGATTGAAGGATTCAGAGTTGGCAAGGATGGTTGGATGATATCTGACCTTCAAAATGCCAATGAAGATCATTTTTCTAAATGCTTTTAGAGAGGTGGAAAACTTAAGTGGCATTCTTCAGTGTTTTGAGGCAATCTCACGTCTTCCAATTAATCTTAAGAAAAGTACCATCATTGGCATCATCAAAGTGGAAGATCAAATTGTTAAAGATTGTGCTTGGTGTTTAGGTTAATTGATCGAGAAGTTCCCTATATCATATCTTGGGATCCATTGGGGGCACTTGATCTATTGCTAAAAGCATATAGGATCCAGTAATTTGAAGGAGCGAAGGAGTCTAGCTAGTTGGAAAAAAATCTTTCATTTGGGGGTCGTATCACTTTGATAAAGAGCACTCTCGCTAGTATTCCGGTATCATGTCCTTGTTTGAAATGTCATCATCAGTCACAAAGAACATCAAGGTTTAACGAGATCTTTTATGGAATAGGAGAAGCTTGAGAAAGAAGTTCTAGGATGTGAACTGAAAGGTGGTGTGTAGGCCAAAGAAATATGGGGGTTGGGATTAAGAAAGGTTCTAGTGATGAATAACACCCTACTATGGAGACGTATTATCAGCCTTAAACACGGAGTACATGATCGAAACTAGGATTCGTTGGAAGCGGTGTCCTGTTATGAAGTGGGTGTTTGGAAAGTGGATTATGAAGTCTTATAGTGATTTTCTTAAAGGAACGACCTTTAAGGTGCGAAATGGAGAGGGGGTCTAGTTTTGGGAGGATGACTAGAGTAGACTAAGGCTGTTCAATAATATATACCCCCATTTCTATAGATCAGTTCCTTTATCTTGTTAGAAGAAACAACAAATTCTGTGAAATCTTGTGTTTGGGAGAAATCTATTGGAAAGGGAGATAGAAGAATGTACGATAATGTTCAAGAAGCTTGACGAGACCTTAAGTGATCCAGATGGGGAGGTCACTAGGTTTGAATAGGGATTCAAAGGGTATTTTTCTATGTTCTGTCCTTCTATGATTAGGTGGTGTTCTAGTGGAGTACATTTCGGCTGGTTCCTCCTAGTGGAGGCTTTCTTTGGACTTCGGTCCTTGAAAAATCATGACCATAGATCATCTTAACCATCATAATGATGATTTCCAATTGGTGTATTATGGGAAAATCTTAAGAAAGACTAGGAGTAAATCATTTGTTTATCCATTGCTGTTTTGTTTGGGAGATCTAGCGTTTATTCTTCTCTTTGTTTGACATTGCATACTCATTCCAAGAAGCAAGATTTGTTCTCTTCATTGTCAGTTGGGCCTTTGGAGCGAAGCCAAAATTGGAATATTGTTCCTTTTGCCATTGGTTAGGGACGTTTGAAAGAATGTAACAACCGAATATTTGAAGATTGTAGTAATTCATTGGTGGAAGTTTGAAGAACGATGGGGAGGTTGCTAATAGACTAGGTTAGTATCCTGACAAAATTCCAGGAGGCCAAGTATTGAGATGTCCTTTATAGATGGATTTCCTGTTATCAGATACATATTTTATACGTATAAACGTATTTTGGGTATTATGTAAATACCCCTTGATGTGAGGGGTATACTTGTCTTTCACTTGTGGTCTTTTATATAAATAAGATTTATGGAGTCATTGAGACCTAATCACATGACATCCTTCTCTCTCTTCTCTCTTTGATCGTAAACCTAACCCTAACCCTAATTATCTAATTCAACTTGGTATCAGTGCAAGGTTTCGCCAGAGAAGATTGTCGGGGAAGTGTTAATGCCTCATTGTACCATACGGCTGACACCATAGGCCATACTGACACGGATTTCAAGGTCTGCCAAAATCTCTTCCTTCCAATAGATCTCGATTTTTCAAGCTTTTGGTGAATTTTTTGGGAGTTCTTGATAGTGTTAAGACCATTCTTTTCTTGAAAATCGAAAAAATCCTTTTCAATACTAGTCCAAAACCCCTTCGACTTAAACCTTTTTGATGGGGTTTCTTGGTCACTTTTGATCCCCTACTATCATAGGGATCAATCGAATCTATGCATGGGCCATTCCATTGAGAATCGAAGCTTTTAGCTTGATTTATCTCCCAAAAATAGGTACCGACAGCCCTAGTTTTACCTTTTTGGGGCTGCACTTCACTTTCAGACCTGCAATATCCCCCTATTTTGGGTTTATATCACTCCTAAAATGTTTATTTGGGTATTTTGGACTGCTCTTCCCTCTTCTTGCTGCTATTTGACCATGAAATAGCCTTTTTTAGGGCATTTTCTTTGTTTGTTTTTTTTCCCTTTAGTGTGCATACAACACTCTTGTTGATTTGGCCTTCATTCTTGCTTATTGTGCATTTTATCGGCACTCCATCAACTTGGTTCATTATGGAGAAATAGCCACCACCCTCGGACACTCCCTCAGAGTCAGAGATGAGCATGGAAGTCCCCCCCAGTGGAGTTGGAGGGCCTATGGTGCATCATCTGGCCTACAAGAACCTGAGCTTACAGATTACTTCGGTGAAATTAGATGGCAAGAACTCTTAATGCAGGACACTTAACCAATACTCCCCAAAAGCCGCGACCATTGGTAGCGTGAGATTAAATTCTTTTATCTTATAGCCCAAATCCATGCCCTCAGTCGAACCCTCCTTTGTGGGTCTCATTTCATATGGGCCATCCCACCCCGAGTGTGCCCCATATGTGCAGGCTGCCCCACTCGAACCCGGTGTGAAAATGCCCCTGCATTAATCACCCCTGGTGAGGAGTCTCAAACACTAGACCTCCCGCTCTGATACCACTTTGATGCGGGACACTTAACCAATACTCCCCAAAAGCCGCGACCGTTGGTAGCGTGAGATTAAATTCCTTTATCTTATAGCCCAAATCCAAGCCCTCAGTCGAACCCTCCTTCGTGGGTCTCATTTCATATGGGTCATCCCACCCCGAGTGTGCCCCATATGCGCAGGCTGCCCCACTCGAACCCGGTGTGAAAATGCCCCTGCATTAACTCTCTACGGTGGGCTCAGGCTGCACGGTTATTTATTGGAGGCCGTGGGAAGCTAGGCCACACTACAAGGGATACAGTTGAGCTTCCCAAGACTGATCCCTTGTATCGACAGTGGGAGACAGATGACCTTACAGTCATGTCATGACTCCTCAACTCTATGGAGCCGGATATCAGCCAGAGTTTCTTATTCATGCGCACAGCTCGAGAGGTCTGGGAGATTACATGGAAAACCTATTCCCAACAACAAAACATTGGCAGGGCATTCCAGCTGAAGCGGAATATCTCCCACTTCAAGCAAGGGACGAAGTCCCTTGCTCAGTACTATACCTCCCTTCACACCTTGTGGCAAGAGCTCGATCATTATTACTCTTATCAGCCCCTTCACCCAGAAGAGATTGCTCCTTATAAGCGACGTGGAGAAGGGTCGGATATTGGAGTTCCTTTCTGGACTCAATCCGTCGTATGAGCTCGCTCGTGTCCAGATCTTAAGTAGCAGAGTGGATCTTCCCTCTCCCGATGAGGTATATGCCTATCTTCAGAGTGAGGAGAGTCGGCGGATCTCCCTTCAGGATGAGCACCTCATCCCAAAGCGATCAGCGCTAGTTGCTTCTCCAGCCTAACAGCCCCAGCAGTCTCAGAGAGGTCCATCTTATCAGCCTCCTGCTTCAACTCCATCCTATGCTCCTACGGGTTCTTCTGGAAAACCCTCGACTAGGGAGAGGCCCAAGTGCGACTACTGCGGCAAACTAGGGTATGTGCACGCCCGATGTTGGAAATTACATGGTCGTCCTAGCCAGCCAGGGTCTTCTAGTGCTCATACAGTCAGTATAGATACTCATGTTCCTCTTCAGGGAGTCACTGTCGAGCTCTTCTACCTTCGCTTCTCCTGGTGGTATCTCTGCTACTGAGCTTGCATGCCTTCGACAGTTGCTCTCACAGCTGAATGGTCCTTCTGCCACATCATCTACCTCATTTGCTCAGTCAGGTAACATTATACCTGTCCATCATGTGTCCCCTCATCATCCCGTCCCACTTGGATCATTAATTCAGGGGCTTCGGAGCACATGACGGACATGTCCTCTTTATTTTCTAGTTATTTCATTTGTTATGGCCATGATGAGGTGAAGACTGCTAATGGCACCTTATCCTGTGTCTGGGAAAGAGAATATCCTTCCCTCTCTTAAACAGCTTCTTTCTTCTGTTCTGCATGTTCCTAGATTTACTTCTAACCTACTATCTGTTAGTGCTTTGACTAAATCCCTAAACTATAGTATCACTTTCTCTCCTACTTCTTGTGTCTTTCAGGACCTAGAGACGAGGATGACAATTGGCACTAGACAAGAAGCTAATGGCCTCTACCTACTGGATGGACGCCTTCCTGAGCCCGCAACACTGCAGTCTTCTACTAGTATAGTAGTAGGATAGATGTTTTGACTTGGCACACCCGTCTAGGGCATGTTTCTTTTCAGTATTTGAAACTTTTATTTCCCTCTTTATTTGTTTCTATTCCGCTTTCTACTTTATACTGTGAGACTTGTGAGCTCTCCAAACATTGTAGATCAACCTATCCCTCCAGAGGTAATAGAAGAACTACTTGTTTTGATATTGTGCATTCTGATGTATGGGGTCCTTCCCCAACTACTTCTATCTTTGGCTTCCGTTATTTTGTTACATTTGCTGACAATCATATTAGGTGCACATGGGTTTATCTCATGAAAACCAAAAATGAAGTCCATTCTATCTTAAGGTTTTCATAAGATGATCCAGACCCAGTATGGTGCTTCCATTAAGGTCCTTCGTACTGACCAGGGTGGAGAATATATGTTTGGGGGTCTTCAACACTACCTCCTTGACCATGGGATTTGTCACCAAAATTCCTACAGCTACACGCCTACACCCCTCAACAGAATGGTGTAACTGAAAGGAAAATGAGACATTTGACTAAGATAGCTCGATTTCTTTTGATTGGCTCCCATGTCCCCAAATCCTATTGGTCGGATGTTGTGTTGACGGCTACCTACTTCACTAACAAAATGTCATCTCGTGTGCTCAATTTCCAATCTCCTATCAGGTCCTTGCTCCTGGCTTTCTTCTATTCACTGTTCCTCGCATCTTTGGGAGTGTATGCTATGTACATATCCTGGGTCTCCATCACACCAAACTAGATCTCAAAGCGCTCAAATGTGTCCCCCCCTCCTCTCTCTCTTTAGGGGGAGTGTAGTAGTAGTCATGAAGAGAGGTAGAATGTTCCTCTTCCTGCTATCCCCTCCTCTGGAGTTTGAGAGATCTCCGCTTACTCATACTACTAGTGTACGTGCTAGTGCTCCTGGAGAGAAGGGGCTCAAAGTCTATAGCAGAAGGGAGAAAGTCACAGCTGATCCAGTACCAGTGGTTCACTCCTTGGATCCAGGTAATCCTCCATCTCTCTCTCTATACCTGTCATTCCCCTTTCTACTAATGATTCTGATCTTCCTATTGCAGTTAGAAAATGCACCAGAAGTTGTACTCAGCATCCATTGAGCAACTTTCTTTCATACGATGCATTGTCCCCTTCCTAGAGAGCCTTTATCACATTAGTTTTCACTATTCTCATTACTTCTTCCATCGCAAAAGGGTTAGCACATCCTAGATAAAAAGTCATTATGGTAGAAGAAATTAAGGCCTTGGATAAGAACAACACATGGGAGCTCGTTGACTTGCCAAGAGGCAAGAAGCCTGTTGGATGTAGATGAGTGTTCACAGTGAAGTACAAGGCCGCTGGAACAGTGGAGAAGTATAAGGCTGCACTGGTAGCCAAAGGGTATACTCAGACTTAGGATTGACTATGCGGAGACCTTTGCACCTGTAGCAAAGATGAACTCCATCAGGGTGTTGTTGTCCTTGGCAGCAAACCACGCATGGCCTTTGCATCAACTGGATGTAAAGAATGCTTTTCTTCATGGTGATCTACATGAAGAAGTATACATGGTTCTCCCTCTTGGATTCACCCCACCAGGGCATAGCAGCAGAGTGTGTCGACTAAGGAAATCCCTTTATGGGCTTAAGCAATCTCCGAGAGCATGGTTTGAGAGATTTACCTTAGCAGTGAAGAAACTGGGCTACACTCAAAGTCAAGCTGATCATACACTCTTCGTGAAGCATGAAGGAAAGAGTACCATTGCTCTCATAGCCTATGTCGATGACATTATTCTGACAGGGAATGATGCCGAAGAGGTGACAAAGCTGAAGAATCACCTAGCAGGGGAATTTGAGATGAAAGATCTGGGGGTCCCTAAAGTACTTTCTTGGCATAGAGGTTGCAAGATCCAGCCAAGGGATCTTCATCTCACAAAGGAAGTATATTCTTGATTAATTGAAGGACTCTGGAAAGCTGGGAGCTAAACCAGTGGAGACCCCCATAGAGCAGAATCACCAGTTGGCCGACTCAAGCAGCGAACTTCTACAGGATGTGGGGGGTTTTCAGAGACTAGTTGGAAAATTGATCTATCTCTCCCTGACTCGACCAGATATTGCCTATGTGGTTAGTGTTATCAGCCAGTACATGCATTCTCCTAGGGAGATCCATTTAGAGGCAGCACACAGGATTCCGAGATACCTCAAGTCTACCCCTGCCAGAGGCCTTCTCTTCCAAAAGAATGACCACATGAGAGTTGAGTCATACACTGATGCAGATTGGGTCGGCGCCAAAGATGATAGGCTGTTTACTTCAGGCTATTGCACCTTTGTTGGGGGCAATTTAGTTACTTGGAGGAGCAAGAAGCAACCTGTAGTTGCCAAATCCAGTGCAGAGGCAAAATTCAAGGCAATGGCCCATAGCTTGTGCGAGATGCTCTGGTTGAAAATGTTGGTTGTTGAGCTTGGTTTTCCAGTCTCAGGGTCTGTGAGTTTGTATTGCGACAACAAGGCTACCATCAGTACTGCTCATAACCCCGTACAGCGTGATCAGGCTAAACACATTGAAGTGGATCGTCACTTCATTAGGGAAAAGATTGTATCTGGAGAAGTCTGTACTCCATTTGTGAAGACCAATGAGCAAGTAACGAAGGTCTTCACCAAAGAAGTTCCCAGTTGGCAACTTCACAGATATTTATGCAAGTTGGGCATGCGAGATATCTATGCACCAACTTGAGGGAGAGTGTTATCAGATAGCGTATTTTATACGTATATAGCGTATTTTGGGTATTATGTAAATACCCCTTGATGTAAGGGGTATACTTGTCTTTCACTTGTGGTCTTTTATATAAATAAGATTTATGGAATCATTGTAACCTAATCACATGACATCCTTCTCTCCTTTCTCTCTCTTCTCTCTTTTCTCTTTGATCCTAAACCTAACCCTAACCCTATCTATCTAATTCAACTTTTCCACCATCTCAAAGAACTAGCGACATGTTCCTATTGACTCCACTTCTCTTTTCTTCTCTTTTCCCTTTTTTTGTAATTCTGTATTTCTAGTTCAACATTAACAAAATTTATCCATTATCTATGAAATATGGGTTTGCAACAATGATCGGCCCTAAATTCATGCCTTTTTGCACTAGTTATGGGTGGATCATATTTAAGGAGATGTCCCTTGGCATATGCTATTTGCAGACGATAGAGTCTTACCCTATATTTTGGTGGTGAATGTGTTAAAATATTTTACAATTCTCAACTTGTTGGATCCGGTTCTATTGTTGATAATCTTTACAAGTTGAATCTAGATGCTAGTTATGCTAAATCCTTACTTTTTATGAATGTTGATGCTCATGTTTTGAATGTTACTGGTACTAAACATGGTCTGGATAGTAAGAGATCTTCTATGCTATGGCACAGACATTTGGGGCATATTTCTAAGGATCAAATGGAAAGACTTGTAAGAGATCAAGTATTGAAACCTTTGAATTTCAAAGACTTGGATGCGCCTGGAGCCTGGTTTGAGGCGCGCGCCTGACTAAATGCGCCTTGCCTTGACTCTTCTAAGGCGCTTTAGGTGTGCCTTGCGCCTGAGGCGCGCACCTTGACTACAGAGGGTAGATCTTCATTTTTTATGAATTATGGTGATATTTAAAAAAAATTTAGAGATCATCTTGGGGGTTTATTAAGCCATTTACAGTCCGACTCATTTTTTTGGGTTTTTTCTTCTACTCGATCTCCTGATCCTTGCGGACCTTCTTTGTCCCTTTTGTTGGTTCGATTTACTCCCTAGGGATAATAGTAAGCTTTTGGGACAAGTCTCATTCAATTTGATCGAGCTTTGAAGCTTCAGTGATGATTTTTCTCCCCTAGTATTACCGCCGGCGGCTTTTTAGTGCGATTTCAGCACTGTTGTGGCTATAGTACCTGTCTTACAGGTGTTTGATCTTTGTTGTGAGCCTCCACAACTCTTATTCACTATCTCTAGATGTCAGATGTGCCTTCTACAGTCTGCCACATGGTTTTTATGGCTTGAATGGTGTGTATTTGGCTCCGATTGCTCTTCATTTGGCCTCATCTTCCTTGATTTATGATTGGCAAGTGTTTGATTGTATGTGTAGACCGTCTAAGTTATGGATCTACTGTGATTGAGATTGATTTAGCCTTGTTCTGGCCCTCAAGTGATTGGTTGTGACATTTCGGCACTCCTATAGAGTAGTTCTTTGGCCGTAATTCTTCATGGCGGATCCTCCACCTTCCTTGGCTTCTCCATTAGGGTCAGTAGTGAGCACAGAAGTTCCCTCCACCGGCGCTGGAGGTTCTATGGTGCATCATTTGGCTTATGAGAACCCCAGTTTACAGATCACCTCAATGAAGTTAGACGGTAAGAACTACTTACGATGGGCACAAGCGGCACGGTTGTTCATTGGAGGCCGTGGGAAATTTGGACACACTACAGGGGATACAGTTGAGCCTTCCAAGACCGATCCCTCTTATCGACAATGGTAGACAGATGATCTTACTGTCATGTCATGGCTTCTCAACTCTATGGAGCATGATATCAGCGAGAATTTCTTATTTATGCGCACAGCGCAAGAGGTCTGGGAGATCATTGAGAAGACCTCCTCACAGCAGCAGAACACTAGATGGGCATTTCAGCTGCGATAGACTATCTCCCACTTCCGACAGGGGGAGAAGTCTCTCTCTCAGTACTATACTGCTCTTCGTATCTTGTGGCAGGAGCTTGATCATTATTACTCCTATCAACCTCTCAATCCCACAGAGATTGCCCCCTTTCGTCAATATATAGAGAAGGGCCGGATCTTTGATTTTCTTGCTGGACTCCATCCTTCTTATGAGCTGGCTCGTGTTCAGATCTTGAGTAGTAGGGTGGATCTTCCCTCTCTCAATGAGGTGCACGCCTATCTTCAAAGTGAGGAGAGTAGGCAGATCTCTCTTCAAAGTGAGCATCTCCTTCCAAAGAGATCAGCGCTAGCTGCCTCTCCTACTTCTCAGCCTCAGCAGCCTCAGAGAGGTCCATCTTATCAGACTCCTATCTCAGCTCCCTCCTATGTTCCTACTGGACCTTCTTCTGGGAAGTCTTTGACTAGAGAGAGGCCCAAGTGTGATTTCTGCAGCAAGTTAGGGCATGTGCGTGCCAAGTATTGGAAGCTACATGGTCGCCCTAGCCAGTCAGTCTCCTCCAGTGCTCATACAGCCAGTGTGGATTCTCCTTTTCCATCTCAGGGACAGTCTCTGACGAGTCCTCTTCCTTCAGCTCCTCATGGTGGTTTTTCAGCCACAGAGTATGCAGGCCTTCGACGATTGCTTCAACAACTTGATGGTCTTTCTGCCACATCCTCCACTTCCTTTGCCCAGTCAGGTAACACTCAACTTACTCATCATGTGTCTCTCCCATCATCCAGTCCTACTTAGATCATTGATTCAGGGGCTTCAGAACACGTGACGGGCATGTCTTCTTTATTTTCTAGTTATTCCATATGTTCTGGTCATGATAAGGTGAAGACAGCTGATGGCACTTTATCTTCTGTGTCTGGGAAAGGGAATATCTTTCCCTCTCCTAAGTTGCTTATTTCATCTGTATTGCATGTTCCTAGATTTACTTCTAACCTTCTTTCTGTTAGTGCTTTGACTAAAACCCTAAACTGTAGTGTCACTTTTTCCCCTACTTCTTGTGTCTTTTAGGACCTAGAGACGAGGACGATTGGCACTGGACATGAAGCTAATGGCCTCTACCTTCTGGATGGACACCTTCCTGAGCCCACAGCACTACAGTTGTCTGCTAGTAGTAGTAGAAGGATAGATGTTTTGAGTTGGCATGCCCGTCTGGGGCATGTCTCTTTTCAGTATTTGAAACTTTTATTTCCAAGTTTGTTTACTTCTGTTTCTTTTTCTGCTTTACACTGTGAGACCTGTGAGCTCTCCAAGCATTGTAGATCCACTTATCCCTCCAGAGGTAATCGAAGTTCTACTTGTTTTGATATTGTGCATTATGATGTATGGGGACCTTCCCCAACTACTTCTGTCTTTGGCTTCTGCTACTTCATTTCTTTTGTTGATGATCATACTAGGTGTACATGGGTTTATCTCATGAAAACCAAAGATTAAGCTCATTCCATCTTTCAGGTTTTTCATAAGATGATCCAAACCCAGTATGGTATCTCCATTAAGGTTCTTCGTACTGACCAAGGTGGAGAATACATGTTTGGGGGGCTTCAACACTACCTTCTTGACCATGGGATTTGTCATCAAAATTCTTACAGCTACACCCCTCAACAGAATGGTGTAGCTAAGAGAAAAATGCGACATTCGACTGAGATAGCTAGATCTCTTTTGATTGGCTCTCATGTCCCTAAGACCTATTAGTCAGATGTTGTGTTGACGGCTGCCTACTTGAGTAACAGAATACCCTCTCATGTTCTCAATTTTAAATCTCTTTTTCAGGTTCTATCCCATGATTCTCCTCTTTTCTTTGTTCCTCCTCGCATCTTTGGGTGTGTATGTTATGTACATATCCTTGGTCCTCATCGCACCAAACTAGATCCCAAAGCACTCAAGTGCGTCTTTCTCAGTTACTCCTCTACCCATAAAGGGTACAAGTGTTACCATCCATCCTCTGGGAAGAAGTTTGTATGCATGGATGTCACCTTCCGTGAGGAGCTTTCTTTTTTCTCTCCCACCTCTCTTCAGAAAGAGAGTAGTAATGAAGAGAGGTGGAATGTTCATCTTCCTGCTATATCCCTATCTCCTCCTCTAGAGTTTGAGAAGCCTCCACCTACTCATACTACTAGTGTGATTGATAGTGCTCCTAGAGCTCAGAAGGAGCTCAAAGTCTATAGCAGAAGAGTGACAGTCACAGCTGATCCAGGACCAGTGGTTCCTTCCTCGAATCCAGGTAATCCTCCATCTCTCCCTATACCTGTCATTCCTTTGTCTATTGATGATTCTGATCTTCCTATTGCTATTAGAAAAGGCATCAGAAGTTGTACCCAACATCCTTCGAGCAACTTCGTTTCCTACGATGCCTTGTCACCTTCATATAGAGCCTTTATCACATCAGTTTCCACCATTCCCACTCTCTCTTCCGTGGCAGAAGGGTTAGCACACCTTAGATGGAAAGCTGCTATGGTAGAAGAAATGAAGGCGCTGGATAAAAACAAAACCTGGGAGCTTGTTGACTTGCCAAGAGGCAAGAAGCCGGTTGGATGCAGATGGGTGTTCACAGTGAAGTACAAGGCCGATGGGTCAATAGAGAAGTACAAGGCCAGATTGGTAGCCAAAGGGTACACTCAGACCTATGGGATTGACTATGTGGAGCCCTTTGCACCTGTGGCAAAGATGAACTCCATCAGGGCATCAACTGGATGTGAAGAATGCATTCCTTCATGGTGCTCTACATGAAGAGGTTTATATGGTACCACCTCTAGGGTTCACTCCCCCAGGGGATAGCAGCAAGGTGTGTCGACTGAGGAAAGCCCTCTATGGGCTTAAGCAATCCCCCAGAGCTTGGTTTGAGAGGTTCACTCTAACAGTGAAGAAGCTGGGATATACTCAAAGCTAAGCCGATCACACCCTATTTGTGAAGCACCTAGGGAAGAGCACTACGGCCCTCATCGTCTATGTTGACAATATCATTCTGATAGGGAATGATGCAGAGGAGGTGATCAAGCTAAAGAATCATCTAGCAGGCGAGTTTGAGACCAAAGATCTGGGACTCCTCAAGTACTTTCTTGGCATAGAGGTTGCAAGATCCAGCCAAGGGATCTTCACCTCACAAAGAAAGTACGTCCTAGATCTATTGAAGGACTCTGGCAAGCTGGGAGCTAAGCCAATGGAGACCCCCATAGGGCAGAATCAGTTGGCTGACTTGGGTAGTATACCTTTACAGGATGTAGGGAGCTTTCAGAGATTGGTTGGAAGGTTGATCTACCTCTCCTTGACTCGTCCAGACATTGCCTATACAGTCAGTGTTATCAGTCAGTACATGCATTCTCCTAAAGAGATTCACTTAGAGGCCGCACACAGGATATTGAGATATCTCAAGTCTGCCCCTGGCCGAGGCCTCCTTTTTCAGAAGAATGGCCACATGAGAGTAGAGCCATATACCGATGTAGACTGGGCTGGTGCCAAGGATGACAGGAGATCTACCTAATGCTATTGCACCTTTGTGGGAGGCAATCTGGTTACCTGGAGGAGCAAGAAGCAACTAGTAGTTGCCAAATCCAATGCAGAGGCAGAATTTAGGGCAATGACCCATGGCTTATATGAGATACTCTGGCTGAAGATGCTGGTTGCTGAGCTTGGCTTTCCAGTCTTAGGATCCATGAGTTTGTACTGTGACAACAAGGCGGATATCAGCATTGCTCACAATCCGGTACAACATGATCGAGCCAAGCACATTGAAGTGGATCGCCACTTTATTCGGGAGAAGATCGTATCTCGAGAAGTTTGCACCTCCTTTGTGAAGACAGATGAGCAAGTAGCAGATGTCTTCACCAAAGGAGTTCCTAGTTAGCAACTTCACAGATGTTTATGCAAGTTGGGCATGAAAGATATCTACGCACCAACTTGAGGGGGAGTGTTATCAGATACGTAGAAATACGTATTTCTCTTGTATAGGGGTAGTTCTGTAAATACCCCCCATGAGGGGTATATTTGTCTTTTGGTTGTAACCCTTTTTATAAATAAGATTTATGGAGTCCGTGTGACCTAAGCACATGACATCCTCTTTCAGCTAATTTCTCTCTTCTCTCTCCTATTCATCTACATCCTTGAAACCTAACCCTAGAAACCCTAGAACTCAATTTTAACTACCATTAAGGTTTAGTCTAGTGCTACAGTCCATGCAAATGCCTCCACTCTTAAAGGATCGAAACTCCCCCAGAACTTCTCAACTAGAGCTCTTACTTCTGCAAAACCAGATAAGTTATCATAAAAAGAAATCATTGAGAAATCACCTATCAGTTCCCATTTCTAAATCCAACAATCCATACCACCACCGGGATAAGAAATTTCACGAATTCATCGATCTCCGTATCAAGCAACAGTCTTCTAAATATTGGGAACCAAACTATCTTGTCATCCACTCTCTTGAAGAGTTAATTTACCATTATACCTATACAAGGCACCACTCTATAAAGTCTGGCAAGTTCGCCTACCCCCACACCAATCATCCTACTAAAACCTAACTTGGTCTGCTCTACCCACTTGAATTGAATTCTCTTACTAAACTCCTCACAACCTTTCATAATCCCTGTCCAAAGTCCAAACCCCTGTTCCATATGAATCCTCATAATTTTTGGCTCTCAAAGTTTCAATGTTTCAAAAACCGAATGCTACAAATTTAGCATTTGTTACTCCAAATGATTTCTTACTGTATTATAATGAGTTATGAGTATGTTTCCCAGCTTGTTTTAGCAATTCCTAAAATATCAATGCATGTTTCCTACCTTTTCGCAGTAATTCCCTGATCTTCCCTAAATTTGCAAATTTCTGGAAAAAATTCCCTAACTTCGACCATGCTTAGTCAATCTTGTATTAAAAATGTAAAATTTTGCCATAATTTGTCAAAGCTAACAAATTTTGTTGAAAATTTCAAATTATTTCGGAAAATTAATAAGTGAATCTTTGTAATATCAGTCGTGCTTGTCGTTTCTCAAATAGAAAAACCTTTAATTTGACCACTCAAAAATTGAAATAATTCGGCCTGGTTTTGTATTATTTTGATTATTAAAACCTTGGGCTAGGAATGTGACATATTGACGAACAAGAAACATACTGTTGTTGCTTTGTATAAAATTTTCCATTTTGAAATTTAATTCTCCAATCAACATCGTCTTTGATACATGTTGGACTCATCGAAATCATGTTGCATGTAGGATGAATGGACCAACTCAAGATGTCGAGTATCTTGAGGTTATAAAGTTAGAGCAATAGTGAGAAAATGAGATACGTCCATCAAAATTGTAGTTTTAACATGACATGCATGATACACATGCAAGTGAAAAACAAAGCACCTTTCTAGTTATTATTAATGAATTGTAGAGAATGGCAAATGAATAACGAACGAATCTGCATATCAAACAAGAAAACTATTAACCAATAACTACTTGGGCAGGAAATGAAATACTCGGAAAAATGACACCAAAAAGTAACTAACCTGTTCGAGGAACTATAATATACAAAATGAGGACCAGGAGGAATCATCTTTATACCCTTAAAAACAGGGCCAACAGAAAACATCTGCAAAACAGGCACAAAGAGGTATTTTATGCTTGAGAAAATTGGTGTTAATGGAAAAAAGAAGGCCTTGATGAGATCATGGTATTAATATTCGACACATTTCCATAAAATATTCCACATGGACCAAAAGGAAGATTACAAGAATATTTTCATTTCCACTATTTTAAAAATATATACAAATAATTATGAATAATTTGTGAAAGTTAAATATTAGTAGTATGTAATGGTCCTTTATTTATCATACATAAACATCAATTTTAAGGAAAAAATAATTAAAACACAAAAAAAATAAAAAAAATAGGACAGTCACAGGTTGTAGGTCCATGTAGGTGTAGTTATGACCTTCTCAGATCCTAAGGCAGCTGTCTTTTGCTTTTTATGTATAACATGATTATAAGCAATTTTAGACCCAGAGGGCAAGCCTCAAAATATTTGTGTGAGCATGTGCAAAATTAATCCTGTTTGTCTTACTTCTAATGATTGTATATTGTAGTTTGATGAGCTATAAATGTTTTCTCATGCTTGTTTTATCATTTTAAGAATTTCAATGCATATTATGTATTTTTTTCATAATTTCCATAATATTTTCATCCACACTAACCAAAATGTATCACAAATATTTTTATTTCTGAACTTGCTGAAATGTACACCAAAATCGTAATTTAAAACATTGGACATGGTATCATATCTCAACAAATTTCTAAAAATATACCAACACATTTTCTTGGTAAAAACACGAAGACAAAATAAACCACAATATTGCCATTTCCACATCTATGAAAACGAAACATGACTACGACATTTCGATTTCTTTTTTTTTTTTTTTTTTGTATCTATAAATGTACAAAATTAACTATTATTTATGGATGGCATGGAAATTAGTGAATTAGTAGTCAAGAAGACATGATTGAGGTAATAAAAGCGTCATTATGTGTTTGACAGGAAATTATTTTATTTGCAATCTAACAAAAATACACCAAAATCAAAATTAAAAAACCTTCACGTCAAACAAGAAACAATGACAACCATGACTTATTTAGGGGTTGTATTGTGTTAATGTAACATAAGGATATTTCTGTAGTTTTACCTTTATTATAGCATGTTCCTGTAATTTATCGAGACACGTTACCTGAAGGTTAGAAATCACTAATCAGGATGATTTTTGTACGTAAGTCCACTGTAGATTTTGAGCATTATTTGGGGTAAGAAATCAACTTATCAAAAAAAAAAAGGTTAGAAATCACTAATCAGGCTGCTTTTTTTTACGCAGGTTCACCTAGAGATGGACCAAACATCCATACAATCAGTGTCCTTTATGTGGTACTTTTTTTCTTTAAATAGTGTTGTCTAACGTGAGAGAATTTTTTTTTTAGATTGCAACATTTAATGAGGAAACAGAGGTGATGTATGTCCCTTGGAAACCAAAAGACAAAAGAACCCCTGCTGAAAGACAAAAAAAAAACAAAAACACCTCTTCTAAGTAAATAATTCAAAGAGCAAAAGAGGAAAAATATGGGTGTTTTTGAAATTATGGGGATGTCATTTGAATCCCGCATCATCGCCAACCCAGGTTCTTGCTTTATAATAGTATAAATGTTCTTGTAATTTGTCGAGACATGTTTCCCGAGGTTGTCATGACACGTTTCATGAAGTCTTCGTAACATGTTTCTCGAGGGTTGATTGATACGTTTCCCAAGACTAGTGTTACACGCTTCCGATGTCATCGTGACATGTTTCCCGAGGTCCACTATGAGTCTATGAGTAAATCGCAGCTATCAGTTTTTCTCTTGGGCTTTCCAGAGCAAATCGAATGTGTTCAGATTTCTCTCCCAGACTTTCCAGAGAAAATTGCAGGTGTTCAAATTTCTCTCTCAGGCTCTCCAAAGAATATTGCAAGTGTTTAGATTTCTATCTTAAACTCTCCAGAGTATATCGCAAGTATCCAAAGAGAATCATATGCTTTCTAGACGGAGTATACCTGTTTGTGACCTAGTGGTTGGTTATAAAATCTAAACCTAGTCTATTGTCTTCTTTTGAGGTATTTATGTCTTAGATGACTTCCATTTAGCTCAATGGGAGTAATTATATACCTTGGTCTAAATCTATACTAATTTTCCTCAAAGCTAAAGGGAAACTCAGTTATTTGACTACATGACAGCCTCTAGATGAAGCCAATAATTATGAATGGTGGACTCGAGAAAATGTTCAGATCATGACCTAGTTGCAGAATAGTATGAATCCACAAATGTGTGTAAATGTGATTTTTTGGACACAACAAAAGAAATATTGGAGAAGTTCGGAATATGTATTCTGGTGAGAAGAATTTTACATGCGTGTATCAACTATTTCATGAATTTTTTACTCTGCACTTCTGCAGCAAGGTGATTTAAGTCTTGGTGAATATTATGCTTGCATGCGGGCAATAATTGATTAGCCGAACGTATATCAACTTATTATTATTGATCCGGAGATCCAACGAAGACAATGAGAAGAGCATTGAATTACGAAGTTTCTTTTGTGGTCTAAAGGCTGAATTAAGCCTGTGCGAACTCAAATGCTTAGTAGCAAATAGCTCCCATTGTTGACAGAAGTTCACGTTCCTTAGTACCACAACTACTAAAAATTTCGCCCTTGCAACTTCGGGTAATTTTCTTGTCTTGGGAAAAAGCATCTTTACCAATCATGGTGGTCGGACAGGTGGTAGAGGTCGTGGAGCTGGTAGAGTCTGGGGGAGGCCGCAATAAAGGACGTCATTGTGAGCATGATGGTCACACCTTCAATACGTGTGACCATATAGCCCATCCATTGCCTTCCACATCTGCTATTATTTCTATTTCCCGGGAGGAATATGCCAATTGATGAAGCCTAATAGTCTGTGTCCTTCTCCAGCTCTGCTGCCACCTTGGTTCAATCAGTTATATCTTGTGTTGCTTCTATTAATTCTCCATGGATTATTGATTCTAGTGCCTCAGACCATATGGCTGACATCCCAGCTGTGTTTTCTTCTGTTAGTCCATCTAACTCTACTCAGTGTGTTACTCTTGTTGATGGCATTACATCTAAAGTGTACGGCACTGATATTGTACACCCTCATTCATCTCTTTTATTATCTCTTGTCTTACACGTACTTAAATTTCCTTTTAACTTAGGCCCCGTTTGTTTCTTTAACGTGTTTCTGGAAGCGCACACTTCGGAACCCGCGCAAGTTAAATGCACGCGACTTCAGATGTATGACGTTTGGATGGACTCAACAAATCGCGCGCGAACACCGATTATGTTCATTTGTTTTGCACAAATGATGGTAGATGTTGCGCCTGATTCAATGCATTGTGTTGCATTGTATAAAAGTATACATGTATGTTTCGGATTGCCACATGTACTCGGATATTTTTATATGGTCTAGATATACATATAATATATTATATAGTTTCCAATATTATATATATATTTTTGATAAGTATTTCCAATATATATATAATAATATATAATATATCAATTATATATTATTTTACTTATCAAAAAAAATTATGATATATTAATATATTATTATAATATATATTATATAATAAAATAATATATTATAATATATAGTAAAAATTCTTATTTTATATAGTGTGAAGCACTGTGAGACACACCATAAGTGTGCCTTATGGTACATCGGCGCGTGTCATAACACGCGATTTGGTGCATGTTCTGATTCTCAGGGGGCTGAGTATTGCAACCCGCACCTTGGCGCACATTGAGGACCCTGGTGCACATTGTGAGTCATGCCTATTGGTGCAACCAAACACATGTTTTTTGGCTGATGTGCGCACATCGGCGCCAATGCGTGCACGTTCGTAAAAAACAAACACGCCCTTAATGTTTGTGGGTAAACTCACCAAATCTCTTAATTGTTTTGTTACCTTTTATCCTACTTTTTTTTTTCTGATAAGTATAAGCTTTATTGGGCCAAATGCCAAAAGAGAACAAAGCCTAAGCTAAAGAGGTCGAGATGACCTACAAAACGCAAAGGCAAGCCAACAAAGACAAAAAGAGAACTAACTTATTACGATCCCGGTTACAAATAATATCCCACCGAAAAACAAAATCCTCAAAGAATAAGCCCCTGCAATCTGGAAGAGCTTTAGACCAGAGATACATCAGCCCCTTGATGTTAAGAACAATGGCGGATAGATCAGCTTCCTTGCCCTAGAAAACTCTCTGGTTCCTTTCCTTCCAGAGGTCCCAAAGAATCGCGAGGGGTAGAATCCTCCAAAGAACACTACCCCTGGCTGAAAAAGCTTTAGAGTTCCAACTGAGCATGAGAGACTTAGTAGAACCTAGAAGAACCCAACACATCCCGAACTCAAAAAGGAACGAGCTCCATACTGCCATAGCCAAGTCACAATGAATAAGAAGATGGTCCACAGATTCCCCACTTCTTTTACGCATCCAGCAGTAATCAACCAAGGTGAGTCCTCTTGCCTTCAGATGGTCAATAGTCAAGATTTTATCAAGAGAAGCCTCCCAAGCAAAGAAGGCTACGTTGGAAGGGATCTTGGATTTCCAAACCAAGGACACAGGGAACATGGTATTGTTTGAACTATGAAGAGCCTCAGAGAACGATCTCACCGAGAAAATGCCACCTTTCAACCAGATCCATACCCTTTTATCTTGAACTGAAGGGCGGAGATGGATACCCTGCAATCTAGACACCAATCTTGTTAAGGGGTCGATTTCCCAATCGTTAAGGTTTCTCCTAAATCCCATATTCTACCCATTGTCCCCTCCTTCGGTCTGGAAACAATCCTGAATAGGCCAATTCTTCCGCACCGAAATAGAATAGAGATCCGGAAAATCCACACAAAAGGGACTGTCCCCACACTAGATGTCCTCCCAGAAGCGGATCCTATTTCCAGATCCAACCTCAAACCTCACACCTTTCATAAACTCCTCTGAAACCTTCAAGATCCCCCTCCACACACCACCCATACGTCACCATCTGGCTAGCCCACCCGTAAAAGAGAATCCCATATTTGCATGCTATAGTCTTCCACCAGAGACTGTCGAGTTCCTCCCCGAACCTCCATAACCATTTCCCAATAAGAGCTAAGTTCATAGCTTTCAGAGAATTAACGCCCAATCCTCCATTTTCTTTGGCCTTGCACACCCTGTCCCATTTAACAAATGAAATTTATGTTGGTCTGGATTCCCTTTCCACAGGAAATCCCTCATAATCTTTTCCAGAATCATGTGCACCTTTCTCGGCATCAAGAACAACGGCATATAATAAATGGGGAGACTCGATAGGGAGCTTTTTATCAACACCAATCTACCACCTTTGGATAAATATCTGGATTTCCACAATGCTAATTTCTTCCCAAAGCTTTCTATCACCGGCTCCCATAGGGATTTTGATCTGTAGGATGCCTCGAGAGGAAAGCCCAAGTAGAAGGACGAGAAGCTGCCAATACTACAACCCAGAATGCTAGCTAATCCAGATATATCCTCGACCGCACCCACCCCAAACAACTTGCTCTTCAAAAGATTAACCCGTAATCCAGATACAGCTTCAAAACAGCAGAGAAGGCCTTTTAGAAATCTGATTTGGGAAGCCTTTGGTCCAAGGAAGATGAGGGTATCATCAGCGAATTGAAAATGGGAGATGGCAGGAACCCCATGAGCTACTTCGAAACCCTTTAACTCCCCTAAATCCACCGCTTTGGAGATCATTTTAGCTAGAGCTTCCACCACCACTATAAACGGGAAAGGCGATAGAGGGTCCCCTTGCCGCAACCCTCGAGAGCTTTTGAAGTAACCTGCTGGAGAGCCGTTGAAGAGGATAGAAAATGCGGCTGAGGATATGCATTTCGAGATCCACCATCTCCATTTAGTCCCAAAACCCATTTTACCAAGCATAAAATCCAAGAACTCCCAGTTGACGTGATCATAGGCCTTTTCCATATCGATCTTGCAAGCTTTCCCAGGCTTCCCCAATTTAATTCTCTAGTCAATGCATTCATTGGCTATAAGAACCCCGTCGCGAATTTGATGCCCACTCACAAAGGCACCTTGATTGTGCGATATGACCGAAGGAATCACCTTGCTCAGCCTCGAAGCGAGCACCTTAGCGATAATTTTGTAGTACTGCCCACCAAACTGATGGGTCTGTAGTCCGATAAATCTTCAACATTTTTAGATTTCGGAATCACGGCAATAAAAGTACTATTGGAGGGATAGTCCAGATAGATTTCCTCTTGGAACTCCGCCACTACTCTCATAAGATCAACGCTAATGGTCTCCCAACAATGCTTATAGAAAGCAATAGTAAAACCGTCAGGGCCTGGGGCCTTATCACCAACCATATCAGATAAAGACTTCACCACCTCCTACTCAACAATGGGTCTCTCCAATCTCGCCATATCTTCCTCGCTTATTTGGTTAAACTGAAGCCCCTCGAGAGAGGGTCTAAAGGAAGCCGACTCATTATAAAGATTTTTATAAAGTTGACCACACCATTCCTGATACTCTCTTCATCCTCCATCATCTCACCCTAATCTTGAGTCTAGAGACAAAATTCCTTCTTCTATTAGCATTGGCCACCTTATGAAAAAATTCCATGTTGTTGTCCCCTCCTTCAACCACTTAACCCGTGATTTCTGCTCTCAAGAAATCTCCTCCATCTTCACAATTTGCTGGAATTCAGCTTTCAGGTTGACTCTTTCTGACTGATCTTCTAAAGAGAGACTGAATTCTTCCTCTTTTTTATCCAATGTGGCAATCTTATCCAGCACTAACCTCTTCCTTAGGTCAACACGGCCAAATACCTCCCGGTTCCAAACTTTAATCTTCTCTTTGAGCGCTTTCAGCTTGCCTCTGAAGGAAACCCCCGCCTTGCCATGGGAAGAAAAAGACTTCCACCACTCGTCCACCTTCTCTTTGAATTGAGGATGGCTCAACCACTTGTTTTCAAACCTGAAAGGAATAGGCCCAGATCTGAAACCCCCACAGTCTAGCACCAAAGGGGTATGATCCGAGACAGGTCTAAGACTCGCGAACAGAGAGGCACCCTGGAAACGATCCTCCCAATTAGGAGATGCCAAGAATCTATCCCGTCTACAAAGAGTGGGAGTGGCTTGATTGTTGGACCAAGTATAATTGGCTCCCCCCATTGGAAGATCCATAAGAGAGTGTCTATTGATGAAATTATTGAATTCTCTCATACTTCTAGTCACTCGACCCCCAATATTCTTTTCGCTCGGAAAACAGACAACATTAAAGTCCCCACCTATACACCACAGATCATCCCAATACCCTGCAATGTCCTCCAATTCGGCTTCAACAACCACCTTCATGCTTTTTTTCAATTTTGATCTTTCAGAAACCAAACCAATCCTTCTAACATCTTTCTTCCATGAATAACCATATCAATCCATACAGAGCAAGGGAAGGAAACCCTATAATCCATCTACCAAAGCCAGCTCTCTCTCAGACGTTACATTCCATCGATCCCCAAATTTCAAATGTAGATGGGTGGAGGGCATGATGACAACAATCTTTATTATATGATGGTGGTGGTGGTCCTTAGAATTCTAGTCTTCAGACAACACTTTCTCCTCACCAATGACATTGTCGCCTCAGTCATCCGTCGCTACATTGTTTACTTTTCAGTCAATTACCATTTATAGATCGTGAGTTGTGTCAACTTAGTAAACATCACTGTCTCTTTTCCATCTAAGCTTGATAGTCGTGTGTCTAGTACTTCTTCAGTTATTCATTCTGATGTTTGACTTGGCCAGGATACCTTCATACAATGGTTTTAAGTATTTTAATAATTTTACGGATGACTACTTGCAAATGACATGGATTTACTTAATGAAAGATAGATCTTAGTTCTTCTCTATTTTTAAATTGTTTTATACGGAAGTGCAAACACAGTTTCGTATCTCTATCTATTTTCTTCATTCAGATAATGCCAAAGAATATATTCCTACAATGTTTAAAGATTATTCTGGCTCTCTTGTGTTGGTACACATCAACAAAATGAGATGGCCGATAGGAAAATTGGCATGTGTTAGAAGTTACCCATTCCTTGCTTTTCCAGATGAAAGTACCCAAAATATGTTAGAGTGCTGCTGTCCCCACAGCTATTTATCTCATTAACTGGATGTCTTCATTAGTTCTCAATAGTAAGACCACATTCTCAATTTTGTTTCTAAATGCTTCCCTATTCTCTCTCCCCTTCATATTTTTGGTTGTGTGTGCTCCGTTCATCGTTTAGGTCTAGGGGGGATAAACTTGATCCTCATTCTATTAAGTCTCTTTTTGGGATAATTCGTACCCAAAAAGGATATTAGTGTTACAATCCTCTTTGTCGACTGTGTGCTAATGTCACATTTTTTTCGTCTGTTCCTTTCTTTCCAGATGAGAGCCATCATGTGGATGATGAGGTGTTCTTTATTCCTCTTCATCTTGATGCATCTAGCTCTACACCTAGTTCCGGTTTTACCCGCTTTAATTCAGATTTGCAGGCCTATGTTCGACGGTGCCATCCCACACATCTGCCAATTGTTGCCTCTAAACCATGAACTATTTATGTGCCTCCTCCAACTCCTTCCACGTCTAAAGATCTATCTCCCTCACTAGATCTTCCCACTGCCCTTTGTAAAGGTAAACGTGTGTCACTTCACACCCTACTTCTCATTTTGTTCTCTTATTCATTGAACTCTTTCTTTTCATATTTTTATTACATCTCTTTCCTCTACATCAAGTCCTACTAATCTTCAGATGCTGTCGCATTCTGGTTAGAAGAAAGCAATGTAGAATGAAATGGACACTCTTTGTCACAATGATACTTGGCACCTTACCTCTCTCCCTCTTGGTAAGTAGGCTATGGGTTGTCGTTAACTGTATAACATCAAACATCTTTCTAATGGATCCGTGAAAAGGCTTAAGGCTCGTCTTGTTGCCAAAGATTGTTCTTAAGCCTATGGCATTGACTATGCTAAGACGTTTTCTCCAATGGCTAAATATATTCGGTTCACGTTATCATCTCTCTTGCCACTAATACGCAGTGATCCCTATACCAATTAGACATTAAAAATGTGTTTCTTCAGGGTACCTTGGATGATGACATTTAAATGGACAACCACCAGGTTTTGTTACTCAAAGGAGTATTGCAGGATGTGTAGATTACAAAAGGCTATATATGAAACAATCGCCTCAGGCTTTGTATGGCAGGTTCAATGAAGTTGTACTTCAGTTTACTTTGACAAGATGTCAATAGAACTACTGTGCATTTTGTCAGAGCTTTGAGGATGAGAAGATCGTTTTGGTTATCTACGTTGATGACGTCATTATTACAAGTAGTGACAGCAAGAGTATAGAGAATTTAAAGTAGTTTCTTCACGTACACTTTCACACTAAGGACCTTGGACAGCTAATGGACTTTCTAGGTATTTAAATTGCACAATCAAAGGCTAGAATTAATTTGTCTCAACAATGGATCCTAATGTGAAGCTTATTGTTTATCAGGGAGAATTGTTTGATAATCATGGAAGGTATCGCATATTGGTCGGCCAGCTTAATTACCTCACCATTACTAAATTGGATATTTCTGTCGTTGTTAGTGTGGTGAGTCAATTTATGAAAGAGCCTCAGATCTCACATTTGGAGGCTATGATTCTTGTTATGAGATATCTCAAGGGAGCTCATGGCCATGGTCTGATATACCAAACGCATGGTCATGTACGTGTTGAGGACTATGAAGATGTTGACTGGGCCGACTTATCATTTGAGAGGAAATCTACCATAGGTAGGAACCTTGTATCATGGTAGAGTAAAAAAAGTTTAGTGGCTCAGTTTAGCGTAGAAGCTGAGTATCGAGCTATGAATCGTACTACTTGTGAGTTGACATAGTTCAGGAATCTTCTTAGGAGAAAGGCTTTGCAGCTATTTTTCATAGAGAACCAAGTACATTGAGTTGATTGCCACTTCATCATAGAAAACGTTGAAAAATGGTGACATTTGTACTATATATGTAAACTTAGAACTTTTTGTTTTTTATAAGTGTAGAATTTATTAAGGGCCCAGAGCCAAACAAAGATACAAAACCAAGGCCTAAGAGGTTGAGATTGTTGCGGAAAACCCCTAAGCAATCCCTCGATGAACGACGATGGCCACCAATAAATACACGCCACAATAGAAGAAATCAAATAAAGCAAATAAAGACGAGCAATTTACGTGGTTCGGTCGAAACCTACGTCCACGAGCGATGATGATCGGATCTTCACTATAAATCAACAAAGTACAAAGATTGTTTTCTCAATCTCTCGTACAAACTCTCTCTTGGCACTCTCTAATGTTTCTCCCACACCTTTTGGAGTCTTTACAATGTCTCTCACACTCAATACAATGAGCAATGGGTCACTTAAATAACCCCCAAAGACGAACTAGGGTTTCCCAAAACGAGAGAACCCGAAATAGAAATCTCCAAAATTTCTCGGTTCGTTAGTCCAATTGATTATAGTCCGACTATTTGATGTGCTTTTATCAAAATAGTAATGATCTCTAGCACAGAGAGTCATCCCTCCTACATGCACTTGAACGCATGTTGATTTCTGACATAAGGAAAAATGGTTGGTCAGCCATAAAATGTCCAACCAATACAATTTGTGACAATTGTATAGTACCAACATCAGCTGGGTGATCGGTCATTTGATAAAATGTCGAAGATTATAACATCCGGTAATCAAAAAAATTTCCTCCTTGCGGGTGCAAATAATTATCTTGGTGGTCAAAAAGGTTAAAGATAACATAAATCACTGGGCTATTATCAAGTTAATTTATTTCCTTTTGAGCTAATGAGGCTTCCTACTCATGAGATTTTTTGTTTTTTAGACTTCTTTGTAACTCTTTTCTTTTACTTCTCTAACTCCTACTTATAAAAAGAACAAGCAAACAAATATCTGAGGTGTCTTGGTTTATAGCAAACAGTGCAGGTCGGCTATAGAATGACCAACCTATTCCTACTTGTGAGATTTTGTACTGGTCAGACATGTTGTCAGGGACCTACTTGTAATATCTTATATTCTACAGGGGGCCCTTGTAATATTGTAAAACTTCACTTAATATATATATTGGGTGAAATCGTGTAGGCTATTCTAAGCTCTACACGATTTCTCCTCTTTCCCCTATTCTCTTCACCTCTCCTCTCTTCCATCTCTAACCCTAATCTCTTATCCTGGTTACGATCCAAGATTACAACATGGTATCAGAGCATGGTTATGTAACCATGGCTCAATCCTAGAGGTCTGAAGAACCCTAGGGATTGCGAAATTCGATGCGAAGGGCTTTCCAAAGAAGGAGATCATCTCCCATGGATAGCCGCAGGCTTTAGAAGAGCCTGAAACCCTAGCCGCCCACTCCAGAAGCCTGGAGAAGAGCTATCAGGCATAGCCGCCCACTCCAGAAGGCTGGAAAAGAGCCACCAAGCCTAACCGCCCCTTCCAAAAGGACAGAGAAGACCCTCCGGACATAGCCGCAGGTCTCAGAGGAGCCCGGAACCTCTCCCTAGTGCTACCGCACCTATCCAGGAACCTTTTTAGGTCATCGGAACCATTCACAAGTTTCCCGCGAGTGGTTTTTTCTCCAATAGAAAATCTATAAAGGAGTTGTTCCGAAAAGGTCTGAATCCAAAAATAAGGTGATTTGCACCTCCACAGCAGCAGTTTGGGTGATTTCTTATCAGAAAAGTCTTATCTACTACCATGAGTACATCTGAGGAGTCATCTTCTGCCAAGTCAGAGATCATTGTTGCCCCACCCAGTCTGGGAAGTCATGGTGATCACAGCCCGGGCCTACAGATCACTACGGTGAAACTCGACGGGACCAACTACCTCGCATGGTCTCAATCTGCCAAGATGTACATCACCGGACGAGGCAAAGCCGGCTATATCACTGGACGCATCACTGCACCTGATTCCTCCGATGCCACGTTTGAGAAGTGGGAAGCGGAAAACTGGATGGTCATGTCATGGCTGCTTCATTCCATGCATCCATCGATTAGCACAGGCTTCCTCTTTCTCCCGACTGCCAAGGATATATGGGACACGGCATCTCAGACCTACTCCCAAGATGGAAATTTTGCTAGGATGTATGAACTTCAGCAGGAGATAGCACATCTGAAGCAAGGCGATCTTCCTTTGGGATCATACTACGCTGCGTTACGCAGCAAGTGGGAAGAGGTAGATCACTACCAGACCTACACCCCTGCATGTACCAAGGATGCTACGGAGTTCCGAAAGATGATTGTACGCGGACGCATATTCGAGTTTCTTGGCGGCTTGAACCAGAGCTATGAGCAGGTTCGAGCCAACATCTTGGGCAGAGATCCACCGCCGTCGACCATTGCACAGGTCTACTCCTACATCCAGAGCGAGGACAGCAGGAGGAGAGCCATGAGCTCTAAGACAGATGCTGATGTTCCTTTATCTGAGAAGTCTGCCTTGGCCACTCAGAAATTGAGCAAACCCACATCCAAGAAGGATGGGGATCTTGATGATCGTGATCGACTCAGATGTGATCACTGTGGCAAGCGTCGCCACACTCGGGAGACCTGCTGGAGTCTTCATGGTCGTCCTGCACAGTTCTCTGGGGGGAAGCAAGGCTCCTCAAAGAAGCCCTCTGGTAGCAAACATGGAACCTCAGCCGCTCATGCCACCAGCCAAGATTCCTCTGATGTGACCCCTTCCTCTGGGCAGTCCAACACCTTCTCTAGCATGGACATTGACAGGCTTCGACAATTACTTACTCAGCTTGATGGCCCTTCTCCACCTACATCATCCTTTGCTCAGACAGGTACATCCCATTCAGCCCACCATGTGTCTACGGCACCCATTGGTCCTTCCTGGATCATTGACTCTGGTGCCTCCGATCATATGACTGGTATGCCATCCCTTTTCTCCACCTATAATATCTGCTCAGGTAAGGACAAGGTCCGCGTGGCCGATGGCACCTTCTCCTCTATCTCAGGGAAGGGCACTATCTCTGCCACACCTACTTTGTCTTTATCCTCTGTACTTCATGTTCCTAAATTCGCCACTAACCTGCTTTCTGTTAGCCATCTTACTAAGAGCCTAAACTGCAGTGTTACCTTTTTTCCTACTCACTGTGTTTTTCAGGACTTGGAGACGAGGCGGATGATTGGCAGTGGTCGTGAGGATGGTGGATTGTACCTGCTCGATAGCCAGCCGACTTTATATTCTGTTGCACATCAGTCTAGTGCTAATGTCAGTAGTTCTAGCGTTAATAAAGACCTGTTAATGCGATGGCATAACAGGCTAGGTCATTTACCGCTTTCGGTCATGAAGAGTCTGTTACCTCAGTTTGCGTCTATTCCATTTTTTGAGTTCAACTGTGAAACTTGTGTACTTGCAAAACAATGTCGGGTGTCTTTTCCGACCAGTAATAAAAAAAGTACGTTTCCTTTACAGCTTGTGCACTCTGATGTTTGGGGACCCAATCCCACCACTTCTATCTTTGGTTTTCGCTACTTTGTGGTTTTTGTGGATGACTATAGTCGTTACACTTGGATCTACCTTATGAAATCAAAAAATGAGGTGCATACTATCTTTCAGACCTTCCATAAAATGGTGTGCAATCAATTGGGCACCACCCTAAAAGTCCTACGCACTGACAATGGGGGGGAATACATGTACAGTGGCCTTGCCTCCTACTTTGAAGAGCATGGAATTCTTCATCAGACTTCATGTGCCGATACACCTCAACAGAATGGGACCGCTGAGCGAAAGCATCGCCATGTCCTGGAGGTTGCTAGGGCACTTCTTCTTGGTACTCGGGTACCCAAGGGTTATTGGGCTGACGCTGTGTTGACGGCATCCTACTTGATAAATCGGATGCCTTCTCGTGTCTTGGGGTCGAAGTCTCCCCTTTCACTCCTGTTTCCTTCCTGTCCTGTGTTCTCCATTCCACCTAAGGTCTTTGGTTGTGTTTGCTATGTTCACGTCCATCACAGGAAGGACAAGTTAGATCCGAAAGCCATTCGCAGTGTGTTCCTTGGCTATTCGTCCACTCAGAAGGGATATCGGTGTTTCCATCCCTCTACCCGTCGTCGGTTTGTTTCTCTAGATGTTACCTTTTTTGAGAGTCTTCCCTTCTTCTCAGTTGATCGGACTTCTCTTCAGGGGGAGCTTGGGAGTATTGACGAGAGTCCGATACCTCCACAGGGGGAGATTCCTCAACCAGTACCCCTTGATTTGCCTGATGAGTCTCCTGTACCCTTGTCCTTATCTCCTACTGACACTGTGCCACAGGATCCGCAGCTGAAGACATATGCCAGACGACGTCAAAAAGAGAAACAGTCCACCATCCAAGCTCACTGCCAGGAAATCCAACTCGATCCAGGTAATCGTGTCCTCAGTGATCCTCATGATGATATGTCTGTTGCTCCTTCTACTATCCTTCCCATAGACATTGATGTACCTATTGCTCATCGGAAGGGTGTTCGGAACTGTGTTACCAAGCACCCTATCTCTCACTTTGTTTCCTATCAGCAGCTCTCACCATCCTACAGGGCATTTGCTACTTCCCTATCCAGTGTCGCTCTGCCATCCGGTGTCTCAGATGCCCTTAGCCAGCCTCAGTGGAAAGCAGCCATGCTAGAGGAGATGGCAGCTCTAGAAAAGAATGGTACTTGGGATTTGGTTCCATTGCCTAGAGGAAAGAAACCCGTGGGGTGCAAGTGGGTATATACAGTGAAATACAAAGCAGATGGAAGCATCGACAGGTACAAGGCCCGTCTCGTTGCAAAAGGGTACACACAGACTTATGGGATTGACTACCAAGAGACGTTTGCTCCTGTGGCCAAGATGAACTCAGTTCGAGTTCTATTATCTCTGGCGGCAAATTTTTCTTGGCCCCTCCACCAGTTGGATGTCAAGAATGCCTTCCTCCATGGTGATCTAGAGGAAGAGGTCTACATGACAGGTCCTCCAGGGTTTAGTCCGACTGGGAGTAAGGAACTTGTGTGCAGACTGAAGAAAGCCTTGTATGGGCTTAAACAGTCACCAAGGGCTTGGTTCGAGAGGTTCAGTTCTGCAGTCAAGAAGATTGGCTACTCGCAGAGTCAGGCGGACCACACTCTTTTCATTAAGAGAAGTCAAGGTCGTCTTACTGCTCTTATTGTGTATGTGGATGATATCGTGATCACAGGAGATGACCCAGATGAGGTTTGTAAATTGAAAAAATACCTCGGCACAGAGTTCGAAATCAAGGATCTGGGAACCTTGAGATACTTTCTGGGCATTGAGGTTGCTAGGTCAAAGCAGGGTGTGTTCATCTCACAAAGAAAGTATGTACTTGATCTCCTTCGAGAGTCAGGAAACTTGGGAGTTAAACCAGCCGATACGCCTATAGAGCAGCAACATCGGCTAAATCTTGTTGATGGGGATCCCATTGCTGATACAGGCCAGTTCCAGAGACTTGTTGGGCGTCTCATCTACCTTTCGCTGACACGACCAGATATTGCATATGCAGTCAGTGTCATCAGTCAGTTCATGCATGCCCCTCGCTCTCCACATCTTGAAGCAGCACACCGAGTGTTACGCTATCTTAAGGGGGCTCCAGGGAAGGGTATCCTGTTTAGTAAGAATGGACACCTGCGAGTTGAAGCTTATACAGACGCTGACTGGGCAGGTTCAGTCACTGACAGACGTTCCACATCAGGGTACTGTACGTATGTGGGGGGTAATCTGGTATCTTGGCGCAGCAAAAAAGCAACCAGTTGTCGCTCGCTCCAGTGCCGAAGCAGAGTACCGTTCTATGGCTCATGGTGTATGTGAGCTTCTATGGTTGAAGACTATGCTCAGTGAGCTCGGATATCCTGTCAAAGGGTCTATGCAGCTGTATTGTGACAATAAAGCAGCCATCAGCATTGCTCATAATCCAGTTCAACACGACAGGACAAAGCACATTGAGGTAGACCGTCACTTCATCAAAGAGAAGCTTGGTCAAGGACTTATTTGCACACCGTATGTCCATACTGCTGATCAAGTTGCAGATGTGTTAACTAAAGGTGTAACTAAAGGGATCTTAGAGCACCTGTTATCCAAGCTGGGCATGATAGATATCTTCACACCAGCTTGAGGGGGAGTGTTGTCAGGGACCTACTTGTAATATCTTATATTCTACAGGGGGCCCTTGTAATATTGTAAAACTTCACTTAATATATATATTGGGTGAAATCGTGTAGGCTATTCTAAGCTCTACACGATTTCTCCTCTTTCCCCTATTCTCTTCACCTCTCCTCTCTTCCATCTCTAACCCTAATCTCTTATCCTGGTTACGATCCAAGATTACAACAAGACAGTCTAAAAGCCTACCCATGAATGTATAAGACCAAATGGTTACAATTAAGGACATAATAGCCAATCCTGAATTTACCTGAGACTTCCTACGATTAGTTAAAGGATATCTGACAATAACATTTCAAATAGAACTTACCAACTGGTAGATACACACACATTTGACTAGCACTGCACATCTGAATTTTCTTGATTATCCATAAAAAAAATCCCTCACTAGCCTTTAGTGTTATTTCCACTGGGATTGTTCAACCATATTACCAAAATACCCTCACTGTATGCTTGCCAAATTACCAAAATAGCATTAAGAGCACTGTAACCTACCTGATTGCGACAAATTAAATTTAGGAAATTCCTACCCATGTCCACGTAAAGCAAGGCCTTTTACTTGAATCCCTTTCACAAAAATGATTAAACTAACTTCGCATTTCTTTCCTAGCTTAACCCAAGATGATCACCCATCTCTTATAAATATACCCTCCAAAACTTCACTATACACACCTTCAAGTCATCCCATAGACCTACCAAAACTCTACCACTCCACTTAAAATAACAAAACCCCTAAAAATATCCCCCCTGGAGTAGATAAAAACCAACCCCCACTACCCAAATGCCAAATTAAATGAGCAAAAGAAAGAAGGAAACAAAGGTGTATAAGACATAAGCTACATGAGGGGTAGCTTAAGCTACCCCACCCCCGCCCTCGTCCTCTTTCCTGTTTCTTTTTGCTCTTACTGTTCTTGACAAGTTCTAGTCTAACCATTTGTTTCTAGCTGATTTGCATTATCTTTCCTTTATAGCTCTTACATATGCCTCTCGGATGAAGACCCTACCCACTCATTAGTAGCATGAGGGTTTCCTAAAGGCCAAGCCCAATAGCGTGAGCCGATGCCACTCATTAGGAACCCATCTTTTCTAAATCTTGTTATTTACTTTGTTTTTCAGAACTATTTTGGAATGCTTGAGGATGGGGCATATTATGTAGGGAGCTATCCTCACACATTAGTAATATAAGCGGATCTGACACCGGATGCCAGTAGGGTGAACCAATGTCAATTGTGAGACGCAATAGCCTACTAGTGTGCCACCCAGTATGGATCACTATTTCTGTTGTCCCTCCGTTCTTTCTTTTGTTCCATATGACAGTGTTCCTTTGCTTGTGTGTCAAGGATGGCCGTTAAAGTGATTTCGAGAGCAACATTTTTGCTAGAAATCTAGATGCTTTCACTTTCTTTTTCTGCAAGTTGGTTGAGGATGATAGCCAAAGCAACAGTGAGCACGATATTTGCTAGGAAACCTAGACCTTTAGTTTTCCCCTGTTTTAGCTCAAGTAGGGTTCTATCTAATTGTTCTCGACAAGGAATGCACCTTATTAAACTTAGACCTTCTCTTGCACTTTCTTACACTTGCACTTAAATCATTTGATTCAGTAACACGAGGATGATAGAGGATGCATGAGTAGGTTATCGTTGTAATGAAGGTAGATCAAGGTGCCTAACACCTATGCTAATATCTAAATGACCCACTTACCTATCGAACTCTTATCAGGTTGAGTCATAAAAGGAGGAGTCACCAAATTGTTTGTTGGTTGTTTTCTGAATCGCACTTTAATCCATTTCAAAAACTGTTCCCGGTCACGCTGTAAAAAAGGTTGATTGAGACTCCAAACACTTGGTGATCGTCTCCGATCAAGACGCATTAGCTCACAATCGTTTCCTTCAATTTTCGTATGCGATGTTTAGTCTTGCGCCACCAAACCATATATAGAATAAATACAAACATAACCCCCGACATGTTAAAAATCCTATTGATGGTTAAAAAAACACAAACCAAAAAGTAAAATCATGCTTTCAGGAGATGCTATTGTACAATCCCTCGTTGTATAGCTTGGAGAAATAGGATATAAACTAACACCAGAAGCTAAAACCCAAAAAAGTAAAACTTTTTCCTCGGTATTCGAAATAGTCTCTAATCTGGAATCAAATCAAACATGGTTACCTGAGTATCAATACCGAAGAGTGTGAACTGAGGAACGTCAAGGAGGAGAAGAGTGGCGCCGTGCTTTACGAACCCTAAGGCTGTTTCGGGGTCCATTTGCAGGTTTAATGGAGAAGATTTTTGCTCCGATTTTGCTTCCATTATTCTTCTCGTTTATGTTCTCTTCGCTGTAAATGGCGGGAGGACAAGAGAGAGAGAGCAAACGACTTAACCGACTGAGAGCTTCCTCTAGTCTAGAAGACCCTTGTACACGTCTCGCTTGTCCAAAATTACTTAAACGACCAAGGCCTTTTCAACATTTACGACTATGTCCGGTCATAGATCTTGAAAACGGGCCGTGGCACCGTCAGTGGGGGTGGCAATTTAGCCATAGCCCGGCCCATTTATCTCGGGCTACGAGCCTACGCCCGGCCAAGCCTGGAGCTGAGCCTGGCCCATGAATAAGCTGGGTCGGGCCTGGATTCATAAATTAAGCCCATAGCCAGACTAGCGGTCCTAGCCCAGGGCCGCCTCCTTTATAAAATCCAACCGTTGGGTATGCATTGTGAGGAGTGCATCAAGAAAATCAAGAAGGCCATCAAGAAGATTGACAGTATCTACATCTCATGTTCTTTGTGCAAAAAATTTCTTCGAGTAAATGATATTTGCAAATGAAACATAACAAACACTCATGTGCACACGGGTATTGTAACTCATGCATGTGGGGCATCCCAATAAATGGGGTCCTTCCTCAAGGATTTTTATGGTCAAAAAATCAACGTGGATGAATTTGACACATTTACATCTTCTGATCACGTTAATATGTGGCCTTGATCTCCTAGTTGGGAGTTGGGACCCATCAAATAGCGGGTTCTAACACCCCACCCTACATGGGACCCATCAAAAAATTTCTTCGAGTAAATGATATTTGCAAATGAAACATAACAAACACTCATGTGCACACGTGTATTGTAACTCATGCATGTGGGGCATCCCAATAAATGGGGTCCTTCCTCAAGGATTTTTATGGTCAAAAAATCAACGTGGATGAATTTGACACATTTACATCTTCTGATCACGTTAATATGTGGCCTTGATCTCCTAGTTGGGAGTTGGGACCCATCAAATAGCGGGTTCTAACACCCCACCCTACATGTGAACCACACTATGGCTCAATGTGAATGTATGCACATAATTAAAATGCAATTGCTTATTTGAAGTTCAAAAGCACTCGTACCAAATTACTTTGGCCAGTTTTGCTGGTAGATGTTAACCTAGAGGGAGTGAATAGGTATTTAAAAATTAATTTATTTAACAACCTATTCAGATTACTGGTCTGGGTAGGTATTGAAATTCTCTTTTAATTACCACACTATGTCTTAGAGGGGTGAATAAGACAATTTAAAACTTCTCTGCGGATTATTGAAGGTTTTTAAAATAAATGATCACATAAAGCGAAAAAGGATCAATCAACCAAAATTAAATCATCCATAGAACAAAGAGAGTATATGAGACAAGATATGCAAACAATCACAATTACACAATACACGAAATTTATATTCGTTCGGTGACTTCGCACCTACATCTACTGTTCAATACTCAACACAAGTAATATATTATTCTTTCCATCATACATTACAACATATCCAATTAAAACGAATAACAAACAACTAAGCAACCACTTAGTCTCATCGCACGCCTAGAGAGTCAGTCTATGCCAATTAGAAAAATAGATTTTCTCACGAATCTACAATCCTCGACTCATTCGCACAAGAATCAATTGTCGCACCACCTAGAAAGTCAGACAAGGCTAATAGTATTTTAGATAAACTCAAGGATCAACAATTTCTCAACTCAATACAATGAGTAAGAAACTCATCCACCAATCTCAAATATCCAATTTTGACAATTTGTAATTCTATCTAAAAAAGTTTGTTCATAGAGATACTTATCTTTAGAAGAATTCAAATAAATGGATGAATCTTCAGATAAGTATTCACCACAAAGACCACACTACAGAGATGCTTCTCTACTGGGTAGAAGATGACTTCAGAGAATCAAATAGATTGTAGTCTCTCAAACAAATAGAGCCTTCACAAAATGATGCATTAGGTTTGCTCAGGTGAAGCTCTCACAAATTTCAAATCTCTTAAACTGGGAGATATCGATAAAAGATGGGAGTCAAAGAGATAGCTTGATTAATGTTACTTATTGTAGGGTTTATGTTCCATTATATAAGCATATCTCCAATCAAGAGAAATGAACCTAAAAAGACCATTTGAATGGTCCAAGTGCGCTAAAATACATATAAAATACGAAGTCAAAATGAGATCTACAATAGGGGGGCCGACCGCTCATTTTGGCCGGTCAACTGCTCAAAGACAGACTTCTGTCAGAGGGGCGGTCGGCCACTAAACCTGACAAGATCAATAGACTCTAGTCGACTGCACTTTTCAGGTGATTGGCCGGTCTGTTGATCCTGTCGTCAACTCGTCCGAAGGTTTATTATGGATTCCCAATAAGGCTACGTTAGCCTCCAAACAATAAGTCTAAGTCAATAAGATATTTAGGGTTTGAAGATCCGTAGGCTTCGCGCGGTGAACCATTCTTGGACGAGTTCCTAGGGGACTTGCAAGAAAGCACTTTGACACTTAGGTCAATGGTTGGGAATAATAGGGAGACCTTAACAGAGATTCTATGAAACATACAACAGGGGGAGGGACCTATTTAGGTAGATGACCATCTCCCTTGCATCACTTTTTAGTGCATGTGTCATTCTGAGGACAAGATGTGATTCGTGTTTTTTTTGGAAGAGATAAGGATGAATAATTACCTTTTCTATAAATCTTTCCAAATGTGACTCGACTATAGTCCGAGTGTATGCTTATGTTCATCGAGTAGATGACTAGCCATATCTACCGAAGGGGTTACTGGAGGGTCCACAGTGAGCACGGATATAACCTCGCGCAGTGCTGGGGGTTCAATGGTGACTCAAGTGGGCTTAGATGTATATGAATAAGATCATCACGAGATTATGATAGTTGAACGTCCATTGAGTGAGGACATATGCTAAAATGTGTTCCAAATCTTCATATTGACTTCGACTTTATCTTTTGTTGAACTGATTTTCTTGGATTGGTCTTTTTTAGTATTTTTTTTTTTATTTGTTAGTGAAGTCCACTTGATTGTTGACACTTCAGTCACCAGAGAACACCTAACGAATGAGATCGAATACTAAAGAACTAATAGTTTTTGGGATTGACAATAAAGACTTTTCACTTTCCCCATCTGTCAATGCTAGGACAAAAATAAATATCCAATTATATATATTACAATTTTGCCCAATAAAATACAACTCAACAAAGCTCCCCTTAAGTACAAACCCACCCATAATAATAAAACTTTATTAGAATTACTGGGTATGGGGGCGACACACAGTATCTTGCAATGTACATGAAGATTCCAGAAAAATCTATTGCTAGCAAATAATCTTGAGAAACTTCTCATTAGTACATAAGTCCATAATACCAAAAACGTCTTCTTAGTACATTAGTCCAATAAAACCAAAAGATAGCAATAACAAGATTCTATGGCAGTTAGCTCATCAAAATTCAAAGCAACATGTGTACATCGACAATATAAATGAATCCAAATATCATCAATTCATTTGTCTAGATATCATCATATATGAAATTCCCTTTTAATTACCAGGTTAAGTCTTAGAGAGGGGTGAATAGGATAATTTTTACTTCCTCTGCAAATTCTTTATGGATTAAAAAATTATCGATCACATAAGGCGGAAAAGGATCAAGCAATTAATATATCAATCATCCACTGAAGCATAGATATGGGAAAAATGAGAAACGATTGTTCAAACATTCACAATCACACGAGACTCAGGTTTATAGTGGTACGGTGACTCCGCACCTACGTCCACTGTCTAACACTCACCACGAGTATTATTATATTATTTCAATCATGCATTACAACATTTCCAATCGAAATAAATAATCAATCAACTAAGATTATACTTAGTCTCAATCTAACAAGAATCGTTTCTCGCTCACCTAGAGAGTCAACCTAGGCTAGTAGTCTATTTAGAAAAATTCTTTCCTCTTGGATCTACAATCCACAACTCAGTTAGATGAGTCCACACTCATCCACCAATCACAAAATAACAGTGTTCACAAATATCAAATTCTATCAATAAGGTATTGGTTCATAGAAACGCTTATCTCTCGATGAATACTATCAAATGGAAAATCATTTGGAGAAGAATTTGTCCAAGAGACGCTCTGCCAAGAGTAATCCTCTTCTTGAAAGAAGATTCTTGCAGACTAATAATACCAAATAGTCTCTTCCAAACGCTTAGAGACTTCACAATGAATTCTCAGCTTTGCTCTGGTGAAGCTCTAACAAATTCCAGATCTCTGGACTTAAAGAATGATAATCAAGTAAAGTAAAGTAGAGATCGCTTGATTGGGTTGATTATATTAGAGAGAGATGGCTCTTATTTATAAGCAGGCCTCCCTTTGCTAGAACCATACCGAATATAGCCGTTTGAAGGGCCAAAATGCACTTCTAATCGCATAAAAGATTTCATCAAACGAGATCCGAAACTGACGGGGTTGACCGCATTATTGCCCGGTCGACCGAGCCTTTAGTTAGTCGCCCATTTAGGCTTTAAGCCAAATTTCTCAAACCCAAGAGTTAGGGTTGACCGAACCATTTTGGCCAATTGACCAGACCTTCGGTCGCCCACACATATGAGCCGGTCGGCCAGACAGTTTTGTCCATAGCCAAATGTTACTAAATTTCTGAGAATTTCTCTTCTCCTCACACACATAATCCCTAACCAAAATTTAACCATCTAGGGTACAACAATATCCGCTGGCAACGCGCGATTTTACCCTCAGATTTGCGTAAGTAACTGCAACATGAGTTTCTTCATAGTTGAACATTCGTTGAGTGAGAACGTACTTGAGCTTTTGACTTTGTCTTTAGTTGAGCTTGATCATTTGACTTTGTCTTCAGTTGTACTTGATAATCTTGACTTTGTCTTCAGTTGATCTTAAACACTTGGATTGTCTTTTCTTCAGCTTTAATCATTCTTTATTTTGTCGAAGTCCACTTGATTTTTGATGCTTCAGTCTTCAGGGGATTCGAGGTATAACAATACATATATTTACCGAAGAACTAAGTATTCTTGAGATTTGACAACCGAGACGTTTCAATATACATCTAGAAAGCCGTATGCTTTGGAAGAAGTTTGTAAATTAAGCAAGATTCATTTGTGCATAATAAGAAATGGCGGGTCAATTTTCATAAATTTCATCACAAAACATCCTACTAAATATAGTTGATTTCTCCTCTTTTTTTCATTCATTGACAAAGGGAAGAATACCCAAATAAATATGAGATATCTGGACTTCAAAATAGAATAGCATGATAACAAAAATCCGTCATCATCAATTAAAAATATATAGCATGATAAACATATCCATAAGTATGATCAATAGTGATGACCATCAAATCCACACAAATATCAGAGTAAAAGTGTATCAAAATAGTACAGACCAAAGTATCAAATAAACACTCAATAAAAGAAGGAGAAACAAAGATCCACTAGATCCACAAAGCGATCATGTTCCACTCCTCGTCCTCATATGCATCATCATCGTCATCACTTTCCTCATCTTCATCGTCTCATCATCTCCTTTGGCTTAACTTCATCTTCATCTTTGTCTTTGTTTTTGTCTTCGTCATCGTTTTCATCTTCAGTTGTAGCTGGTGTTGTGGTCTCCTCTAGTGGTGACTCTGGATAGTCAGTGTAATACCCCAGATTTTTTAGTGGGCTTTTCAATTGTGGAACACTCATCGGACTGTTAATAAAGCGAGTGATCCCTCGTATATTCAATCCAACTCATTTGAAGTTTATAGGCTATCCCTATTGGGGGGAAATATCTTATCTTATCCCACACAATCTTCGAGGTCAAAATAATTCGTATCTCGAGGTAGATTAATCTGATTAACTGAATTTGGAGCTTCGGGACATAGATTCCTCATTACTACGACTGATAGAATAATCTCTCCAAGGGTGGTGATGGTGTACCTATTGACAACACTCCAACGCTCAAGTCAGTGAATGTTCAGTTCTCACAGGGTTAAACACACAGAGTTTTGAGATAAAGATGATTAAATAATGTAGATTGTGGATCGGGGGACCAAGATCCATTTTGATGTTCTAGACGTAGTGTACATATTTATAGCTTGTGAATGATCTAACTCATTTCCCACGAGTTCACTTCTCATTGGACAGATCCAATATCAGAAGTAGGGCTGTCAACGGATACTATCGGATCGAATATAGGCATATCTGAATCTGAAAAAAAATCCAATATCCGAATCCGATTCGATATCTGACGGACATTGTAATCAATATTCAAATCCGAATCCGATTAATTTATCGGATATCCGATCCGAAAATTGGATATAGATAATATATTATTATATTTACATCATAATAAATATATATAAAATAATTATAAATATTATATTTATATATAATAAATATTATTATTATTAGAATAAATATTAATTAATATGATAAATATAATATAATCTATTTATTATAAATATAATTACTAAATAATATATCGGATCGGATATTATCGAATCAAATACATCAATATCCGAATCCGTATCCGAAAACTATTCGAATATTAAAATGACATCCAAATCTGAATCCGATATCCGAAATTTTTGAATAATATCCGATTTTTCGAATACGGATTCGAATCGGATTCGAATTTTCGACTATCCATTGACAGGGCTAATCGAAAGAGTCTGTTTGATACAACCTCTTCCTGTTGGATCTGAAATTCCTTCATTCGGTTAGATCTAGAATAGCTTAGGTGGCATCTTACGTGGCAAATATTTGAATGAAAAAAGTGACGAGAATTCTAGTAATGATCAGATCTGTTGCCAAGTGGTATTTTGTATAGATGCTAATGTGTAGTCCATCTATTGGTTAGGATACGTAACTGTTTGTGGAGTTTGATGTCATTACTTGTCAGGAAGGGTTGAATACCTTTATTGTCAAGTATAATATTGTAGGGGGTTGAATGCCTTGACCGTCAAGTATAATGTTGAAAGACTTGCCAGGAAGGGTTGAATGCCTTGACCGTCAAGTATAATATTGAAGGACTTGCAGGAATGGTCGAATGCCTTGACTGTCAAGTATAATGTTGAGGGACTTGTCGTGAAAGGCTGAATGCCTTGACTGTCAAGTATAATGTTGAAGGACTTACCGAGAAGGGTTGAATACATTGACTGTCAAGTATAATGTTGATAGACTTGTCGGGAAGGGCTGGTCAAGTATAATGTTGAAGGACTTGCAGGGAAGGCTCGAATGCCTTGACCGTCAAGTAAAATGTTGAATGCCTTGCCGACAAATTTATTGCTAAACTTTAATGCATTTCGCTACTAACCTGTCCCGAGATGTATTTTCTTGGACGTCTTATATATTAAACACGTGGTATTTTCTGATGTATCCGACGTGCTGCTGAAAAGTTGATAGTTGTCTTTGGTGCATCTCGTCGGGTCATTTATTCACGCAGGCCTCGAGATGCCAGGTGTCGATTTTTGACATCCGCACATGCCATGGCAGGGACACGTGTAATCATTTAATAGGCTGAAAATACAGTACCCACAATCCAGATAGGCGAGATCAATCTTCGATCGTGTGGTTTATAAAGACACCACAAGATCTAATGGCTTTGATTATTTAAAAAATAATCCAATGATTATTGATCTAGCGAGACTAGTTTATAGGTGGATTTATTTTAGATAAATCCAACCTCTCGAATGATCCGTAGGATCACTCGAATGTCTTATATCGGTCATAAATCGCGCGATTTATAGACGCCACATGGTTCGAGGGCTAGAAATCATCTATTGGTTGACCCTTGTTGGAAGGACCGCTAGATGTGGATCCAATTCAATTCTACATGTTGAATCCTAATCACTAACCATTGCGACAGACCACTCATAGTAATTTTCTTTCTAGGCACAAAAAATGTATGGTTTTAAGATCAACGACGGCTTGTCCAAGTGATCAACTAAAACAACTCATGTAGCCATTAGATCGAGCACCAACGGATCTTGATGTAGACACTCCATCAAATCATGATCGTGTAGACAAACTTCCCATAGTGAACTCTTGGTCCAACCTTTTTGTCTTGTAGACCGACACTCTTAACCCATTCCTTCAGCCCATCTATTAAGGCCCAATCTCCTTGGGGCTATCTTAATTGTATACGATCCAGCTCAACCCAGTGTCCTTGACCCAAATATTTTACCTTCTCGGCCAACTCTTTCTTGGCCCATCCATCTTGGCCACCCATAGCGTAGTTCAGCCCATCTTTTCTCGGGCTAGACCAACTTACCTCAGCTAGGCCATTTTTGTTAGCCCAAACAAACCCTTTTAGGTCCATCTTTTTAGGCCCAACACTCTTAATCTACCTTGGTTGCCAGCTAGCCATGTTAGTAGCTTGTTTGAACACTTGCGATGAGAAAGAATCTTCTCATCATGTGCACTATTCCATACTCCTATTAGTGCATGCAACCCACTCTCCTCCCATAATTTCTTCCTTCATGCAATGACACCTATTCACCCCTGGCCATTAGTAGAGCAACCATCTATTTTCTTCCTGTTGCTACCTATGTATGACACCTGCACACCTCCACCATCGCATCTCCATCCTACTTGCATGCGCTTAGGCTCAGCAGGTCACATGTCCTTGTAGAGTGCAATCATCATCTCCATTAACAACTCTCCCTTATGTAGCAACACCATTTTAGACTCAAATCCAATGGTTAAAACCAACCCAGGTGTTGTGGTCCTTTTGACTACTCTTTTTTTTTTTTTAATGTTAATTGTTATATGGCTTGTTGGTTTGATGATGTTTGTTTCTTAACTTTGTAAATTTCATTCCAATATTCACATATTTGGCTATGTGAAGTATGTATTTCTTTAATGAATCTTTCTTTCTTGTTTCTTATTAATGTATTCTCTTAATATATATATGTTTTGTAGGTGAAGGTTCTTTGACGACAATTATTGAAAAACAAGATAAAGTGAATTTATGGAATTACATCATTTTTTGGATTCCCATGCAATCTTTATAGATTCTTTAGTATTTGGGTTGATTAATGGGTGTATATGGTTAATGGATTAAATGTGTAAAGGGTTTACAGATTTTATGTAATCAATATAATTTTGATCATGTAATCTCTTTAATCATTTGGATGATTGTTTAAATTATATAATGATTAATCCTTCACTGTTATATACACTTTAAAGATGTTCTTATTAATTCATGTTATCTTCTTTATACCTTTTGACTATATTTTCTTCATTTCATTAATGGATTCGTGATTAATTGTCTAAGTTTTTGAAATAGATTTCTTAAGAGGCCAAAGAAGTCACACTTTCCCGGATTCTATATTGTTTTTCTACTTTGGATAATCCCCTAAGAGGACCTATCCAAAATAGGCTCACTCTCTAGATCATGCTTGTTCCTCCCCCAAGATCAATAATGGTGAATCCTTGTCGTTGTCGAATATGGAAGATGAGGATTGAAAGAAGAATAGATATCCCATCAATAAATAAAATACTTTGTCAAGTTCCAAGATTAAGCATATATTTTTATTCAAGGTTTTATGTTCGTCAGTGCAATCGATTGTACTCAGAGGTCCAATCGATTTGACTTCCCCTTAGTCATTTTTAAAGGCTCTAGAAGCAGGCCTTGACCTAGGTCTGTCCCATGACAAGGTTTAATCAATATATTTTATCTTTAAAATACTATTCCTATGGCGACTAAATCACTTACCTTCCTATGTTAGCGGACATGATCTTTAGCCGATAAAATAGAAATTACTCAGATGACTTATCCATCAACCGTCTTTTCTTGTAGTCTCCGTCTTTTAGTCTTCACGTAGTCAATGATGTACGCGTACCACGACATTCTCAAAGCCACACTATCACTCGTAGGAATGGTTACACATATATTTTATGACAAATAGAATATATGCCAAACTAGAATATGAAAATATTCCTTACATTAATGTCTAATGTATAGCCAAAACTCAACTTGAAAACATAAGAAACCTCTAGTTATTACTCAAGAGAGAGCTCAGTAGATTTTTCGATGCTTAGAAGAAATGAGAGAGAGGAGGAGGGGGCTATTTCTAGATTTTCTAAGGGGTAACTCAAGGGCTAGGATTCTTTGAAAGATATTATGAAACTTTTTGAGGGTTTAGATAGGACTTTTAGAGTCCAATTGCTTCAAAGGCTAAGATTTAACTTAAAAAAAGTGTGTAATGACAACCCGTGGATTAGATCTAGTTTTGTGACAAAATCAGTGTTCTGGCCTCTAAGGGGCATCACTAGTGTGTCGCACAACATTGGTGATGCTATAGCTCTGACGTAGAGAGGATTTATGCAAATGATCCTCCTCCAATCAGTTTAAGTTTGCTTATTGCTCGTAGAAAATGCTTGTCCGCAATCTAGAACCTCTAAAAATGTCATTTTGATCTTTTAAAAAGTTTAAAAACACCTGAAAATGTCTTAAAAACTTTAAGAATGTTGATTTTGACTGAAATTCTACAGATGTCAAGCCTGCAACCAAGGGATAAATTAGTTTTGTTGATTTTAACCAAATATAAACATGTGGGTGCTCATTTGAAAACTCATTTCATAAGAAATTTTTCATATTTGAAGTGAGAAATGTTTTGATGCTCAAAACTTGGGGTCGGGTCTCATCTAGGGTAATTTTGTTCTTTTCGCTTTACAATTTTTTTCGATTTCATTATTAGATGAAATTAGTGTCATCGAAAGGTCTCCATGAGTATTTCCCGAATTTCATAGCCATCTAACAAGAAAAGGCTATTATTTTATATGAAAAACTTGAAATAAGGATCTTTTAAGAAGGTTGATGAGAAAAGTTTTCATTCTTGAAATTCAAAAAACCAATGTCCCTGTATGTATTTGTTCTAGTGATAGAAATCTTTCAGTTGTCTTTTCACCTGAAATGCACTGTAGCTCCTATTACTTATTGAAGATGATTTACTGGCTTTCCTCAATGGTGACATTGCTTCTACTCTTGGAGTGATTTTCTTTGATCTCACATGTCTAAATGCTAATCTTGGAAAGAACAAGTTTTTTTTTCTCTGGAGTTGATCAGTTCACCAAGAATGTAATTGTAAGGAATATTTTCATATTCAATTTGGCAAAGATTTCATTTGCAATAAAAACATTCTTTTAACCGTTCCTACGAGCACAAGTGTAGTGTGGAGATGTCGTGATACGTATACTTTGCCAACTACGTGAAGACTAAAAGATAGAGACAGTAACAATCAGACGGTTGATGACATGAGTCATCTAAGTAACTACCAATTTGTTAGTTAACGATCGTGTACGCTCGATTAGGAAGGTAAGTGACTTAGTGGCCATAGGAATTGGTTAAAATGAACAAAATATAATGGTTAAACTTAGTCATTGGACTTACTCGAGTCTAAGTCAATAAAATTGACTAATGGGATAGTCCAATTGATTGGACATAGCCCAATCGATTGGAGGAGTCTGTGTAATCGATTGGACGCTACGAGGCAAAAACTTATTTCAGCCCAATCGATTGGAGACTCTGTGAAATCGATTGGAGTCTTCGGGACAAAAACTTATTTGAGTCAAATCGATTGGAGACTTTGTGAAATCGATTGGAGCCTTCGGGACATAAACTTATTTGAGTCAAATCGATTGGAGACCTTTGTGTAATCGATTGGAGCCTTCGGAACATAAATATTACTGAGCCCAATCGATTGGACACTTATCCCTAATCGATTGGACATAGCCCAATCGATTGGACCCAGTGTACATCGATTGGACCATGCACAGAATTGGTCCTTATCAAATCCGAAATTCTTGGTTCCATTATCCCACGTTTTGCACGACTCAGGGTATTGAAATTCTATAAATACAAACCTTCTATGCCTTCTCTAAATATACACAGAGTGACTCAATCTAAGAGAAAAAGAAGAAAATATTTTATTTACTAGAGTGTCCATTCGAAGAGCAAGAAACTTGTTTCTCATTCACATCTTGTGAGCTTGTTCTCTTCTTGATCAAAGCCAAGTACTTGATCATTTTCTCAGCTTAGGTCTTCCACTTCTATATTCGACTTAGTAGCCTGAGTGTACTAGTGTGACTCAACACCATTTAGGCAATCTAGGATTCAGGGTGTGCTGAATCCTTCACCTTCTGCAAAGGCGGGAGTGTTGAAAATTAAGATCGGAGGAGCCAATCGAAGGTAGGTTTGGGGTGTACCAAACTGAATAAGCAGAAAAGGCTTCTTGGCTGGAAGGGCACGTGTGAATTCGTAGCGTTGATTCAGAGGATGTGGACGCATCGACAGTAGGCCTTGGCTAAGGTTGGAAGCTGTATTTGCAACGGTGCTGTGTAGGTAACCTTTGTTTGATTTAATTTTTCAGTTAGTGATACTTTCCGTCTGGACGTGGTCCCGTGGTTTTTCCTTGGCTAAGGTTTTCAAGAAAAAATCTCTTGTCTTGTGTGATTGGTTGTTTGTATTCTACAATCTATTCTGATTAGATCAAAGGACGAAAAGAAAATATACCACCGATGTATATTAGATTTGAGTAGGTTGTGATAATCTTTTATCAAACAACTAAGACATGCGATTTTATTCTCTTACCATAGACCAGTATAACTGTGTAGATATAAATAATTTTAAGTACCTAATCAACCCCCCCTTCTAGGTATATTGAGTTAAAGAAAATGAACCGGCGAAATTTCAATTGGTATCGGAGCAGATTATTCTATAAAATGTTTAATCATCTGAATTTAGATTCTTGTAAAACCAGTTCATTCCTTTTACTATAAAGATGCCGAAAGAAATGTTCATTGTGGATAGTCGTAGTGACTCAGACAGTGAAGATCTAGATGATCTTTATACTGCTTATCAAGAGCTATATAAAGAAAGTCATAGACTGACCAAAGCAAATAAAAAATTGACTAATAGAGTTGAATTTCTTGACTCTGAAAATTCTGCTTGTAAATTAGACAATAATGAATTATCTGTGCTAGTTGGTCAGCTTAGAAAAGAGAAAAAATCTCTTCAAGAAATAAACAAGTTCTTTGAATGTGAGTTCCAAACTTGTATAGATGCTAAAATGTCTTTTGAAAGTGAGCATAAAAAATATAAAACTATTTTTAGACAGCATTAAGAAGAGAAAGCTAGCCTCCAAGACAAAGTTAAATTTCTTGAAACTGAGTATCAGGAATGTCTGGAGAAGAAGAAGGCACTTAAACTTGATCTAGTTCAACTGAAAAAGGGTTTGCCTTATATTTCTCAAAGCACTGAGAAATTAAATGAGATTCTAAATGTGGGACAAAGATGTGGAGACAAGTGGAGACTTGGATATGTTGATAATGCTGATAGCCCATCGTCTTCAGGAACTAAATTTGTAAAAGCCAAAGTTCCTTTCACACTACAAGTTGATCAACCTAGACCCAGACTAATTATACATATTCATGTTTGTAATTACTGTAGGGGTAGAGGTCACCTGAGCAACAATTGCTTTTAAAAGAGGAGAGATGCCATAGTTCCTCCCCAGAGAAAATCATATGGAAACCAAGGAGATCTACTCCATAAAATGACAACCTTCCATCAAAAGTCGGATGCCTTGAGAAGAGAGATTGCAAATCTTATGAAACTGAAGGGTACCTAAACTCAAAGGGCTCAGAAGAAGAGACAAATAAAAAGAGAATGTCAATCCTCCATCACCGCCTAAACAAATGACGAAGAAAAAGAACCACCTAAAATGTATAAGACCATATGGGTGAGAAAGGAAGGACCGATAAATCTAGATTCAATTTGGAATAAATTCTTTATGAAGTCTAGTGGCACTTGTCTATTGATTGAATAAATGTGGTTCTTTACACTCTTCTCTATTTTATGATTGTATATCTTTTGTGAGTTAGGTGTATAGTTTTGTTTTAGGATTTTGTTTTCTTTATAGTTTTCTATTTGTTTTAGATCTTTGCTTATTTCCATTGTTTTGAGTTCATCTATTCAAAAACAAAAATAGAAAATTTAAAAATCAAAAATTATTTTGTGTCATGTTTAGGATTTTGTTTTAGAGTTGTGCATTATATAAGTGATTTTAATATGATGGACATTAACTCTAGAAAATTCTAGAACCAGGACTTGACACAAGGTAAATTGAGACTAGATTATTGTAGAAAACTCTAGAATATTTAAAAGATTGGTCTATTTTACTAATTCTCAGTTAGTGGATGTTCATAAGTTTTAACTTGTTATTCACATGCACACTGACTAACAAGTTAGGACTGGATTTGATTGAGGTAATAAATCTAATACTCTATGGGAATCAGGAATAAATTTTTACTTTTCATGACTTCAAATTAGTTGTGTTCCTGCTCTTAGTTGATTTCGAAATTGCAATATAATCGACCGTTGGCCTCCATGTGTGATAGTTCTCCATGGAAAGAGCTACCTCAAGTGGATGTGATAAAATCTGTATGGCCCCGATCTATATAAAAATCTGATTACTTAAATGCTACAGAGGATACCATATCGACTGAGTGTGAAAGCTACCAAACTGACCAAGTGTCAAAAGATGAGAACTTGAAAAATGAAATTCTGATAAAACAAGTGAGAAAAAATAGCCATGTTTGCTACAAAAGTAATGTGAAATCACATTGAAAATAAAGAGTTAAGTGAGAACCTATTAGCTCTAATGAGATTTCATTATTGGATACAAGATACCTCCAGATTTTGAGTAAAGTATTTAGATTTTTACTAACATCTGTCTTGTGCCCTAAGAAGTGGATAGTCAGATCACAGTACACCCAAGTGAAAGAAATTAAAATTTAACTAAAGTGTACTAGTTTAACTGACTGGCTTTGATAAATAGCTTAGATTGACTGCATTTGAACTATTCAAGATTAAACTGAGTAATTAAGTCTAAAATCCTAAGTTTGATATTCGTTAATGCCAATCACATTGAAACTCATTATGCATTGCATTTAACTTGACTTTTCATAAATTTTAGCATACTTCAGATTTGACCTTTTCCAGATTGATCTGATTTGAGTTCTGTGAGTTGAATCTTTTCAAGATGATTTAAAATTTTAAAATTCATTTGAAAAAGATTTATGATTGGTTAAATGGTTTCACTGAAATTTAAACCATTGATGTATTTAGACTATGCGTCATGCCTATCTTTTAGTCTTTATCCTTGTTATCATGTTGCACTGATGCACTTGTTCTTTATGATGACATTCATTTTATGCTTATTATCTGCTTATATTTCTGTAACTTTATCAATCTAAGACAAAAAGGGGGAGAGAAAATCATAGAGGTAAAAATAAATAGATGCATGAGATAGGAGGAGAAAAATTTAGGGGGAGAAATTTTTTTTATTATTTTTTCTAATTTCTCTACTTGTGATGTGCATAAATTAACTCACTGCATTTTAATGATTTACTAATTGCCGATGATATTACATTGTATATATTATTCGTAGAATATGCATGGAACAGATCAAAAGCCATACCATTATATCTGTTCGATTATCTCCGAGAGAGTGTGAGCTAGTGAGTGAATCATGTAAGAGGGTGGGATTGTATTTTTTATTTTTTACCTCCTATATGATTAAATATTTTTTGTCACGGAATTGCCAAAGGGGTAGATTGTAAGGAATATTTTATATTCAATTTGGCAAAGATTTCGTTTGAGATAAAAACATTCTTGTAACCGTTCTAACGAGCACAAGTGTAGCGTAGAGATGTTGTGGTACGCATGCTTCGCCAACTATGTGAAGACTAAAAGACAGAGACAGCAAGAATCAGACGGTTGACGACATGAGTCATCTAAGTAACTGTCGATTTGTCAATTAACGATCGTGTACGCTGAATTAGGAAGGTAAATGACTTAGTGGCCATAGGAATTGGTTAAAATGAACAAAATATAATGATCAAACTTAGTCATTGGACTGACCCGAGTCTAAGTCAATAAAATTGACTAATGAAATAGTCCAATCGATTGGACACTTATCCCCAATCGATTGGATATAACCCAATCGATTGGAGGACTCTGTGTAATCGATTGGAAGCTACGAGGCAGAAACTTATTTCAGCCCAATCGATTGGAGACTGTGAAATTGATCTGAGTCTTTGAGACAAAAACTTATTTGAGTCAAATCGATTAGAGACTGTGAAATCGATTGGAGCCTTCGGGACATAAACTTATTTGAGTCAAATTGATTGGAGACCCCTGTGTAATCGATTGGAGCCTTCGAAATAGAAATATTATTGAGCCCAATCAATTGGACACTTATCCCCAATCGATTAGACATAGCCCAATCGATTGGACCCAGTGTACAATCGATTAGACCATGCACAGAATTGGTCCTTATCAGATCTAAAATTCTTGGTTCCATTATCCCACGTTCTACATGACTCAGGGTCTTGAAATTCTATAAATACAACCCTTCCATGCTTTCTCTAAATATACACAGAGACACAGAGTGACTCAATCTAAGAGAAAAAGAATAAAATATTTTATTTACTAGAGTATCCATTCAAAGAGCAAGAAGCTTATTTTTCATTCACATCTTGTGACCTTGTTCTCTTCTTGATCAAAGCCAAGTGTTCGATTCTTTCCTCGGCTTAGGTCTTCCACTTCTATATTCGACCTAGTAGCCTGAGTGTACCAGTGTGACTCAACACCATTTGAGCAATCTAGGGTTCAGGGTGTACCGAATCCTTCACCTTCTGTAAAGGCGGGAGTGTTGGGAATTAAGATCGGATGAGCCGATCGAAGGTAGGTTTGAGGTGTACCAAACTGACCAAGCGGACAAGGCTTCTTGGCTGGAAGGGCGCGCGTGGATTCGTAGCGTTGATTTAGAGGACGTGGACGCATCGGCAGTAGGCCTTGGCTAATGTTGGAAGCTGTATTTGCAACGGTGCTGTGTATGTAAACTTTGTTTCGTTTAACTTTTTAGTTAGTGGTACTTTTCGTCTGGACATGGTCCAGTGGTTTTTCCTTGGCTAAGGTTTCAATGTAAAAATCTCTTGTCTTGTGTGACTGGTTGTTTGTATTCCGCAATCTATTCTGATTAGATCAAACGGCGAAAAGAAAATATACCACGGAGGTATATTCGATTTGAGTCGGTTGTAATAATCTTTTATCAAACAACTAAGGCATACGATTTTATTCTCTTACCATAGACCAGTAAAACTGTGTAGGTATAAATAATTTTAAATACCTAATGAACCCCCTTTTCTTCTAGATATATTGAGTTAAAGAGAACAGACCGGTGAAATTTCAGTAATCACTGATATTCTGAAATTCATTGAGGCGGTATCACCTGAAAAGGAACTTGGTTGTAAAAAAAATCTTTCATACCCAACAGGAATTCTCCATGATCTCTTTTCAACTCACTCCTCTTTGCATCTCAATTTTAAAGTTTCAAATCTTATTCATAACAACTCCCTTAACACACCCGACAGCAACTTCATGCCTTTATGATATTTGTGCTCAAATGTGTAAGATAGACATTGATATCAACGGTAAGGATGAAGTCATTTGGAATTTTGGACCCCATCTAAGCATGTAGTTTTTAAGCTATCTACCATAGCCGTAGCTCTTGGTCCAACTAAACAACTTCAATCCGACTGGAACTTTTGAAATTTGACCACCCATTTCTTTCCTAAATCGAGAGGTAAGGTCATTGTGGGAGAAAAATCCCACACACCCCCAAAGGGTTAGTGTAGACTAGTTGGCCTCGGATGTGATCCAGCCCTATTTGGCTGAGAAGTCATGCACTGGTCTGGGGTCTCCGGCACCTCAATTAGACAAGTCTGCCTCCGAGCCGAGTAGTTTGCTTCCGAGCCGAGAACTCCGTGAGACCTGTAAGAACCCTTGCCAGTGGAATCCGAGAAGAGAGTCGGGGAGGGGATCCCATTGGTAGAGCCTCCCATGATCAAGTTAGCAATAAATTCTTAAGGTAATTTGACAGAGTTTTGGCTCAGAAATTTCATACCTCTTTAATGCGCCCATCTACCTCTATTTATAGGCGTTTCACCTGCTGACATGTCGGTTGCTCCTGCTATACTTTTCCTTTAGCGTATACGTTTCCTCTGTCGCAGACTGTCCGCTCTGACATAGTTAGTCTGTCTATCTTCTTGTCAGTGGCGGCTGTTAGTAATCTCATCACTCTGGCACGCGTGCTACCGACTATTATACCCACTGACATGGATAACTACCTGCTCCTGCGAGATCCCATCAATTCATGTCCATCGGCGACTAGTGTGTGATTTGACAATGATGACTAGCCACACTGTGAGTTCGCCAACTTGTATTGTTCCTCCCAATTCTTGGCCCCGGCACTGGCTATTCCAGTCTGGGCTCAGTCTCGGACACTCAGACTAATCTCGGCCTTGGACACCCTGACCTGTTCCCAGCTTCGGACACCCAGACTGGTCCCTGCCTCCGATACTCAGACTGTTCCCGGCCTCGGACACCTAGACTAGTCCTGGCCTCGGATACTCAGATTTGTCTCGGCCTCGAACACACAAACTGTTCCCGGCCTCGGACACTCAGACTGGTCTCGGCCTCGGACACCCAAATTGGTCCTCGGCCACAGTCACCCAGACTGGTCCCGGCCTCGGACATGTCCATTTGTCGTCATTCTGATCCTTAGTAAGAATGTTACAAATTTGGTACCCACAATCGCCCCCTCTCGATATTATGCTGATCGCCGAGCATGATATCCAAGAAGCAATCCATGTGTCACCTTTCCAATTGCCCATATTTCTTATCATCATTAAATGCTTCTGACGTGACCATGACTACCCTTTCCACGTGTCGTGCTCTGGTTGGTCCGCGTGGTCGGCGAAAACTCAAACATCTTCTCGAATTCTGTCTTTTGTACGTCAATTTTGCCACGCGTCGTCCTTGAGTCGGCCGCTATTCTGACCGCCATTAAATGCGCCACTCAGACGATGGACTACCTGAAATGCTTCACCACGCGTCATTCTTGGATAGACTGGTCCGAGCGACTTGTGCAAAGTGTCGTTTTGGGCGTCGCCCCTTTTCCCGCCGAATCCTCAAGTCATCATTACCCCTTCCCCTACAAATAGGGGGTCCCCTCTTCACTCATATTGATCTTTGAATTTCCCTGTGGCGATTTCTCTCTTCTCTTCTTGGATCTCTCGGATTTCTTCTTCCAACTTCCTCGGCTTCAAGAGTTTTTTTTTTCTTCGAGCTCTTCTTCCCTCGACGTTCTCGGCACTAGGTACATTTACTTCTCCTTTCTTAATTAATTTTCGTTTGTTCATGGCTCCTAGGAAATCTTCCAAGACTCCTAAGGAGGATCCCGCGACATGCGAACGTCCGGATTTGTCCGAAGTCCGAGCGATCTATGGGATCCCGAATTCTGTCATTCTTGAGCATGTTGCCACTAGGCTAACCTTTGATCATCACACCCCAATTGGCTCTGGCCGGATTTGCATCACCATTGGCCAGATTGAGCCGGGTTGCCGTTACCTCTTACCTCCTTTTCTCGGGAGGTATTAAACTTCTACAAAATTGCCCTAGGCCAGACAACTGGCCACTTTTGGCGACATTTCCGTTCTTTTGCTCGGATTTCTCGGGTATGGGGCCGAGAAGTCACCCTTGATGATATTCGGTCCCAACACTTCATAAAGAAGAGTCCCCAACCCAAGCGTATGGGCAAACTGCCCATCTTGGAAAAGATACAGGACTTCGACAAGGGTTGGAAGAGATTTCTAGTCTTTATCTCAGGTGGATGGGAGAGGGGTGCCGAGGACCATGGTCCAGATCTCTTTTGCCCGAGATTCAACATCCAAGGAGGTACCTTGGCTTCCCCCTCTCTTTCTAATTATGTTTTACTTAGAATGTATTTCTGACCAATTGTTGTGTATATGGATCTACACCGACAGTTCATCTTCCGGGATCCCTGAGGGCAATGTCCCCCTCTGCATAGATCTCCGAGTGCTCCCAACTGACTTTTATCAGCGCTTAGTCGGCTTGGATGCCCGAGATTACCAAAGGATTTGCTCTCCTCCCTCTCCTGAGGAACTTGCCTGACGTATTTCTGAGGAAGAGCTTGAGGAGAAGTTCACAGAACAACAACTTGCCAAATCTCATCCCCGGGGCTTGGAAGAGACGTTCTGCCAGCGGCCAAGGAAGTCCAATCCTACGAAGAGACCTCGGCGTCCGGGTCTACCGCCGACCACGCCGAGTCAGAAACTTCTAGGGTCAATGCAACTGTAGACGCCGAGGTACCTATTATACTTCCCTTTGCCATTGTTTATTCGATCAGTTCCGGATCCAGCTCTGACATCTCCTCGAATTCTTCATCCGATCCACTATTCTCTGCCTTCTTACAGCAGGCCAGACGGGCTTACCGGGTTGGCACTCCCTCCGAGAACGAGATGGCGGAGCAATTGGCTGTCAACCTTGGCGAGGACTCTCCCCCATCTTCACCAATTCTTCCTTCCTCAGCCCTGAGGTCGAAGGTTGTGTTGGTCCGTTCACAGAAACGCTCAGGCGAAGCCGAGGCATCTGGTCGGAAGAAGTCCAGGGGCTCCTCTGAGAAAGATTTTGCAACTCTTCCTCCCAAAGGTCGCTCATCTTTTCCCTCAGTGATTATTCCCCCTCCGCCTCCATCAGTTGTTCCTCCCAGTCCTCCTGCCCCTGCTGCTGCTATAGCCGTTAGAGGAAAGGCTCCCATGGCCGGGGTTTCGGGCTCCCAGCCTATAGGAGATGCCGGCTCTATCGGATCTGAGACTCCGGTGCCACGTACCGGCACCACTCCAGTCCGTGCTATCCCGTTGGGCGCCTCTCCTCTCGGCACTGCAGAGCCTCAAATAGAACCCTTGGGGCTATGGGTTCCGAGGTTCTTCTCTAAGGACGGCGTCCCCATCCTGAAGACCAGTTCGGTGATGGAAGACTTGGATATTGCTAGCATCTGGGGTACTGCCTCCCAGATTCCGCTAGATATTGAGAAGGTCACTCAGATGGACACGGACATCATGTTCGGCAAGTTTTTCGCCAGGCAAGCCATGGTAAGTTCTTTATAACTGAGTTAAGTTCCTTCCCCTTGCTGGCTTACTGATATTTCCTCTCTCAGTCCCAGAAAATGTTCATGACCTTGACGAGTCGGCTGACCCGTGAGGCCAAGCACCAGCACGAGGAGGCGGCCAAGGCAAAAGTTGATTGCGCTGCGCAAGTCAAGGAAGCCAAGGACAAGGTCAAGGCCGTTAATACTGAAAAGTTGAAACTGGCCGGCTAGTTGAGGCTCCGAGACGCAGACGTTGACAGGCTCAACAAAGAAATAAGCTCTCTCAAGAACACCAATCAACGTCTGATGGAGAAGCAAGCCAAGTCGGCCGATGAAGCCGCTGTCGCCCAGAAAGAGATTACTCATCTCAAAGCCGAGCTCAACAGTGAGAGAGGTTCTCAGAAAATCGAGAAGACCCAGCTGAAGATGGACTACTAGAAACAGGTAGACGATGCGGTGGCCAAATGTGACGGCCCACGACTCAGCTCTGGTCTGAGCACAATCTCCTGAAGGCGGAGGTGGAGAGGCTCCAGAAGTTGCTGGCGGGTTTCCAAGTTGCCGAGCAATCTGATGCCTAGACCAAGCAAACATAGATCCCCAACCCCGATGAGCAGGTGGAGCAGTCTTCTCGGACAGCCCAAACCACGGAGCCGACAAGGAACGAGTTGGCCGCAAAGCAAGAACAACATCCTGCTGATCAGGCTTAAATCATTTATCTTCCATTTTTCCCTTTCCTTTTCTCTTTCTTTGTATAGTGCTCGGTATTGATCCTTTTGTTAACTGAAGACACCCGGGTGGGGGTGGTCGTTCTAATTGTAACTTTTCCTCTCTTTTACAAGGGTTCCTGCCTGTTCTAGCCCAATTCGGTAAATTTCATTACTTAGCCAATTCGGTAAAATTGGTAAGTCTAAGTTTTTCCCCAATGTCTAAGGAGACAATGGGGGGTCTCTCGACTGTCTCTTAGGAAGACAATCATATCTCTTTTCTATCCTAGGGGTCGCGGCTAAAGAGTACTCATTCTTCGACGTCCGAGAAGACAAAGGGGCCCTCTTGGCTACCTCCTAGGAAGACACAATCATATCACTTAAGTCGATCCTAGAGGTCGCGGCTAGAGAGTACTCGTTCCCCGACATCCAAGAAGACGAAGGGGGCTTCTCGGCTACCTCCTAGGAAGACACAATCATCACTTAAGAAGATCCTAGAGGTCACGGTCAGAGAGTACTCGTTCCTCGATGTCCAAGAAGACGAATGGGGCCTCTCGGCTATCTCCTACGAAGACACAATCATATCACTTAAGTTGATCCTAGAAGTCGTGGTCAGAGAGTACTCGTTCCCCAACTTCCGAGAAGACAAATGAGGCTTCTCAGCTACCTCCTAGGAAGACACAGTCATATCACTTAGAAAGGGTTACAACATTAGTCAAACATCTTTCTATTGATAAAACTTCTTCAAATTCAATATATTTCAATGACACTCGATCATTTTCCCCTCTAAAGTTTCCAAATGGTATGCGCCTCCCTCTCCAACCTTCCGAACTTTGTAAAGACCTTCCCAATTCGCGGCTAGCTTCCCTACATTAGGTTCTTGTGTGTTTTGGAAGACCTTCCTCAGCACTAAGTCTCCTTCATGGAGTTTCCGATTTCTAACCTTCCTCTAGTACCCTCGACTCAACCTTCTGTGGTAGGCTTCCAGTCTAATGTTTGCTCTTTCCCACTTCTCTTCCACCATATCTATTTCGAAGCCCTGCACTGTGAATCTCATGCTCGTTTCCACTGCCATATGCCAACTAGTGGCCACAGTTATTTCGGTTGGGATGATGGCTTCCATTCCGAATGCTAGGGCAAAAAGAGAGTCCCCGTGGGATCATCTCAGTGTTGTTCTGTATGCCTATAGGACCCCATCCAGTTTCTCAACCCATTTACTATTTTCCTTCTCTAATCTCTTCTTTAGGTTGTCGAAGATAACTTTATTCGAAGATTCTGCTTGGCCGTTACCCTGAGGGTACATTGGTGCCGAGAACAGCTGCTTTACTCCGAACTTGGTGTAGAATTGAGAGACTCTACTTCCTTGGAACTGTGCTCCTTTGTTCGAGACGAACGCATAAGGCAATCCAAACCGAGTAATAATTTTTTCCTATAGAAACTTCTCGACTTCTTGCTCTCGGATTTGCTGTAATGGCACGGCTTCTACCCACTTGGTGAAGTAGTTTGTGGCCACCAACATGTACTGCTTCCTTTCCAGGGCCATCAGCAACGATCCAATGATATCTAGACCCCATAAGGCGAATGGCCATGGGCCAGACCACCGAGTGGAGATCTTCGGCAGGGGCATGGATGCTCCGAGCATGTTTCTGGCACTTCTCACACTTCTTCACATACTTTTTTGCATCTTCTAGCATGTAGGGCCAGTAATACCCCTGAATCCATGCCTTTGTTGCCAAAGACCTTCCTCCAACATGATTTCCGCACTCTCCATTGTGGATCTCGGCTAAGATCTGCTGAGCCTCCTGAGATGTCACACACCTCAGTAGTGGTCCTCCGGCCGTCTTCCAGTAAAACTTCCCTTGCATAAGCATGTATCTCTTCGCTTTTTGCTCAATCTTTAGAGCAATCCTCCAATCTGGATCCTTTCTTCCATCCCTTAAAGTATCGAATGAGGAGAGTCATCCAAGTTTCTTCATTTTCCTCGGCATCAATCTCACTGCTGGCTTCCCTTTGTGGGTCAACGCTTGGATGAGCCGTGAACCCGATGTTAATCATTCTAGTCTCAGCTTCTCCTAGCATTTCAGCCACGTAGGCCAAGTTGTCGACGTGCCTGTTCTCCCATCGGTTCACATGATACAACTCCACCTTCTCAAATTTCTCTAACTTTTTTAGGATCACCTCTAGGTACTTGGCCATCATTTCACTTTTTGCCATGAACCCCCCGTTTACCTGGTTGACCACCAGCTATGAGTCACTGTAGGCTGTAAGTGTTTGGATCTTTAGCTCCCCTCGCCATGTCCAACCCCACTATCAGGGCTTCATACTCAGCTTCATTGTTGGACACAGGGAATCCTAGCTTGGCCGCCAACTCCAATCTGGTATTCTCATGCGTTACTAGGATTGCCCCGATTCTAGATCCGCTGTTGCTTGCTGATTCATCCATGAATAGTCTCCAACCTGTGCTCAGATCGCAAGGATCCGGTTGCCTGGTCGGCTCCTCCTCGTTGATTGTTGGTTCTAGTTCTTCCTCCCAAATGGGTCCTCGGTCGGAAAGTCTGCCAAGAAGTCGGCCACAGCCTAGCCCTTCTCGGCAGTCCGGGGTCTGTAGGTTATCTCATACTGGCCCAACATCATGGCCCACTTCTCCATCCTCCCCGATTTCTCACACTTCGTCAGTACACTCCTCAACGTCAAGTTGGTCAGCACCACTATCGGGTGTACTTGGAAATATGGTCTCAATCTTTGCACCGAGAACATCAACGCATACCCCGCCTTCTCCGATCAGAGGACTTTGATATGAATCTATTTAGTGCCGTTATCATCCCCGTCAGTTTCTGGGCCTACTTCTTGCTGCATGGAGATCGCATATCTTGTAAAGCTCGAATCTGGTCTGGGTTCGCTTCTATGCCTCTCTTGGTCACCAAGTATCCGAGGAACTTCCCAGAAGATACTCTGAATGCACATTTCTCAGGGTTTAGCTTCATTTTATACTCTCGGAGTGTTTGGAAAGTCGCCCCCAAGTCCTCTAAGTGCTGACTCTTCCTTTAGCTCTTCACCAGCATGTCGTCGATATATACTTCCATGGTGTCTCCCAGTCGGTCTAGGAACATGCTTTCCACCAACCTCTGATAGGTCGCCCCAGCATTCTTCAACCCGAAAAGCATTCGAACGTGCCTCTGTCTGTGTAAAACAATATCTTCTCTTGGACTGGCTCGTGCATCAAGATTTGGTTGTAACCAGCGTAGCTGTCCATGAAGGATAAGAGCTCGAATCCGGCTGTGCGATCCACAAGCTCGTCCACTCTCGGCACGACATAGCTATCTTTAGGGCACACTTTGTTTAAATCTGAGAAATCGATGCAGACTCGGACCTTCCCACTCTTCTTTAGCACTGCTACAATGTTCGCAATCCAATCCAAGCATTTCACTTCTCGGATGATCCCGGCCTTGGCCAACCTGTCTACTTCCTTGGACACGGCTTTGGTCAGCCGATGTGAGATTCTACGCAATCTCTGCTTAACTAATGGTGCACCTTTCTTAGTTCTCAACTGATGGGTTACGACCTCTGGGCTGATGCCTGGCATGTCCTTCATGGACCAAGCAAAAACGTCTAAGTTCTTTCTCAGAAACAAAATCATCTCTCGTTTCACCTAATGGCTCATATCGGAGCCAATGTACACAAACTTCTTTTCTCTGTCATCCCCTAGCTCGACGAGCTCTACTTCGATCGTTTTCTTCCCCTTCCCGACTCCCTTGCCGGGGAGGGGATCTGATGTAACTGCTATTGGTCGATGGAGTCGACTCCCTCCCGCTTGGTTATCCTTTCTCGGCTGGCGTCTTTAATCATCATCATCTGACACTTCTAGGTCGCGCTCTGGTCTCCCCTGATTTCGTACTGCCCAAACGGAGTAGGGAATCTAATCACTTGGTAATAGGTTGAAGGGACAGCTTTCATGGCATGAGTCCACCTTCTCCCTAAAATCACATTGTGTGCTAATGGCGCGTCAATCACCAAGAACTTGGTGGGCAAAGTCATTGGTCCAGCGGTAACGGGTAAAGCAATTTCTCCGATTGGCTCAGAAGCCGCTCCGTTGAATCGATAGACTGATGCCGAGGACGGTGTCAACTCTGATTGACTTATCCCCATCCCGTCAAAGGCAGATTTAAACAAGATCTCCACTAAACTTCCACAATATACTAGAATTCTCTTTACAGAGAAGTTGCCAATTGGTAGCGAAATTACCAAGGCATCTTCATGTGGCAGCAGGACCTTTTCTAAGTCACCGTTAGAGAACCATATTGCTGTTCTCGGATCACGACCCTTGCTGCCTTACTCCACTGGTCTCGGATTGGCCGAGTCGCTCATTAATTCCTGAACGCTCATGGTTCTCCTTACCTTGTCTCTATGAGCACTCCGGCTCTCTCATACTCCTCCATATATCATGTTGATGACATTGTGGGGCGATCTGCTTTCTAGCTGTACTGGCACACCGCCGCTACCATCGTGTCTTCCTTCTCGGCCATCTGTTGGTGCTACGTACCAGTCGAGGTACCCCCTCCGAATAAGATTTTCCAACAAGCCCTTCAGGGCAAAATAGTCGTCGGTTGGGTGGTCTCGGGCTCCGTGGTAGGCTCAGAACAACTTCTTGGGTCTATCCTCGTATTGCCTCTTCAAGGGTCTGAAGTAGGGCTCCCTTTTGATTTCTTCTAAACTCAGTGACGGCGCCACTAGCAAGCGAGTGTATTGCCTCGGCTGGTAGCGGGTCCACGCCCCATTCCCCTGAAATCTCTTCCCTCCTCGGCTGAGATCATCTTCTCGTTCTTGGTCATCGACCGACTCCGAGAGCTCTTCTTCTTCTCCTTCTTGTCGTCGTCTTTCTTTTTTGACGTCCTGACTTCATTCACCTTTACTTTCGGCACCTCGGCTCGTGCCTTTACTGAATCCTCTACTCTAATGTACTCCTCCATGATCATGTAAGCATCCTCCAGTAGATAGGGATTGCTTATGACCAGTTTCTCGTGGGAGATCCTGCCAAAACTTCGATCTGCAACGCGTACGCCGCTGTCTTCTCGTCCAGTTGGTCCACAAGGACCATCTCCTTCTTGAATCGGACCAAGTAGTCTCGGAGAGACTCTCCTTTGTTCTGCTGCAAGCTAAGTAGGGCCATCACGCAGACAGTCGCTTCCACTGATGGATGTAGTGAGTAACAAACTCCTCCTCCAGATCTGTAAAAAGTTCTATACTCCTTGCCCGCATGCTGTGAAACCAGATTAAGGCGCTTTCCTTGAGGCTAGTCGGGAAAAGTCGGCACCTCAGTCTGTCATAGATGGGTTCCCCCCAAAGGACCATCATCTATTTATAATGGTACATGTGCTCTAGGGGGTCCGTTGTTCCATCGAACATCTCGAACTTGGGTTGCAAAAATCTTTTGGGCACTTTGGAGTGCAAAATTCTATCCGCAAACAGGGAAGCCCTTAGAGCTCTCAGGGCTTCTCTCGCTGCGCCGACAACCGTCTTCTCTCTTGACTCCGGTCTCTTCTCATTCTCCCTTCGGATCATCTCAGTCACCTTCTCCAGGGTGACCAGGTTAGCGATATTCTCGACTGGCTGCTCTACTCGGCCAGCTTCTCGGTCTTGGCCAGAGGTTGGTAGACCGACTCCGACACTGGTTCCTTCTTGACGTGGGACCCGGTCAGCCAACACATCGACCCTCTGGTTAGAACTTAATTCTACCTCGTCGTTCTTGCTGTCTCCCACCCTAGGACAATCATTTCTCGCAGGGTGGGTCCTGACGCCTTCTCTTCTCTCACCTGCCTCCTCCAACAACTATTGTCTCAACTGTACGTTATCACTCTTCACCTCTTCTATATCTTCCCTCATCTTCTTTATCTCGTTCATCAGTAAGTTCAGCATGGCTGAGACGTCGGGGTTGTTGAGTTCTACCTCCTCGTCAGTCCCATCTTCCACATACACTTCTTTCGATCCCCCAGCTCTGCCTTTCCTTCTAGGGGGAGCCATAATCAAGCTGTCTATTAGTTAATAGCTCCCTGAACACGTAGCTCGATCACTGTCACTTCCCACAGACGGTGCTAAAAGATGTGGGGGAAAAATCCCACACACCCCCAAAGGGTTAGTGTAGACTAATGCCTTCGCACTTCTGGTGACTAGTCGGCCTCGAATGTGATCCAGCCCAATTTGGCTGAGAAGTCATGCACTGGTCCGGGGTCTCTGCCATCTCGATCTGAGAAGTCTGCCTCTGAGCCAAGTAGTCTGCTTCTGAGACAACTCCGTGAGCCCTGCAAGAACCCTTGCCAGTGGAATCCGAGAAGAGAGTCGAGGAGGGGATCCCACTGGTAAAGCCTCTGACGATCAAGTTAGCAATAAATTCTTAAGGTAATTTGACAAAGTTTTGGTTCAGAAATTCCATACCTCTTTAATGCGCCCATCTACCTCTATTTATAGGCCTCACCTACTGACGTGTCAGTTGCTCCTGTTACACTTTTTCTCTGGCGTATACGTTTCCTCTGGTACAGACTGTCCGCTCTGACACAGTTAGTCTGTTTATCTTCTTGTCAGTGGCGACTGTCAACAGTCTCATCACTCTGACACGCGTGTTGTTGACTATTATACCCACTGACATGGATAACTACCTACTCCTGCGAGATCCCATCGATCCATGTCCATCGGCAACTAGTGTGTGATTTGACAATGATGACTATCCACCCTGTGAGTTTGCCAACTTGTACTGTTCCTCCCAATTCTTGGCCCCAACACTGGCTATTCCAGTCTGGGCTCGGTCTCGGACTCTCAGACCGGTCTCGGCCTCGGACACCCCGAACTGTTCCCACCTCTGTCACCTAGACTGGTCCCGGCCTCGGACACAAGCTGTTCCTAGCCTCGGACACCCAGATTGGTCCCGGCGTTGGATACTCAGATTGTTCCCGGCCTCGGACACCCAGACTGGTCTCGGCCTCGGATACTCAGATTGGTCTTGGCCTCAGACACACAAACTCTTCCCGGCCTCGGACACTCAAATTGGTCTCGACCTTGGACACCCAAATTGGTCCCCAGCCCCAGTCACCCAGACTTGTCTCGCCCTCGGACATGTCCACGTGTCACCATCCTGATCCTTAGAATGTTACAAATTTGGTACCCACAGTTGCTATTACTGGGATGGCTCTTAGGTTGGACTCGCATTTGGATTGAGCCTGAATCAACAGCAGTTGTGACAGTGGTCTCTACAGATAATATTCCATGAAAAGTTAAGAGCGGGTCGAGACACCATAGTAAGATCATTTGTCTTTGGTTCAGTTCTACTTAGAGAGAGGTTAACTTTAGTGCTGACAAATGTGCAAATAAGGGCGACAGTCTCCCTAATGGTTCAGTTCAGTGGAGGGATAAAGGGCCAGATTTTCTATCGGCCATTGAGGATCCACATAGGACTTCAGATTCAGATTTGTAAATCGGTGACGGGCTCTCAGGGGTTAGTACAAATGATAGACGAATCTTGTTTGTATTGTTCCTTTCCTTTTTTTTAAAAAATTCGTACTTGGCAAAATAAAAAATTATAATATGCATCTAAGGTGCACCATTGGTCATCCATCTAAACCTGTGCAACTTTAGGCTTGCATGAGTTGCACGCTAAAAAGCACGTCACATGCACACTAGTGTCACCTACTAGTCAGAGTTAAGCAAGCAATTTAGCACTGGTTGGGCAAACCACCAAACAAGTAACACAACAGCACCATAAATTCTACACCCAATAACCAATCTACACAAGCATTTTGAACTGATTCAACATCCGAATAACAGTAACTTACAAGATGTAAAATCTTCACATCCATGACACTTGGTAGACGAACAAAAGCAGAAGAAAAACAAAGCATTTACCTATCTTCCGCCATTACTAACGTCCTCCAATTAATACATCAAGACCATACAAAATAAGCTGAAACACAAAAGAAATGAAATCATACAAATAACCAAAGAGGACGAGCAAGAACTATCCCAATCTTTCAGACTGTCCACCATCCATTTCTACCATGGAGACCGTCCTCCCCCCATGATCGCTCATAAGGTTCACAACTGTCCACAGCCTCTATGCAGCGATGTTTTTATCCGTGCTCAGTGCTAAAACATCAGCATTCAAACCTCTAGCATGGGGGAACATTGTTCAATGTCTTGTAATGAAAGTGAACAGGGGGGTATCCACCAACATCATCATCACAACCACCACCACCACCATGATGGTATCCTCATTAACAACAGCAGTAATATCACCACCGCCACAGCAACTGAGGACTCTTAAAATAACCAAGACTCAACAGGATCTTCATAATCCTTTCAAAATTCACAGAACAAAGAGGGCCAACATGCTCTTCATGATTTGAGATGGTTGCAATGCGACCATAAATGTGAACACGACTGATTTTCTGCTTAGTCATGTCCAGTTCTTGCTGCAAGCAAGCTCATCCTTCTTGATCAAGCACTGCATGACTAGAAATATAGATAAACCCATTAAGAGGAGACAGGCCAGATCATCTCTTTTTCTTTTTTGCTTTTTTTCTCTCGTCCTTTTTGTTTTTTTTTTTGTTGTTTTTTTCTATATTCAATGCAAGTATGCAACAGAACTCATCAAACAAAACTGCAAATAACGACTGCACAACTACCGACGAACATATTGAAATATGTTTATGAGTGATCATACTCATCTTTGTCATTGCGTTGTTAATCTCCAGACACGGACACATGCATCCTCACCCGAGCTCGCCACACTACACTCATCAGTAAAAGCCAATCCATAGACCCCACCCAAGTGAGCGCCCTTTATGGTTATTCGACTTGATGCTGGCTTGCCAACTTCATATATGATGACACATGTGTCAAGGGATCCGGTAGCAACCAAGGTGCTTTCAGGAGACCAAGCCAAACAGTTTATGCGAGCAGTGTGGTACAGCATGTTCTTAAGCTTCAACTGCAAGAGGTAATTTTCAAAATAAAGCACATGTGCAAGGAAATCTAAGATGTCCTACTTTAATTAAGAGAAGACAAGCCTATTGAAGATGTTTCTAGTATAAGAAGAATTATAGGTTTTTTTATACCGATAAAAAAAAAAAAAGAAGAAGAAGAATTATAGTATTGTTTGCATTTTAGGACATAAAATGACGCCCTTTCTGGAAGTCAGGGCACTCGAAGCACATATGGAAAATTAATGCCACTTCTGAGATTCACAAACCATTTGCATGTAAAAAGATGCAACTTTACTAATACGAAATTTCGTCAGAAGCACATCCTAATCAGTGAAAACAGCAAAAAAAAAAAACACCAGTAAAGAAGTATCTGTTTGATCATATCAAAAAGCAATTGAGTGAATCCAGCAAAGAAGAAAAATGCATCAAAACCCACCAAAAAGAATAAGGCGTAGATAGTGCTAGTCATCTTCAACATTTGTAAAATTGAGGATGTGCTTCAAAACTGACCAAGACGCTCTCAAGCTTATCTCATGAGATGTCTGTGGTTTATAGCCTCATGCACGTGTGAAGTCAACCATGTAAAGCATTTCAAAGCATGTCATAATACATAGTAGAATTAGAAACATGGATACACACCATATATATTATATAATACATCCCAATTATAGTAGAGCAACAATTTTTCTTTTATCGATAAGCAACACAGTTCATGCTGGACCACAAGTAGTGGTAGTCAGAGGCATTAGGCGATGCCTAGGTGACAGGGGTCCCTCAGCAAGGTGACACCTGTTTAAGGCCTAACTGAAGCCTAGGTGATAATTTACTTATTTATTTTTGTTAGTTATTATGTTTTATACAGGCTTATTGTGGGATTTTCTATGTATGGGATGTATGGGGGTATTTTGGTCCTTTAATGTTCTTTTATGTTCTGATAAGTGATATAATATATAAAGGGGAGTCCGGCCAGGCCGTTAAGCCTAATTCGACTTCTCTTCTTTTCCCCCAATTCTTTTGTTTCTTCTCCACACAGAAACCCAATTAGCTAACATGCTACCAAAGTCATAATCTATACTGTTCTAGGGTTTCTTCTTCCACCCTTTATTTTCCTTTTCTCTTCTTTATTTTGTGGTGAGATATTAAAATCTAGGGTTTGTCGGTGAAACCCTAGATTTGGTTTTAGGGTTTGTCTGTGAAACCCAGTGGTGTATGTGATGTGAGGAGGCCATTTTGCACGATTAATGAAGAACGTGGTCTCTGGTGTATTCTATGTGGTGTGTGCAAGTTTTACCCTCAGTGAATATCGAAGTTGAGAGAATTGCTCACACAGTGAATCTCAAGGTGTAATGGGTGAGAGATTTGTTCTCCGATCTCTTCAAAAGTGAGAAAGGTATTCTCGGTGTATACCGCAGACCTTAGAGGGTGAGAGATTCCCCTCTGGACCAAATCACACTTGCATAGAATCCTCTTTGGGCAAACCGCAAGCATTTGAGAGAAAACTCCCTCCAGGCCAAATTGCACCAGTCCACGACTCTCTTTGGGTAAACCGCAAGCTCCAAAGAGAGAGAGAACTCCTCCCTGGTCAAACTGCACCTGCTAAAAAACCCTCCTAGATATTTTGTAGGCTTTCGTTGGTGATTTTTATGGATATTCTTGATTTCTACAGGTTTGGTATTTTTGTGGATATTCGTAACTTCTATGGGTAGTGATAGAGAAAAAATCCAATATCATGTTGCTGGGTGATGTCTCCAATGTACAAATGACTTCCATCAAACTCAATGGAGGTAATTATGTTCCTTGGGCTAAATTTGTTGAAGTGTTTCTTACAGCCAAACGGAAATTGAGGTACTAGCGTAAATTATTCAGGGTGAGTGTAGGAAAATGCCCAAACTATGACCTGGTTATGGAATAGTATGGATCCCAAAATCAACATTAATCTAATGTTCTAAACAGTGTGAAGAAGATCTGAAAGCACGTTAGGAAGATGTATTTTAGTGAAAATAACATCACCCAAACTTATTATTTAATTGAAGAATATTTCTGCTTGCAGTAGAGTGAGAAGCCTTTTGCAGAATACTATTCCTCCCTTCAGAATATCTGGAATGAGTTAAATGTCTACCAACCTCTCACATATGATTAAGAGCAGCAATGCAAACAATGTGAGAATTTTGATATCGCTCGTTTTCTATCCTTCGACCCGATATGAGCCAATTCGGGCTCAACTTTTGGGAGTAGGGAACTCCCTAGTATGATTGAAGTTTTTGCTTGACTTCAGCGCGCCTCAGAGTCAGAGGTTGGTGGTGTTACTACTGAGAGATCAGCTTTAGTGGTTTTTGGTGGCCGCAGTGGTCATGGCCATGGATGTGGTGGTGGCAAAGGTGGTATAGGACATTGTGATTCTAGTGGCGGTCGTGGACGAGGCCATTGCACACACTATGGTATGGATGGTAATACAATGGATTATTGCTGGGATTTACACGATAAACCAGCCAACTGGACAAATTATGTATCGTATTGTGACAATGGTTGCACTACTCCTGGTTTGATTACTCCTAAACTTGTTCAATAGTCGACGGCTAACTCGAAGGTTGTAACTATTTCTCATGAAGAATATTCAAAACTAACTCAACCGCAACAGTCCGGTGCCTCATCCTCCAATATCGCTACTTTTGCCTACTTAGGTATTGTATGTCTTGCTTCCTAAGTTTCTGGGTCTTCCTCTCTCCTTGGGTCATTGATTCTTGAACCACAGATCACATGACCGGGACTATAGTGGTGTTTTCCTCCATCCAGTGTACTTCATAGTGTGTTACCTTAGCCGATGGCATAACTTCAAAAGTGTCCGATATAGGTTGAGCTTCTTCTAGTCAGTCTTCACATTTATCTTATATCTTGTATGTTCCCAAATTTCCATTTCGTCTTATGTCTTATGTCTGTTGTTCAATTACATTTTATCATTCCTATTATGTTTTTTCAAGATCTCAAGACGAAGAAGAGGATTGGTGGAGGGTGTGATTCTAGTGGTCTATATTATCTTGATGGTGAAGGGGAGACTACTACGTTTCAGATATATTCTCTTACAACGCACCAATGGTATTGTCGGCTTGGTCATCCTTCGCTGCATTCCTTGAAGATGATGGATTCTTCATTGAATGATGTGTCTAGTTTAGAGTGTGAGTCTTGTCAATTAGATAAACATCATAGACTTTCTTTTACATCTAGAGTTGTTCCTCGAGTAGTTAGACCTTTTGCATTGTTAAGACTCGAATCGAACCGAACCGTTGGAGAACCGAATTGAGCTTAAAACTCCATTCCTTAATTTATCAAAAGATATTGGAGAGTTATTCATGAAACAACAATTTACAACTCTTGTACAACACTCAAAACATCCAAATGTGTTATTATTGATATACACAACTGCCCCCACCTCAACCTTTATTCATATGAGTGGGATTACAAGAAACAATGCCAACCGACATTTTAGATTATTCTATAGTTTTCTCTTTTAATATCTCTCTATTTTCTAGAATATTCTCCTCATTACCGACTCTCTATTACAAACTCCGAATTGGGATCGAAATTTGTTGAATTTTGGTACGGGCAAACCTTTAGTGAAGATGTCAGCCACTTGCTCTTCAGTGTCAACTGAGACCAAATCAATATCTTCATTTAAAATCTTCTTGTGTATGTAATGATGAACCTCAATGTGTTTCGTTCTGGCATGGAACCTGAATTCGTTTCCAACAATGTCGCACTCTGGTTATCACAATAGACTACTGAATAATTTGTATCTTCACCAATATCTCGAACGAGTTGCAGTAGCCAGGAAAAATCTTGACCTGCCATTGTTGCTACTCGATATTTTGCTTCTGTTGATGATAGTACTATTATAGGTTGCTTTTTATTACACCGCGAAATAGCTCCGAATCCCAGGCCAAAGGCTTATCTTGTAGTGGATCTTCTAGTTGAGGGGTCTCTTGCCTAGTTTGCATCGAAGAATCTAACTAGATCTGGTTGAACTCCTACTTCATATAGGACCCTGAAATCGATCTTGTGACTTATAGACCTGAAGATCTGCCGAACTACTTCCGAACAAAGCTTTCTTGGCTTCTGCATGAATTGACTGACAACCCCAACTGCGAAAGCAATATCTGATCGAGTAATAATGAGATATATCAAACAACCCACCAGTTGTCGATATAGCCAATTATCATCGAGCTCATCTCCAACATCAGCTCTCAATTTTTTTATTTACCTCCATTGGTGATGGTGATGCAATTGGTTTGCAGTTCGACATTCTGAACTTGTGTAGTAGATCTTTCAACTTCAAAACCAAGTGTTATAATTCTCCAAGTTCCTTCATTTCAAATCTAATTGATAGATTTTCCCGTACCTTTTGGATCTCTTCCAATGCATCTCCAATGATAATGAGATCATCTACATATATTAAGATGATTCCAACTTTGCCCTTAGTCTATTTTATGAAACAGATTAGAATCGCCTGCCGATATCTGATAGCCGCAGAACACTAGAAATTATACGATCTTTCCGTACCATGCTCTTGGTGCTTCCTTTAGGCCATATAATGCCTTCTTTAACATGCACACATACTCTGGACTCTTCTTACTCACGAACCCAACTGGCTGCTCCATAAATATTTATCTATCTCACTCCCCAGATAAATGAATTTTTGATGTCCATCAGCCACAATTTCCAGGGTTTACTTGCGGCTAATGAGATGAGTACCTTTGCAGTAGTCATCTTTGCCACATGAGAGAATTGTCTCATCGTAATCAATCCCAAATTGTTGTGAGAAGCCTCGAGCAACCAATCGATCTTTGTACCTTTCAATCGAGCCATCACTCTTTCGCTTCACGTTGTATACCCATTTGCAGGAGGTTGGCTTTACTCCTTTTATAATGGGACAAGCTCCCATGTCTCATTCTGCAATGCCTTTTGCTTCGTCGAATGAGCTTGGCTCTTCTTTGTGATCTTAAGTAATGTAACACTGTGAGAGTGTTATTTGCATAACTGACTTCTGCATACTTGGGATTAGGCTTTCCAATCCTTGTTGATCTTGGCTGATTGGAACCTTCCTCTATCAAGGTTGTCTCTTTTTTAATATCTTGTTGCTTTTTCCTGTGGCTGCTTTCTTCACTCCTTGTTGATGAAGGTACTTTCTGAATCTCAAGCCTTGAACTTGGTTGTTCTCTGACGCCTATTCTCCACGGACTTCGAGGACTTCGAGTGATAGATTTTGGCAACTCTGGCCTAGAATCACTTACAATAGAAGACTCTTGTTGCTCCAGTGCCTGTGTCCGCATGTTTGTGTCTAAAAGCTTCGAATATGGCATCACTATGTTGTCAAACAACTACCATAATGATGCATCATCAAACATGATGTGTGGAGATACATATACTTTCTTTGTAGTAGGATCGATGCATATCCAACCCTTCTTTTGGTGATCATAGCCAACAAATATACATCTTATAGCCTTTTCTCAAGCTTGGTGCGTTGCTGCTCTGGAACAAACACATAGTAAACACCCAAATACTTTGAAGTGTGAGACTATCGGCTTCTTGTTGTACAAAACTTGGTGAGGTGACCGAAACCCAAGTTTTGTTCGAGGCAATTTGTTTATAACATAAGCTGTAGTTATCATGCACTTTGTCCAAAAGCGCGGCAATAAATTCTTTGCATGCATCATGCTTTGACAGGTTTCTCCCAAATGTCTATTTCTTCCTATCAGCAAATCCAGTTTGTTGTGGAGTGCTTGCACAGCTAAATTGATGACGAATCCCAAGCTCCTTCAGATAAGCATCAAACTCCCGATCCGTGTATTTCCGCCATTGTCAGTCCTTAAATATCTTATTCTTTGATAAAGTTCATTTTCCACTAGACTTTTGAACTCAATAAACTTTTTAAATACTTTGGATTTCTCTAATAAGAAATATACCCACGCATATCGAGAGTAATCATCTATAAATGTAAACATGTAGCACTTACTTGAGCACAAGGTATAAAATTTCGTTTCGGAGGAATGTCTCGATCAAGTGAAAAATCGGGACAAAGTCTGAAACGAAACGAAACATTGAAAAAATGATAAAAAAAAATGAAATTTCCGAAACATTTCGAAATATTTCCAAAATCATGAAATCATATTTTTTATTTATTTTATTTTTTTGGATTGTATCGGATTGTCTCGGCGAAACATTACGAAACGAAATATATGAAACATATTTCGATTTTCTTACAAAACGAAACATATGAAACATTCCGAAAACCATGCCTGAGCATGAGGGGGATCTATACTCTTCCAAAGACATCCGAGTGAATAAGCTCTAGTGGTCTCGATGCTCTCACCTTTGATTCTCCAAAGGGTTGCTTGTATGCCTTACCAAATCGGCATCCTCAACATACTACATCGTGTATTTCAAGGCAAGGAAGACAACATACCATTTCTTTCTTCATCATTGCCTTTAAACGATTAAGAAGTTGTATGTATTATCCATTGGTACAGCGTATGTTGATAAAACTCGGCAACGTGAAACATCAGATTTCTAGCATGCTCAACTAACACACGTCAACTATTAAAGTCAATACCAGTTAAGGTCAGTTATAAATAGTTCAAAACAATAGAAAAGGTGAAGAAGATTCTACAGAAATAGAGAAAGATATGGAAAGAAAGAAAATTATAGAATAATCTAGAACGTCCGTTGGCATTGTTTCTTGTAATCTCACCTCTATAAATAGAGGTTGAGATGGGGGAGTTGTGTGTAATGTGTATCAACAAGAACAACACATTTGGATGTTTTGCACAAGAGTTGTATTTCGTTGTTTCTTGAATCTCTATCCAATATCTTTTAATAAATTAAGGAATAAGTTTTGAGCTCAATTTGGTTCTCCAATGGTTTGGTTTGATTCGAGTCTCAACAAGTGGTATCAGAGCAAGAGGTCCTGGGTTTGATCCCCAGAGGGCGTGTGCCATGTGTCCTGTAGGGGGGGGGGGGGTGTTGCTGTGTGTGCGCTAGATTCGTGTGTCCATGTGTGTGCCAAGTATCCTTTAATATACATTGTTACAGCTTTTAGAGTAAAGTGGTTGTCAACATGCGTTAGTTCATTCAGATGTGTGGGGACTCATTCGTGTTATTTCACATAATGGCTATAAATATTAGGTTACATTTGTGGATAACTTTTCTAGAATGACAGGATTATATTTAATGAAAAATAGATCCAAGTTGTTTTCTATTTTTCAATTGTTTCATTCGGAGATTCAGACTCAATTTGGTGTGCCAATTCAAATTTTTCATTTTGATAATACTAAAGAATATGATCCCTCACCATTTCGTTCATATTTAGGATCTCATGGTATTATAAATTTGACTTCCTGTTCACATACGCCTCAACAAAATGGGGTGGCTGAGAAGTTGTTCGTGTTTTGGAGTGATGCAATTCTTACAACGTGCAATCTAATTAACCGCATGCCCATGTCTGATCTCAATGGTCAGTCTCCATTCTCTACTATATTTCTAGGTACCTCTCTGTTCTCTCTTCCACCAAGTGTTTTTGGGTGTCTGTTTTGTTCAACTTCTTGGTCTTGGAGCCGATAAACTTGATCCGCATGCAATTAAATGTATTTTTCTCGGATATTCCTGTACTTAGAAGGATTATCGTTGTTTTGACCGTCTCTCGTAGGAACTTTGTGTGTCCCCCCAATGTCACCTTTGAACATGTCCATTTCTTTTCTGATAAGTGTTCTTCGACTGACTTTGAATCTCACCCTCTTCCTATTCCTGTTGAGATTGGTCGTTTTTCTAGTTTGCAGGATTCAGATGTGCCAGTTACGACAGCACCACCGCTACGCACATATGTACATCGTCACCACCTTCAAGTGCTTGCCTCGAACTCGTGTCTTCCACCCTCTGATTCTTCGTTAATGGATCCTGTCTTGCTTGCGTCTTCTCCTGACCTTCCGATTGCATTATAGAAAGGGACACGCTCATGCACCCAACATCCTATCTCTAAGTTTGCTTCCTTCTCACCTTCCTATCGTTCTTTAGTTGCATCTATCTCTGTTCCTAACAATATACAAGAAGCTCTTTCCTCTCCTGGCTGGAGTGAGGCTATTGTTGTTGAGATGGATGCGTTACATTCTAATGTTACATGAGACCTTAGTTACATTACCTCTGGGGAAGCACGCTGTTGGCTGTTGTTGGGTGTATACGATGAAGTTTCTCCCTAATGGGTCTGTAGAGTTGCTAAAGGATATACTCAGTCCTATGGCATCGATTATAGCGAGACCTTTTCACCGGTTTCCAAGATTGCCTATGTTCGTGTAGTCATTTCCTCAGCTACTTCTTTGCATTGGCCGTTGCATTAGCTTGATGTAACGAATGCCCTCTTTCATGGCAATTTGCAGGAGGAAGTCTAAATGGAACAACCTTTTGGGTTTGTTACTCAGGGGGAGTCGTCTGGAAGTGTTTGCACCTAAGAAGGCAATTTATGGGTTGAAGCAGTCTACACGTGCATGGTTTGGCAGATTCAGTGGAGTAGTGGTTCGATTTCAGTTGACACAATTTCAGTCAGATCATTGTCTTTGTGAAGAAAATGGGTAATAGAACCATTGTATTGGTTGTGTATGTTGATGACATAGTGGTCACATTTTTTGATTAGTGGTTACTTAAGATGACACTTAGTGTTTAAAGCAGTTTTTACATAGACAGTTTCATACCATAGACCTACGGAAGCTTCGATATTTTCTAGGCATTGAAGTTGACAAGTCGAGCCATGGGATCAGATTGTCTCAAAGGATATATGTTCTGGATATTCTTGAGGAAACAGGTTTATTGGGGTCAAAACCAATTTATTGTCCTTCCTCATCTCAAAACCCTAATTTACTTTACACACCTCATATCTATGTCGTACATTGACACACGTGTCCATGCCATTGTTACATAGCTGAAAGGTTTTCATCAATCTCTACCACCTAGCAAAAGGATATGCTTCTTGCTTTTTTTTTTAAAATAAAGTGCTTCAGAAATACCAACTAGAGAATCTATAATAATAATGGTGATAGTAGTAGTAATATCAAGTTCTCATGCTCCAAGATGTAGAGGATGGGTAAGAGTTTAAGAATGATCAGAGTACCTCTCGAGAGATACGGTCCCAGACAACAGCTTCTCGATTGACATCCCCTGAAGCAAACATAGAAGCGTCTGGAGAGTAACGTATGACACTTATAGCACCCCGATGCTTCTCAAGGACTGCCTCTTCCGTAAGCGTATCACCAGCGACAGAGTATATGTGCAGTTTACCATCTTGCCCACCAACAATTGCCTCGCTTCCATCAGGTGCAATTGCGGATGCTGTCACGGCATAGCCAAGGTTGATGGTTGACACTACTTTTGGCCCACGAAGCATGACAACTCCTGAATCAGTTGAAACTAATGCAAGTTCAGGAGAAAGAAGCGCAAGGCTCAAGTCCTTTGCCTGACTGCCAATATCAATGGGTTCTGAATCTCCACATTGATCCCCATGCAGAGGGATTCTCCTTACCTGAGTTTTTGAAGAAAAAGAATAAGAAGAGTTACAAAGAAAACAAAGACAGTGCTGCTTAAAAGTGCCAGTGGAGGAGTTATGCAGAGGCTTGTGTGTGCATGAGTTCATGTTTAAGTACTTCAAAGAGCACATAAGAAGTAGTCATACTAATCACAAGCTATACAGCTGTCATATTCTGGCAAATGTGGATTTTGTTAACAAAATCTGTGAATCAAGAAGTTTGGTTCAGTTATGCAGTTGTAATAAGATAAGCTGTATTCATTCATGACTGCCATATGACCTCTTGGGTATTTTATATTTTATTCATTGGGTAATGATATGCCATCAAAACCATCATCTCTGCAATTTAGAGTTACAAACGAAAAAGTAACAAATGAGTCTAGATCAAATAATTACATAAGAAATTCATGCTTTCCCAAAACTTGCAGACTTTGCAGTAAGCCAGCCAAACGGATTTGAAAAACTAGTATACATCCATAAACTACTTTGCAGTAAGCCAGCCAAACGGATTTGAAAAACTAGTATACATCCATAAACTATACTTTCCAACAGGATGGCTTGGTTTAGTAGTAACACTTGTGTAAGTATCTCATGCTGACCTTGAATAAATGTCCACCCCTTGTCCATATTTTGTGGGTATACATAAGGCTTTAATCTTAAATCTAGAATGAAGTCTATTTCCCCAACAGCAGAGATGGATCTTCCTTTGGAGCATGTTTTGACACTTTTTGGGTTTGATGGATCTCTCTGTGAAGAATTGCAGATGCTTTTGGGGTTCAGGCCATTTGGCCAATGTCCGTAGAGGTAAAATATTTCAGAGAGATTCTGTTTTAAGTTTGAACAGTTATGTGTTGGTTTTGAACTATTAGATGTGGTACCAAGTCACTAAAGTATCTTGATTTTGTACCATTAGATATGGCACTAACCTACTAAACTATTTCAGTTTTTGTGTTTATTTTGCGTAAAGTTATTTAGTACTCAGCAATTAGCTTCGCTCTTTCATTTCCACTTTGATATTATGCAGCTATGCATTATTTCTTTTTTCTTTTAATCTTTTTAGAAATATTAATTTTATTCCTTTAATTCTTATAAAATAATAAATTATCACCTAAGCACGGCCTCGCCTGAGGGACCCTTATCGCCTAGGTGTTGCCTAACGTTTTGACTACATTGTACAACAGAAAGCAGGCTGATAAAAAAAAAACTTATATAGAAAAAGATAAGCAGAATAAACGCATATCTGAGAATAAATGCAATAAAGTGGTGTGTTTTCTTTGATTGGATAAAAGAAAGTTGTGTATCACCATGGACACATCACATCAGAAGCATATGAACAGATTTCTCTCAACTAATTAGTCACCTTATTGTCAAATCCAGATGAAACAATTTCTTCTTCAGTAGCAGCAAAACATTTAATTTGAGCATTATCTTTCCTCTCTAATTTACCACCATATCCGATGCCTTGAATCCATCTTACTATCACACCATCATAGCTGCTAGACAAGATGACTTTCTGGCTGCCTTGGAGTACAGTTAATGCAGTTACACTCTTCATGTGTCCAGAGAATGATAATGGAGATTTATCTGGATCACTTGCTGAGAACAAATTAATCATGCCACCAAGAGAAATAGTGACAAGATGGTCATTCTGCCAAAGACATCCAACCAACATGTCTTCCACTCCACCCGAGCCAGAAGATGCCAAAGTTTTCTTTACCTTCCCGTTACCATCCTCAGTGATCAACCAAATTTTCGCAGACTTGTCAGCAGAGACAGTCAGTACCTACAATTAATTGATTACCAGCTTAGATCAGTACAGAATTGGACAACAGAAAACATGCTTTGAGTGGAAAAAAAAAAAAGAAACATAACATGGGAGGAAAATTGCAACATATAAATACAATAAAGAGGGTTGTGGAACTCCAGATAATGCACAAAGGGAAAAGTTGTTCCAGTCTTGACAATGTACTCATAAAACACATGTTTGTGGACCAAGACTAAAAATCTACGTTACACAGGCACAGACAAGGGTGTTGGTCCGACACTGATTCAAAGTGACACACTGACCCCCACAAACCCAATACACCAACACGCCCATACAGTTCATTCCATATGTTGAGAGATTCATATTTTAAAATACTTTAGTTCATGTTAGGTCTATTATATAGAAAGAGTATTTAGATAAACTGATATACATTAAAATGATATAAATGGTATATAAATAATAGCAGAAAACAAAAGATTTGAATAAATAAAGATTTCTTTAGTGTGTCAGCATGTGTCTAACATGTGAGTATGACAGTGCCGAAGTCCTTCCTTATAAAAGCTACTGAGTACTGAGGCTTGCCCTTCTTGAAGAGAGGCTTAGTGATGCTATTTAATCTTGTCACTTCACTTACGAATATATTTGTATGGTTGGAATAATGGAAAGTGTCTATATGCCTCAATTCTGGCAATGTTGAAAGCTTCCTCAGATACACAATGGGCCCATGATTATGCAATTTGGACATGATTTAAGTAAGTTATGCCCAAAATATAGAATAAGGTGCAGATACATGGCTGAAGTAGTGGTTTTGATTTGCTTATTTTCTAAATTAAATGAAGAGTTCAAGTCTTCAAATTTTTTGTTAGTTTAGAGTGCTTTTTAAGAAGAGTTTGGCTTTAAGTAGGAGTCCTATGTCCTTTTCTCGAATATTAGTTGGGTGTGGTGCATGGAGATTGGAGAACCTGTTGGAGCTTATTAGGGAATTGGCTAGGGTGGGTTATTATCTTTTCTCGTACTTTTAGGGAAGCCAATAATGTAGCTGATTCCTTAACTAAGGATGGTGTACATAGAAATCTTTTGTGTATTGGGAATTCTTTTCCCTAATCTTGCAATTTTTCTTGAAATTCATTCATAACTTCTTCGTTACTTAATAAAAAGAGAAAGTACATTTAAAGATACAATCAAATTCAAACAGCTAGCTACAACCTCAGTGCTGCCAATGCCTACCTGTTTACTATCAGGACTCCAACTAACAGCATAGATGCTACCTTTGTGACCATCTTCTTGAGACAGCTCTCCAATCTTTTCTCCAGTCTTTCCATCATATATTATCCCCTTTTTATCTGAGCTTACAGTGATGAACTTGCTCCCATCTGGAGAAAATCTTACACAATTGACAAAATTTGAATGCTCCCTGCATGTCCGAAACAAAATCATTTCATGAATGCACTAAAAGCTCAGCACCTATCACTCTCCTATTGCATTAATTTATTCCTTAAAATCTTTAAAAAAAAATATTCAGCGAGTAAGTAATATGTGACATGTTCTTAATAAATAAACCAGTTACAATGATCATATAGAATACGGAAGTAGGAATGATAGACATGGTTTAATATATCAATAGTTATGTAGATACATATCATTTTCTCATGTTACTTGTACGACGTATCTAAGGGTACGACATAGGTAGGAATGATAGACATGGTTTTAAATAGGGACGGGATATTGGCACCCGCGTTTTCGCTCAGTAAACCCAAAATCCCCCTCCCTCCTTTTTCACTCATCACACCCATAAAAATAAAAATAGAAACCGAAAAAACTGAAAAAAAAAACAGAGGAAGAAGAAGACGCCGTCTCTCTCTCTCTCTCTCTCTCTCTCTCTCTCTCTCTCTCTCTCTCTCTCTCTTGTTGGAGTTTATGTAATACACCCACGTGGGTGTCTCAAGTGGGCTGCGTCCTACTTCCCACGTGGGACCTTTTTTAGGTTTTTCACGTGAATAGTGTCGCGTGAATAGTGTGACGTGAATAGTGTTCTCTTTTGTAGGGTTTCTCCCCATCATATATATATATATATACAGTGTGTGAGAGAGAATGAATTAACAATTCATTCTCTCCTCTTCCCATAACTTCTCTCTCTAACCCTAATCTCCTTCTCCACCTTCCGCCTCCATTACACTTTTTCCCTCTTCTATCTATAACCTTTATCTACTGGTTACAACATCTCTCCCCCTCTCTCTCTCCCCCTCTCTCTCTTTCTCTCTCTCTCTCTTGCTCTCTCTCTACCCCTCTCCCTCTTGCTCTCTCTCCCTCTCCCTCTCACTCTCGATTCTGGGCTGCTAAGGGTTGCCGAGTGTCACATTCCACACTCGGCCTCAGGGGCTGCCCTGCCGAGAGAGAGAGAGAGAGAGAAAAGAGAGAGAGAGAAATAGAGAGAAGGAGAGACGTACCTCCGGTGGTGGTAGCGGCGGCGGCGGCGTCCTCCTCCTCCTTTGTTTTTCCTCTTCTTCTCTGTTTTTTTTTTTTTGATGGATGGGTGTGATGAGTGATGGGTTTACTGAGCGAAACGAGGGTGCCAATACCCTGTCCCTTTAAATATTGATTGATAAGTAGGATACATATCGTTTTCTTATGTTACTCGTACAATATAAAGCAGGATACGATATATATTGGAACCAATAAATTATAGCTATATATTGCACAATATGGTACAGTACATAGCGATAATTGTTGTGACACATCGGTTTTTCAGGTTACCGACAATCAAGGAAATAAATTTCGGTTTCGAGGTTTATTTCGACCAGTCTAAAAATGGAAATATTTCGTGGAAATAATTTGATCAGTGTGGAAATAATACATTTTTCGTGGAAATGATGGAAATATTGTAGAAATGTTTGTGGAAAGTTTGTGAAATGATGAAACAAGCATAAAAACACACTCATAAACTTTCAAACCATAATATACAACCATATATAGTGTGGAAATGAATGACCATAATGGTCTGTAATATGTCGCGGCAAATATCTTTAATTAGTCAAGGTTTAATTTAATTATATAACTATTATTTAATTGTTAATTATAAAAAAGTCATAAAGTAATACATTAATAAATCCTTATTCACTTACATTAATTTCTTAACATTATAAATAATTTTAGAAAACTTATTTACTATTAACTTATAACATTTATTTAATTTTATGAACGATTTTTTTTAACCCAACCAACTTGTAGAACGGGCTAAGTTATGCAACATATAATCAATTTATGCACAATTATGGATGTTTAGGATAAAAATCAATGAAATTGAGGTTTTTTCCAAATTCCAAATTTTCACCCTAAACGATCTTCAATCCGTGCACAAATCTAGTATAAATGCATCATAGATTCATAAATTTAATGAATTTACACTTAACTGATTTATTTGAAGCAAGATATTTTATCCTTATGTATATTTCAAATTTGAAAAAACTCCCAAACGAGATTTAATTCGTCCTCACAATCAATCCACGAACCAAAAAATCTACAATGAATTGATCTTTTGTATAAACAAAATGTATGAAAAGGGGTTAAATGGATCAAATATGAGATTTATAGCGGTTTTGAGCTCAAAGGAGATGTTTCCTACCTACGATTGAAATGTTTCCAATGTTTCCATACATGTCGAAACATTTCGACCGAAATAATACATATTTACACTATCAATTGATCGAAATTTACTGTTCATACGAAATATTTCGACATGAATGGAAATATTTCGGGAAATTTAATATTATTTCGACGTAAGTATTCTTTCCTGTCAGTAACCTAGAAAATGAAAATATTTTGATAAGTTCGTGAAATTTATTTCCTTGCCGACAATAATGATATTTCAAACCATTATGAAAAAGAATGCTAATTCACAAAGATTTGGTTGAACTAAAGTATCACTTCCAATAAAAAGATAGCCCTTGAAGGGCAACAGATAAAGAAGTATGTAAATTCGCAAAATGAGAACTCCTTGGTTATGACGTGGTTGTGGAACAAAATGGAGCCCTCGGTTTCTTCTAACGTCATCTATCTTGAAACTACCAAACAGATCTAGGATGTAGTTCGAGAAACGTACTCTCAGGAGCGGAATATCTCCCGCATTTATGACTTGTTTGAGTCTATGTTTACTATGAAGGAGGGAGATAAATCTCTCGGTGAGTATTATAGTTCATTCTGAGGTATGTAGGAGGAGCTTCAGCAGTATAAGCTCTTGACCACTGATTTGGAGCAGCATAAACGACAGTAGGAAGAATTTCAGGTCGCCTTGTTCTTGTCCAACTTGAATCCTGAGTACAGTTCAATTAAATGATAGATTTTGGCTAGTGAATCTCCTCCAACTGCAGCCAATGCCTTCTCTCGTCTTTAGTGTGCCTCCCTTGGGAATGTGACTTCTTCTCCCAAAGAATCTTCCGCATTGGTTTCGGATAGTGTTTTTGAGTCTTCCCATGGTCGTGGAAGTCGTGGTAGTAGTGGATGTAGTAGTTTTAGAGGCTGTGGTGGTCGTGGTTCTGGTACTCGTACTGGTCGCGATGGCAATTGGAGTGGTGAGATTAAGTGTAAGTATTGTGGCTACTCTGGACATACAGAGCAGTATTGTTGGGATAAGTGGGGGAAGCCCACTTGGGCCAATCAGGCGTCTAATGAATCTTTTCAGCCACCTATAGACCCACCCTCTCAGGCATTCATTGGTGTTGTTCCTTCTGAGTATACTGCTCAGCTTAGACAGCAACTTCAGAAGTTGAATTCGTTGACCACCAGTTCTTCACAGCTTACAACAACTATGACTAATACAGGTAATTCTGCATGTTTGGCCACCAAGTCTCCTTCCTCCTGGTTCATCGATTCAGGGGCGATTACTCATGTCTGGTATGCTCTCCATCTTTTCTAATTTTCAGTCCATTAGATCTCATATTATTTTAGTTAATGGGTCCACTCGTAAAGTTGTGAGGAAAGGTGATATTCACCATACTCCATCTATTTCTTTGTCATCCACTTTGCTTGTTCCTAACTTTCCATTTCATTTGTTATCTGTTAGTTAACTAAATCCTTACGGTGTTCAGTAACCTTCTCTCCTACTTCTTGTATTTTTTAGGTTCTCAAGAAGAAGAAGATGATTGGTTTGGGGCATAAGGACAGTTTATATTACCTGGATCTTGGTGCACCTGCTACTACGATGAGTGCAACCGTGTTACCACTTCAGTGGCATTTTCGTTTAGCCCATCTTTCATTGTCTAATTTACATCGTGTCATGCCTAAGTTGAATCTAGTGTCTGTTTTAGAATGTGAAGCTTGTCAATTAGGCCAGCATCACCATAGTTATTGATATTATAATTATTATAGCACTACTTTTTCAATTTCTAATTATCTTGGTCGTTCCGATATGTATTAATCAATAATTCAAATACATATATATTCCATTGTGATATATATCATCCTACAATATTTGTCAGCCGATGGCCAATAGGGCTAACGATATCCAAACTTAAACCATGCTCCCACCAATTGCATCCCCTAGGATGGGAAGGCGGGACAAGCATCTCCTTATATTGATTAAGTAATTTCAACAGAGTACACCATAACAAACCTTTGAGACAGCTTGAATTTGAACGGTGGCCCTTCATAGAAGTTCACCAAAAAATCTTCGCCACATGTGATGATGCGAAATGGTCTAGTTGGCTTAAAGGCACAACTAAGTACTCTCCTTGAATGGCCATCAAACTCTCCTACGTTACTGCCTGAATCCCACCTACAAAAAACATGTTCATCGACTTTCAAATGATTAGCAATTTCGACTTTCAATGATTAGCATGAGTTACATTGGAATAAATGAGAGTGCCTTGTGAATAAAGAGAAGAAATGTAACACAAATATATGTATGAGAAATGGAAGTGATAACATATAAATTGCAGCTATCATGTGTTTATTATGTGGTACAAATGCAAATTTTCACAAAGGGAAATTAGTGTAACAGAATAAAAATGAAGATGCAGAAAGTACACACTAAATTACTCACTTTAAAAGAAGATACCAGGGGATGCAACAAGATATTTACCATGAAACCAATCCTATTACTTCAACAATTGATGAAGAAATTTTAAGAGAAGAGGAAAATCTCCATTTGGTCCTTACTAATCTAAGAAAGAATATGATAGTCTTAGATGGATAAACAAGCTGGTATTGGGACAAAAAAGCAGTCCAAGCAAACATATCGACATCATTAAAATATGTATGAGGACTTGTAAATAGCGTGAAAATAATTCACAACCGAGTTCCACTTGCGGTGTGCTTATGCCAGTGGTTGGCACTGAGCCCGCCCGTATGTATTTACACTGGTCATGGATGAATTATTTGCTCTGGATAGAACTGAATGGCAAATTAAGATTCATGTTGCTGACCCAAAATAATTAGGATAAGATATGGTAAATGATGATGAATGAGATAATTCAAAAAGAGGCCTTATGGTGTATGTTATTGACGTAGCATTGGTTGATAAGACTAAGCAAGGTGTAATGCAAAACTTGTACTATGGAAAAATGCTTTGGAACCTTAAGGGTTTTAAAATAAGCTAAAGCAAGACAAAGTAAATGAAAGTACAAGTTTTACAGGAACATGAATAGAGACAAAGCATTACTGCCAAAGCGAGCATTCTCATTATCTCAATTTTATTATTTATAAGAAGGAAGAGATTGAAAAGGATGTTGCTTATAGAATTAGTGCTGGATAGCTGAAGTGAAGAACTGGAGATGTTTGATGTGTTATGCGATTCATATAAAGATTTATAACTATAATAGAGGATTTGCTAATGGAGTGCTATGTGGTGGATTCGACAAGCCGAATTGTGAACAATCTAATAGTTTTTATAATTAACATATAAATTGCATTGGAATAATTGAAAAAAAGAAAAAGAAAAATTATAATTTGTGAAAAGTAAACTAATCACTCATTTCTTCAAATATACCATCAACACCACCACAAAGTAATCGAAATCGAATAGAGAGCTGAAACTGACATGAAAGCGCGGACGAACGATTTGCCCTTTCCATCACCAGAAGCGACGATCCTCAGGCCATCGGGCGACCACTGGAGATCGTCAATCCGACCAGAGAGAACCCTAAATTCGTTCTTGAGAACGTGATCATTGTGCCTACCCCAGATCCTTACGGTGCCAGAGACATCGGCGGAGGCAATCCACTCGCCGTTGGGAGAGAAACGAGCGACGGTGGCCTGGTAAGCGTGCTCGCCGTAGATGGAAACTTCAAGAGGTTTGTCAAGGTAGCGAATAATAACGGATCTGCCATTGCAGTAGAGGATCGAGTTCGATTTGGGATCCCCTGAGATTAGGATCCCTCGACCTCTCTCCGTTGATGGAACGCAGGCGTAGGTTTCTGAAAGCTGCGCCATTTGCTTCTCTCTCTCTCTCTCTCTGTTCTTAATTTTTTTTCTTCTGCTGCTGCTATGTAAAGGTAAATGGAGATGTTAAGAGTTTAGACAGCCAAGTGGAAATTGGCGAATGGAAGAATAATTATGAACAGTTTTGATGGTGCGTACTGCGCACACCTGCACAAAGTCGAACTTTGACGACGGACGTCAGTCATCAACATTGATCACGGACCACGGTATGAGCCACGTGGAACACTTTTAGAGATCACTGATCTTACGGATGATTGGCCCATCTATAGGTTCACCTACATACCAAAAATCAATCTGATTAGTGGTTTCTATCCTTTGATCTGAGTACCCCAAATAATGATCAAAATCCCATGGTGAAAAATAAACCATGGAAAGACTTTAATCCAACAGTTATCCAGGGTGGACGAACATCCCAAAAATTAGCCAGATTAGTGATTTCTAGACGTTGATCTTAGTACCCTTGAAAAAGACTAAAATCCAACAGTTAGAACTCACTAATCTGACTGAATTTTGGTCCGTAGGTCTAAACTTCTGTCACAACGGATTGCAAATCACACAATCACAAGCCAATGAGTTCTCGGCACGTACCCAAGTGCTTTTGCAACGTACCCATGTGCTTTTGCTTTAAGGTGTACGTGCCGAGAACTCATTGGCTTGTGATTGAAGTTTTACCATCCAGGGAGTCTGAAGTATTTATGATTAGCCACGTGGCTCACATGGACGTTTGTCAGTTGTTCGTGATAAAGACGTTCGTGACCGAGACGGGAGGACACGGAGTGACTGAAACCGGAGGACACGGACGTTGTGAGGAAAAATTCCTCAACTAGTTTCTTCACCGTTTTCAAACTTTAAAAACCATGTCAACAGAATTTTTAAAGTTTATCCGCCGATCATCAATTCCTCAACCACGTCCGTTAGCAAAATCTCGTGGCAGGCAACGGGAGTAAAACGTGCATGACCGCGAAGGTCATATAATCCCTGACCGCCCACAATATAAACTACGTGGCATATTTTTAGAGAACGCTGACTGTATGGATATTTGACCAATCCCTAATTGGACATACAAGCCGAAAATCAATCTGATTAGTGATTTCAAACCGTTCGATCTTGTACCCCAAATAATTCTTGAAGTCCCACGGTTAAAATCAACCCATGAAAATGACTCTAGTCCAACGCTTAGAAATCACTAATCATGAAGATTTTTGGTTTTTAGGTGCAGCTAGGGATTGGTCAAACATCCATACGGTCAGTGTCCTCTAAACATATGCCACGCACTGACCGCCAGTCATGCAAGTTTTACTCGCCTAACGGAATTCTTTTCTATTTTTCCTCAAGGACACACATGGAATTCTATCCTCTTGAAGTTTTATATGATGATGATGACAAAAGGAAGGCACCCGTATGATGGGGATGGAGGAGTAAAACTTGCCAGACCGACGGTCAGGGAAGCCCTGACCATCCATAATATGAGCCACGTGGTATACTCTTAGAGGATGCTGACCATATGGATGATTGGCCAATGTCATAAAAAATCAGCCTGATTAGTGATTTCAAACCTTCGGATCTTTGTATCCAAATAATGGTAAATAATGCTCAAATTCCTACCGTTAAAATTCAACCCATGAAAATGACTTCCACTACCATAACAAACCTTTGAGACAGCTTTGAAGTCACTGATCGGGTTGATTTTGGGTTTATAGGTCCACCTAGGGATTTTCCAAACATCTATACAGTCAACGTCCTCTAAGAAATTGCCATGTGGCTTATATTTTGGGTGGTCGAGGTTGAGAAGCAAGGGGAACGTTGACAAATCTAGTCTGCATATTTGTAAGGGTCGTGATGTAACAAGGTATACCTGAGATCTTTTCAATTGCGGAAGCAGCATTTTTTATAGTCACCGCTGCCATCTGGGCCCACTTATCGCATGGATGTTTAGGCCACGCCTTAATAGATAGTCGTATAAAAAATCAGCTTGTTTGATGATTTTTAGCCGTTGGTTTTAGTACAAAAATAATGGTTTCAGTCAACGGCTATAAGAACGCCTTACAAAGTGCTAAAATCTAATGGTTATAGAATACCAATCAGAGTGATTTTTGTTTTGTATATCCACCAAGGGGTGGGATAAAGATCTATGCGGTCAGTGGGGCCAGATGACAGCGGTAAGAAACCAAAATGGTGCTGCCGCATTTGAAACAGTTTCAGGCTTACATCTTTTTCCTATTTGTAAACTTAAAAGTATGCAAATACTGTATCCACCATTGAGTGCTCCTTGAAAAACGTGTTTTTAAATATTGAAATAACTCATTTTCAAGGGACATCCCCAATATTGCTGATAATTACAAATGTATGCAGAATAGATTTGTCCGTGGAACGTGGGGGCAAGTCAGGGAGAGGAAGTGAATCTTGGGCCTGGTTGGTTGGGCCGTGTTAACGGTTTTGCTCAAAGCGTCAAAAACATGGTTAAACGGTTTTAATGGAAGCGCGAGCTTGGGGCGTTACTGTTTAAACGGCTGTTAAAACTGTCTAAACGGCCATTTTTAAAACCATGAGTAAAACAATAGCATAGGAACGAAGCTGCACCTGAAAACAAGGTTGTCGGGACGGGAGTACATGTCAAGCGGAGTGCCGCTTGCGACAACCCACAACAGCTTCCCTCGTAACCGCTTAGGAGTAAAGTTTTTGGGATAAAACTTTTGATGACAGCGAGCCACGTGACACACTCTTAGAGGACTAACTGTATGGATGTTTTTCTAATCCCAAGGATGGACCTACAAACCAAAAATCAGCTTGATTAATGATTTCAAACCTTTGGATCTTTATCAATAATGCTCAAATTCCCACTGTTAAAATCAACCCATGAAAACAATTCCAATTCAACGCCTAGAAATCGGCCTGATTTTTGGTTTGTAGGTCCACCTAGGGATTGTTCAAAATACGGTCACAATCCTCTGAGAGAGTGCCACGTAGCTCATATTGCGCCCTGTCATGATGACAGGACCCTGTGATCCTGTCATCAAAGTTTTACTGAAAATTTTGCACCCTCGCCTCAATTCTAGAACTTGCACCCATCAGGCATCAGGCTATTTCTACGGGTTTAAATGAGCTGGGCCTTGACATGGCTTTTATAAAACTTTAAACAGGCCCAAGGTCAGGTTTAATACAGTTCAAATTCAAGCCCAAGACCTCTAATGGGCCGGTCCATTTACACCCCTGTTCATTTCGAACTTAACTTCCGATATACAAATAAACCTGTACCTTACCCACTAGACACATTCACTAGGAATAAAATTTCCATTCCATTTTAGGTCAATTTAGTGACCCATCTCAATCATCTCAAGATTGAGATGGGTCACTAAATTAAATGCTCAAAAAATGGGCTAGAAAATTTCTCTCCTAACCCTCCATTAAGTGACACCATGGCACTCTTCTGGGCCACTGGCCCGTGAATGTTTGGCGCACCCCTTGATGGATCCAGATACCGAACTTTAGCCTGATCGGTGATTTCTAGCTGTTCGACCTGATTTTCCCAAAAAAAAAAATGCTCAATTGGTCCATCCAGGGGCGAGACAAACATTCATGGGTCAGTTAGCCTGACCGAAGCATTTTAGTGAGGGTAGGATCAAAGTTTGCTCCCCGTACCCAAACAAAAATAAACAAATCAAGCCACATGGTACACTTTTGTGTGCCATGACCCCATGAACATGGGTAGAGGTGTCAATTTGTACCCATGGAACCAATACCCAATAGGAATCAAACCATTTATCTGGGACTAACTATTTCGGAACGGGAACTGAAAAGAACCAGAATCAAAAGATTCCACTTCTTAACATTAATACCCAGACCAAACCGAAACAGATAGTATCCAAAACCGACACTTGTAGTAGAGCTCATATGTGAAGTTCTTCAAACCATTAGTATAAAAATTAGATTTAAAATCTTACATGTATAATCCCGATACCTGACGGGTAACCAACAAGTAACCCGGTTCTTACTGATTCCAGTTCCACTTATTTAAGAACCAAAACCAACAAGTAACCCTGGTACCTGAACCGGAACCGACATAATGGACCTAGAACCCAAAGATACTTGCATCATAAAATAAAGGGCAAATAGCCAGCAATACAATATCAACAATGCTGTAATAATCATATAATTATAATAATAAAAAGAACAAAAAGGAAAAGGCAGCAGTGTTGGTGTCAGCCCCAGGAGGACGTCCTTGGGATTTGCATCACGAATCTTGAAGACCATCTTACGGTCTGTACCCTAGGGAGCACGTCCTATTGAGGCTGACAACATCATTCCCTAAGGAAAATTTGGGTGTGTTTCGAATGGGTGGGAGTAGAGAATTTGTGTGGAGTATTAAATCAGCAAAGACATTTAAACAACATTAGAAACTTTCATCGATTATTTCTTTAGAAACAAATAAACTTTTGGTTTGTTCCTCTTGTTTTGTAAGTAAACTAACCTTTCTAGAGAGATTCTCGCTGGTACAGAAACAACGATCTGTATAAGATGTTTTTTTTTATTTTTATCCATAGAAGAAGAAGATACGGCAAGCATGAGTTTCATAAACACAGACTAGGACTTTTCATCTCTTCTGAGATGAAAATGTATGGGGAGGCATGAGAATGTAACTGGGTTCCCATGCACCTTGCAATTTTAATTGTATGTCTCCGCTTTGTAATTAACGTGTGGGTTCCGAATGTCATCCTGGCTCTGAATCAATCGAATCTCTAAACTGCTTGATTGGGGATCAAATCCCGCACTTTCATAATCAGTCACTGTCCTGCGAAGCAGCGCCTGCACAAATCAAGTGCAAACAATTAGTCCATGCTATTGACCTTATTTCAAATGCTATGGATACAATAGCACAAAAATGAGCCCCGGTTTTCTTTTCCCGCTTCTTTCCTAAATGAAAGAGCCCGAGTTTGCTGTCTCTGTCTCTGAGGGACTCCGAAACTTGAAGTCCCCCCTCAGAAAATGCCATGTGGCACTCTTTCGGGTCCACTGAACCATAGATGTTTAGTTCACCTTTCAGTGGACCTACACATCAAAAATCAGCTGAATTGGTGATTTCTAGCCGTTGGATTTGAGCATTTTAATGTGGTGATTTCTTGCTGTTGTATTTAAGCATATTTTTGGGTGCTAAAATCTAACTGCTACAAATCACCAATCAACCTGATTTTTGGTGTGTAGGTCCACCAAGAGGTGGGCCAAACATTCATTGGGCCAGTGGGACCGAAGAGTGCTCCACTTGGTATTTTGGGACAGGGAAGACTTCAAACTTTGAAGTCCCCAGTGACAGCAAATTTTTTCTCCTTCCATGGCTATTCAGCTGGCCAACTTGACCTTGTGCAGAAGTGTCAGCAGGTATTGGTGACAATCCAAAGAAGTTAGGAGGCAAGAACATCTAGGACTAGCCAGCATAATTATCTAATAAAAATCAGCGCAATGCCAGGACTAAGAAAATTAAAGACAAATTAAAAAAGAAAAAGAAAAAAGTAAGCAGAGAAACAAAAGAGGGTACAAGTAATGAAAAGAAGAAAAAGTAAAATAATAATCTAACAAAGTGAAACTCTAAATAATTATTGGTGGTTGAGTATACTGTGGTTTGAGGTTTCTCTCCCCCGTCTCTAATCACCACCCTCGCTCCCTCCATAAGTGTACCTTTCCTATATTGTGTGAAAATAGTCTGCTTCATTTGTTGTTAGAGAGTGATCGTTTTGCTCGAAACTTGGAAAGTTCTGAATCTATAGTCTGGAAGCTGTTCTAATTCATCCATGTTAACTTGAATGGTTATTTAGAGTTTGGGTGGGCAGAAGTGTCTTAGTCTATGCCTCAGGGAATTAGTTTACGTAACTGAAATACCAAAACCTCTACCTAAATCAATGTCAAAGAAGCTGCTTGAACACATCAGTTGCAAGTCATTACAACATGCATGCCCTTCTTTAAAAAAATTCTTATCATGTGTATCCCTTTGAATTTCAAAAAAGTGAACACAAGAATAATGGAAATATTTGTCCAATATTCTTGTGGAATTTTGAATGGAGATCTTATTGTCAAGAGACGATTCACAGAACGCCAAACAAACAATTGATACAATTCTATCACTCAATTAGTACGACCTGGGCATTACATACATATTTACACCATACTAAAAGAATCTGTTTTGATTCTTTTCATCGGCATCCGAATACGTCCATTGAGCATTATTCATCATCTCCAAACATCTACCCTGGTTTCATGTACAATCAACTATGGCTCTCACCTGTGCGCAAAGAACATCCTACACCATGTTCGTATCTTCACAAGCATCGTGTGGACTTCCAAATTATGAAGGTTCTAAACTAATTTAAGTACTTGGATTAAGTTTTTGGCACGAGACAATTCTAAACTAATTTTAGCACTTCGATTAAGTTTTTGGCACGACACAATACATTCCCCTTTGTATCGTCTCAGTACCTTACCGGAGCAAGAGGAAATGCGATTTTCAACTACGCCTATAATCCATGAATAAGTTTAAGTTGTAGCCATGAACCAAGCGACATTTATTGTTATGTTGTATAAGGTTATTTTGGTTTAGAACTCCATATATCGTGCTTGTTTCTGTATAAATATCTCTTATCTTGCAATCGCCTCGTCTAATGTTCACTATTTTGATTACTTTCATTTTGTTGTTTAATTTTGCCATCAGAATTACGTTTTCTTTCTTTCTTTCTTTAGATAAAGTTCATATCATGTTACGGACGGTAAATATATGATTGCATGTATGAAAACGCATGTGTAACCCAATTAAGCATTAGAAAATGATCCAAGTAGAAAAATGTCTATGTACTATTTCTTCCACTCTTAAAAGTAACTAAATTTTCGTATCTCTTTTTGAAGTATGTGTTTGCGATCATTTGACATAAAAAAATCAAAGACCGTATTTTCCATTTCATTTCTTTCTCCAAAATTCTTGACCTCGCTGCACCTCTCAATCATCTACTTTCTTTCCTTATATGACATTTAAGTCCACTATAAATATCCATTTTTGTATAAGGAATCCTTAAATTAGTCCATTTATGTCTCTTAATGCTTTCTCTAATTAAACTTGGGGTGTATAAGCACTAATTACGTTAATTATCTCCTCACGGACTACTAGTTTTATTCACAACAACCTATCGCCTATTCTCTTAACACCTAAAAAATATATCCTTCGTATCTCTATCTACAATTATACTTATACCCCATTTTATGTTTATCTTTTCTTATGAACCTATAGCTATTAATTTCCTTAGCTTTTGCCCCTTTCCAATATTTCTCCTTGTAAGCTATGTTTAACTCTCGTTCTTTCAATTATCTCTACTAACTCAAAGCTCTTACAAGCTAGCCCCCACATTCCAAGTGGCTAGACAATTCCAACTCTCTAGGAGTAACTTTTTTACCTACACTCGACCAATATGGAACCTTTGCCTACTTCTCACCACAATCGGGTGTTGTTGTAGCGCATTGTTTCTAGAGTACACCCTAGCCAACCCTTGGCAACTTCATAAATGTCTGGACAGATACAGGATAGGCAAGTGCTCTAACAAGTGGTCGGATATATATTATATTTCTAGTCATGCTTATACATCCATGGTTTCTAAACTCGACCCAAAAGAGTGTGTATTGCTGTGTCTCGGTTCTGGGAGTCAAATTAGAAAAACTCGGGTAAGAATAAGATTCGAGTAATCAATTGCTTAGTAGGTAGGTTATAAAAAGGTGCTTCTCAAGGACTTGATATTCTTCACATGTGGAGCACAACAGAAGATAACAGTACTTTGATGTCAATTCAAGTAATCTAACCTAAGCTCATGGATTTTGAAGATGAAAACAATATGAAAAGTGTAGAAAATATGTGATTAAGTAATTCTTAAATTACTAGTATAACTGCATAAGGATGAATAGAACATACGACCTACATATATGAGTATCAATTCATTGATGGGATTATCCATTAAGGTCAAGTAAGCTAACTCTTAAAAAAAACACTAGCAATGGCAGAATGAATACCTGCAAGCTTGATACTGCAAGCTCTGATGCTCTGTCAAGGTTGTCTGGGTATTTCTAGAAAAGAAAAGAACAATGCAATAAATATCACAAGAGCAAAAGTTTCCTGTTAAGGCTTAGGTATGGGCTTAAGCTGAAAAGAATATTTACAGGCCTTACATTGCTCCATCCAAGTAATAATGCAGTCATCAGATCTCCTGTGCCCTAAAATTCATATCCAGCTATATGAATCAGTACAAAAGCATGCCATATAATAAGGCAGATCTGTTATGACAATAAAGAAACAATACCAACACAAGAAAATGACACAGCCAAATACAATTTGCTTATATCCAGAAACACCAATTATCCAAGTCAATATGAAGCAATTATAAAACTCAAGCTATGCATTTAAATTCATCTAATGCACCAGTTAGGTGGTGGAAATACATATAAAGCATAAAACATTTCAATGATGGTCCCAATGAGAATCTAGCATCAGTTACATCAACTACAAAAGAATTGGTTTTCCGGCCAGAACTTATGCATCTGCTCCAAAAATTTAAGATATGAAATGCAATTTTGCTTTTATTTGAGGTTAAGTGCTCATAAACAAACTCCGTCTAGATTAACTGTATTCAATTAGGATGCCGTGAAAAGAAAGATTTTTTTTTTTTTATAAGATTCATTAAAGAGGGGAGGACCCCGAAGAGAACAACGAAGGAGGGCCTCCAGGAGAGGGCCTAACAAAACAAAAGCAACACAAAACTTCACATAGGCTCAGAACCACCCAGAAGCTCTGCCCATCTAGAAGACTAGATAGAACCAACGAAACCATGAAAAGAAAGATTTCAACAGGCACATATTCTTAGAAAGAGAAATAAATGTACAAAGAGCAGCCACACATTCAGTTAGCTTGCTCACATTTCCAGGAAAAGATTTTTTGGCTTAAAATTGAACAAGGGGAAGGTAGTTCTCTTGGACAAAGAGAATGGACATGGAATGAAATATTCATAACCAATGGAAATCCATTCCAAATCATGGGCAACGTTACCTGGATTCCCCTTCTGGCAATCCACACTAAAGTCCATACTGAAAACTGGCAAACAGGAGAAATGCAAAACATGTGGTACCCTACAGTCTGCAAACCTTAGAGCATTGGAAGATCAACTAAGAAAAGAAGAAATTGTCCAAGATAGGGCTACTGACCTGTAGTGTTAAAAAAATAAAAATACAAAACCTAATAATATAATAGCATACTACCAAGAGGTTCAACAATACAGCTGTCAAACTGCCGAACCAAATTTCTCAAACCAGGTGCCCTGTTAGAGACCATAAAGAGCGCACACCTTTATGATTTACCGAAAATGTGATCTCTCTCCACCAAAGCAAAAAAACTCTTCATGGTGCTTAAAGGAAGACAAGCATTATTTCACTTCCCGATCAAGCAAATTTCTTCGAAAAAAGAAGTCTAAATAATTTCACCATTTCTTCTAATAAAGTAATGGTTTACCAAAAGGTCTTTAGTAGGGGCTAATCAACCAACCCTTTCGAAAATGTCATATAGATTTCTTATGTCACACCATTCATCCTCCCATAATCTTATCCTTTCACCGTTGCTCACTTTCAAGGTTTTAAATATGGCTATGTATCTTTGTCTCGGGAAGCCGTCTAGATTGAGGTTGAATGAGACAATGGAAGAAACACTATCTCTCAATAAGATTAAACCAATTTTTAAGGCTTACTTAGGCTACAAATTTGTTTTTTAGTATTTAGTACTTAAACTAGGCTTTTGGCACGAGACAACACATTCCCCTATGTATCCTCTGGTACCCTACCGAAACAAGACTTCTTGACCGAGAAGGAACAAAATAAAATGAGATTTTGAACCATGAATGGAACCCTAGGCTCCATATGCTAGAGCCCTTAACAGAGTTGGACTGCAACTAGATACAGATCAAATAATTCGGAGTGTCTTAAACTTTGTCAACTAGATTTGATAGTGAGCTCAACCTAATTGCAGATCCAAGTTAGGATCCTGAAATTATTGACTTTCCAGTCCTCTAGATCTTTCTTAAATCTGAGATTCATCATCATCTCCTTCAGTGTGAACCCTCGACGTAATAGTGACATACCCAAACAATTTCCAATCTTGAGGAAATTGGTCATCAGATAGCTCTAATCTATGTAACAAGGACACTTCACTTTTAGGACTTTTTGCCGTGTCGAACACCTCAACACCTGGACACGCGTGTCGACACTTCCCGACACACATTTGGACACTTATGGCCATGTCACCCCTTATTTTAATAATTTTTAATATAAAATTGATTCCTAAAAGTGGGTTGGTGTGTTCCATCCTCCATACAATAATAAACTAATATATATTGTCTGCTTTTTTTTTTTCTATTTTTGTTATTTTATCAATAATTTTAAGCATTCATATGTATTAATATATGTACGGACGTGTCTACGTATCATATTTTTTATGTTGCCGTGTCTGACACCTCGTATCCGTGTCGGACACCGACACCCGTGTCAGTGTCCTTGTTACATAGGCTCTAATAGATGTTATTTTTCCCATCAAGTTTCATACTCACAGAATGAATAGGATCCACCATCTCAGAGATCAAGAGGAAAATGATATTAGCAAAAACAGTAGAACTAGGGAACAAAAGAAAAACAAGGCTACATCAAAAATCATTTTTTGTTGCAACCTGGAGAAAGTCTTCGAAACCCAGGAAATAGAGAAAACTCAAATAAAATATCAAAGGAATTCAGGAAAATTTCAAGCTCTGGAATTTGCGAAAAAATATATCAAAGCGTGAAAAACAAAGATTAGAACATCAATGGACCAACCCTAATTGGGCCCTGTAGGATCTTCCCTAGGACGTAGGACCAAATACAGAAAGAAAAAAGGGGACAGGATTGACAGATAATATATGACAGATGAAAAAAAAAAGGGAAATTCAAAAAGGGATTAAAAAAATACCTAAAGCTTAATAGATAAAGACAGGCGTTTCGAAGAGTTTATATTTGCTAGAAGAGGATCTTAGGTCTAACCTTTAATAGATTGTGACTCAATCCTGAGTCCTCACCTCCAGCTATGATACCATGAAACCTATTTGGCGAGTTCATATATATTACGGCTAATACTCTTACACCATCTATTATCATTTTTAGACCCCTCATTTTATGCTAATAAGTTTATCTAACACAACTTTTCACACACTTTGGGTTTCATCAGAAGTATGTATTTCCATTACTTGGGCATCTCCCATGTAGTAGCACAGGAACATTAATGATAATATCTTAAAGAGACCCAGTGATAGATTCCAAACATCCCAATCATGACTAATTGCTCCAAAAGGCTAACTGTTATAAACATCATTCTCTTCCTAGCAAGCAGTATGCACAGCGGAATTTCATTTGAAAAAGTGCTCAAAAGGATTATAGGTGGCAACACATGTTGTCCGCAATCCCTAATATTTTGGATTGTGATCACCAGTTTGTATAGCATGTTTGTTGTAGAATGGGATCATCATTGTAGATGAAAAATGGAGAAGAACTCATTTCGGGTGCTCAAGATTGCTGTGGAAGCTAAGCTCTTCGTCTTTACAGAGATCTTGAGGGGCAGTAAAACATTGATCAGAGTGCGAGAACAAGGTAGCAGATGGGTCAAGGAGGCCGATATTCCAGCCAAGATTGGACGACGGCTCGTGGCTGCTTTTAGAGACGGGGTGAAGGCTAAAGCTTCTAGGAAGACGGCTATCTAGGGTAGGTGCTTCATAGCGGAGGAGGGAGTAATGGTAAAGGCCGCTTCATCAGATTCTCAGAGTTCACTTCTCATGGCAGGAATAGAATGTTCTGTTTTCTGGAAGGATCCAAAGGCAATGGTTGGGATTCTTTGGCCAACGGGCTAGAATCTTTCCAGAAGAACCAAGCCGGAAAGAGAGGGACCGAGCAGAGCTCATCAGGGATGTGTCCTGAAATTGAATCCCAGGTCTCCGGAAAAATCGTGGGTGTCGGTCCAACAATAAAGATTGTAACAAACTACCCTGGTTCATTTTCCACCGCTTTTGGCCAATGGAGTCAGGCTATGATCTACGAATCTTCGGAGGATTTAACGAACTGGGAAGATATAGTAGTAGCCCTGAACGTTGTGTCCAGTGTATCTCCCCTTTTCCATGTTATCCCTTGTGGGGGACGGAAGAGATTATTCTTCATGGAGAGCTTTACCATCTTCAAATTTCTTTGTGCTTTGACTTCGATAAGAGTAGGGGAGACCATCATTTATTTGAGCAGATGGTGGCGGCGGTGAATGCAGAGGATGTGGCTGGGCTCTTCCATCCGATTTGGATCCATATCAGAGGACTCCCTTTTCATCTGTGGAATGACAACATCTTTGGATGCATAGGCCGGATGGTGGGAGGTTTGGTGGAGATCGATCAATCAGCTTTGTTTGGTGTGGATTACAGAATGGTTAGACTGAAAGTGGGCAGTAGAGAAGATAATATCCCGAGAAGGTTGTCCATTAAGGATAGGGGTGTAGCATTCTCCATCCAGATCACGATTGAGACGGAAGGAGAGAGAGAGATGTTTATCAGGGTTCCGCTGGTGTTCATGTTCACCCCCCCTTTAAGGTTCTTGAGAACTACAGTGAGGCTATGGAGAATGGTTTTTCCGACAAAGGTAGCGGCGCGTCAACGAGGACGGAGGAGGTGAGTCGAGTGGTAGACTCTTTTGCTCCTGTTGCTAAAGGTGTCGTGTCTTCTTCTGATGGGAGGAGAAATATGGATTCAATTCTCAATCGACACGTAGGTGAAAAGACTTTGCCACTGATTTCAAATTCACATTTGAATAGAGGGGACTCTTCTAGGGAAGTTGCATCACTGGGCAGCCTAGGCGGGAGAACTCAACTTTCAAACACGTGGCGCTACCCTGGTAACGGCGATCTTGATAAGGTCGAAACACGTAACGTCATCGGGATGAGAGAATCAATAGGGCACAAGATTCGCAACCACATTCGGGTCGCCATTTCAAAAGAGTTTTCAATAGGGGTTCGGGTCGTGGTTTTTTCTCTCAACCAACAGAGCGGGTTAACGGGCCAACTAATGATACTCAAATAGATAACCCATATCCTTATAAGAATAAGCTGGACGTTAGGCAACCCAGTAGAGATGTTAAGAAAGATTCAGTATATTTACCTGCGACCAAGAAGTTAGTTGCTGAAAGGGAGCATGATGGCCTCACACCAAAGGTAAGAGGGTACTCCCCCCCCCCCCCCCACCCGTCCTCTTCTCGATCTTCATCCTCTAATGCTCCAACAACGGCTCAATGTTTGGGGGTCAAGTTACCTAGCCCTAATTGTACCGGGTCTGCAGAACCATCACGTAGGTCCGTGGAAGTCGAAGCATCAGAAGCTTGTTCAACTATCCCAGCAACTAGCTTTAACAAAGGAGTAGCATTCTCAGTAACACATGCGTCTGATCACCTACCCATAATCTTGAAGGAAATTGAGGCCACCGGTGACGTAACTAAGAGTACGGGCAAATCATTCTGTGGTGGGAGCAGGCGATCTTGTATATGACCCTTTAGAGAGGAAGTAGAATCTTTGGGGCGAGAAGAAGTTCATAAATCAAGGTTATTACAATTAATGGGGAATCTCGGAATGCCAGAGCCTCAGGCTCTCTCCGCTCTGGGTGGACTTGATCTACAACAGTGGTTTAGAGACAATATCATCAAGCTGGGGATCTCCCTGGGTCTATCATTCGAAGGCCATGAAGACGAGACCAGAACACTACTCTTTTCCATCTTAGGGCTCCCTAAGGAATCTACCATTAGTCCCAGGAAGGCCAGACTTTGCCTTGTAGGTAGGAATTCAGAGGATCCCAAAAAGGGTAGCACCACAATTGATGAGAATGCGGATCCTAATGCTATCAGCGTTGTGGTTACAGATACAAGGGAGCTCGAGGATGGCTTTGTTCTAGAAGAGAAGGGGGAGGGCGAGAAGGGTTTGTTATCCACCCCAAAGCACAAACAAGCTAGAGTCAACAGGGAAATTCAGAGACTACCCTACCCTTACAATTCAGGTGAATGTATGGTCTATGGCAGCAAGCGTGGAGGAAGTAAAAGCTAGATCTTTAATGCAGCTTATGATTTTATCTTGGAACATCCGTGGTTTGGGTAATAAGGACAGAAGAGCAGTGGTGAAAAGCTTATGCAAACGTTAGGGTGTGAATGCTCTGATTCTCCAGGAGACTAAAGTGGAGAAAATAAATTTGGCTTTTGTTCACGAGCTCTATGGCTTTTCTGATTGTGGCTGCCAAGATCTTCCGGCAATTGGAACAGCGGGGGGCGTCGTAATTATTTGGAACCGTAAGTACTTTGAGGTGGATGAAGCGCTAGTCGGAGCCTTCTCGGTGTCTGTTCGGTGCAAAGGTGTAGGGGAGAATGCAGTATGGACTCTTACAGGGGTGTATGGACCTTCATCTAGAGGCTTTCGGGATCAGTTTTGGGGAGAATTGGAGGACATAGCGGGATTATGGGAGGACCCGTGGTGCATTGGCGGGGAATTTAATGTCACTCATTTTGTGCATGAAAAGAATGTTGGGGGAAGAGTGACTAAGAGCATGTGGGACTTTGGAGAATTTATTGATAGGAACTTCCTTACGGATCACCCATGTGTGGGGGAAGGTTTACCTGGTCTAACAATCAAGATCATCCCACTCTTTGCAGATTGGACAGATTTTGAGTCTCGACCAATTGGGAGGAACAGTTCCCGGGAGTTTCTTCGCTTGCTCTCCCTAGACCTGCTTCGGATCACAACCCCTTGGTCTTGGACTGCGGAGATTTTAGTTCCCGCCCTATCCCTTTACGTTTCGAAAAATGTGGGCTGAGTAGTTCTCAATTCAAGAAAAGAGTGGAGTGGTGGAAATCATTCTCTTTTGCAAGAAAGGCGGGGGAGTCTTTTAGGCATAAACTCAAAGCACTTAAAAGCATGATTAAGCAGTGGAACCAGGAGGAGTTTGGAAGAATCGATAAGCAAAAGGGGTTAGTTCTTGAGAAGATCATCTTGCTCGACAAGGAGGACATAAACCCTCTGTCTTTGGAGGACCGGATGTACAGAGTGAATTTAAAGGCGAAATATCAGCGTATGGTGAAACTGGAAGAAATCAGTTGGAAATAGAAATCTAGAATTAAAGGGTTGAAAGAGGGGGACAACACCAGATACTTCCAAAAGGTAGCAAATGCCAATAAGAGGAGAAATCACTTGTTCCGTGTCAAGGTCTACGGTGATTCTTTGGAAGGCGACGACAATATTAGGGACGGTGTGGTGAGGTTTTACTCGGATCTTTATTCTGACTCTACCTCCTTCCGCCCGAAGTTGGACGAACTTGATTTCGATCAGATTAGTACGGGAGATAGGGAGAGCTTGGAAAGACCCTTCGAGGAGGATGAGGTTTTGTGCGCCATTGCTGCATTGGCAGGAGATAAGGCGCCTGGGCCTGATGGATTCACTCTTGCTTTCTTCAAGTAGTGTTGGGATATAATGGGTGCTGATTTCATGAAATTTGTGGCTGAATTTCAAGAGGAGGGATTCTTAGACTTTACATCTAACAGCACCTTCATAGCGTTGATCCCGAAATGTTCAGGGGCATTCGACATTGCCGATTTCAGACCTATCAGCTTGGTGGGTAGTGTGTATAAAATTATTGCCAAGATGTTAGCCACGAGGATCCGTAAGGTGTTACCTTCAGTCATTTCCTCATTTCAAGGAGCTTTCGTCAATGGGTGCCAAATTCTAGACGGTGTTCTTATAGTCAATGAGTGTATAAATTCCAGATCCAGATCAAGCGAACTGGGGATCATCTGCAAAATTGACATGGAAAAAGCTTACAATTATGTCGATTGGAGATTTCTGGATTACATGCTTAGCTTCGTAGACAAATGGAGGCTTTGGATTTGGAAATGCATCTCTTCTGCCTCCTTTTCTGTTTTAGTTAAAAGGTCCCCAGCCGGTTACTTTAACAGTTCCAGGAGGTTGAGGCAAGGAGATTTGTTATCGCCTTACTTGTTCCTTGTGGTGGAAGAAGCGCTAGGCAATATGATCACTAGCGCCGTCAACTTAGGCGGGTTGGAAGGTTTTGAGGCAGCCCCTGGAGTTCCCGTTATCTCCCATCTGCAATTTGCGCATGACACTAATGTATTATTGGTCCCTTTACTACTCAGATAAGATATCTTAAGAGGTCTCCTTTGCTGCTTTGAAGCTGCGTCTGGATTGCGGGTTAATTTGACTAAGAGTAAGGTCTATGGGGTGGGAAGGGTGGAGAACATTAACGACCTAGCTAGCATCATTGAATTGCCGCATCGATAGCTTGCCTTCTACTTGGACAAGTTATAGATCGAGAGCTATGTGGGAGCCAGTTATTGAATGCTTCAGGAAGCGGCTAATAGCGTGGAAATCAAGATATTTATCCAACGGGGGTAGATTGGTCCTTATCAAGAGTACTCTCCCTTGCCTACCCAATTATTATATGTCTCTCTTTTCCATCCCTTGTTATGTGGCGAATGCTTTGGAGAATATCATGAGGGATTTCCTGTGGAATGATAGCGAGGGGGGGCCAGGAGAATGCATTTGATAGGTTGGAAGACGGTGTGCAAAGCAAAGGATAAAGGAGGTTTGGGCATCAAGAACATTAAGTTGATGAATCAAGCCTTACTGAGCAAATGGCTATGGAGGTTTGGAGTGGAACTTTCTAGTCCTTGGAGGGAGGTCACAGCAGGCAAGTAGGGCTTGTCCTCATTCGGATGGGAATGCAGAGCCATTCATCAAACTTACAGGTGCAGTGGGTGTCGCCGGCAATCTACTCTTATCCCTTGGTGTCAAAGGGCAAGTTCCTTTCATTTCCAAGTTCTGCGATGACTTTGATAGGGGGGTCCATTTTGTAGCAGGAGCAGGTGATAGAATCAGATTCTGGGAGGATCTGTGGTGCGGTGAGACCTCATTCAGTGAGGATTTCCCAAATCTCTATTCCTTATCTGATCGGAAGTCTTGGTCTATAAAGAATTGTGCTCTTCTCGGAGGGGAGGCAATGGGGTGGAACTTCGGATTTAGAAGAAACCTGAATGATTGGGAAATTGAGCCCCTATCTAGACTTCTTCAGTTGCAGGATGTCCACTTACAACCCTTATCCCTGGATAAGCGGGAATGGATTTGGTCCAAAGGCGGTTCTTATACGGTTCAATCCTTCTATGGGGTGTTACACAGTTCTAGCGGGCCTACTTTTCCGGTTTCCATGATTTGGAAGTCGAAAGTTCCGTCTAAGGTGGCTTTTTTCTTATGGGAAGCTATCTCGAACAAAATTTCCACTGTGAACCATTTGCGTTCTAAGGGCTTCATCATCATAGACTATTGCTGGATGTGCGGTCGAAATGGGGAAATGGTTGACCATCTACTGATGCATTGCGATCTGGCTAGGGGAGTTTGGTCATCATTCTTCTATGAGTTGGGTGTTGCCTGACACTCTTATGGATCTTATCCTTGGTTGGCGGACTCAAGCTTTCTCTTCCAGAGGCCATATCCTATGGAGATTGCTTCCCTTTGCGATTCTATGGGGACTTTGGAAGGAAAGGAATCAGAGAGCTTTTGAAGACAAAAGCGAAAATGAGGCCTCGATCATCCTTAGCATTAAAGGGGTTGATGTTCTTATGGTCCAAGATGTTCTCGGAATATATAAAGGGTTATTCTTCGAAGATTTTGTCTTTAGGCTAGACGTTCTATGCTGTAAGGAAGCTAGCTAGCTGGCTGCTCCCTAGAGCCTTTGTTTTTCTGCTTTAGCCTCTTTTGTCTTGTGCAAGTCACCTCGACCTCGCTAGATTTGTTATATGCTCCTCTTTCGACTTTAATAAAGTCTTTACTTATCAAAAAATAAAAAACAAGCAGTAAGCCTAGGATTCCAAGGAAATGAAAGCATCCAGAGAGTTGAACACTTCTACAAAACGTTGAGCAGCAAACTTTTACAGAAGTCAGATTTCCCTCTTCTAGTCAGAAATTTGTAAGCTTAAATCCTAGTCATCCACAAATCTCTCTAGCAATCAAAAAATAAAAATACAAAATACAAAGTTGACTAAAAAGGCATGAAGACTGAAAATTAAAAACTAAATTACATACCGTAAAATATGCAGGAATTTTCGATATAACAATCTTGAATTGCTCAGGAGGCTGACCCTGCAACAATTAACCACTCACTGAGAACATGGTCACTAGATCAAAATAATATCTGCATTTAAATTAGAATATGGATTTAAAAAATAATATATTCAACATGAGACAACCAGTTCAAGATAGATCTGCGGACAAGATGTAAATCATCTTTGGAGATTAATGGATCAAAATGTTCATAATACAAGATATATAAATTTAGAGTGGAAGATCATTATCGGCATAAACAGATATGAAAGCTAAGATGGATAATGATCACCTTCACACCAATGACTCAATCTGTTGTAAGATCTGTTAGTGTCCTACTATCAGACAAATTGATATTAAGATTTACTTTCAGAAAGGACATGCAATCGGAGATAAATCTGTTCTTCAAGGGAGACATTTCAATACTATTAGCACTACTTTTCCTTTTAGAGCATAACTCTTTGCAAGAGCAAGTGATAAACTCTTCCTTTTCAGTAAGAATAGGTTACAGCCTTCTCGAATTAAAAAAAAAATGTTATATGCTTTTCTATAATAATTATCATCTACTTATCAAAAATAATAATAATTATCATCTACATTTTCCTTGTAAAATCAAGGGCTGCAATCGTTCAGTTCAGGGTTACTCCTCAACCACATTATTTCTGTAAGTTTCAGCTTCTATTAGTTTCAAAAGCCTTGCAATATGATTTGATGTAGCATAATTTCACGTCTTCATTTGAAGATCCCAGAGTCTAATCAGATCCATACTTCATTTTTGGCCATCACTATAGGTCAACAGGAAAACCATGTTGGTTAATAACTAAAAGGTAAGAAGGGGGAAAGTAAAAGCCTATAATTGATAGTAAAATATGGATGCATCATGTGCAGGCTTAAAGAGGAGACCACGGATCATCTGCTTATACATTGTAGCGTGTCCAAGGAAATTTGGGAGTGGTTTCTTCAGCTTTTTGAGATCTCATGGGTTTTCCCTATGTCGGTTTTTGATACCTACGTCGGATGGAGATCCAAAACCTTTTCAGCCCCTGGTCATACCCTCTGGATGATCACCCCATTTGCTATGGGAAATTTGGAAGGAGAGAAATCGAAGGTTGTTTGAAGATAAAGAAGGTCAACATTGAGGATATTTTTATGAACCTTAAAGCTTCTCTTTATTTTTGGGCTTTAGTCATTCCCGAGTTCAAGAATTTCAGATTTGAAGATTTTGCTTTCCGGTGAGATCGTTTGATCTCTTAAATGCGGCATTGTGTTTAGGTTGTATGGGCCGTGTCTGTTGGTTCTTGAGCTTTCGCTTTGTTCTGGTTGTTTAGTGTTATCATATACGTAGAAATACGTATTTTATATGTATCGGGGGTAGTTCTGTAAATACCCCCTTGAGGGGTATATTTGTCTTTTGTATTTGGGACTTACATAAATAAGATTTATGGAGTCATTGTGAAAACACACAATGATATCCTCTCTTCCCCTTTCTCTCTTTTCCTTCTCTCTTTCCCCTATACTGTGAAACCCTAATCCAAACCCTAATTCTATAATTCAACTTGGTATCAGAGCAAGGTTGCAAGGTTGATAAAAGGCTTTCTTCTCTGACTTCATCTAGGAAGGTGATGACGTCATCCAGGCCATAGGCTGACGTCAGCATCGTACGGACAGGTCTCCTCCTCTTCTCCCAAAACTCTACCATTAGCTAGATCTCCTTTTTAAGGATTTTTTGTTATTTTTTCACGATTTTTGGGATCCATTTTGAGTGTTTTTTAGCCTTTTTCCTTGAAAAATCGAAAAAAATCTGTTTGTGAACCAGCGTTTTTTTCGAGCCCTTAATGGACTTTTTGGGGGGGGTTTGTTGCTTCGATCTAGTCCCCCCCAATCTCAGCTACATGTGGACATATCACTCGAGTGATTCCACCAAGGATCGAAGTCTGTGGGATGATTTTTCCACCCCCTAGTTACCGCCGGCGACTTTATTAGCCATTTCAGGCTATCGGTTGGATCTGTATCTTCTTCTTTTTTATCCCAGATCTGGTTGCCATGCCTTCTAATGGCTCTAGGATGTGTTTAACCATCCATATGTTGCTCTTCTCCGCCCTTAGCCCTTCTGGGATGCTTATTTGAGGTTCGTTTGGACGTTTCGTTATCACCGGCATTGCTCCAGGGTCTTTTTTTTCCCTTTGGATTACTTTTTTGTGGGACTTAGAGACTTAAGGTGGATATTCTTGGGTTCTATTTGTTTATTCGGATCTATTCAAATGTTTGTTTGCTCTTTATGTGGTGATTTAGCCTTATCCAGATCTCGATTTGATCTTTAATCTGGTACTTCGATAGTTTCTTTGGCCGTAATTCCTCATAGCAGATCTACTGCCTCCCGTGATTCCCCCACCTTCCTTGGTTTCTCCATCCGGGTCAGACGTGAGCACAGAAATTCCCTCCAGTGGAGTTGGAGGCCCTATAGTGCAGCACTTAGCCTATGAGAACCCAAGTTTGCAGATCACCTCAGTGAAGTTAGATGGCAAAAACTACTTACGCTGGGCTCAGGCTGCACGGTTGTTCATTGGGGGCCGTTGAAAACTTGGCCACACTACCGGAGATACGGTTGAGCCACCCAGATCTGATCCCTCTTATCGACAGTGGCAGACAGATGATCTGACTGTCATGTCATGGCTCCTCAACTCTATGGAGCCTGATATCAGTGAGAGTTTCTTATTCATGCGCACAGCGCAAGAGATTTGGGAGATCACTGAGAAGACCTATTCGCAGCAGCGGAACGATGGACGGGCCTTTCAGCTGCGACAGACTATCTCTCACTTCCGGCAAGGGGAAAAGTCTCTTTCTCAGTATTATACTGCTCTTCGTACCTTGTGGCAGGAGCTTGATCATTATTACTCCTATCAGCCTCTCAATCCCACAGAGATTGCTCATTTTCATCGATATATAGAAAAGGGTCGGATCTTTGATTTTCTTGCTAGCCTCAATCCTTCTTATGAGCTGGCTCGTGTGCAGATCTTGAGTAGCAGAGTGGATCTTCCCTCTCTCAGTGAAGTGTATGCCTATCTTCAGAGTGAAGAGAGTAGGCGGATCTCTCTTCAGAGTGAGCATCTCCTTCCAGAGCGTTCAGCGCTCGCTGCTTCTCCTGCTTATCAGCCTCAGCAGTCACAGCAGCCTTCGAGGGGTATATCTCATCAGCCTACCTCAGCTCCATCTTATGTTCCTACTGGATCTTCTCCTGGGAAGTCTCTACCTAGAGAGAGGCCCAAGTGTGATTTCTGCGGCAAGTTAGGGCATGTGCGTGCCAAGTGTTGGAAGCTACATGGGCGTCCTAGCCAGCCAGCCTCCTCCAGTGCTCATACATTCAGTGTGGATTCTTCTGCTCCTTTCCCAAGACAGGCCCTAGCGAGCCCTCTTCCTTCAGCTCCTCCTAGTGGTTTTTCAGCCACCGAGTATGCAGGCCTTCAACGCCTACTTCAGCAGCTTGATGGTCCATCTGCCACATCATCCACCTCCTTCGCACAGTCAGATAACACTAGACTTGCTCATCATGTGTCCCTCCCATCATCCAGCCCCACTTGGATCATTGATTCAGGGGTTTCGGAACACATGACGGGCTTGTCTTCTTTATTTTCTACTTATTTCATATGTTCTGGCCGTGATAAGGTGAAGACAGCTGATGGCACCTTATCTTCTGTGTCTGGGAAAGGGAATATCCTTCCCTCTCCCCAATTGCTTCTTTCATCAGTTTTGCATGTTCCCAGATTTACTTCTAACCTACTTTCTGTTAGTACTTTGACTAAATCCCTAAACTGTAGTGTCACTTTTTCTCCTACTTCTTGTGTCTTTCAGGACCTAGAGACGAGGAGGACGATTGGCACTGGACATGAAGCTCATGGCCTTTACCTTCTAGATAAACGCCTTCCTGAGCCCAAAGCACTACAGTCGTCTGCTAGTACTAGTAGTGGGATAGATGTTGTTTTGAGCTGGCATGCCCGTCTGGGGCATGTCTCTTTTCAGTATTTGAAACTTTTATTTCCTAGTTTGTTTGTTTCTGTTTCTTTTTCGGCTTTACACTGTGAGACTTCTGAGCTCTCTAAGCATTGTAGATCGAATTATCCCTCCAGAGGTAATAGAAGTTCTAATTGTTTTGACATTGTGCATTCTGATGTATGAGGCCCTTCCCCCACTACTTCTATCTTTGGCTTCCGCTATTTTGTTTCTTTTGTTGATGATCATACTAGGTGTACATATGGGTCTATCTCATGAAAACCAAAAATGAGGTTCATTCCATCTTTCAGGGTTTTCATAAGATGATCCAGACCCAGTATGGTATCTCCATCAAGGTTCTTCGTACTGACCAGGGTGGAGAATATATGTTTGGGGGTCTTCAACATTACCTCATTGACCATGGGATTTGTCACCAAAATTCCTGCAGCTACACCCCTCAACAGAATGGTGTAGCTGAAAGGAAAATGCGGCACTTGACTGAGATAGCTCGGTCTCTCTTGATTGGCTCTCAGGTTCCCAAATCTTATTGGTCGGATGCTGTGTTGATGGCTGCCTACTTGACTAACAGAATACCATCTCGAGTGCTCAATTTCCAGTCTCCTATTCAAGTCCTTGTTCCTGGCTCTCCTCTATTCACTATTCCTCCTCGCATCTTTGGGTGTGTATGCTATGTACATATCCTGGGTCCCCATCGCACCAAACTCGATCCTAAAGCACTTAAGTGCGTCTTTCTTGGTTATTCCTCTACCCACAAGGGATACAAGTGTTACCATCCTTCCTCTGGGAAGAAGTTTGTCTGCATGGATGTCACCTTCCGTGAGGAGCTGTCTTTATTCTCCCCCACCTCTCTTCAGGGGGAGAGTCGTAGTGAAGAGAGGTGGACTGTTCCTCTTCCTGCTATATCCCTATCTCCTCCCTTAGAGTTTGAGAGCTCTCCGCCTACTAATACTACTAGTGGGATTGATAGTGCTCCTGGAGCTCAGAAGGAGCTCAAAGTCTATAGCAGAAGGGAGAAAGCTACAGCTGATCCAGTACCAGTGGTTCCTACCTTGGATCCAGGTAATCCTCCACCTCTTTCTACGCCTGTTATTTCTGCTTCTACTAATGCTTCTGATCTTCCCATTGCTCTAAGAAAAGGAGTCAGAAACTGCACTCAGCATCCTCTGAGTAACTTTGTCTCCTATGATGCCTTGTCCCCCTCCTATAAAGCCTTTATCACTTCCCTTTCCACTATTCCTATACCCTCTTCAGTGGCAAAAGGGCTGGCTCAACCAAGATGGAAAGCTGCTATGATAGAGGAAATAAAAGCTCTGGACAAGAATGGGACATGGGAGCTTGTTGACCTACCAAGAGGCAAGAAACCTGTGGGTTGCAGATGGGTGTTCACAGTCAAACACAAGGCAGATGAGTCTGTTGAGAAGTACAAAGCGAGATTAGTAGCCAAGGGGTACACCCAGACCTATGGGATTGACTATGTGGAGACCTTTGCACCTGTGGCAAAGATGAACTCCATTAGGGTGTTGTTGTCAATGGCAGCAAACTAAGAGTGGCATTTGCATCAGCTAGATGTAAAGAATGCTTTTCTTCATGGGGACCTACATGAAGAAGTCTACATGGTGCCTCCTCCTGGATTCACTCCACCAGGACAAAGTAGCAAGGTGTGTAGACTAAAGAAAGCCCTCTATGGGCTTAAACAATCTCCAAGGGCATGGTTCAAGAGATTCACCTTAGCCGTGAAGAAGCTGGGTTACACTCAAAGTCAGGCCGATCACACCCTATTTGTGAAGCATCAAGGGAAGAACACCACTGCCCTCATTGTTTATGTTGATGACATCATTCTCACAGGGAATGATGCAGCAGAGGTAGCCAAGCTGAAGCTTCAGTTAGCAGAGGAGTTTGAAACCAAAGATCTAGGACCTCTCAAATACTTCCTAGGCATCGAAGTTGCAAGATCCAGTCAGGGGATCTTCATCTCTCAGAGGAAGTATGTCTTAGACTTGTTACAAGACTCAGGCAGGTTGGGTACCAAACCAGTGGAAACTCCTATAGAGCAGAATCACCAGATAGCAGATGCCAGTGGTGAACTCCTATAGGATGTAGGGAGCTTTCAGAGACTAATTGGGCGATTGATCTATCTCTCCCTGACTCGACCCGACATTGCCTATGCAATGAGTGTGATCAGTCAGTATATGCACTCACCCAGAGGTGTTCATTTAGAGGCAGCACATCGGATCTTGAGGTATCTTAAGTCAGCTCCTGGTAGAGGTCTTCTGTTTGAGAAGAATGGCCACATGCGTATAGAGGCTTATACCGATGCAGACTGGGCAAGGGCCAAAGATGATCGGAGATCCACTTCTGGATATTGCACCTTTGTTGGGGGCAATCTGGTCACTTGGAGAAGCAAGAAGCAACCTGTTGTCGCCAGATCTAGTGCAGAGGCCGAATTAAGAGCAATGGCTCATGGCTTGTGTGAGATGCTTTGGTTGAAAGTGTTAGTTGCTGAACTTGGTTTCCCAGTTTCTGGATCTGTGAGCTTATATTGTGACAACAATGCCGCCATCAGCATTGCCCACAATCCCGTTCAGCGTGATCGTGCCAAACACATTGAGGTGGACCGACACTTCATTAGAGAGAAGATTATCTCTGGGGCAGTGTGCACCGCATTTGTGAAGACTGATGAACAGGTTGCAGATGTTTTCACGAAGGGAGTTCCCAGTTGACAACTCCATAAGTGCTTGTGCAAGTTAGGCATGAGAGATATTTATGCACCAACTTGAGGGAGAGTGTTATCATATACGTAGAAATACGTATTTTATATGTATCGGGGGTAGTTCTGTGAAATATATGTATTGGATTATGGAGTCATTGTGAAAACACACAATGACATCCTCTCTTCCCCTTTCTCTCTTTTCCTTCTCTCTTTCTCCTATACTGTGAAACCCTAATCCAAACCCTAATTCTATAATTCAACTTTTAGTTCATAGGGCTTCCTCAGCCCTCTATTAATCTAATTTACCTTTTACCGATAAAAATATATATATATATTTGAAATGGCAGGTGGTTTTTTCGAAAAATTACAAAAAAATCCCCTAAGGTTTCTGAGAATTGTAGAAACCTCTCCTGACATTTCTAAAATAACAATGAATTCCCCTTGATGTTTAATGCTGTTGTTGCTGCCTTCCCTACCCTTAAATTCCCTCATTTGGAGAAATGTAAATGTAAATGTATAACGTCAATTAAACCGTTAGGGAAGTCGGGATAAAAAAACTATTTACCATCAAGAACTTGATGAAAAATGACAATTTTTCCCTTTAATTGACAATGTAAACCAAAATAAAAAAGTCTTCCCAATCTTTGTAACATCGACACAACAGTTTGAAGCTTTTTTGCCGTGTCGACACAGATTTGAGTGTCGACATGGCCAGACATGGTAGTAAGTACATACTACATACAGAAGTGTCTTGATTCGAAAAATTCATTTTTAAACAGCCTTTATTAGATTCTTTGATCCAATGGTCTAAACTAAGATCATGATTATATTATCTTATCTCTTTCAAGGTAGTTAAAGGCGCAAGGTGCGCATAAGGCGCTAGGACCTCTGGCACCTGAGGCGCAAGGCAAGGCACGCGCCTGACTGAAGCGAGGTGCAATATTAAAAATTATAATAAATATATGAAATATAAAAAAGAATTAAGAAAAATAACATCATAAAATAACAGAATAAGTAATCATTAGGCCATAAAACATCAAAGATAGCAAATGTCGAAAATCTCAAGTAACCTAAAGGCAGTTCTAGTTAACATTGTCATTATCTAAAAAGAAAACAAGTAATCAAAAAGCCATAAAACAAAAAAGATAGCAAATGTAAATCTCAAATAGCCCACAATTAGTTCTAGTTAACATCGCCATCATCTAACTAGCCCACAATTAGTTCTAATTAACATCGCCATCATCTAAAATATAATCATTAACTCCATCCCCATCATCATCGGATGTGTTAACCTCCTCAATATATTCTTCTTCTTCAGTCTCCTCCGAATTGGCCTCTTCATCTTCCGGCTCCCTTATTGAAGCCCTTTCTTGACCTTGATTGTGATTTAGTATTTGATGTTGAGTCACCAATTCTACCAGTTCTCGCAACAACACTCCATGTCAAGTTATCATCCTCAAAACACAAATTCATCTTCTACTTCTCCACCTTCTGTTTCCATCTCCCCAAGTAGCCATTCATTGCTTCCATTAATGTCTTCAATGAGATAGGTTCAATTGTATCTTTCCTATTATACCAATGCTTAACATAACAAGCCAAAATATAGAATTTTAGAAAAAAACATGTATTTTAGTGACGCGCGTGCCTGATGTGCCTGGAGCCTAGTCTGAGGCGTGCGCCTCATGCTGTGATGTGCCTAGAGCCTGGTCTGAGGCTCGTGCCTTGAGCATGAGGCGCACGCCTTACTAAATGCGCCTTGTCTTGACCCTTCTAAGGCACTTTAGGTGTGCCTTGCGCCTAGGGTTCGCGCCTTGAGCCTGAGGCGCGCACCTTGACTACGGAGATCTCTTTACCATTTTTTGGGTAGATATCTCTATACTACCTGTTAGCATGTTAGCGGAGGGTGTGTTCCCGTGCAAGTGTTATGTTGGCCCGACGACCCGTTGGTATAGATAGTTGTTTAGCCTTTCTCCAAAAGGTCGATCTTTTGATGTAAATGGTTGTATAACATGGTATCAGAGCCTTAAGGCTTGGGAGATCACGGGTTCAAGTTTCCAGCGGAGTGTATTCCCACTGAGGGGGAGTATTAGCGGATGGTGTGTTCCCGTGCACGTGTTGTGTTGGCCCGACGACCCATTGGTATACATAGTTGTTTCACCTTTCCCCAACAGGTCGATCTTTAGGGGTAAATGGTTGTTTACATGGTATCAAAGAGTGTATTCCCGCTAAATGGGTGTGTTAGCAGAGGGTATGTTCCCGCGCACATGTTGTGTTGGCCTGACGACCCATTGATATACATAGTTCTTTCACCCTTCCCCGAGAGGTTGATCTTTTGGGGTAAAGGGTTTTTTAACACTACTAAAGATGGCAACAAATACAATTGTACAAAAAAATCTTACCTTATCTCTTTACCACTAAAGAAGGCGATGGATGTCTGATATCAATAATACAGTTGTCATCCTACTTTCTCTCTTTACCACCAAAAGAAGTAATTTCACGTCTCATAGATACAGCTGTAATATTGAACTTTTGACTTTTGGGCAACTTGCACCCTTAGATCCCATTGGATGGTTTGTGTGGACAGCCACTAGGATGATGATAACATTGCCCAATAATATTTAAAGCAAAACACTGATAACCATTAGGGTTCGAACTACCTAATATCAATTCAAGTAAAATGCAAAGCATCCACATACTAACACACAACACATTTCATGCAAATAAACATGATCATTGATGATGATGGAACTCAACAACATGGTCTTGGTAAAAATGCAACACACACAGTTATTGTATATGAAGAAAAACTCAAGTTTTGTAGCTCTAAAATATACATATACACACATTAATAGACACACACACTCATATATATAATCAAATACAAACATATGCACCCCATTATATCTCTAGTGGCATCTGATATCATGCCTCAAGAAAAATGGCATTTACACATTGCAACTGATGAACACACCCAGAATCGAACATAGTTCAGGCTAACAAAATCATAACTTGTAGTTTCTAGATCTGTACCATGACCATAAAATTATTTCAATTTAACTTTTATGCCATCATTCATCACAACAAATTTCATATTAATGGAGCTCTTCCAAGAAAGTTATAATTCCAATGTAATAGTACTCTTTTTCCCGGTGTAAATGTGTACCTTTACTTTTTGATGGCTGCCAATAAGGAAAAGACTGCCCTCTATATGCACACTTGTTATTACAACCTGAAGTATGCACAAGTCAAATTATGCTATAGAACACAATCAAGAAAAAAAATACTAATCTATGTAACAAAATGAATATAAGTTCACGAGTAAACAAAGCAACATATACAAATGCAGCTCATAAATCCAATAACTCATCAGAAAATGCAGTTCTAAACCAAGTTACTCATCATTAGATATATGACTTTGACAGGTTTAGTGAAGCAACTGAATGGTTGCAAGAAATGTAACTTGATTGCACACACAAGAATCAATGCCTTAAATGAGGCCCTAGCAATCCCAATGCAGAGATTGCAACGCATTCATAGGATAATAATATTGGTAAATAGCAAGTCCAAAAGATATAAATAAATGAATGCAAACAAGTAGAATTGTCTTATAGATAAAGACCTATGTAACTATAACTAAAAATAGAACTATAAAGATGAGAAAGTGAAGGTTTTTGTCGCGGCATCAGCATTGATGAATATCCAGCAGCACAATTCCATAAAAAAATAGAATCCTCATCACATAAGTTCTAAGTATTTAGCAAATCCAAGATAAATAGCAAACATCTGAAATGAAATTTCCTTGTAATATAATCCATTAGATTTTGCCATTAACCACAGATAGCAAATACAGAAAGAAAAATAAAATCAAGTCGAAAGGGTTGAGGAAGCAATCGACTATTACAATTTTTCTTCACAGTCCAAGCATGTATAGAAAAATCAATAACTAAACAAACTGAAGGTTCTCCAACAAGTAATTTCATAAGTACGATTCAATTTCAATTTATTATTGAACTCAACATTTGAGATCTGTAGGAGGACATATGCCCAGGGCACATGTCCTCGTACAAGATATTAATGGGGTGGGTAGTCGATTGAGATGGTTTGGCATGTACAACAAAGACCAATGATGGAACCAGTGTTAAGGAGCACTTAGTGCAGGTTGAAGGTTTTGAAGGCCAAAAATCATGTGAAGAGGTACTATGTATAAAATTTGAAAACTCGCGCTTTAACAGAAGATAGTGCTCTGGATAGATTTGAATGACGGAACAGGAATCGTGTTGCCTATATAAAACATTGAGCATGCATGTATACACTTGAAAGCACACTGCAAACATAACGTCTGTACTCATCATGCTACAGCATCATCATGTACATAAACAAACACATTACACCACTACCTGCCAACATCTTTAAGTTCAGTATTGGTTATCTCCTTTGGTTATGATTTGTTTTTAAATCCGATTTTCATGTTTACGTTTTATCTCATATTTGGTTTTTTGGGTTCCTTCTTGTTTTATGTATCTCTTTTGCTTTTTCTGCTTGTTGTGGCCTTGGTGGCCAAAAAAGTATGTTGGGGGTCCATGGGCACACTAGTTAGGGTTAGGTCCTTGTGCGGCCTTAATGCTTGGATGGTCCCTTTGGTCCTTGTGTGGCTGAAAATCTAGGAAAACATGCCTAAAGAGCAATGGGATATTGGACTCCCAGGGTGAAAGACCCGAAACATCCTTGGATCCATGTGATAAAGGTGATGGCTTGGCTAGCCAATGGGAAATACGGCCTTGGGGTGTTTTTGAACATGCACATGTGTTGGACAACTTTTCCTTGTATTTCATCTCGCTAGGTTGGATTACCGAAGAAGGTGCCAGCTTGCTCAGTTGGTAAAGTTTGTGGGTGATGATACCATAGACCTGGGTTCAAAACCCGCCTTCACCGAGTTACTAATCTCTTTAAAAAACAGGCTTACCTATCAAAAAACGAAAGGTTGGATTACCGACGAACTTTACATTATCGTCTTTGCATTGCATCTTTATAATTCATATATCGTGGTTTTCAATGTTGTTTTATTTAAGGTTAGCCGTGGCATCCAATGTGTACATGGGTGGTGATGTGAGCCTACAAAGCTTTCCCGGCTCATCCCCTACTTCATGTTTCAGATCTAACTGACAGAGCGCGTGGGTAGTCATGCGAAGTCCAGCAAAACTTTAAATAGATTTATTTTCATGTCATTGTTGTTTACTTTTAAGAACATGTAGTTGGAACTTTGATTTTATTAATGATATAATAAGATAGGGTTTATTTATGTTGATTTCGAACCTTGTGGATGATGTTTATTGAAATTTGAATGAATGTTAATTTGGTTAAATGTTTCTTTATTTCTGGATTTTTTCCTACACTATTGTGGTATTTTGAGCAACTCTTTACATACATAATGAAATCAGTCCAAACCTGTGCCAATCTCTTCGTAACTGATATGTTCATCCCTCTATAAAATTTCATGCAAAACAAACCATTCTGGAATTTTTAGTGCATGTTTCAATCCACTGTTGCAGTTTCTATTTTTCTGCAGTTTTCTGCAAAGCCCTTGTTGTACAATGTTTTTGATCATGCGCCGTTTTATTTTCTATTCTTGCCCAAAACATGAAATGTTTCGGTTTATCAATTATCTTAAAAACCCTTTTGGAATCACATGGTTTGGATAACCAGGCGATTTTCTATGATTTGTTTACTCCAAGAGGTTGCAGCAGGTTTCTGCTTGCAATTTTCTGAAGTGCAACTTTGGGCCTTCTGTTCTTTAAATTTTTTTTTCTGAAGACCCCCTAGGAAAATTCCAGGACATCCCCGTTTTTCTAGTTTCTAGATTGGGGTCTTAAGCCTCAAGATGATGTTTGTGCAGATTTCTAAAATTAGACATAAAGAGTGTCTGTTCTGTTTCTACGCAGCAAAATTTTTCATATGTCTTCTTTTCTGTTTTCTGGAAAAACACCCCCGCTCACCTACTGTATTTTGTATTTTTTTTGTAATAGACCTTTTTGTCTAGTTTCTAGAAGGTGTAATAGGTTTTCTAACATTGAGAATTGAATTCTCAGGGAATTCCACAAGGATTGAAGGTCCTGCAAGTTTTCAAAATTCAGAAACATTGCATCTTCTTCAACTGTTTTATTCTCATGCCTAGAATGTGTTTTTAATTTTAATTTTATTTTTCTAGTGTATCTTGATCAGTTACCTTTCCGAGTTGATAAGGCAAGTCTAGAGTGGACACTAATTTAATTAGTTATGAATTTCTGAACCTAGACATCGCATAATTGTAATTAGACTTTCTTTTATTTTAACCCTACCTCACCCCTAGTACCATAGGTCTTGGTTATGGACTTCAGGTCGGGCCGAGAGTCACGGGTCGAGTCCGGTAGACCCGGGATCAGGGCGTGATAGAACCAGCCCAATCTGCATCAGTATACGCCTCAACTCTTAGGTGCCCATGCATTCCAAACATAAACCTTTGCCTGGAGATGCTTTTAGATACCTGAGAACTCTATGTGATGTGCAAGGTGCATGCATAAATTAGACAACCTTTTGTGCCACATGAATTAAAAAGTAAATTTCGAAGTCCTAAAGGCAAAGAGACCATAGTCAAAAGAAGTCTATAGCATTCTAGAGGAGGCAAATTTCATCTTGAATGGGTTGGTAAAATAATAAAACCTTTGAAGGTCCAGCGGCATGAAGAATTTTACAAGCTTCCAAACCATCTCTTTCCGAAGTAATCCTGTACATGAAGGGATGCAGCAAATAAGAAATAACTTTTTCGTTAACAACCATAAAAATAAACATAAAAAAAAAATCAACATTTCTTTCTAATGCATAATATAACAGACTCCCAGAGTTAGTCGACTATGGTCTTCAGTCCTATTCCAGGAAATTAAAAAACAGGACCAAGCGAAAGGCTTTCAATCCGTCATTAACTCCACAGATGTATTCTGGGCTTCCAAAAGGGCTAGATTCGAGGACAACAGCACAAGATACATTATGTTCATGGAATCACTAGCATTAGATGTTCATGGACTTGTTAATAGTTTGGCAGTTAAGGCCTCAAGGGGATTACTATTAAACTGAATTAAACGAAGAGAATATTACTTTGCATAGGTGACTCCCATCTGTGCCTAATAGAACTTAAATGATAGTGAATGTCTACTTCCTGGATGAGTGTAACTTTTCACTCAAAAACATGAATGGGAGCAATTCATACTAGGAATATTAATTGGATCATTTGGCTGTTGTAGACTTTGTGGTAAAATCTCTCGTAGAGCTTGGTTCCTTGCCCTACCAAACTTTGTAATTAAGTCAGTGCTTGTGATGATAAAACTCGGCACTAAAGGGATAGGAATTCAATGAACAAAGTGTAGGATAAAAAGACACACTAAGAAGAAATTTAGAAAGGAAGTGGCACAAAATAGCAAGAATTAACTTTGATACCAAAGAAAAAGAAAAAAACTTTGATACCAAAGAACTGGGTTCAAAACATGTCTTCACCACTAACCATTAATCACTAATCCGCTTGCCTACCAAAAAATGCCTAAAAGGGAAACAAGAAAAGTTGGAAATAGTACCTGAATCCTGTCAATTGTTCTACTTCAAATTGGTTAGGAGTCAACATTGAAGCCACTGGAACAACCTAAACATAACAACAAAAACACAGAATCATTAAACTAATTTCAACAACAAATTATTAATGAGTATGGTATAGGAACTCTTTCAAATTCAATAATAACAATTTGCACATGTTGTTTGATAATTGATGAAATTTTTTCTATTATTATTAGGATAGAGGGATAGGTGTTTTAAAATATGTTACAAGTAAAACATTATAAAACATATGAAACCAGTCAGAAAGCCATGTAGTGTCACGGCACCTCACTGCAACACAAATTTACCATCAAATGAAGCTAATGCAAAGCAGTCGTAAAGAGACATGAAGAAGGTTCACTTCATGCATATTGTAGTAAATAGAATGATATGCATTTGGTTATACTGTCAGCTTATGAAAAGCAAATAAGGAAAAAAGACATTTTATGACAGAAAAATAAAACAAGTTAAGAAGCAACGCACAAGTTTTAGGACATGTTTGGATCTCCACCCTTTTTGTTCAAAAGACATCCATCGTTCAAAATCTGAGTCTTGAGGTATGTCTTGGTAAGTTTAAAAACCAAGACAGTACGAGACAAACCAAGACAATGTCAAGACAAACCGGAACAGTCTGAGACAAACCCCCAATGTAACCCTGACTTTAATGCAAATACTGATACTACCCTCAAATTTTTTATCAAGATCAAAAGACTAAAATACTCAAAACATAAAACTTGATATTGAGCATAAAACAATCCATAAAAACATCAAACAAAACCCAGACAGAACCTGTACCTAGACTCCACCAATTAACTTCAAATAATATCATATAAACCAGATTCAGGACCTTACCACTCCACCAAATTTCAGCCAAATTGAACCATCGTAGACCTCTTGAGATCCGTCAAGTTGCTTACTTGTTCTGAGACTAGAAACTTTTGTACACTTCTCGGACATTGCTTTGGCTCCATTTTGTATCTCATTTGCTACTTTTGGTTTCTAGACATGTAAAACTTTGATTTGCATAACATAGCCCCACTTAGAAACTCCAACTACCCTGTGTGGCTGTGGCAAACAAGCCAAACCAATTCTAAAGCATGCCACCATGGCAAAATAAATCAAGTAGGGGAGACCAATGGGCAATTGACAGGGCTGCAACAAAGCTAAGATACCCAAATACAGATCCTCGTACAGGAAACATGGATATGACTCTCCATTTCCCAAAATTTAGGACACGGATACAGACACGTGTATCCCATTTAATGTGCAGATCATCATCGTCAACTTCTAACGCAGGCAGAGTTCAACTGAACGCACGACTATGGTTTTCCTAGAGCAAAAACCACTAAAAAATTCCTACAAGTCGCTAATCAAAGCAATCCTAAGAGTTTACGAAGGAACTAAAATGAAGCCTAAAGGCAAATTCACTCAGTAATCAAAGATCTCTTTTATTAACAATGCTCTCTTAATGACTATTTATAAGAGAATAAAACACTAGAAACTTAACCTAAGGACAAAGAAACTAATCTGAACCATTGATTAAAAATAACCTAAATCTAACTTATAAAATGACTAAAGTACCCCTAAATCACATCAATAACATTTTATCTAGATTTTTCACAAACCTTTGAAGCCCGAAACAGTAGAATTTTGACAAAAGTTGTGAGATAGCTGTCGTGATCTTGGATAAAGCTTTCCAACGTATTAAACAACTTCCTCATCGAACAAACGAGTAAAAATTTATGCCTCTCAAAAGGTGACTGTCTCTAGACCCAACGAGATTTAAAGAACATGGACTTCTTTTTCCAACATGTCTTCGTTGCGGCTTCAATTGACACAATCTTTCAATGCCTAGCACTTGATTTGGAAAGCATATTTCTCTGGGTTGCATCATTCTCCAGCAGTTGGAGAAGAACTTGTCCTCGAGTTCGATTTAACGCCTTTTTAAATTGGTCCACAATGCTTCCTCTGCATTATTTCTTCAAATTATTTTTTGACAATTCCTTCCATTCTCAAAGTTTATCATAACATTAAATATCATATATCTCATAGTCATAGTTGAAAACATTTCAAAAAAATATTGATAAAATGGATCAACGTAAGTTGATAAAGATATTGGCATGCACTTTTCCAAATCACCGATCTTTTTTGAATTTATCTGCTGATCCCATATAGTCTCAGGCCTAATTTCCTCTTATTCTTTTGCTAACAAATCAAAGTTATCTTTTTCAAGTGCCACATCAAGCAATTTATTAATCGCTTTGTTGCTATCAAAAATTGATAAATCATGAAATGGGCTTTCAGCAACAATAAAATCATCTTCATCTAGATATTCATCAAAGATTGGTGACGATTCTCAATCTATTATAACGATAGAATTCTTATCCCTTGAATATTCAGTGAAAATTGGTGGCGACCCCTAATCTCCAACTCCAACTATTGTAGAATGTCTAAACAGGATGAAAATAAAACTATTACAATCGGACTAATTACCTAAGCATCAAAGTCTTCTAGAATCTCCAATCTTTGAGCTATCTCAGCACCACAAGCACCCAAGACATCTTCAAATCTCCATCTAAAATCACCCGAAGAAAGACTTGCTTTGATTCTATAATCTTTAATAATCAAAAGTCTCTTCTTTTACAATGCTCTCTTGATGACAATTTAGAAGAAAATCAAACCCTTGAAACTTAAATTAAGGACTAAGAAACCAATCTAAACCATTGATCTAAAATAATACAAATCTAACTTTTAAAATGATTAAAATACCCTAAAATTATGTCACTAACATTACATCTAGACTTCTAACACACTTTTGAAGTCCAAAAAGCCAGAATCTTGACAAAAGTTGTGAGGTAGCTTTTGTAGATTTTGGATAAAGCTTTCTAATGCATTAAACGGCTTCTCAATTGGATATCTGAATAAAAAGTTATGCCTCTCAAAAGGTGTCTCTAGACCCAATGACATTTAAAGAACATGGCTTCTTTATCCGACATCTTTATGTTGCGGCTTCAATTGACACTTAATATTTCAATACTTGCCATCTTGATTTGGACGGCGTATTTTACTGGGTTGCATCATCATCGTAAGCCTTATCCTAACTATATGGAATCAAGTATATGAATCTTGTTCCTCCATTCAATTCTATCTAAAGTCAGTTCTAGTGTTAAGGAAAACTTCTCAAAATCTCCTTTCAATACCTGAATCAACATTTGCTTTGGTTTTCCCCTCACCCTTTTTGAAACTTCAACTTACACATTCCCCTCAGCATTCTACTCCATAAAGCATAACTGATCTTATTGATGTCTTATAAAAAAATTCTTTTAGTTTGATTGGTATGCGTCGATCATATGAAAGCATATCACCACTTTAGACGCCCAACTCTAATTGTATGGGGCAATGTCCTCCTCAATCTCTCCTTGTGGATAATAGAACCAAGAACGAAAATGATTCCTTTGGGATAATTCTTAGTTATCAATTTTAATGATCTGTGCGTTCATATTAAACTTTGTACTCCACTCTTTCCAGGGTATAGGTGGTGACTTTCCGGCTGAAGTTATATGAGGTGCTTCTATACCTACTCGAGTGAAGTTTTTTATTTGGACGGTTTCTCTAGACAAGATCTTGATTGTGGACAATTTGATCAATAGGGGGTTGCCGATTCCAAACAGGTGTAGCATGTGTAAATCCGATGCGGAATCAGTTGATCACGAACTCATTCATTGTCCCTTCTTTACCGAGGTGTGGCAAACTTTCTTCAATTTGTTCGGCATTCAGTATATCCTACACCCTCATGTCTCAGGCTTTTCCTATAGAAGCTCTACAGATCCATTTGGGAGAAGAGGAAGAATTCTTTGGAGTATGCTACCTTTCGCCATCATGTGGACCTTATGGAAAGAAAGGAACAAGAGGATTTTCAAAGGGAAAGAAAAAGGGATCCAAGAGGTGATTCTGTAAGTTAAAGCCTTTCTTTATCTTTGGATTCCTGTTTACCGGAGTTTAGGGGCAGTTACTTTGATAGTTAAGTATTTAGATGGGAAGATTTGTTAGGCCTATCTACCCCTCTAAGGAGTTAGGTCTGCGGTGCTTGTACTATTCCACGGGTTCTCCCTTTATCAATAAAATTTAACTTATCAAAAAAAATAATTTGATACCCTTATACTCCAAAGCATCCCATCTAATGTACTTGTACCATGCTTTAGTTTTTTGTTGTTTTAAGTAAATTATCCTTTTTTTAGTATTTATATCATTTTTTTAGTATTTATATCATTCCACCGCTGCTCCCATAACTAAATTAGTAGAAAAGTTGATACGCAACCTTATGGTAAAGAGATCAAGGCGAGTTACTGTTGTACTGAGAAGAGTATTTACCTAATTTACATCATTCCAAATCTAAATATACTTCTAAATTCTAATATTAAAAATTATTACAGTACGATTTGTTAGATTTAAAATGCATTGTTTATTATATTTTTGTCAACAAGGACCAATGTTAGACAAGGAAATTGTTAAGAATTAAGAAAATGAAAAGCAGAATGATACAAAAGGAGTAAATCGTAGATTTGTAATTTAAAAGTATCCATGCAATATCAGATACCGGTAATTTTTTTTTATAAGTACAAGATTGTATTAAAAAGGCAAAAGCCAAAAACAAACTACAATGACCCTCCTTTCGAGGTTGAGGTGACCTTACTAAAAAATAAGTCTAAAGGAAAAAGAAACTCCTATAAAAACGAGATATTTACACCATACATCTCTAGAGCACAGCATATCCCATCTAAAAACAAAAGAAAAGTCCTCTACACTCTCGGAACACCTTCGACCACATGAACATTGTACCCTTAACATCAGATACCGGTATTGGGATCCTAATACGGGTACACTAGGCAGGTTGAAATACTTGGGTATCAAAGCAATCAGGCAGCCCAACAAGGTTATCACCCAGCATGAGTCTCTATGGGGCAGTCGTTGTCAAGCAACCAAACAGTAGTGCTTCGAAAACTGCAAAACCTGGCCGTTTTGGCATGGTCAAGCCAACTCCTAAAGGATTCACCAAGCAAGAGTGAAAGTATATGTATATGGGGCAAGGTCTTCTAAGGTATCAAACAAGACATTGTTGCGTATTAAGGTTGGGGTTTTCTTGCACGTGCAGGACTGATGTGGCGAATCAAACCTTCGATCTAATAAAGAACCCTCCCGAACTGATCATGTGGACAGTGCCTAGCCAACCTTTACTCCATATGCCTGTGTATCTGCTCATTTTCCCTAACAAATAGCAGATGTCCAATATTTCATATTTTTTAGAATAATAAAAAAATATATATAAAGGAAACAAATCCTCATTTTTTGCCACATTGCATGGGGCTTAAAATTGCAACTAGGTGAGGTGGTCTCCCTATATTTTTAAATCTCAGCCAAGGTCGAGTTGACTTGCCCAGGTGTCAACTTGGTCTCGGAAGAGGGCAAGACATAATTCAGGGGTGTATCACAAATAACCATCGATTAATGATGATTCGGGCTCAACTCTGTGAGTATCATCTGTTCCGCCCAATACGTATCGTGCAATACAAACTAGTCGGTTATACGTCAGGAAAGAAAACACTATTCTCAAGTGGAAAATAGCCACAAAATCACCAAATACCCTACACTTCTCCAAATTGCGTAAAACTTTAGGAAACATTTGTTTTGCAAAAATCTATCAACATCAAGTATTTTTTAGGCCGATTTGTGTCAATTAAGGCAGATTGAGTTGGAAGAGGTCAAATTTGGGGATTTTCTATCCCGAGGTAGGAACATTTTTTATTTCTTCAAATTTTCAGATTTAATTATAAACTCAAAGATCCAAGAATAATTGACTGGATATATGCTTCTTTGAGTAGATTGGATGGATTTAGGTTGTTACTAAAAAATTTAAAAATGTATTTTCATCTTTTTTTCCTTGTAAATAGCATGCAAATGATAGATCATAGATCTGTCTAGAGGGAATGCGTTATGGAGAATGACCCCGCTAGTGATCATTTGGGGTATTTGGAAGGAGAGGAACCAAAGAGTCTTTGAAGCAAGCAATCGGACTTGTACTCTATAATCCTTAACATCAAGGGGCTGATGTATATGTGGTCAAAGGCAGTCTTGGATTGTAGAGGTCTTTTCTTTGAAGATTTTGTTTTCCGGTGGGAGAGCATGTGTTCTACGGAAGGAAGTTGATGAGGGGCTGCGTCTTTTCTGTTTTCTTGCCGGGGTGTTGTTGGGGGGCTGGTCTCTTTTTTGTTTTCTTGCCGAGGTGTTCTGTAGATCATCTCGACCTGCCTCCCCACGGTTGGCTGTATCTTTAGGCTTCGGCCCTTTCAATATATTTTGTACTTATGAAAAAAAAAATTCATTGAAGATGTTTTGTGTGCATTCCGAATTTTTCTGTATTTTAGATTTTTCAATATGTTTTAACCCTTTGGGTATGCACTAGTGATTATTTTGACCATATGATTAGAAGTCAAATGCCTTCCCAATTCGACGACTGCCCATGGATGCTAGTTTGGATAATCATGGGTGAGGTGGTCTCTTCTTTTAATTTTCTGTTCTTTTCTTTTTCCGACAAGTTGTCTGTCAAATAATTTCAAGAACCTCAAAACATAGATGAAAATAAGGTTATCGTGGTTCTCCATTACATTGCCAATAAGTTGTTGATTTAGATGGTTTGGCTGAAAGGTTCTGCACATGACTGTTGTTTTCTTCAGAGCAATAGCTTCAAGTCAGATTAACTGTTATGGAAATTCAAAATGTAGAAGAATTGAACCAACAGAAAACGTAGTCACCAAAAAATTTCACTCTATCAATTTAAATTGCTCACTTTCTCACGATATACGGATACCAGCTCTGGAGGGACGTAAAGCTTTCCTTCATCACCCATCACAGGATCACAAACTAGACATGAAATCCGCTATTAATATAGAGAATAAAACTTTCCTACTAACATCTTTAGATGAAACAATAAAGTTGATTGTTAAAATCCTTGTCTTGAAGCTATCAGCAACTCAAAAAACAGTTATATGTCTCTGCAATAAGAAATAAAATTGGGAGATACTGATGAGGCATTCTAACCAAAAAGAAAAATAGTTGTAGTGAGATGCTTATTGGTCACAAGTGTTGTTACTGTAGAAATGAAATGAAAGTGGACGACAAAAGATAATTCTTAAACTTAATATAAACAGAAAAAAAACACAAGTTTATTGTTTACTTCAAATTCAACGAATTTTTGAAATTTTTGTACTAAAACAGGCTAAACTTCAAGAAATTAGCCGAACTTTTATTGTTTACTTCTAATTAAACGAATTTCAGGTTAATTTTTGTGAATTTTTTCATACATGTACACCTTAATTCGGTCATTCAAAATTTGGAATTAATTTGGCTAATTTCGCTGAATTTTATCGAATTTTAAAACCAGGGTTGGGACACTTTGGCATGACTTGAGTTTTCCTTCTAAAGAGGTTGCGGACCTTTTCTTTGGGTAGCTTAGTAGTCCCTATGCTGCTAGAGGTAGTATTCTTTGGAAGACATTACCTTATACATGCAGCTATGCCATCTGTTAGGGGATGCGGAAAGAACTTAACAGAAGAATTTTTGAAGATATATCCCAGTCACCATTGGAGGTTAGCAATTCTATTTGGAAGTTATGGGTGGAGTAGATCCTTGTGTTGAAGAAATTTTAGGGTGTGACTTTGACAGATCTTATTGTGAATTGGCATAGTATCTCAAGAAGTGGGGCCCAAAAAGGTGAGGTGCTTTGTTAAAAGAAACCAAATGAGGATCGGAAAAAACTCTATTTTGATGGTCGCACCTCAGGCTCACCTGGATTGGCTAGAACATGCAATGCACAAGGCAAAATCATTACATCCTCTTTCTAGTCCTACTGGGGTGGTAGACTGTAATGAAACGACCTTCAATATTTAGAAATTTTCAAGGATAACTTTGAAGGCCCCTTGGTGGATGAAGGAGGCTCGACGAACACTAGGACTAGAATTAGTGACTGGGTGGATCATTATTTTCTTTCATATTCTCCAGAGCACAAATGATACATAAAATACAAATCTTGCCATTACTTATCAAAAATTTATAAATTAGCTAGCTCATTCATCATATCAGAAGCGGTAGAGTTTTTAAAAAGCTTAATTGTTTTCTAGATCATTAATGAATTTACATATTAATTAAAAAAAATAAATACAGAAAAGTGACAAAACATCCATGATAGAAACAAATTCAGCCAATTTTATTGCTATGTTGTCAATAACAACATCATCATAAATTGACTGTAAGTACGAAATCTTTAGTGATTATTCAATAATATTTTCTTCATTTCAATGTATTCCCCCATCTTTATTGTTCCTAAATGATTTCTATTCAATATTTATATGTGACCAATTTTGTGAATCAAAATTCAATCGGCATGGAATCCATCAAATGGAGTATGAAAGAATAGTTTTAGCTAAACAAAAATTAAATATGAAGACAATTATAAAAGATAAAAAATAAATAAAAAACAGTAACTGCGTATAAAAATTAAACTCGTGACACACACAACAACTCGTCAATTGCAATTCTCTAATCTCCAAATATGTGCATATAGGCTGAGAAGTTTAACATCAAACAAGATTACATTTTTGTGGTACAAGATATTCAAAGATGAGTTGAAAAAAAAAAAAAGGAAGGAGGCTTTGATATTCAGGAAATGTTAAAAAGGAGCATGAAAACACACTCCTAACTAATTAATACCATATTAAATAACCATTTGCAGTAACAAATACAAGAAAAAAAGCATTTGGCATATACTGACAAAGGTATCTAAAACACTAAGATTCTAGTAGGTGTAAATTTCACATTTAATTACTCAAAATCAAGGAAATAAATTTCGATTTCGAGGTTTATTTCGACCAGCCCGGAAATGGAAATATTTCGTGGAAATATTTCGACTAGTGTGGAAATAATACATTTTTCATGGAAATGATGGAAATAATGTGGAAATGATGGAAATATTGTGGAAAGTTTGGGAAATGATAAAACAAGCATAAAAACAAACTCATAAGCTATCAAACCAAGATATACAACCATACGTAGTGTGGTAATGAATGATCATAACGATCATTAATATGTTGAGACAAGTATCTGATATAGTCTGTCAAGGCATAATTTAATTAGATAACTATTATTCAATTATTTATTATAAAAAAAAAGTCATAAATCAAGGTATTAACGAATCTTTATTCACTTTCATTAATGTCTTAATATTATGTATAATTTTAGAAAACCTATTTACTATTATCTTATTATATTTACTTAATTTTTGAATGTTTAAATAATTTTAGGAAAAACTTTAACCTAACCAACTTATAGATGGGCTGAGTAATGCAACATATAATCAATTTATGCACAAACATGGATGTTTAGGGTAAAAACCAATGAAATATAAATTTCAAATTTTCACCCTAAATGATCTTCAATCTGTGCACAATCAAGTATAAATGCATCATAGATGTGACGCATTTACACCTAAACTATCTATTTGTAGCAAGAAATTTTATACTTACGTACATTTCGAATTTTAAAAAAAAAACTCCAAATGGGATTCGAATCATCCTCACGATCAATCCGTGAACCAAGAAATCTACACTGGATTGATCTTTTTTATAAAATAAATATATGAAAATGAGTGAAATGGATCAAATATGGGGATTTGTGGTGGTTTTGAGCTCAAATGAGATGTTTCCTACCTTCAATAGAAATGTTTCCATAGATTTCGAAACATTTCGACTGAAATAATACCTATTTACACTGTCAATTGATCGAAATTTAATGTTTACGCAAAATATTTCGATAATTTCGCGAAATTTATTTCCTTGCTCAAAATAATGTAATTGAAGTACAAAAAAGCCAAAAATAGGGAAGTTTTCATGCTATTATTAGACAAAGATATCTAAAACACTTACAAAAAAGCTATTATTACTTTATTACTAAATAGGGAAGTTTTGACATACAACCCCCCCCCCCCCCCCCCCCAACATTTGAAAAAACTGACACACCCCCGTATGACTCAGTCCACTGTCATTTTACCAGTGTTGACCCGAGTTGACTGCCAAATTTTGTATTAAAGGATGAAAGTGCCCTTGTCTTCAAACTTAGAACAAGGGTTTGGGCCAAACCCCAAATCAAAAGGAGATTAAAAATAAAATAAAAACCCATGTTGGTAAATTAGAGAGATTTTTATTTTTTTTGAAAAAGTAAGCAAAGATTGAGAAGAAAAAGCCCAAAAAAAAAAAAATCACGAGAGAATGAGATTTCTTTTTTATGGATTTTATTGTAGAAGAATGAAAATTTAAAATCGAGAGAACCCATCTTTCCAAAATCCATGTCTCAAAAGCTTAAAATCTAAATTGCTCTTATTCTTGTTTTTCATTTTTGTTAATGAAAATTTTAACCTTGTTTTAAGGTTTTTTTTTAACCTTGGTTATAAATTGTTGCCGGAGTGGTGGTCGGCCGGCCATGAGACTTCGGTGGGTTAGTTGCCGGTGATAGGCGACCAACCCATTGGAATCTCTTGGCCGGCCGTCCACCACAGCCGTTTGATTTGGGGGTTTGGGTTTTGGCCCAAACCCTTGTCCTAAAGTTGAAGATAAGGGCACTTTCGTCCTTTAATACGAAATTTGGAAGTCAACACTGGTAAAATGACAGTGGACCGAGTCATAGGGGGGTATGTCAGCTTTTTCGAATGTTGGGGGGTATGTCTAATTTTAAAGATAACATGGGGGGTATGTCAAAAATTCCCTAATATGACATCTAAGATGAAATCTATGTCATATAATTGTTAGGAATAAGTGAAGATTAAAATAATGTGTTAATTAATAAAGTAATTTTTTTAAATAATGTTTTAAAAATATATAAAATTAATTAATAAAAAACACTTACAAAACTCGCAAAACAACATATAGTTAAACAAAAATTTAATAGGTTAGTTACCTATTTATGACTTAATTTTCCAAATCAAAAATTAATTTGTCATCAAAAGAATACAAAAATAATTTAAATAAATTAATTAGGAAACCCATAGGGCAACAAATACATAGATCAATGATATAGCTATATTCTAGGCTTAGTAACAATTACACAGTCTTTTATGATGCAAATTACTTAATATTTTATTTTAAAATTTACTAAAATATTTAAATAGTATAAAAAATGCACAAAGCCCTATATAACTCTAATTTGATCATATGTTTGGTATTAACAGTTTTATCAAACCCCAGGCTAGGGTGGAAATGACGAGGGATCATAGATCCATGTGGGTATAAGCACAATGTAATTAGATTTTATGTACTTAAATGGCATTATTTTGAACAATAAACTATAACTTTTAGCTCTTAGTCAGTACTTCAAATACTTGCAGCAATATGTGTCAAATGCTATTGATGTAGCATACGTTACTAGATATGGTTGTTTCTTGTGATATAATGATTTGTGTGTATTTAAGCTTATTTTATCATTTCCTAAAGTATCAGTGCATTATTCCAATGTCTTGGAAATAATTCTCTAAACTTCCATAAGTTATTAAATTGGATTTTAAATTGAGCGAAATTTGGCAAAGTCAAAGTTCAGTATCTTTCCTCTGAAATAAAAAATTATCAGAGTAGCACATAAATTTAAGCTGCTAGAACATAGGAAAGCCCATTGTGGAACTGGAAGCAAGTTGATAACTTATTCTTGTCTTTTTTTTGGTAAATGATAACTTATTCTTGTCGATTAAAACACAATGTGTTCTTGAAAGCAAATGCATAATACAGAAAATGGTCAAATCTATGTACCATATGTCAATTTTGGATTGATTGAGCGTAACTTATCCACAACTTGCAATACAGTGTTCAAAAACGAAACTGAACCAATATAACCTGCAAACACACCAAATCAGAGTTAAAGCCAGTGGAACAAACCTTCCAGGCAGAAAGTGAACTACAATGGGAATTACAGTATAATCGCTAGATTGTGAAGAAATTTCATAGGAAAAGTATAGCTTCCTTGTTCATAGACAAAGTGGATTCAGAACTGTCTAGAAAAAGTATTCCATAAGTTACAATAACACATACTTTTACTAAAGCTTCTGACTTGATGGTTATTACAGCTGCACGAAAGGATTCAAAACAGAAACAGATACCAGGATTACAATATAAAGGCTAGATTTAGGAAACATTGAGAAGGGTCATAAATAAGCTACATATCATAGACTTTCATCAGTGCCCCTGGCCTTTTGAAAATAAAGAGAACTCAATACAGCTTACTTACCCAATTTCCAGTATAAGGAAATAAAAGTCATTTGAGGAAAGAAACCCATCACAAGAAAATCTAGGCAGCCCAAAGTCCGCATGAATAACATACAATGAGTTATATTATAACCTCGAATAAAATAACTAAGTCAAGGGAAACTTAAGATCAAACTTTGCCTCTAGATTATAAAATAGCTTATATACCATCATTAAGCACTTGGACCCAAGCACCATTAGACAGGAGTACATAACCATCATTTTCTTTGTCCATAGACACACTCTTGACCAATGAATCAGCATCTTCATTAACATTCTATGTAACAAAGGAGACGGCACTTTCTAGGGTTTTTAGCCATGTCGGACACATCGATACAGAGAAATGTGTGTCAACACACCCCGACACACATGTATGGCAGTGTCACCCTTTATTTTAATGATTTCTAAAAGAGGATTGGTGTGTTCCATCCTCCGTACAGCTATAGTTGTTTGATGGTCTTCCCTCTTATAAATCTACTTATATTTATTATGTTTTGGGCAGCCCCTTGGCGTATAGAAATATTTCGTTTTTATTTTTCATATATTTCTTTCCTTATTATATTTATTAATTTAAATATAACCAAAATATACACTCTAATACATTTGTACAGAGGTCTATGCATGTAGGGCATCTTGAAGGGGTCACTTCAGACACCTCATATCTGTGTCAAACATGTATGTCATTTGTTACATAGTTAGCACTTCTATGAGTGTGCCTATACAAACTTTCATGGTATTCACACAAATTCCTAATACTGTCAAAGCTCCTTGCAAGCTGCGAAGGACTCTCCGAAGCACCCGAAACCCACAGCATGAAGAGCATCTTCCACTCTTTCTTGTCTTCCCTTTTTATTTTGCTTCTTTAAGGGTTTCACATGAAACCTAAGTAAAACAATACATGGTTTTCTGAAAAACTGAAACGTGAAAATGACAAGTTACGGGGTTAAGGAAACATCTAGAGAAATCATAGAAAGGTTGAGTGGTCCTCCCAAGGTAATTCGTTTTTACCGGAGGAAAACTCCTCACAAGATGGCATTATGGAGTCCTAAGACCTAACAGAAGCAGCCCCAACTTGAGTGGCCAGAAATATGGGTTGAGGGGAAGCGACCTCACTGAGCAAATACCCAAAAATCTCATTTTGCCAACCCATAAGAAAATGACGACACCTCAAGAGACTAACCGCCTTTGGCAACAAAGCAATGCATGTTATAGATAACTGACATGGACATTACATAGGCAATACCGCACACAAGTACCAATACCAGGCTCTACCACAGTTACATCTTCACACATCCAAATATGCAAACAAACTGGAATGGGAAAGTAAAGGTTCACATAAATAAAGTTAGGGAGTTCCTTGCTCAAGCATGAAGTTGATTTGTACATAAAAACCGCAACCAAATTTAAGAATGCAATGATTCCCACTGTACATGTACGAATTAATGTGAGGAGCAGACAATATATAAGGAGCTGATATAACAATTATTTCAAATTGTACATGAAAGAAGCACATTTGGAAAACCTAGTTAGACTTGAAATGGACTGTGAACTTCATAGTGCCAATTAATTCTTAGTATGCCCAAGGTCTAAATGGACTAGGAGTCCAGTTGGCTTCGAGGAAAAAGAAAACGTCTTGACCAAGGCCTTTACATGGCAATAAAATAGTATAGAACTGCAGATGGCAGTGTTCCTAACCATCAAGTATCTGGTTATTTAATGCAGAATCTTTAGGTAGTTCAGGAGAGGAGAGACAAGAGGTAAATTTTGGCACAAAGATAAGCAATTGTTACACTAGTTCCCGGAATGGTGGTCCACATAGATTGCAAAAAAATACAGACATATTATCAGGGAAGAGATTATTGAAAAAAGCACTTTCTAAGGGGCATTGTTCCCTGCAGATGCTTTCAAATTTCAACACCTTTAAGAGAAGCAAAGAATGGAGTAAAATCAATGTCTTCGAATGCATTAAAGGATCAGCAACATTTTAAATTAAGGCAAGCGTGAGATGTGAGTGTAGTAGGTCCAAGCATGGTTGCCAAGGGAAAAAGAAAACACTTGAGCGACCAGGTGTTGGACCTGGCTGGTGGCCTAGGAGCTAGACTGGTGACCTTTCCAGCCCTATATACTGGGGATTTTGAACGTCGCCTACAGCATTATATGTAAATTTGCTAATTTACTAAATCTAGCTTAATAGGTTAATTTAAGATGCTAAATTTACTAATAAAGAAACAAAGGAAAACAAGTAAAAAAGGAAGCATCAGTAAACAAATACACCAAAACAACAATATATATGATAAGTAGCCCCATAAACAACGCGACCGAACTATTACAACACTTACAGCTCATCATAAAGTTAAAGTGTTCAAAGTAGAAATCATTCAAAGAAGTCATGGATGGCATAGCATTGTAGACTTCTAATGTGAAGTCCACATCGTAGTCACAAAGTCGGATTCGGCAATAAATCGGCAAGGGGTCAAGTTAGGAAAACTCGGATAAATTCAGTAAAAATCGACAAAATTATAAAGAAAAAATATCATGTCATATTTCAAGCTAGAAATGTGATTTTTAAGAAAACACATTTATATGGTGAAAAGTACATCCATAATTCCATAATAATGTCATAACTCATAAGCATGATTTATCATTCATAATCAAAATTCCAAAATCGGCAAAATCAAAATCAGAAGTGGAAAAAAATTTAAAAAAAAAAAGGGTTTCAGCCAATTAAATCGCCGAGTTTTTCGATTAATCGGAGATTTTGCCGATTAATTGGCGATTGATTCATGAATTCGAAAAATCGGAGATTTTTGTGACATATTTTTCTTGCAACCAACACACAGCAAGAAAAAATAATTGGATACACAGCTGATTGCTAGACCGGATTAAATCGATCTATGGTTGGGCAAGATTAGAGGAATAGCCTTGCAAGTTTTTGTCATAGAGGCAACAAATTTAATGAAATAAATGTTTTCAATCCTTTTATTAAACCTCTAGAAATGATATTTTTCTCCTTGTATGTACAAGGCATCCTCGGCATGCTCTCTCTCTCTCTCTCTCTCTCTCCTTCCTCTTTTTTCCCTTTTTTCCGTTGTTACCCCTTTCTTTCTTTCTTTTCTCTCTCTCTCTCTTTAAATATCATTCTATTTTATCCTGTCAGGTAACTCATTGACATAGCCACATACTTATCACAGCAAACATAACGAAAAACTCCAAAGGTTAAACTAATACAGTGATTAATGCCATAACATACCGGTCAATAAATGAGTGTAGAATAGTAATTCATTTGCTTCAAGGCCTTCAATTAGATCCCACAGTTGTTGCCCATTTAGAACTTGACCTTTGAAGGTTGGATATCCTACACAAACCCTTGATCAATTAGAACGTGATCTGCCTTCCAAACTAGGATTTCATGCAACCATGAACCTATACAGGTTGACAGATAAACTCGCACCGTATATCAAGCCTCTGAGTTCTGAGACTGTTGGAAGGAAGTGATATAAAGCAGCTTGCCTGTGTGATTAGAGAATTGCACAGAGTTGATGGGATCCACATCGTAGCCGAGAAGTTGAAGAGGGAAGACAGCTGATTTGTTGCCAACATATCCCTAAGACAGAACAGACGTTGGCGACAGAATTAGGAGAAAGCAATAATGTCCCATTAAAGCTGGAATGAGGTAAGTATGCATTACTTGAAGAAATAGTGTTCATCAATTCTATTTTTCAAAGTCAGGCTGACAATAAACAGATGTTTACTAGCATGCAAGGAAGATAATATTAAAAAATATGATCAGGAGAAATGAAACATGAGTTTAGCAGTAAAAACAATTTGTTCCATTCCATGTGTGTCTGAGATCATATCATGACATTAATTCCATTATTACTTTAAATGGCACAACATACAAGGACAGAAATGGATGCTAATATATCCCAAATATTAACTCCTCTCACTTGACCTGACCATGAATGTTGATCTTTAAATAAAAGCACATCAAATTTGATTGGAAGGTTCATATATGCACCTACAATCACATGATAATGGATTCTTGGTGCAAATGAAGATAATGCCCATTTAGGATCCATTTTTTTTACTAGCTCAGAATGGATAGATCTTCCATTTCAGTTCACGTTGAAAAGCTATACCTTTCATCAGTATTCAGATAAATATGACACTGTTGTACTCGAATCCATCATGATTCTTTACAAATCATTTCCCAGCTTCCCTCTTTCCTATTTTGCACCAACACTAATTTACTTTTATTACTCTTCATTCATTATCGGCAGCAGAATCTGCATCATCCGTGTAATAGGCGAACCAAAATACACGGCCGCAACAACCATTTATACTCAATTAATATAACGAGGATCTATTGTAACAAGACCAAAGAGCCAATTTTTTTTCCCTTTCTCCATAATTGTTTGTGTAACATACTAAGTATCAACACTATACACGTTGTGTTGGAACCGAGCTGCATTTCCACAAAGATTTCAAGACTTCCTGCTATCATGAAGAATATCACTTCTCATTATCAACTCGGTCATATCAACGTTGGCAGATTTTAATCATTTGCATGCAATAGTTCATCATCATAATCATTGTCTTATCCCAACTATTTGAGGTCGGCAATAAAAATCATGTACGCCCTTCAATTCTATGCAACAATTCTATAACATGCATGATTAGATACAAAAATTTGAGTGAAATGGTGAAACATGCAAATAAAAAACTACTTCAGATCATCGAAAAAAAAAATCAAATCAAATCGAAGAATACGAGAAATACCTGAACTGTGTGTGATTGAATGCTCAGAACTCGACCTGTTTCAGATGGCAAGGCCAATGAAAGAATCGGAGGCGCCATTAACGATCGTTTCGAGCTCCTCGGCCTGCAAATTGGAACATTAAAGCTCTAGAAAGAAAAGAAATGAACAGAAAAAAAAAAAATAGAGAGAGAGAGAGAGAGACAGGCACCTGAAAATGTAAAGCTTTCGGGGTCGTCCAGGCTTTGGACAGCTTAAGAGCAGAGAAGGTAACATAGAGAAGAAGAAAGAGTTTGGGATTATATAATGGCAAAACAATTTTTATGTGTTGTTTTGGCTTTAAAATTACGGGAATGCCACTAATGCTTCCAAGGAGTGTGCATCGGTTCTGGTCTTAACAAGTGATGGAGAGATGGTAATTCCGTGATTTTGTAGCATGCTAAGGTTAATTAGTGTTCGATTACGAGATGACGTGATTGACTTGTGGGCTGCTGAAGAGGAAGACTAGGGTTTTGGCATTAGATTCACTTCACCATTTTGCGGGCTTTCTGAGTCGTGATCATCGGAACTTTACATTTATTGGCTTTTTGAGTCGTGATGATTCGATTTTATTCGATTTGGTTTGATTTTATTCGATTGAAAAGAAACCCATTTTAATGGGAGAAAATATGTGCTCTCTAAGATGCAGATATACTTCAAAGTATCGGTCTCCCCGTGGCCGTTGATCCCCATCACGATCGAACGATCGATACAATCTGAAGACAACATAATTATTAAAAAAAAAAATGAGATATGTTAATAAAAAAATGTATAAAAATGTAACCTCTTTAGATGCTTTGGTCTCTTTCTCTTTTGAAGCAGCGAGCGAAGCAGCGGCAATCACATTCCGTCATAGTCGGTTGTTCAAAAGCATTTTTGGGTTTGTTTAAAATCATGAGCGGGTTGTGGCACGGTGTGATTGCCATTGCTTCGCTGTTTCAAAAAATTCTCTACTTCAAAATTTTTCTCAGTCCCCCCTCCCAAAATGTCTGACAAGTACCCCTTGTTAACCACTAACCAAGGGCCAATGAATCTTTTCTCTTCTATCACTTGGGAGCTCTCTAATGAAAGGCTTTTTATGTTTCCTTTTATTTCTTTTGTTCTCTTTGCCGTGGGTTCTTATTCTATTCTTCTTCTAAAAGCTAATTAAGAAACTGAGTTCACTCGTAATCTTTGACTCTTTGGAAGTTTTCTCTTTTAGGTTTTCGACTCTTAAAACAAGTAAGTCGATGAACTTCAATTTTTCACTCTATATCAAGACTAAACATCAAGAACATTCAGATGCATACCCTCCCCTTTGCTTAATTCCTACTCCAACAAAATATAGTTACTAAAACCAAGACAAAAAAAACTCAATTTTTAATATAATCCTTCATCCTAGAATGTTATGTCTATCGCGTTTGTTTCTTATTATTGGCTTTGTAGGTCCAGTGTCTCTCTGAATGGTCTTCAACACAACCAAATTCCCAAAGGAGGAAGAGTACGACTACTTTATCGTGGCATTGTGTCTCTAGGTAACTAAGAGTTGAACAAGGTTTTGGATTTATAATTCTGGGAATTACAAAACTGTGTGTTTGAGTAGACCTATTTCCAAGAACTGCATGTCCAAAATACTTGGTTTTCAAGGAATTGCATGTTTTAAGGGGGGAGAAACTTCTAATTCCTAGACTTTCGTTTCTGAACACGAAAGATCAAGATCGGCTAATATGGTCCGAAACATAGGAGGATTAGACAATGTAGAGGAACTGGCAGGAATCTTAGGATGTTCTATAGACTCTCTGCTGACCTCTTACTTGGGTCTCCATTTGGGGGCGCCTTACAGGGCAAAGTCGGTCTGGGACCCAGTAGTGGAAAGGGTCCGCAGAAGGTTGGCAAGTTGGAAAGGGAGATATCTTTCAAAAGGGGGAAAGATGGTTCTCATCAAAAGCTCGTTGTTCAGTCTACTTGTATATAATCTCTCATTGTTCTCTATCCTTGTGACAGTGGCAAAGTGATTGGAAAGAATCATGAAGAACTTTTTGTGGCATGATTCGATGGACTCATTTCGATATCACTTGGTCAGTTGGGACCAAGCGTGTCTACCAAAATCGAAATGTGGATTAGGCTTTAGAAAGATTGGTATTACAAATATGGCATTGTTGGGCAAGTGGATTTGGAGATTCGGAAATGAGAGAAATAGTTTGTGGCATAGGGTGCTAGTTGATATTTATGGAGAGGATACGGGAGGCTGGGTCTCAAAGCCATCCAAATTTGCATATGGTTGTGGAGTTTGGAAAGGCAATCTTAAAGTTAATCCAAATTGATGTTAGAGGATGGCTCAAGGATTAAGTTCTGGGACGATATGTGGCTAGGCCACCTATGTCTCAAGGAGACCTTCCCGTGAGTATTTTCTCTTTCGCATTGGAAAGGTCAAACAGTCGATTGGTTTTGAATTGGCTCTTCTTCGGGAATTCACTGGGATTTGGCTTTCAGAAGGAATCCTTTTGAGTGGGAGAAATAACACATTGATTTGATACAGGAGTGTTTGAAGCATTACCATGTAATCCATTCGGAGGAGGATCAGTTGCTCTAGACCCATTCCAAATCGGGTACCTTCTCGGTCAGCTCATTTTACGATGTTTTGATGTCTATGTCATCATCACCATCTCCCTCATTTCCTTGGCCCAAAATTTGGAAATCCACTGTCCCTCTGAAAATAAGATTTTTTGCTTGGGTTGCCATTCTTAACAAGATCCTTACTGTGGAAAACCTTATCATTAGAAAATAGATATTAGTGGACTATTGTGTTATGTGTAAGGCTAATGGGGAGAATACTAACCACCTTCTTGTCCATTGTGACTTTGTTTGGCAGGTTTGGTCACTCTTCCTAGCTCACATGAGATTGAAGTGGGTGTTTTCGGAAACCTTAGGGACAGTTTTGGAAAGTTGGCTTCTTATCCCCATGTCCAGGAGGAGAAAGTTGTTGTGGAAGATGTTGCCGATGGCAATAATACGGTGAGTGTGGATTGAAAGAAACAAAAGAACTTTTCACGGTAAGGAGAGCACTTTCCAAGAGGTGATTTTGAACATCAAGGCACTTCTATATATAGTTGGGGTAGTGTATCACCAGAAATGAGGGGCACTTTCTTCAGTGACTTGGTATTTAGATTGGATCAGATTTTATGCTAATCTTCGGGTTTTTCTCCTTTTCTTTTACCTTTTACCTGTACTATAAGATCTTCTCGATCTCCTTTATCTATAATACTCTTTGACTTATAAAAAATAAAACATTGTGATATGAAACGATAAGTTCCCAACATGTTAAAAAATATTATAAATTTTATCGAATTCATAAAAGTTCAACAAAAAATTGTTATGAATTGATAAAAACTGTAAAAAAAAAAAAAGCTATAAAATTAATATAGGTTATAAAAATGCTACAAATTTGATAAAATCTACAAAAAAAATTAGAAATGCATTATATATTCTTTATAAAGATCATTAAATTTTATTAAAAAATAAAAATTCAATAAAATACTTAAAACTCATACAAATTATAAAAAAAAGATAAAAAGAATTTATATTATATTTAAATAAAATATTGTATATCAATTATCTATGCTAAAGTTCGGCATTGCTGAGGTGGTGCTCTCTTTGTCTTTTTTCCACCATTTTTGTCAAAAATACCCATATACAAGCCTATTTCCCTTTCTATCTCTTATTTTAACCAAAACGTCTCTCCCTCTCCTCAAACATTAAATATGAAATAACTAAAACGTCTTCTTCTTTTTCTTTTGTTATTTTCCAAAAGTCTCTTCTTTCTAAAATGTCTAACGTTTTTTCATATTCCAATTAGATTTCCTAGTTTGTAACGTCTCCCTCCATCCCAAACGATATTACTTTTTCCAAAACGTCTTCTCCGTATGGTATCTATAATTTTATCTATATTCTTTGAGATTTCTTTCTTTTTTACCAAAATGTCTCTCCATTTTTTGATTTCTTTCCTATTCACAGTAATATCTCTCTCCTTCTCCAAAACATTTTTCTCCACCCAAAAAAAAAATCTTATTCTCCGCCCATGTTGAAAAATTCACAATCCAAAGCAACTGAGGTTCCATGCCTCCTGAGGTTATGTGGCACTCTTTCGGGTCCAATGACTCCAGTCGTACTCTTTTGGGTCCAATGACTTCGTCGTACTATTTCGGGTCCAGTAACTCCTGTAGAATTGTAGATAGCATAAAACACAACACTTGGCGCTCTTCTTAGTGTACATGCAGAGGTACCTCTAAAATTTAAACTTTGTAATTGTCTCCAACTTTAGAAGAAGTGGGTGTAGCTTCGCCAAAAGCCAAGAAAGTACAGATTGAGATTAACTAATTATTATAGAATATTTACACTTTTATTCCTTGTATGATCCTGCTATAATTGTTTCGGGGATATTTGATCATGAGGCTATCTGGTAATTTCATACAACATTTTTTGATATTCTTGGCTTATATTTGGATTTTTTTGGAAATGTTATTGTGTTCAATACCTTAACTAATCTCGATGTGTGGGATCATGGATTTTTTCTTCAATCAAAGCTTTCTGTTTCAGATTTGGTTCATGAACGGTAAAAATTATGCTAATGTGTGATTTCGATTCTCCACGGATGTTGATAGTGGACTTTTAATGGAAGGATCTGGGAAGCTCTCCCAAGGAATTTTTCCATGGGACTGTAGGGTGCATAAAAATGCGCCACATGATACATGCGTCCTAATGAACACCAAGCCATCAATCTTAGTACCCAAAAAATGCTAGAATTCAATGGCTAGGAATCAATGGCTAGAGATCACCATTCACCAACCAATTAAGTTGATTTTGATGTGTAGGTCCGCCATGTTTATGGGTCATTGGGCCCAAAAGAGTTGGCATGTGGCGCATTTTCTTGAGATCCTCACTTTTATGGGGTTGACACTTCACTTCTTCTTGAAGATGGGACCCCCACAATTAGGCCATGTTTTCTCCAATTTCTTAAAAAGTGATTTTGATGCCATGTTGGCATAGATGAATTTGCAAACCTAGAGGAGGTTGTAAGGGGAGATGCTCTCCATCAATCTTGAGGAACGATAATCGTCAACAGTGGTATGATGCCTATTTCTGCTGGTAGTAAGATCATCTTGCAGGTTTGCATTCAAATCAAGTTGATGGTATTCCCATTGTAAGATTAATTAAATAAAAAATTTATATTTAATTGTATGTGAGAAAAATCATGAATATTAATTTTTTAATATTTTTCTATCCAATATTTAACTATATTTGTTATAGAAAATCTTGAATTAATATCAATTTATTGGTTAATATTTTTTGGGAGTTGGGTTACGACCCAATATTTCATTACAATCCATTAGAATGAGAGATCTAATAAATCATCGTGAGATTTCTAATTAAAGTAAAACTCTTTATTTTTAGTACGACTTCAACTACATGTAACAACCCTAGAAAGAAAGAACAAATCTTTCATGAAGGATCATCATCAACCCAAAAATTCAATTTGATTAGTGATTTCTACCGTTGGTTTGGAGTCATGTTCATGGGTTTATTTATAATCGTGGGATTTGGAGCATTATTTGGGGTACTGAGATACAAATATTAGAAATGACTAATCATGCTGATTTTTGTATGTAGGTCTGCATAGGGATAAGCCAAACATTCACACGATCAATGGAGCACATGGATGTTAAACCCATGCCTTTGTGGATATACACAGCAAAAATCACCCTATTTAGTAATGGGTCGGGCTCGGAGGACACCCATTTTTTACACCCATTTTGGCATACCCACATAGAAGATGAATCAATGGCTGATTTTTTGTGGGGATGATCTCCTCACCATATAAATCAACCCAAAAAATAATCAACCCATTCTGAAATTTCTAACCCCATCAAATGTGGTTTTTAAGTTACACGGTAAAAATCGACAATCCATAATTCTTCAGCTTCTAAACCAATTTATGAATATCAGAATGATTTGAATTTTTGTGAGGATGATCTCCACACCATAGAGATCATCCTCGCCAAACGTTAACCATTGATTCACCTTATGTGTGGGTGCGCCAAAATGGGTGTAAAAAATGGGTGTCCCCTGAGCCCGACCCTTTAGTAATACCTACCAATTAGGTTTTAGTACAAGGCTTGATTTCAATTGTTGGATTCAATTATTTTATGAGTAGGAATTGAACAAAAGAAAAGATTGTTTTAAATTAAATAATAGAGTTATTTTAGGGATTTTGAAAAAATTTTAAATTTGTGAAAATAAAAATAAGGAGAGAAACTTAATGGTGAGATTTTAAGGATTGAGGATGAATTTTAACTAAATTTTCAAGTTTTTATATTTATTATTTATTTTTATGAGACAAGATTCATTATTTATGGTTTATAACATTCTTTTATCATTAATAATTTTGTTAAACTTTTACTTTTATTTTGCTTAATTAGTATTACTATTTTTTATTTTTTATTTCTTTGCCCGTGTTTTAGTACAGGGTAATGACACTAGTATATAACTAAAAGACAAATATAAATATTATTTTTATTTTAAAATAAAAATATCAAGACAGAGCATAGAAGTTGAGTCATGACACCCACAAGATCAATTGCATGAATGATATCAAGAAATATCGTAAAATTTAAATTATAATACTAATAAAATCAGTAACATGAATGACACAAATCTATATATTTGCGCATGTATTATGAATTTGTTAAAATATTTAATACTTATTTTGTATATAACTTGAGTCAAAATCATACTAACTTTTTATGTATTACATACATTATATATTCTAGTAAGTTTTTAAGTTTGGCCTATTTAGTGTTAAAGTAGATTGCTAGAGTTAGTAATTAGCATATGAAAAAAATATGGAAAGGAAAAAGTTCAAGTAGTACAATTCAGTTTCTCATTCGAAAATTCGTTTAAAACTTAGGCAAAAAGTAAAATAAAATATTAAATAAAAATTAATAATTTTTTATATTTTTATTATTTTATAAATAATTCATAATAATGTGTATAATATGGGAATACGATGGTTTTTCATGAAATACGTGATTTTACTATTAGACCATATGATACTACTCTTTTTCAAAAAAATTTCAAAATTACATATAATATGCCAACTTACACATGATATGTCATACATAATGAGATGACCTTTTGTTTATATTCACTATTTTGCAAATTTTTAATAAACTGTTGCATGCATAATGAGACATTTCTCTTATATGGATATATAATGCCTTGAATTTTTAAATATTAATTAATTAATTAAAATAATTATTTATTTGTTTAATAAATACTTTAATTGTGTAATAAATGCTTTAATTGTGTTATGTTTTTTTATGTGAGAGCCATATTGAAGACTTTTAGGGTATATTTAAAATCTCGTTTGAAGCCTAGTAGGTACCCATGGGCCTTAAACGCATTTTTGACCTTTTAGTTGACCTAAATTAAGATTTGTGATCCTAATTATAAGCTTAAGTAAGTAACAAATATTGTAACGCCCATACGTAATGCTCTTCTGTTTCAGCTCCCAAGTAAACAAAAATAATTGCAAACGTCATATTCGTAAAAGTAACACTGACAATCTCCAAAAGTGACATCTTATACCTATTTGTCTTATAGGTACAGTCCATGAGCAGCACCATGTTAAAGCACTTGAGCAACTTTATCGAATCTAGATGAGCCCAAAACAAATCAACAATCTCGTTATCACTGTTACTTCCATGACATTCCATATATTTTAGTGCACACAAATTCTTGAATAACTCTTGAATCTGAGTTCTGCCGACCATTCTTGCAATTTTCATGTGATAACGATAATTATAAATAGTACTCATCGTAGACACGTTGTTCTTGTCTCTTCCCTTTAATGCAACTAAGACCTCTCAAGGCTTTATATCACTTCTCGACATATCTGTCAGTATTGATTTCTCTTCATCATTCAGTCTATCAGCAAATGAATGTCATTTATAATTTTCGGCAAGGGGATGGTTATGAAAACCACAAACCACTTCAATCATCCACTGATCCTCGTATGACATCTAAATACCTTTCAATGCAAATGGACAGCCACACCTTTTCGTTCCCGTTTCGCGAGATTGCACCTCCTTCACACACTCTTTTTTAATTTCTCTATAACTTCCACCTCTCTCGCAAGCAAATGTGATTCTGAGTCTTTTAAAATAAGTACCAGAATCAGACTTGTTGATAACAACGATAGTCCTAGTTTTTTTACTAACATCTCGAGTCTAATCAATTAGTTATTGACGAGTGTTGAAGACCTACATTTCAAATTTTTATACGTTAGTATCTAGTTTTTTTTATATAATTGCAAATATTCCACCTCTCTCGCAAGCAAATGTGATTCTGGGTTTTTTAAAACAAGTACCAAAATCAGACTTGTTGATAACAACAATAGTCCTAGTTTTTTTACCAACATCTCGAGTCCAATCAATTAGTTATTGACAAGTGTTGAAGACCTACATTTCAAATTTCTATACGTTAGTATCTAGTTTTTTTTATATAATTGCAAATAACGAAATAAACAAGTAAAAATTTAATTCAATAAATAACATACTTTTTTTGTCGTAAAGTAATCTGACAAATTCAAATTTTGACAGACTGCAGGTTGCTAAAAGAACTGATTTGTTCCTAATTAAACAAACAATATAACAATTTTTATTACACGTAAAAAAAATGATGGAGTAAAACCTACAATGCATAAAACAAATGGATTGAGTAGAAACTAATTAGTTTATGCATTTATTCATACACTAGGCAGTTTATCTCATAAATTGTGGTACCGAAACAATAACACCTTATGTTGCTTTGTTCAAAAGCTTATACATAAATTCGATAGCTTTACTTAAAAAATTTATTTAACTTTATTTACACAAATAATTAAATAAAATACATACCTCCATTGATTGTTTTGCAAGGAGTTGAGAAATGTGTGTAGAGAACAATCCTAGATTCTTTTGGTTGATACCGAGTTTCTCGGTAAGAGATTACTGAAGTACAACCAAAGAAACAATGAGTTTGTTTCGGTAGGAGAATGCCAAAATAGATCCAAAGAAACTACGCATTTGTTTCGGTAGGTGATTGTTGAAATCCAAAGAAACCACAAGTTTGGTTTGTTTTGGTAGGAGTTGCCAAAATAGAACCAAAGAAACCAAAAATTTGTTTCGGTGAGAGATTGCTGAAGTAGAACACGAAGAGCCACGAGTTTGTTTCGGTGGAAAACCACCATATGTTCTTTCTAATAACAAAATGGATGAATAGGGGATTGAGAAATGGGAGAAGATAAGCAAAAATGAAAGGGCAAATATGGTAGTTTTAGTTTTTTCATGGGGGGTGATAAGAAAATAAGTAGATCTACAAACCAAAAATCAACTTGATTAGTGATTTCTAAGCATTGGATTAGAATCATTTTCACTAGTTGATTTTAACCATGGGAATTTAAGCATTGTTGACCATTATTTGGGGTACAAGATCAAAAGGTTTACCAAACATCCATATGATCAGAGTCCTCTATAAATGTGCCACGTGACTCATACTATGGGCGATCACGGCTTGGTTGACCGTCACCGATCAGTCAAAAAATATATATAGAGTGAATGGTTGAAATCGTCCATTAAGGTTATTGTTTGACTTAAGCTTTCCCACATGTGGGACAAATTGGTTGGCAACATCCTTTTAAATGATCTCACCAGTTCTGCCACCGCTGGACCCCACGATCACCATTACACCACAAAAGCCGTGTTGATTCTTCTTTCTGAGCCATTAACATGGACTCATTAGCCAGTATTGAACATCACAATGTTGCAGTCATAACAATTTAATCACCTGATTGTAACTATTAGATCAACAATTAGATGAGTGTAAGTCACTTACAACTGTTTGGTTCACGCCATGTAAATAGATGCAACTAAAGTTTAGCTGATTGGTTGGTAGTGCATATTGCAAATGAATGCAATGGATTATTTTATTTCTTGATTTTACCAAAAAATGCACAATAAAATTCTTGTTGTTATAATTGTTGATTTTATTATTATTATTATTAATTATAATTATAATTATTGTTATTATAATCCTGAATTAAAAATGGCCGTTATAACGGATTCAGACCTCCCCCATTACGTTATCTACTGTTAAAAATAACGATTGTTATTTACGTTATAACGGACATTATTTTCCATTTTTTCTGTTATAACCAAAATAACGACCGTGATTTTCTGAAAATTTTTGTGAAATAACGGCCGTTATTTCAGTTATTTTCCATTATTTTTATTTTTGAAAATTTGAATTTCAATGCCATTTTTTTTTCCATTTTTCCCGTTATTTTTTATTTTTGCCCCTGGGCGTTAGTTAAAATTCGTTATAACAACCCTTATAACGGAAAAAATGATAATGCACCAAGTCCATTATACCGTTATAACGGCCCTTTTTAAATCTTGATTATAATTTTTATTGTTATTATTATTATTGTTTTGGAGGGGAAAGCTTGGGGTTAGGGGACCGAGACCAGCTATATCAAAAACGGTCAGGATCAGGGGACAAGCACTTTTGACAACTATTTTGGTGTACCCACATAGAAGATGAATCAATGGCTGATTTTTGGTGAGGAGATCTCCTCACTATATAGATCATCCCCACAAAAAATCAGCACATTCTGAAATTTCTAACCCCCTCAAATGTGGTTTTCAAGTTACACAGTAAAAATAGACAGTCCATAATTCTTCAACTTCTAAACCAGTCTATGAATATTGGAATGATTTGGATTTTTGTGAGGATGATCTCCTCACCATAGAGATCATCCTCACCAAAAATCAGCCATTGATTCATCTTTTATGTGGGTATGCCAAATGGTTGTCAAAAATGGTTGTCCCCCGATCCTGACCCTATCAAAAAATAAAAAACTAAAAAATAAAGAAATAAAAAATAAAAAGATAATAATAATAAAAATAGTCACGGTTGTTGTTATTATTATTATTATTTTTTTCGGAAAAAAAATGTTGAGCTAACATAATACACTTGCTTGCATCAGTTTTTGGGCTGCACTTCCTTGCATCTATTTGTTAAGGAGTTTGCAAGGGCTTGTTAACCACTTGCACGGCAATTCATTTGCACGCCTCCAACCAATCACTTGTAATCCCAAAATTGTGGCAAGTGAGTGCATTGTACTCAATTTGCTGTGAACCAAGCAGGGCGTTAGAGTCCATGGCTCATTTTTTCTATTCAGTGAAATGTTTTTCATTTATAAAGAGAATGGTAGCTGGTATTTGTGGCAAATAATGCATCTCAAAGATGGAGCATTCGTGATTTTTCATCACTTGTTGGAGAAAGATACTCTGCCATTAAACAATCAATCTTTCTGCATAGGGATTTGACAGTTTAAGCAAAGGGTTTCAACAGCTTAGGTCAAAAGGTTGCATTAAAAATGCAAATGTAGTTCTTGTGAGAAATGTTGAGACAATGATGACCAAGGAGATTTTTGTGAAAGCTAAACATTTCATGGTTGCAGAAGAGTTGAAGGGGAAAGTCAGATGCTTGCATAGAATCTTTGAAGTAAAAATAGAATTGGGTTCGAGTGCCGAAAGCACCCGATTTTGGCAAATGCTTTGTCGGGGATTGCCGTGGGCACAGGCCACCCACTAGTAATATAAATATAATGATGAACATGTATCTAAGATTTCACGCAAGTCAATTAATTCTTTCATATTTAAATAATTTATGAATTCATCAAATAAACCATAAATGGTTCTCAATTACATCTAATTTGATGAATCAAATAAAATCAAAGCTAATCCAAATTCACATTACAATTTAATTGAAGCATCCTATACACTGTTCTAGGAAATCAAATGATTGCGAAGAAAGCCTAATCATAGTTCCTAAAAAAATAATAAAATGCTAAAGTCCTTTGGCCTCTATTACTGAATCGCCCATCCATCTAGTATTTATGCAAAATGTTAGCACATGCATGAGCATAATGCGCTCAGTAGACTCGCTCCACCACCCATCCTTTTATGGATATGAGCGATTAAACTATGATAAAAAACCATATAATGATAATAATCAAAATATACATCAATAATCAAATAATCTGATTAATTGGATATCCCAAAACCCTAATGTGTCATATAAAAATGAGAATAAGGCTAAACAAGTGACTTTTTTTTTTGGGTAGACCATGTTGTTAATTCCACTGCAAGGATCCAAAGATATTTCAGGTCTTCCACCATTAGAATCAGAATGTCTCTGTTGCTTTTTAGACATGTTCTCGGAATTCGAGAAAGCATCCAATGGGTCGTTGTCCTACGATACATCCGAACCCTAAAAAATAATAATGATCAAATAATAATCGTGAACCCTAATTTATCTCCAACAACAGTAATCAATAATTCAAAAGCAACAAAACAACCAAAATCAATGAAAATGATAGAGATAAAGATGAAAAATAAGATTTGAAGTCGAGAGATACAAACAAGAGGAAAAAGTTGAAGAGAGAAGGAGCAGTGTTACGGACAAACTGTGGTCACTTTAAAAGTCGCAGCCAATGGACAAGATAATTGAGAACGTGTATAATTAAGAAGGATTCAGAGCAAGAAAAAGATCGAGAATAATAATAATATTCAGAAGCAAAGAAAAGAGGTCATTTTACAAATGAAGTATGATAAAATGATATCCAAGATTGATGAAATTTGGTGAAAACTCAATAAGTTATACAGCTGATTGATGCATACACTAGAAATTAAAGAAAAGAAAACCCAGAGAGAAGTCATCAAAATACAAAAGAGAGATTCTTAAGCTTGCACTAGAAGCTCTACCTACGATGATGGATAAATAAAAGTGGAATCCTACATAGCCATTCTTCCCTATTGACAATGTCATAGAAGAACAAATAGCCGGCACAATAATCTTCAATAAAGTAGAAAAACTCCTTATTCTTCTTGGATTCTCCTAAACATGGAAGTGTGTAAAAGTAATGCCAATATAACTATAACCTATCAAACAAATTCAGGCCATTAATCCCATGGATGTTTGGCACACCCCTTGTTGGATCTACACACCAGAAGTCGATTTGACTGGTGATTTTAGCTGGTGGATTTGAGTACCAAAAAAAAAAAAAAAAAAAAAGCTTGAATCCAATGGCTAGAATCTCCCCCCATTAAAAATGCTTAAATTCCCATGGCATTTGCGGTTGGACCAAACATACTCCACTATTTACAAGAAAGCAAATAGAACGTATAGCATAATCAAACTAAAAGTTCAACAACCATCTCCTAAAAGATACACATGGATGGGAAATGAAAAAAGAAGAAATATGAAATATATGGGAAAAAAAGAAGAACACTTTTCCAATAGCACAGCCAAATATGCATATTTTGGAAAACTCATATGGCTCCCGTGGCGGATCCAGGAAGGGCCCAGGGGGAGCAGTTGCCCCCCCTCAACTTTTAAAAACCCTTCAAATTTTTTTTTTACTTTGCTAAAGTACCCTTTTTGTTTGTTTTGCCCCTCCTGAAATACCCTTTAATTTTTTTTTACCCCTCGGAACAAAATCCTAGCTCCGCCACCTGCTACCTGCACGTGCACCTCATGCTCAGGTATAAAGATTGTGGACTATCCTAGGGACTTGGCAAATGCATACCTTGATCTCGCGAGAGCTTTCTAACAGATCCACTGCCTTGTTTAATAGGGGCCTTTCTTGCCGCATGAGATGATGACAGAGAAAATCTGAAAAGTCTCGGTTGTCAAATCCCAGGAATACTTAGTTCTTTGGTAAATGTATGTATTGTTGTGCCTCGGATCCCCTGAAGACTGAAGCATCAAAAATCAAGTGGACTTCGACAAAACAAAAGAATGATTAAAGCTGAAGAAAAGACAACCCAAGTGTTCAAGATCAATTGAAGATAAAGTCAAGATTATCAAGTACAACTGAAGACAAAGTCAAATGATCAAGCTCAATTAAAGACAAAGTCAAAAGTTCAAGTACGTTCTCACTCAACGAATGTTCAACTATGAAGAAACTCGTGTTGCGGTTACTTAGGCAAATCTGAGAGTAAAATCGCGCGTTGCCAGCGGATATTGTTGTACCCTATATGGTTAAATTTTGGTTAGGGTTTGTGCGTGTGATGAGAAGACAAATTCTCAAAGTTTAGGTAACATTCGGCTATGGACAAAACTGTCCGGCCGACCGGCTCATTTGTGTGGGCGACCGAAGGTCCGGTCAACTGGCCAAAATGGTCCGGTCAACCCTAACTCTCGAGTTCGAGATAGTTGGCTTAAAGCCTGAGCGGGCAATCGACTAAAGGCTCGGTCGACCGACCAATAATGCGGTCGACCCCACCAGTTTTGGATCTCGTTTGACAAAATCTTTTATGCGATTAGAAGCGCATTTTAGGCCTTCAAACGGCTATATTCGGTACGGTTCTAGCAAATGGAGGCCTACTTATAAATAAGAGCCTTCTCCCTTTAATAGAATCAACCCAATCAAGAGATTTCTACTTTACTTGATTATTATTTTTTAAGTCCAAAGATCTGGAATTTGTGAGAGCTTCACCAGAGCAAAACTGAGAATTCGTTGTGAAGTCTCTAAGTGTTTGGAAGAGACTATTTGGTATTGTTAGTCTGCAAGAATCTTCTTCCAAGAAGAGGATTACTCTTGGCAGAGCATCTCTTAGGCAAATTCTTCTCCAAAGGATTTTCCATTCGATCGTATTCATCGAGAGGTAAGCGTTTCTATGAACCAATACCTTACTAATAGAATTCGATATTTGTGAACACTGTTATTTTGTAATTGGTGGATGAGTGTGGACTCATCTAACTGAGTTGTGGATTGTAGATCCAAGAGAAAAGAATTTCTCTAAATAGACTACTGGCCTAGGTTGACTCTCTAGGTGAGCGAGAAGCGATTCTCGTTAGATTGAGACTAAGTGTAATTTTAGTTGGTTGATTATTTATTTCAATTGAAAATGTTGTAATGCATGATTGAAATAATATAATACTACTCATTGTGAGTATTGAATAGTGGACGCAGGTGCAGAGTCACTGAACCACTATAAACTTGAGTCTCGTGTGATTGTAAATGTTTGCATGCTTGTTTCTCATTTTATATTTCTGTGGATAATTGATATATTAATTGCTTGATCCTTTTCCGCCTTGTGTGATCAATAAGTTTTTAATCCATAAAGAATTCGTAGAGGAATTAAAAATTGTCCTATTCACCCCCCTCTAAGACTTAACTTAGTAATTAAAAGGGAAGTTCAATTGGTATTAGAGCAATGCCACTTTGAAAAGGGCTTAAACAACTCAAGTGTGATCCTTAGTTCCCTTAGAATAACCATGAGTCAAGAGGGTTATTTTGTGTCTAGACCTCCTCCATTCAATGATACTAATTACGCCTACTAGAAGGCTAGAATGATAATTTTCTTAAAATCCCTAGATGAACGGATTTGGGAAACAGTAGAAATGGGATGGACATGCCCTATTGTAGCAACGACTGTTGGAGAATCAACTACTATTGCTGTTAAACCAAAAAGAGACTAGAGTATAGGAGATAAAGATGCATACCAATATAATAATCGTACATTGAATGCAATACATTGTGCTTTATCTCCTGATGAATTCAAAAGGATAATTACTTGTGAAACCTCAAAACAAGCATGAGACATTTTGGAAATGACCCATGAAGGAACAAATTCTGTCAAAGTGTCAAAACTTCAAATGCTCACAACTCAATTTGAAATTATTAGAATAAATGAGGATGAAAGTTTCACAGACTACTACACCAAGCTGAGTAAAATAGTTAACTCCATGTGGGGTCTTGGTGAAGCCATTCCTGAGCCAAAAATTGTCAGAAAAATTCTGAGATCATTATCTGATAGGTTTCATCATAAAATTGCAGCTACTGAAGAAAGTAAGAATGTTGATCTGATAATATTAGAAGAACTGATAGGATCAATTCAAACATTTGTACTGAAACTTCATATATCAAAAAAAAATGATTAGCTCTAAAAACCTCTAAGAAACAGTTGAGAGAAGAAAATGACTTTGATGAGTTTAATAACATTGATGATGAAGTTGTCCTCTTTACTAAAAAATTCAGAAAGTTTTTTAGAAACAAGAACAAGAAAATTTTTACACATAAGAGTAGAAAACCTTTTGAAAAATTTGAAAAATATAAAAAGGAAGAAAACAACAAAGATGAAATACAATGTTATAAATGCAGGGGGTTTGGTCATATCTCTACTGACTATCCTAATAATATTAAGAAAGAAAAAACTAAAGCTATGAAAGCTACTGCTTGGGACATAAATGGTGATGATTCCGATAATGAAACGAATATATCAAGTGATAGCGGAGAATCATATAATATTAGAGCACTAATGACTATAGCTAATCTGAATGAAAATTGTAATTCTCAAAATGCTATAATGGAAAATGAAACCGATTTAAGTGATGATGAAAGTGAAGAAGATATTCAAGTTGCTTTTGATAATTTGTATAAGGAAAGCTTAATTCTGGCAAAATCCCGTGATAATCTAAAGAAAGAGAAAACTGCTGTGTGTTGCGAAAATGCTTTACTAAAAATTGAGTTAAGAGATCTATATCACACTATAATGAACAAGGAAGATGAAATAACTCAAATCTTAAATAGAGAAAATGAACTTGAAAAAGAAATTGAAAATTTAAGTCTTGAAATAAATGATTTTGAAATGAAAAATGCAACTTTAATTAGAAACATCACTCAAGGAAACTCTAGACTGGAAAATTTATTAACCATGGGGAAAGTAAACCATGACAGGAGAGGACTTGGTTATGTTGAAAAATCAACTAAAAATTCAAATTCAAAAACTATTTTTGTAAAAGCTACTCTGGATTCAACTCAAGATGAACAAATTAAACTAAATATTATTTGTCATTATTGTAGACACTCTGGACATTCAAAATACAATTGTCATATTATTGAAAAGAAATTATAATTCCAAAAGAAAAAGGAAGAGGATGATCTAAAAAGTTTGAAGAAAACCAGAAAACTAAACAAACAAAAAGAATTGTTTAAAAATATAGCAGACTTAAATGCTAAAGCTAAAAATAGAAAAGAGAATCTTAATAACTCTCAGATCAATTAATCTAGTAATGCTTCTACGAAAATTTAGAACAAGAAAAATGCAGTCGACTCCGCCAGTTTCGGATCTCGTTTGACGAAATCTTTTATGTGATTAGAAGCACATTTTGGGCCTTCAAACAGCTATATTTGATACGATTCTAGCAAAGAGAGGCCTGCTTATAAATAAGAGCCTTCTCCCTTTAATAGAATCAACCCAATCAAGAGATCTCTACTTACTTGATTATCATTTTTTAAGTCCAGAGATCTAAAATTTATGAGAGCTTCGCCAGAGCAAAGCTGAGAATTCGTTGTGAAGTCTCTAAGTGTTTGGAAGAGACTATTTGGTATTGTTAGTCTGCAAGAATCTTCTTCTAAGAAGAGGATTACTCTTGGCAGAGCGTCTCTTGGGCAAATTCTTCTCCAAAGGATTTTCCATTCGATCGTATTCATCGAGAGGTAAGCGTTTTTATGAACTGATACCTTGTTGATAGAATTCGATATTTGTGAACACTGTTATTTTGTAATTGGTGGATGAGTGTGGACTCATCTAACTGAGTTGTGGATTGTAGATCCAAGAGAAAAGAATTTCTCTAAATAGACTACTGGCCTAGGTTGACTCTCTAGGTGAGCGAGAAGCGATTCTCGTTAGATTGAGACTAAGTGTAATTTTAGTTGGTTGATTATTTATTTCAATTGAAAATGTTGTAATGCTTGATTGAAATAATATAATACTACTCGTGGTGAGTATTGGACAGTAGACGTAGGTGCGGAATCACTGAACCACTATAAACATGAGTCTCGTGTGATTGTAAATGTTTGCATAATTGTTTCTCATTCTATGCTTCTGTGGATGATTGATATATTAATTGCTTGATCCTTTTCTGCCTTGTTTAATCAATAATTTTTTAATCCATAAAGAATTTGCAGAGAAATTAAAAATTGTCTTATTCACCCCCCTCTAGGACTTAACCTGGTAATTAAAAGGGAATTTCAATATCTAGTCCATTCATCTTTAATATACCATGAAAATAGTTTTACATCAATTTTATTACTTATATTAAGTTTTTGGCACAAGACAATGCATTCCCCTATGTATCATCTCGGTCCTTACCGGAATGAGACGTCTTAGTCGAGATGGAACGAGATTGTCAACCGTGCTTTTAAGTCAAATGGTTTCCTGGAAGAAAAGGTTTCCCGACTGATGACTATTATATATTAAAATCTCTTTTAATTCAAAGTGATTGTGTCACCTGCAATTGGTTTCTCAGTTATCTTTTGATTTGTCATTCCACTGAATTTACACTGATGAAATAATAGTTCAAAATTGTCCTCCATATCTTAATTCTATATATTTTAGTAGGTATTCCAGCTTCTCTTATAAATACGGATGGCATGATAGACAAGGTTCATATCTTACATGGCTTATGGGTCCAAGTAGATTATTTCTGTTTGTACTGAAGCTCATTGGAACCGCAGCATCTCTTTCACCATCGCCCATCCGTTGTCGACTACACCAGGCTTAATAGTCATCTTCTCAAGCACTGGCGAATTAGCAAGTACAAAGTGGATGAAATCCATTTCGGGTCTTAAACTCGAGATGCCAACTATTTTCACTAGTTGGAGTTGGTTGAACGAGCAACTCGAATGGCTCTGTGCTTTCCAAAAGTCTGTAACAGGTTCCAAGACAGTCCTTTCCTCTGAACAGGCCTACAATGATTCATGAAATCCAAAACTTGACGTGTAAAAGAAACTTGCCAACATATATGGTTCTTGTAATATTAATGAAATTCTAAACCTTACAAAATTCTAGGTACAGCGCAACTCATAAACATCTATGTGTAGACAATCACAATATCAAAATATAAGAACCACATGGAGGAACTCACCAACATCTCTATCTCCTGTACATTAGGAGAACTTCTTAACAGACAAAGAGTGGTCAAACTGTCCTTCAACTCTTTGAAATTTATGTTTATTGAAAGAACCTTCAGATGAACACACGAAACAGGGAGCCTCTCTGGCACATTACCTAAAGCCAAATACTGAGAGCACATGCAAAAATAGAACATCAGTGTAAATCGATTTGCTAGGTGAATATACCAAACAACAACTATACAACTGACCTGTAGGAAATGTGTCTGGACCTCAAGCCTCCGAATACCAGGCAGGCAATCGAGAAATTCAAGCAAATTGCAAATTTTGCCATGCTCCAGAGGTTTGTCATTTCCGACATATGTGTACAAACCAATCAATACACTAGCTAGAAGTGAGGCATTTTCGAAAATGATATCTTCAAATTCACCTCCGATATAACAATAAAGGAGATTCGGAGCATGAATTTTAAGATGAGTGAAACCATCGAAGTTCACCAATGTTAGCTTCTCCAGAAGCGGGCAGCTGGAAATCAGATTTTCAAATAAATCTTGGGCCAAGGTAATGTGCTGAAGATCTAGGCTCTTGAGACTCCCAAAGCCTTTGAATGTAGGAGGTGGTTTTAACAGGCAATTTAATAGCTCCAAATGACTCAATTGTTGGCAAGAAAAGAAACAAGAAGGCATCTTATAACACCCACCTGTCCATATTTCAAGGACGAACTCTTTGATACCATTTCTTGATAGGAAAAGTATCCATCGATCAATGTCGCAAGAGCTTTGCAGTGCTCTATGAGAGAGGTGGAACTTGAGTATTGGGCCAACATGAAGTAAAAGAACATGGTCCACAATGTTAACAAGTTTATTCTTAATGAGTTTTTGATCTTGGGAAGAAAGAGAGATGCACATGTTATCGAATACGAGTTGCGAAAGAGTAACCCATTTGTACCTCCACTTGCTTGATAAGACACTTGTTCTCACTGCATCCCTCACTGGCAAACACGTTAAAATTTTTTCTATAATATGCCCTGGTAAATTGCTGATTGTATCAAGTTCCATATCCATTTTGAGTTGGAACTACACAACCAAAATCATCAACAACTGCACAGAGCAGGAGAACCAAAATCAGCTAACATCTTCTCTCTTTTGTGAACTAAAGAGAAGACTATACATAAATGAAGAACGATGAATAGAAATCCATGAGGTCACTTATTTTGAGCTTATGATGTACAATCATCCAGATTTTCTCAACAGATAACAAATGTTTCATACTAAGATTTAAGCTTTATCAAAAGTCTCACAACAAAAGAAGAGACCTACATATAATCAAAGCAATGATTAATAGGGAAACTACTTTAACATTTTTTATGCTTTTGTGTGGTAACATGAAAAGTAGAGGTATATTTTGTTAGCTATTATATGGTGTGCCAGTGAGTGTGAGGCTCCCTAGAATCCATGCTGCACATCTGGTGTGCACTCGCGAGGCACCTAACACCCCAATTAAGTGGTTTCAATATTGAGCGCATGTGAGCCTCAGACACACCGTGTAGGAAACAATATTTTTTCAAACGACTGCCAGGTAACTCATGGTGTTTGTTCCACAGTTTGCAACACATGGTGAGAGGATTCTCTACAGGCTTCCCTTATCACCTTTTCACTTTTATCTTTTTAGAACAAAAACTTCTGTCATTTTTGGGAATATAGTAATGGTAAATCCTCAAAAATCTTTTAACATTAAAAAAACAAGAACACCATGCACAATTGATCTTCCATCAAGGTTGAGAGCCAAGTAGGTAGAAATTCTAGAATCTTCAATATTTAAAAAGCCAAATAAACAAAGAGAAGTTATGGTTCCAGGCCACTGTAAGTTTTTTAATAGCACCTCCCATGAATTAAATCTTAAAGTCTTATTCTCATGAGAATTTTGGTCCATCTACATTAAAGTGGCCAGGAAGTATAAAAAACCAGCTTAGAAATATCAGTTCCCAAACAATATATAGCCAGTATTATGAAAGATGCAAGAGAAATTCAAATTAAATATAAGGTTGCACAATAAAAGGGAAGTAAAGGAAACATAGAAATGTTAAAAATTCTACAAACTCATGAAAAGAAATGGAAAGAAAAGGAAGAAATGCAAAAAATGAAGCTATAAGCACATATTTCTCACTAAAACTAAGAACATTATTCTATATAAGTATATGAATATTAAAGAATTCAAAATAGAAACAGGAAGTTGCCCGTTCCTTGCTTTTCCAGATGAAAGTACCCAACATATATTGGAATGATGCTGTCCTCACAACTTGTAATTAACCAGATGCCTACGTCAGTTCTCAATAGTAAGGCTCCATTTCAGTTTTATTTCCAGATACTTCCGTGTTTTCTCTTCCCCCTCGTATTTTTAGTTGCGTGCTTTGTTCATCATTTAGGTCCAGGGGGGATAAACTTGATCCTCATTCTATCAAGTGTGTCTTTTTGGTATACTCCGTACCCAAAAAGGATATTAGTGTTATAGTCCTCTTTGTCAACAATATATTTATGTTGATGACACATTTTTTGAGTCCGTTCCTTTCTTTTCATACGAGAAGCGTCATATGGATGATGAGGTGTTCTCTCTTCCACTTCCTTTAACTGGTCTCCTTCCTCTTCCTCTTGATATATCTTGCCGTACACCTCCTACTTCTGGTTCTACCCATTCATACTCTAATTTGCACGTCTATGTTCGACGACACCATCTCATACATCTACTAGTTGTTGCATCTGAACTGCCAATTGTTCCTGTACCTCTTCCATCTTCTTCCATATCTACAGATCCATCTCCCTCATTAGATTTTTAAATTTCCCTTTGTAAAGGTAAACGTGTGTGCACTTCGCACCATATTTCTCATTTTGTTTATCTCACTCAATGTCTCTTTTTTGGTATGTTTGTCACATTTCTTTCCTTTATATCAGTTTCTACTAATCTTCAGGATGCTATGTTACGTTCTAGTTGGAGGAAAGCAATGCAAGATTTTGTATCCGTTGCTTAATTTACCCATTGCTACTTGCAAAGTTATCTGCTCTTGCACTCAACAACCTATTGTGAATCATGTCTCATTTCATCATGCTTCTCCTATATTGCATACATATGCTTTGTCTCTATCTTTTGTTTCCATTTCTAAGACTTATAAGCAAGCTATCACCTCTTATGGCTGGAAACAAGCAATGGATACTGAGATTCAGGCTCTTCATCAGAATCAGACATGTGGATTGACTTAACTCCCTCCTGGGAAATAGGCAATTGGTTGTAGATGTGTCTATACTGTGAAATACCATCATGAAGGTACTATTGAGCGCCTCAAGGCTCGGCTGGTTGCTAAATGTTACTCTCAATCCTTTGGGGTGGAATATTTTGAGACTTTCTCCCTAGTGGCACGACTCAATTCCATTCGGATGCTTCTGTCAATTGTTGTCTCTCATCATTGGCCTTTGTATCAACTTGACATAAAAATGCCTTCTTGCATGGGGATTTGCAAGAAGAGGTCTATTGGAGCAGCCTCCTAGCTATGTTACTGGTGGTCAATTTGACAAAGTCTGCCATTTGAAAAAAGACATTTATGGGCTTAAGTAGTCCCCTCGTGCCTTGTTCAACAAGTTTAGCAAGGTGGTCTTGCAGTATGGGTTCACCAAATTGTCCTCCGATCACTCAGTCTTTATTCGACATACAGATTTTGGTAATGTCGTTCTCGTGGTTTACGTGGATGATATTATTATTACTGGTAGTGACAGTCATATATGGGATTGCATCGATTAAAACTCATATGAGTCAGCATTTTCAAACCAAGGATCTTGGTACTCTTTGCTACTTTCTGGGTATTGAAGTAGCTCGTTCTCATGCCGGCGTTAGTCTTTCTCAGCAAAAATATGTCCTCGACTTACTTAAGGAGACAGGCATGATGGGTGCTGAAAGTAGGTTTTTTCCGCGTCGTTGGTTATAGAAACCCTAGAATCAACATATTTTTAATTAATCCGAGACTTTTAACCTGTAGAATGAGCAAATTTGTTTAGTGGCTTGTGTCGGATGTCGATCCGCACTCGGGATTAGTCGGATTAGCGCGAATAAGAACATAAAACGACAGATAATGTACAAGAGAAACGTGGATGGATGAGAATGGTGAGTCGAGATTAAAAACGCATCCAGTTGAGATCCAGAAAATACTAAATTCATCGAAATCAAATTGTATTAATCAAACTGTTGCTTACATGAAATAAATGACAGAAATAAATAAAGCGGTAAATCTATTCTAGAAAGCATGTAAGAAAGCATGTAAAGAGAACTTTTAGAGAGAGAAGAAGGTAGAGAGAGATTTTTCACACCTCAGTCGTTTACCGACCGACAAGGTAGATGTGAGAGAAAAAATCACCCTCTTGCATTCACCGAATGAAGTTGGTGGTGCAAAAAGGCGATCAGCCTGGGGAATCTAGAGAGAGAATGTCACTAACTCTAGAGAGAGATAATTTTTTAGAGAGCGAAAATAACCTCACACACTTACCATTGGAGTAGATCGGCCATTGATGAAGCATAGTGGCTGCTCGATTACACCACGTGGTGGTGCACTTGAATTGGCCCGAGTTTGTTCGCATGGCCTTGGTTGGCCAAGGAGAATAGGAGAGCATATTGGACCATTTGGTGGCATGAGGTGCTGGTCATGATAACAAGTGCACCCTGGTGATTGTACAACATGAACCGGCCAAGAGGATTGAGATGGAGTGCAAGGGGGCAGCAGGCCAGCCAAGTTGCAAGTGCTACACCTTTCCGATCTGCAACCTAGTGAAAGGATTAGCTGTTCGGAGACGCTGGGGCATCCATGTCCAAGGAAAAGAGATGGTGACGGGATGAGATCGTGGTTGGAGAAGTGCACCACATGGACTGGTGAGCGTTGATGATGAGTAGCAATGTGGTGCTGGGTTGTAGACGGTGGAAGACATAGTGATGACCAGCAGCTAGGCGGTGGAGAGAACGGCCACCATGATCTCCTTCTTCTCTCCCTTCTCTTTTTTTTTTCTTTATTACAGTTTTTTGTTTTCTCTTGAAAAGGCGGAGACGAAGATGGCTGGGAGAAACACGGTGGAGTTGCTTCCACGTTGCTGTCCTGCAAGAGGAGAATGTTGTGAAGATGAATGCCACGTTCAGATCTGGCTATGGAGTTGTTGCAGGCTGCTACAACTTGCTGGAGGGCGGTGTGGAGAAGAACGAGACGCTGCTGGAAAGCTGTGCACCAGTCCGGCAAGGCAGAAGAGAGGGTGGCGGTGTTGCAATGGAGATCACCGGAGTTGCAACCTGCAACTCCGGTAATCTTTGAAAAGGTTGCGGTGTAGCACTGTTGGGTGGTTGTTGAAGGCTTTGCCGCTTGTGGAAGATGAAGATGAAGTAGAGAACGTTGCTGGAGGTTGTGCAGGTTGCCGGTGCTCGGTGGTTGCTGTTTTGCACATCTGTGTTCGCTTGAACCAGACCATGAACCAGACCGTGAAACGCACGGTTTAGAGACTTGCAGGTGCGTGCAAGTGGGAGGTGCTGATCGCCCAGAGGAGCAGACGATGGTGGTGGTTCGTGTGGTGGAAAAGGAGCAGCCATGGAAGTGCAGCAACATGCTAGAGTTGCGTGCGTGTACGATGGACTGGTTCAGTTCACCGGAGAAGATGAAGAAGAAGATATGAAGAACAAGGAAGAAGAGAGAGAGGATGAAAGGGAAGGAGGAGGAATGATGTGGGGGGAAGGAGAGGAGAAAAGGGGTTTGAAAATTAGGGTTCGTCCCCCTCCTTCCCCCTTTATATAAGCTCCTAATTTCCATTTGGAAATTAAGAATTTTAGAAAATAAAAAATATTAACTTTTTTTTTTTAAAGTAAAATCTTACTTTTCTTTGGGGAATTTCCCCATTTAGTGGACCCCCTTTTTTTATTTAAAAATAATTAATTTACAGTATTTGAAAATCACGAGGTCTACTAAATGGTCGGGCCACGGCTCGATGATGATGGGCCCGGCTACTGGTCCACAAAGATTGATGATGTCCATCATCTCACAAGATGATGTGACAGACAATTTGATGATGATCGGACGGATGGTGACTTGATTGGGATCCAGATTGGTAGGCCGACGGATTTAGAGAGATTCGACGATCTGATGGACGATCCAACGGTCCGATGGAAGATCCAACGGTCAGAAAGCTAAGAGAGATGAGACAAAGCCAATGGACAGGAGTTCTGGGGTTAGGTCAGTAGATTCGAGGACCGAGAGATGAAAAGAGAGAGAATAAGGAGAGATGAGAGAGAAAATATCAAAAAATGGAGATAAAAGTATTGGTAGAGGGTCTGGAACCCTGGTCTTCACTGTGACCATCCTCACGCTTCTCCAGTAGAGTAGACTATCATTCTTTGCTGACTCATGTGGCTTTAAACGCTTTGGTTTGTCTCTTGGTCATTGGCTCTCCTGCTCTCTTCGTTCTTTGGGCCGAATTTTTTGGTCATCTTATTCAGCTCATATTTGGCCCATATCTTCTAGTCATAGCATGTGGGCTCTTTAAGCTTTGATAATGGGCTTTCCTGATCGATGTGGGCTCGCAAGTCTCGAGAATTATCCCATCGGGTTTTCCTGCTACAGAAGAAGCGCGTAATGAGACTCTATCAGAATGACTTCATGTCTAGACTTCCGAAAATATCTTTAATGCATGCAAATATACCATTTCGTCCAGAAAAGTGTGTTCTACGCAACAAAAGAGACTCTTACGTAGAAAAGTAGATAAATAGAGCATTTTAACGTAGGAGAGTGTGAAAACGCTTAGAAGATAACAGTGAAAAATACGCACTTTTAAGCGAATATCAGGTGTAGAACCCATTGATATCCCTATAGGTCCGACAATCCATTTGGATGGGGAATAAGGGGAGTTATACAGTGACCCTAGTTAGTACCGTCGCTTGGTTGGAAAATTGATCTACCTTACAGTTACTCGTCCAGATATCACCTTCACAGTTGGTGCAGTAAATCAGTTTATGCACTCTCTTCACCAACCACATTGGGATGTCGTCTATCGTATCTTGTGGTACTTGAAGAATGCACTTGGCAAAGGTTTACTCCATCGACCATCCTCAAACTTACGCATTACTGGATATTTTGATGCAAATTGGGCTAGAAGTATGATCGTCGTTCTACCTCTAGCTATTATACCTTTGTAGGAGGCAATTTGTTATTTGACGAAGCAAAAAAGCAAACTGTAGTCGCCTGTTCTAGTGCAGAAGCTAAATACAGGGCTATGACATATACTGCTTGTGAAATGATGTGGGTCAAATCCATTCTACATGAGATGTGTATTTTACAGTCTGCTCCTCAACTATGTATTGTGACAATCAGGAGGATACTTTCATTGCCAATAATCCTGTTTTTCATGAGCGAACGAAGTACATTGAGGTTGACTGCCACTTTATCCGAAACTTGGTGTTAAGCAAGCAAATCATCACGCCATATGTCAAGTCCGCAGATTAGATTGGTGATGTCTTCACCAAACCTCGAGGTCCTTTCTATAGTATGTGTTCCAAGCTGGGCATACATGACCTATATGCATCAGCTTGAGGGGAGTATTAAAGAAGAAAATGTGTTGGGCCCACACTTAAGTTACTTGGTTATGTTGTTAGCATTTATTTATCATAGAGGTAGTATATGGTCAGTATTAATGTTAGGGACTTTTAGTCCCACATCGGATAAGTAGAGCCTGTCTTGGCCACTACATATACAAAGGGACCCAACTCATGTAATAAAGCATCTCAATTCAATCTTATTATCTCTCTCTCTCTCTCTCTCTCTCTCTCTCTCTCTCTCTCTCTCTCTCTCTTCCATCTTCTAGTTCTTGCAAGTTTACACTTTCTATAGTTAGAGACCAACCAACAAGTTGCAAAGATGCATATACATTTAATCATGACTGAAGTTTTCATTTCACCCAAATTTTTAACCTCAGATCCATGAAGAATAACTTTTCTTTTTCTTTTTGATAAACAAAGTGGTGTGGAGACAACATGACTAAATAGACTAGCACACTAGACACAACTAGGGGATGTCAACCCATTGGGACATGGTTAAAATTTTGATGAAGAGGATGAATGATGAATCTCGACCACTCGTCTCGCCTCTTTTCAAATCCAAGTTAACTCTAGTTAACTTTTTTTAATGATATTATCTAAATCGTTGACTGTTCTTTTCTAAACACCTTTTGAAACATTAAAAAAAACCTTTTAGATGTCTCAAGTTTTTTCCCCCCTCTAACATTTCTTTTCTTCCCCAAGCTCATTTGAATCTTCTTGCCTCTCCGACCTTCTTCCCCACCGCCGAAGATCAGAGAGCACGTATGTATGATCCCAAGAAAAGGAAGGATCTCTCTCTCTCTCTCTCTCTTGGGTTTTCTATTATTTTATCCATTAGAGGTTTTCTGGGGTTTTCCTTCATTGAGATAAGGATGACACCTTTCCTAAGTTCCGGATCATTGTATGGTATCTGTGTGATGTGAATCCCGATGATCATGAACGGTCTGGAACTAGGGACAACTTAAATGTGAATCCTCTTCCCTCAGATGATCCTCTATCTCTCTCATATCTCTCTCTCTCAACCTAGATGTGAATCCTCTTCCCTCATATGACACCTTTCCTATGTTCCATACCGTTGTATAGTATCTATGTGATGTGCATCCCAATGATCATCAACGATCTAGAACTAGGGACGACCTAATCGTAAATCCCCTTAGATGATGCTCTCTCTCTCTATGGTTTTTATAGGATTTCCTTCCATAAGATGAGGATGGGGATGACTCCTACGTACCAGACCATTGGATAGTCCCCAAGAACAAAATATAATTTTTTTTAAGTTACTTCTAAGAAGAAGACAATTTTAATTAGTATCTGAAAAGAGAGAATAAAAAAATGGAGACTTGAATCCCCAATATACAATGACAGGAAACCTCCTCAACTAGCAAATTCAAGAATATCACTTGACTCTTTATCAACATGATGAAATGGAAGATATTAAAGGGCAACTATCTCATTTGGAAATTTTTTGACATAGTCCCAAAAGATCATCAAACAGTACGTAGTTCTAAAAGATCACATTTTGGTCGTCCCAAGTTCCACACTATTGATGATCATCGGGATTCACATCACACAAATCCCAATGACCATACAACGGTTTGGAATCTAAGAAGAGTGCCATCATCTCAACAAAGGAAAACCCTAAAAAACCTCCAATCAAAAAAACCATTGAAAAACACTAAAGAGAGAGAGAGAAGAAGAAGATCTCCTCACCTTTTCAGCAAGACCGTACGTTAGTTCTCTTGCATTTATAAATTTGTTATTTCTTCTGATTTTTTTAGTATTTTTTCAAAATTATTTGAAGCCTCTACATTAGGTTTCGTTGGTTTCATTTTGTTTTCATATGTTTTTGTCAGAAACCAAACGATACCATCGATACATTCTTGTATCGCCCATGTAAGTACTGAATCAATACTGTGTATTTTGAGCCATGCATTGGTTTGCACCCATGACCTCCCTAGAGAGGGGACATGCCACTAACCATCCTTCTCAATTCTCATCTCTAAAAATGACCCCAGTACCATATGGAACCAGATAGCCTAGCAAACTAATATTAAAAAAATTTGAGGGATCCATATATCTAGCAGTTATTTTCAACTTTACAGCAAATTTCCACTTTCACCTTTGTTTGGATGCCATGGTTGTCTTCCTTCTACAAGCTGAATGGATACTCATATCATTTTTATCTAGCCCAATTCCCAAATTCAAAGAACTTGCAATTACCTCTTTCCAAATGCTTGAATAGTCTTCCACAGGAAACAGCCCATAAGTCCAAAAAAAGTCACCCACCAACAATAAATAAGTTGATTACACTTGCCTGAAACAATATGTTGGGTCAAACAGGTTGAGGAAATGGTTCCATGGTCCTCTAGCTGCAGTTTAAGGAATGAAGAGATGGTTTATGCTCTACAACTCCAGATGTCCACGATGAAATTATCCTGTATTTAAATGGTCTTCTACCAGTCCTTTTAACAATTCTTAACCAGTAATTCCTTCCTGAGGAATGCTAGCAGTACTCGCAGTATAGAAGAGGCATATACTTAGCCTCTGTGTTGAACATGCATCCATGTAGGGCTCTTTGGTGATTTAAATATGCGCGAGTACCTCTGACATTCCTCTTCCTACTGATTTCCATGCAATATCAGATACAAGTACAACCCACAAAGAGGTTCTGCAGCAAGTGCATAAAAAGCATCGGCCTTTCCCCACACTTAACTGATAGCCAATCCCGGTTCTATATGCCACCCCTACTTCACAAATGGACCTCAAAACCATTGACCCTCTACTTAAAATGGTTGATACGACAGTTTTCAAGTTAGGAAATCATACAGTTGAGACCCACTGAATGCGGATTTTCAACCCCACTATATTTGCACCACATGCACAAATCCTAGGTTCTTTCGCCCACCACTCCATTTAACAATGACTTCTACCATGTCGTGGCACCATGAGATTACCAGGCCAAATATGAGTTATGAAAATTGAATGTTTTTGTCTATGCAAGTGTGACAATACCCAAGTGTGAACATCTCTTGCTTGTGCAAATGACACTTTTTAGGGTGTTAGTGAACTAGGCAGAGATCCCATCTATGAAATCCAAAATCTAAAAGACTCTCCGCTGTAACTTAAATAAATATCAGATGTCCTATATCAGTGTTCAATCTCTATATCTTCTAAAAATAACAAAATTGTCTAAGAATCTATCCAGCAGCCGATGTGAGAAATGAGTCAACTGACAGAATTGAAAGGCAACAGAGGCACATAAGAAGCTCATTTCAGTAAATTGAGGCTACTGTGATGACTGATGTGACAAATTTCCCAATTATTTTAGCAAGAAAACAGAGATAAAACAAGTAGAAAAACAACACTCATGGGTTCGATGATTTTGTTGCTCCCAAACCCATCAACCACAACATCATCAAAACACATAAAACTGGGAGCAATATTGTAGAATCTCAGAAGTCTCTCCACCTCCCTCCCCACAAATCTCATCAAATGAGAAGAGAAAGCAGAGATATCATTAGAGATTGTAAATGAAATGGGACAGCTTTCCTTTCACAGTTCACACACACACATACAGAGGTAAAACTAGCAGAAATTTCAAACAAACGCGATCAACCATTCCATTTGGGTGAGTATGGACGAGGGATTACCTTCGAATTCGAGGTATCGGAGAATCTTCGAAGGGTAAGACTCCACAGAGAGATGATGGACAGCAATAGCTTCGCGAAAGTGAGAGGAGTTTGAGCCTCCCAATACATAAATTCTTTTGCTTCTAGCCTTCTACCGTGTAGGAGCAAAGTTTAATCCTTCCCTCCAAAATGCCGCGTGGCACACTCTTCCGGCCAGCGGCGGAGCCAAGATTTTGTGTAGAGAGACACAATCAATTGAGTAGAACTAGCTATAATATGAGCCACGTGGCACATTTTTAGAAATTTCTGACCGTATGGATGTTTGGCCCAAGCCTAAATGGACAGAGAAACAAAAAAAATTAGCTTGATTAGTGATTTCTAAGCATTGGATAGGAGTTGTTTTCATGGGTTGATTTTTAACCGTAGAATTTGATCATCATTGACTTCGAATTGATTTTTGGTCTGTAGGTCCACCTAGGGACTGCCCAAACATCCATGCGGTCACGTCCTTTGAGAGGGGGCACTAAACTAAAACTGAGTGGGGGCACTAAATGTAAAACAAAACCCGGCTCCTTCCTGGCTCGGCCCCAGCTTCCGACCCCATTGGCTCCACACTCTTTGTGGACCTATACACCAAAAATCAGCCTCATTGGTGATTTCTTAACCTCTGAATCTGAATAGCCAAAAAAAGTACTCGAATCCAACAGCTAGAAATCACCCAAGTTTGACAACTAAAAACAACTATTATTACAAATGAAAATGATTATAAACATCAAATATCCTCACATAGTCACGTTAAGGGCATGTTTGATTGCTAAGTGGGAAAATTGCATTTTCCATGAGAAAATACAACTGTCTATTGTTAGATAGCCATTTTAAATCTGGATAATTTTCCCTGCTAAGCCCGAAATCCATTTCCCATCCAAACAGGCAAGAATTCATTTCCACCTGAAAATGCGGCTTTATTTTCTCACATAATTGAAATATGTGTTCTCAGTTGCAATCAATCAGCCATTTAAGGCATTTCCCAGATGTATTTTCTCAGGAAAAAATTTTGTGCAATCAAACACGCCCTAAGTTCATTTTCGTTGTTATCATCGTTTATTTCTTCACCAACTTAAGCCGATGGAGGATATTTTCGTTATCATCATCTTCTATTTTTTCAACCAATAGGATCATCTTTTGGTAGTGATGGTGGTGATGCTACAAATGCAAGATTCATATTAAACATATGTTGTAAGGGATATACATTCCCGTTGGAAGTGGTCACGATCCACTACAACAAGTACTCCACCCACTAGAATTAGGATTAATAATGGCGCTTGATACGATAGTTGAAGAGTTGTCAAGTTCATTTTCTACTCTATGTGGTAGCATTAATTTTTAAGGGAAGCGGAATTTATGAGCCATGGCCGCACAGACCAAACAAAATGGCCCTAATCAATGTTCCCACGTCAGCGAAAAAGCCGAAAGTAAAAAAACCGCAACCATGTTTATCGATTTTGATTTTGTTTTTTATTTATTTTTTTCATTTTTGCATTTTCGCTGACGGTGGGGAACATTGAGCAGGGCCATTTTGTTTGGTCAGTGCAGCCCTGGCGCATAGAATCCGCTCCCATTTTTAAGTACCCTTTAACTTGGCTGAGTCCTAAAGATATCAAAATAATTAGGTTATCTTTGTCTCACTTATAATTAACGTACTCAAATAAATATCGATTGCTGAAATATTATATCAATTAGCAAGATAGACATAAATCTATGTAACTATAAATAAAGAATGCATCCACGTATTCACTTGATTTGATGCATTAAGGCTTCCTTGATGCTTTAATTTTTTTTATAATTTTTAGTTAAATTATTATTTTTTAATATTTTTATTGAAAGAAATTATAATCAAGGTAATTAGCTTTCATTAATAAATAATAGGGAATTTTTGACATACCCCCCCAAGTTATCTTTGAAATTTGACAAACCCTAGCCCCCACATTTTGGAAAAGCTGACATACCCCCTATGACCCGGTCCACCATCATATATGGACTGTTGATTAACACATTTTTTTAAAAAGATAAAAAAGTCCCCTGGTCAATGTCACGCCCAGCGATCTGGGTCCAGCATATCTAATGCCAACACAAATCTCGAGGTGCAATCGGGAACGAATCTCCAACACAAGTCATAAATATATAGTGCAAGCTGATTAAATACGAGCCATCCAAATAATTAAATAAAAGAAATTGAATATCCAAATTAATTCAAAACCTGAAAAAGGTAACCAAATGGCTTAAAGTAATACAACCCAGTTCTCACTACATAAATTCTCTCAAAGTAAAAAAAAATTACTTTATAAAAATTCAAGCGCATCTAAAAGATCTTGTGTGCAATCCTACCGTCTGTGCTGACCTGAAAAGAAGTACCCACGAAGGGTGAGTCCAACCGACTCGCAAGTAACAATTACATTAAACCCTCCTGGTGCACGTGTGTAGGTGTTCATAACAACATGCTCAATATTTTTTCAAATATAACTAATATATGAACATGGCATAAGAAATGTACGAAATATTAAAGAACGGATCTACGAAAGATACACGTTAAGGAGATCAACAAATAACATCCACAACAATCATCTCATACCGATATACAATTAAATCTCTGAACATGAATAAGAATGAATAATTTAATTAACTGTACACTGTGATGATGATAGACACATGGACTAGCATTAACTGACTCATAGCCTAACTTTCAAAATATTGCATGTGACTAACAGTGGGTATCTACACTCGATGGGTAACCTGGAACTTGAACGAATCGTCACTCGAGGCGCCCTCAATTTAGGGTTGAACGAATCATTCCTAAGGATATATCTAAGTGTCCATACTCCAACCAACACTATAGATACTCCTACCATTTATGATTATACATGACTACTTAATAATATATTCGAGGTGCTCATGCACCAATCAACACTTCGGACGATTCTAGAATGCAAGTGTGCGTAACCGACCACAAATATTATGCCATAATATTTTTTCATAAAATATCAGTTGAATACACACTAATAGTATGAATATATGACACATGAAAATTATTGATTAATAATAATTTAAAACTCGACATGCGTACCTAATAATCGGCAATAGACATCAACGAATGATAATTCCAATAATTATTGATCATCCGCAACGATAATTAAATAACTTCAATATATTCATATAATCACCAAGATTACTTCAATTATTATATTATAACATTAAAATAATCATAATTCTATAATTCATTCTCAAATCAATGATTTCTTAAATAAACATCAACTTATTTCTTTTTAGAACCCTAAGATCTAATATTGAATTAAAATTATCTAGAAATTAATTAATACCGAATTGATATTTTAAATTTTGTGATTCATATTAAATTCTAAAAAAAATACAACGTTATTTTACTCTTCGAAACACGTGATTTAAAAATAAACAGAGCTCAAAAATATTAAGAAACGAATGAGAAAAAATTCTGAAAAAAATTATAGTTTTAATAATAACGAGTAAAATAAAATTTCAAATTTCGAAACTCTTTTGATTCTTATTAAATTCTAAAAAAAAATACTACTGTATTCTACATTTCAAAACACACAATTTTAAAAAAAATACAGAGTTAAAAAATGTTGAGAAACAAATGAGATAAAATTCCTACAAAAAACCACTTTTCTATAATTTCAGAAAAATTTAAAAAAAATTAAAGATTATGGCATTTCTTCATAGATTTACCACAAGTTTCTACATAATTTCTTAATAACAAAATCAGAGATTAAACATGATGCTCATACTATTAATTTAAATCTAACAAGAAAAATTTTCAAACACAATTAATCAATAAAAATCACATATTATCAAAACAAACAAATAAAGAAAAGGTTTAAAGAAGTTCTACTCGCCTCATAACGCTCTAAGAACGAAGAAAAATTGAAGAATAGGATGAAGACTTGATCTTCTAGTCTTGATCTTTAACAAAGAACTCCAATAATAAAATCTTAATCCAAAAAGAGAATATAAAAAGAGAAGAGGAAGTGAGGAAATATGATTTCTAAATTTTTAGAATAAAAAAGTGATTTTCGTCATTTTAAAAGGTCTATTTATATCAACCCTCAAGAAATCCTAAAATAAGTTACTAATTGGCTAAAAATGGCCCTAAGGCTCATATATAACAACTGGGTACTAAACTGGATCATAAACAAGTCCAAAAGGCTCTAAAATTGGCTCTAAAAGCTCACCCAATTAAATATAATAAATAATTATTAATTAATGTATTTCAAATAATCATATAATTTAATTATTAACTAAACAATTAATAATCACGAAAAATGGGTCATTACAGTCAACCTTGGAATAGAAACATGGAATCTCATAGAGAGTAAGATGGCTTAGTTTGAACCTAAAAACCATCAGTTTGCAGCACCATGATCGAAGTATTAGCCTTCTTCGGTGACACCTTAAGCAAAGTACCGAGCAAGTACTCCACCTTCCATGCTACCTCTGCTATTTCCATTGTTTTCGCAACCAACATCCTTACCGGACTTAAATCCTGCAACGAGGGACTAGTTGTAATACCTAAAATCATTTTAAAGTATTTTTTTTAATACAAAAAATCCAGTGAAATATCCAATAATAATAGTAGCTTCATTGAAGAATACAAAGCAGCATAGCCTGTTCTAAACCTTCCGGACAAAATTATTCATGAGCAAATAACGAAACATTGAAAATTAAGAAAACCAAGAAACAAAAGAGCAATAGTACACCAGATATCAATCAATAAGGCCGTGTTCCTTCAATGGCTTCTGTGGCCTTCCCCTTCTCTTGTATGCAGGAAGTGATTCTTCCCCACCGCTTCCAAGATCCTCACGATTGGTAGCAATAATCAACTTCTTCCCATTTCCTCTTCTTCTACCCATGACATCAAAACCCCTCAAATGACAAGCTTGAACAATTAAAGAAGATCTCTCAAATGAAACACCCACATCTGTATCTCCCACGTAAAACCCATTCCTCTGAATCTTTCGAAGAAAGCAAAGAAACTCCCACAACCCCAAAAAGTGAGGGGTTTGATTCTGCTAATCGATTATAACTCTAGACGTAGAGAAGCAAAGATTTAATGAGATAAAAGATTTTGGGGAAAGAGAGAAGTTTCAAGAAAAATAGAGAGATTCAAAGAAGTGAATCTTTGCCATCGGAGCTTCGAGCGCTACCCAGGCAACAAAGTCACAATCTGTTTTAAAGTTACTCTAACAAAACAGATTCTTCAAGATTTCAAACCCTTTCACTAAGAAAAATAGTAGATCTTCAATACTTTTGGTAAATTAGCCATTGTAGTTGTTGGATATTTGGGGTTGGGGTTTTAGCCCAATGCCAAGGTTGGGATTTTAGCCCAATCCCAAGAAAGGGTCTTTTTTGTCTTTTAAAAAAAAAATGTTAGTCAACAGCCGGTCTACGACGGTGGACCGGGTCACAGGGGGGTATGTCAGCTTTTTCAAAATGTAAGGGGGTATATCAAATTTCAAAGATAACTTGGGGGGGTATGTCAAAAATTCCCTAAATAGTATTATGTATAATTTACAAATCCTATAGCTTGCAACATTTGCCTAGTTTTTATATTTGTAAAATAAATTATTGAAAAAAGATAAAAAATATTTTTATCGACAATTTTTTCTAACTCGCCCAAGATATAAAATGTTCCTCAAATATACAATTTCTACAAGATATAATTCATTTTTTGCATTATCATAAATTTTTAGTATGAAAACTAAGAAACATAGGATTTTTGCCAAACTTCGCATTTTTTTACCTAAAATATTCTTCAATTCATGCACAAATTTGATGTAAATGCATCATAGATCTATATAACCATCTACTTCTAGCAGAAAATAGTATTAAAATATGTGTATTTGAGGAAATTTTGAATTTACTTTGAGAATACAAAAAAAAACCTCAAAATTTGATTTCTATTTATTGTTCTAATCGCGATTCAAGCAGTTTTCACCTAATAAATCACAAATGACTTGTCATTTTTTTTATGTAGAGTAATCGGGGGTGAGGAAAATTTGAAAGAAAAAAAAATCAAGTTTTTGTGCACCACTATGAGTTTGGTCAAAATATAACACTTTATATAAGAGCATCTCCAACCCTACCCTAAACTCTCTTCCCTTCCCTAAGATAGGGTGAAGAATATAATCCGTAGAAGCTCCCACATCCTTTTCAATTCTTCTCCAAGTAGGCTGATAATCTGGAGTGTCACAAGATTATAGAGAAGGCCTAGTCCTTAGATGTCAAGTGTACATACCCTTTCAGAATCAACAAGAAGCTCAATCATACCAAATCCCAAATCCGTTAGTGGAATAAAAATCATCGCTGCCCCTTAAAGCAACATATTCAATACCTTCAATCCCAATTGCCGTACATTCAAACATCAGCTCCCTCCCTAGAAAACTTAAAACTTGAGAATGAGGCAATCCTCTAGTTTGGACAAAGCATTGGATGACGAAGAAAAATTATGGAGGGATAAATCAAGGGAATCTTGGTTGAAAGAAAGGGATCGTAATACGAAATTCTTCCATTTATCCACTCTAATTAAAAGCAGAAAGAACAAAATTGAATGGATACAAGATAACTAGGGGCAATATCATAACAAGAGAGAGAGAGAATTGCTGTCATGCCCCGAATCCGGATACCCATATACGACTCAAAAATCTGTGGATCGACCCGTACTCGAACCCAGAGGTGATCCATGAATGTCCCCTAGTGGTCCAATTAGGTCAATTAGACTACTAAGGTTCATTCGAAAACCCATTAAGTAAAAAAAAGAGTCTAGATGTAGGAAATAAATAATTCAAATAATTCATAATTCAAATAACTCAATCAATCAACTAAATGTGGAGAAATGGAAGTGAGAACATGCTCTCAATCAAAGGCTTACATGCCCATGAAAATAAATAAATAATGTTATAAAATAATCAAATACAATTTTCTAAAGTGTGGGATCGACTCCCAAATCCTCGCCGATCTCCTCGAATGTACCGGAGTTTTTCGTCTCAAAATCATCTCACGTAACCGGCTCCTTAAAATCTGAAAATGGTATCGGTGTAGCACCGTGAGCTGAGGGCTAGTAATACAACAGTGTGCATGGTATGATATCATACTATACAAGTTTTTAATCAATGTATGCATCTCAATCATATAATAATGATGGCATGAATATGAGGGTGAATGCAAGTAAGTACAGGATGCAAATGCAACTAGTACCCATAACCACATAGGGTCTCCATCTCCTTCCCGCACTGGGAGCGGTCTCATTGACCCATCTGCAGGATATAATAACGTCTGGGGCCTTTCACCCTAGGGTACCGAACCCTGATTAATTGATAAAACCAATATAAACGCATATAATATACTTCAACCCCGTTCCCTTATGCATCCCTTATATGAAATGATGTGATGATCATGGTATGACAACAAGATGGTACTAGGGTTAAATGGCATAAGCACACATGTATTTAACATTTAAATAAGAATATAAAATAAATACATGATCATCAAGAATAATAATATGGGAATGAACTAGGGTTAAACAACATGAATAACATGTAAACGATCACCAAAGATCACGATCAATACGGATGAACAATATAAGTAGAAATCATAAGATAATCCAACACTCTATTGCCGAACTCTATGAGGGATCCATGACACAAGGTCGAACCCTAAAGAGGGATCCAAGACACTTGGCCGAACCCTATGAGAAATCCAAGACACATGGGTGGGATCCCCATGCATACAAGTATAGGTCAAACCATCTCGGGTTTAGTCAAACAACAAGGTTAAAATCTTAATATAGTCAATAATCATGATCGAACCACTAAGGGTTCCCAAAGCCATTAATCGTCTAAAATCCAAGAAATGATAGTTCACAGAAAATATAGTTTCTTGTAAAAATCATAACTAAATAAATATAAATTAGAAAAATATAACTTAATGGATTTGAAAACTAGATTCACAGAGGTTTTTAGAAATATAAATAAAAAAATATTCAGATTCAAAATAAGGGTCAAAACCCTTAATAAAGTGGGTCGGACAGAATCTGAAATTCTAAGTTTAACAGAAAAGTCCCGTACATTTGAAAAATCATAATTTAATCAATACAAATCAGAACAATACAAACTCAAAGGTTTTAAAAACAATATTGATATAGGTATCTAGGAAAAATAATTAGAAAAATATTTAGATTAAAAATATAGATCTAAATTTCAAGTGAAATGGACCATGTAAAATCTGAAATTTTGGATTTTTTTGTTAAAGTCATACAACTTAGAAAAATCATAACTTAATCAATACAAATCAGAAAAATATAAACTCAAAGGTTCTAGAAACTAGATTGATAGATGTATCTATAAAAAATAATTAGAAAAATATTTAGGTTAAAAATAGAGATCGAAATTCTAAGTGAATTAGACCGTGTAAAATCTGAAATTCTGGGTTTTGTTGTAAAGTCATACAACTTAGAAAAATCATAACTTAATCAATACAAATCAAAAAAATAAAAACTCAAAGGTTCTAGAAACTAGATTGATAGAAGTATCTATAAAAAATAATTAAAAAAAATATTTAGGTTAAAAATAGAGATCAAAATTTCAAGTGAAGTGGACCGTGTAAAATCTAAAATTCTAGATTTTTTGGTAAAGTCCAACAAATTAGAAAAATCATAACTAAATAAATATAAATCAGAAAAATACAAACTAAACGGTTTTGAAAAATAAATTCATAGAGGTATTTAGGAAAAATAATTATAAAAATATTTAACTCATAAAAGTACAACAAAAATGATAAAGAACATAGTCATCCGTTATAAGTACAAAATAGATCATGGCCAAACCCATCATGGTGGCCCAAAATAAATATCAACCCAATAAGAATAAAGTAAATATTGTTTAAATTAATTTATAATGAGTATCAACCATTATCTAATGAAAGAAAAATAAAATCTTGAAGAAAAATAAATATAGGATGGATCAAAACACACTTACCTCAAGGTTTCTTGAACTTTAATGAAAATTAAAAGTTTTCTCAAATTTGAAAGTCGTCAGATCGTCATCTCCTCGGAGTATGTTATTCTAATCGGAGTTCCCGTCAATTCTCCCTTCTTGCTCGAGTACGATCGGTGCCCGGATGAAGGTTTAATGGAGCTTTCTCTATTCTTCGATGGAGTTGGGTTGGTGAAAGCTTCTAAAGCTTTAGGGTTTTTCATAAATACGTTTAGGAAAGGATTAGGGTTTCTATTTTGTTGAAATTCGTAACTAGCAAATGGATGACTTTTTCAACCCTCAAAAACTTATATTTTACACTATTAATGGGTTAGAAATGGGCCCAAGGCTCATATACATCAATAGGCTTTATTTAAGAATATTATTAAGCCCAAAACTCCTCTAAATTGGCCATACGGCCCACCCAACAATCATAACATAAATAATTATAAATTAATTCAATTAAATTATATTATATGATTTAAAAGTTTATACAATAAGGTATTGACACATGGCACACACATAAATCACAAAAAGTAGTCTAAATACATAAAAATCATAAAAAAATATTCAAAGCACCGAAAAAATGTCAAATGACATCGGAATGACCCGAAAGTGATTCGCGGGTCCCACACTCCTATTAAATAAATAAAATATAATTAAATATTAATTTTAAAAAAATATAAGAATTGTATGAAAGTTCAAAAATTACGCAAATACTATTTTTGTCAAAATCTCCCGTTAGGGTTTTTATGTCTCAGAAAAGCTTCCAAATTTCACAGGTAAGTTGATAAGGATAAAATAGGAATATTTTTGGAGTCTCGGGCCCACAAAATAATTTTTTTATAAAAGTTCTGGAATGTTAGCTGCAGCAAGAAAAAGTCCTTTGCAAGTTATGGTCCATTATTTTTAGCAAGAAATTTAGCCATAAAGATCGAGTTTCAAAAATAGCAGGTTTTTCAAAGTTGTCAAAATAAAACCAAATTAAATACATATACTCATACATGATATTAAACAATAAAAACAATAATAAGAGTCTGAAAAAGTTTCAGGTTTTCATTATTAGGTGAATTTATAATAATACCCTAGAACGAAAGTTCAGGGTATTACAATTGGATCCACCTTTGTCAAGTACTTCAAAGTTCTATTTACTTCCACAGACCCCATGGATTTTTCTTACCTCTAACAACTTAACCTTCCCAAAATATCGGTCGATTCAAATCATGCTCCGTCTCGTGATGGTACTAGGGAGGAAGTGAAAGAAGATGTGTTTTCTTTGGGACCTACAAACCCCCAGGTCCAGATGGATTTACAGCATTATTCTACCAAAAGAATTGGGAACTCATGTAAGATGATTTATTTAAATTGGTGAATGAAATATTCACATCAGAATGCTCCTTGAAAGTCCTAAACCAAACCTTCATAGCCTTAATTCCAAAGACCCCAACCCCTAAAACTCCCTTCTCCAATTCCGTCCCATCAAGTATGTAATGTGAGCTATAAAATAATATCCAAAATCCTCACAGCTTGACTTCGAGGGGTTCTTCTTTTTGTTATATATATCTGAAAATCAATGAGCCTTCATTTAAGGCAGACAAATTTTTGACAATACTATTTTGGCTCAGGAACTTATAAAGATGGCGAACAAAAAAATAGAAGGGAAAATCGAGGTTTATAGCGGTCAAATTGGATATGGCAAAATAGTCTGACAGAGTGGAATGGTCATTTCTTTTGAATGTCGACATGGAAACTATGGGCTTTAGTGACAAATGGATTGCCCTGATTGACAGGTGCGTGTGATCCACATCCTTTTCCATTAAGTTGAATGGATCCCCCTGAAATAACAAGTCCGTTCTCTTTAATCGGAAATACCTAGAAGGGGGGTTGATTAGGTATTTAAAATTAATTATACTTAAACAATTTTACTGGTCTATGGTAGAGAATAAAATCGTATGCCTTAGTTGTTTGATAAAGGATTATCACAACCGATTCAAATCGAATATATCTCCATGGTATATCTTCTTTTCATCATTTGATCTAATCAATATAGATAGCGGAATACAAACAAACAATCACACAACACAAGAGATTTTTACTTGGAAACCTTAGCCAAGGAAAACTATGGGACCAGGTCCAAACGGAAAGTATCATTAACTGGAATGTTAAACGAAACAAAGGTTACTTACGCAGCACCGTTGCAAATACAACTTCCAACCTTAGCCAAGGCTTACTGCCGATGCGTCAACGTTCTCTGAATCAACGCTACGAATCCACGAGCGCCCTTCCGGCCAAGAAGCCTTGTCCGCTTGTTCAGTTTGGTACACCCCAAACCTACCGTCGATCGGCCACTCTGATCTTAATTCTCAACACTCCAGCCTTTGCCAAAGGTGAATGATTCAGTACACCCTGAACCCTAGGTTGCTCAATAGGTGTTGAGTCACATTGGTACACTTAGGCTACTAAGTCAAATATCTATGTGGAAGACCTAAGCTGAGTAATTGATCAAACTCTTGGCTTTGATCTAGAAAAGAAAAAAGCTCACAAGATATTTATAAGGAAAAAGCTTCTTGCTCTTCGAATGGACACTCTAATAAATAAGGGTGCGTTTGATACGAATGCAAATTGGGTGTGCAAATAGGTTTACTCGTGCAATTGTTTTCCACGCATGTTTGGTACGCGTGCATTCGGAGATTTGCACATGCACACGAGCAAATGAATGCTCACCCTCTTTAACAATTAAAAACCCATTTCACCCCTTGAGCAATCGTTTACACAACCTCCTTGTGCAAACAATTTGCAAAAGGTACAAATTAAAATCCAATATTTTCCCAAATCAAGCCCTATCTTAAAAAAAAATAAAAATAGAATTAATGGAAAAAGTGGCCTTGAAATTTAAATTTTAAAAAGCGAGAAAAATGGGAAAAAAATAACGAAAATATAATGGCCTTTTTTCACAATTTTTTTTCAAAAAATAATGGTCGTTATTTTCATTACAACAGGAAATAATGATATTTTATTTCGACCATTTTAACAATACATAACGTAACGGGGGAGGTCCAAATCCATTACAACAGCCATTATTTTTACCATAACAAATTCGGACCTCCCTCGTTATGTTATATACCGTTAAAACACTGAAAAAATATACCGAAAAATAATGACCATTATTTTCTGAAAAAATTTACGAAACAAATGTCCATTATTTCTGTTATTGCCCATTATTTTTCTATTTTTCTATTTTTCCTATTTTTCATTTTTGAAAATTTGAAATTCATGTTCAACTATGTGGGGCCCATGTATTAAGTATGGAAAATTCGTTGTTTTTTTCGTACTTAATATGTGGGGCCCACATATTTTGTGCTTCCTAAGTGAGCATGCGCGCGAACCAAATGACATTAAATATGAACAGAATTTGCATATGCAAAGTTAGTGCGAACCAAACACAAGAAAATAGTATGGGTGCGCAAACCATTGCATGCACAAACCATTGCATACGCAAACCATTGCACGCGTAATTGGTTTGTGCACATACCAAACATACCCTAAATCTTTCTTCTCTCTATTCAATGTGTATAGAAGTCTAGAAGTGTGTTTAGAGAAGGTATAGAAGGGTTATATTTATAGAATTCGTAATCCTGAGCCTTGCAGAACGTGGGAGAGTGGAAACTAGAATTTTGGATCTGAGAAAGACTCAATCCACTTGAAGTCCAATCGATTGTACTCTGGGTCCAATCGATTGGCCTTGTATGGATGGGTTTTTTTCTTTGTAAATCCAATCGATTGTTCATAGTTCAATCGATCAAACTTAAATAAGTTTCTGTCCCGTAGGCTCCAATCGATTTTACAGAGGTCTCCAATCGATTGGGCTCTAATTATGTTCTGTCTCGTAGACTCCAATCGATTTTACAGAGGTCTCCAATCGATTGGGCTCTGATCATGTTATGTCTCGTAGACTCCAATTGATTTTACATAGGTCTCCAATCGATTGGGCTTTGTCCAATTGATGGGCCCAAATAGTCCAATCGATTGGGCTTTCCCAAAAGTCAATAACATTGACTTAGACTCAGTTATATCCAATGACTAGGTTTGACCATCAAATTTTATTCATTTAAACCTATTCCAATGGCCATTAAGTCACTTACCTCCCTAAGCGAGCATACACGATCTATAACCGATAAATAGACAGTTACTCAGATGACTCATGTCGTCAACCCTCTGATCCTTGCTGTCTCTGCCTTTTAGTCTTCACATAGTTGACGAGGTATGCATACCACGACATCTTCATACTATACTGGTGCTCGTAGGAACAGTTACAAGAATATTTTTATGTCATATGGAATCTTTGCCAAACTAGAATATGAAAATATTCCGTACACCCCCTTTGGTCACTTCTCCACATCTTGGGGTCTTCGGCAAAGTGACCCTTTATCCCTCTTTTTGTTCATCCTATGCATGAACGTCCTATCCCATATGTTGAATCATGAGGAAAGTGAAAAATCATATCCATGGGATCAGTATAGGCAAAAGTTGTCCTCCCATCTCTCACCTTCTTTTTGTAGATGATTGCATTCTTTTTTTCTCGACCTAGTCTTGTGGAGGCGAGAAACTTGAAAGATTGCATCGATCTTTTCTGTTGGATGTTAGGCCAAAACGTTAATTTTGAGAAATTTGACATCAGCTTTAGATAGACAATATAAAAAATCTAAAAATATATCTTGGAAACGTCAAAGGAAAGCCCTCTCCTACATCATGAATATAAAAAATCTGCATATCTTTGAAAATTATATAGGGACTCCTTTATTTGTGGGACGGTCAAAGACAAAAGCGCTTCAAACTTGATTGATCGTCTTAGGGGGTTTGACTACAGGATGGAGAGAAAAATTCGTATCTCAGGTGGGAAAATCTGTTCTTATTAAATGTGGCAAACGTGATCCCAACTTACCTGATGCAATCCTTCCCGTTCCCTAAAAAAATATGCTCCCAAATGGATTCTATTAATTACCAATTTTGGTGGGGAGGAGATCCAGAGAAGCCCAAGATGCATATAACCAATTGGCCATTATTACTATGTATGGCAAAAAACAGAGGAGGGCTTGGCTTCTGCCATTTTGAAAAGTTAATTTGGCCCTGTTATTCAAGTCGGCGTGGCGTCTCCAACAAAATCCCAATTCCCCGATGGCTACCCAAATGCTGGGCAAATATTGCAAGCAAGGGAAATTATTAGCAGCCATGAAAAATCAAGCAGCCTCTTGGTGTTTGAACAATTTGATTGTTGCTAAGGAGACATACAAGTATTTTTGCTGTTGGGTTGTTGGACAAGGCAAGAACATTAATATTTGGATAGACAATTGGATTAGCGGCCCTCCTCAAGCATTACTACCGCTCCAAAAATCACCAGATTGCAATCTTTCCAAGGTCCAAGACCTTTTTCTTCCTTATCGTACCTGGAATCTTCATCTTCTCTTAGATCGCTTTGATCCGGGTTTGGTGTCTACCATTCAAACCATCCCACTTAACTCATCCCCCTTCCCTGACCGTCTGATATGGCTTCCCCATCCCCATGGTGTTTTTTCAACTAAATCTTCCTATCAACAATTGGTATTAAGTTCTGAAAGGTCCTAGCCATCTCAGATCCCCCCCATCAGATATAGACCAATATGGATATTGGGCAACTCCCTATCCCAAGCGGAGTTCATTTCTTCATCCGGTGTTTATTAAAGAATATTCTTCCGATGAAGATAGCCCTTCATGTTAAAATTCCTAGTATATCCCATGTTTGTCCTCGATGTAACCAATCCGTGTAGACCATTATAAGTGCCCTTTTTCAATGCCGACTGTCAGCAAAGCTTTGGTTCGCCTTCCCTATGACATGTCGATGGTCCCACATGCAGCAAAGTGATAATGCACAATGGCTGATGGAACTCTTAGCCCTATCTCCTAAGTAGGGTGGAAATGAGTCCTATTACATGGATTATGCATGTGTGATGCTATGGAGGATTTGGTACTTGAGAAATGATCAAGTTCATGGGACTTTGCAACAGGACCCTTTTTAGATCCTTAAGTTTATCCCTACCTATATTCAATATACAGATCTACATGACCAATCCCAACCTAGCAAGGCCCAGTGGACTCCACCACCTATGGGACGTCTAAAGCTGAACACTGGCGCCTCTTGGACAAAGAATTCTGGAGCAGCAAGCTTTGGTTTTATTCTTAGAGATTTCTCAAACTCATGTATATTGGCAGGTGGAATGCAACTAAAGCCCAGTCAGCCAAAGAAGTAGAAGTCAGGGCCTTGAAATGGGCCCTTCAGGTTGTTAGAAGCCTCAATGAATATGGTCTGAATGTGGAGGTGGAATTGAAGGATCTTGCAGAAAATCGGAAGAATGGCTCTCTTGATATAGGAAGAGACTCTATTGCACACCTGGTAGATATTGTACAGCGTCCTTTTCTTCTATCTCTTTTGAGCATGCTCCTAGAGCTGCTAACCAAACTGCTCATGTGATAGCTGCAAAGGCCAAGTGTTTTTTGGACCCTATGCTTTGGTCGGTGGACCTTCCTTCCTGGCTGTCTAAAGCTATGGCGAAGGATCAGGAACCTTGACCTTCCTTGTCTTAGTTCTATTTTGGTTTATCTCATAGATACGTTTACTTACAAAAAAAAATCCTACCCTGAAGTTCACCTTATTTTAGGGTATCCTCAAATCCTACCCTAAAGTTTGGGTAGGATTTAGGGTGAGATTCTACAAACTTGTCCCCCCTTCTCCTCCCTCTTATTTATTAATTCTACCCAATGTTCTCTTCCCATTTTCACTTAATGCCACCTATGTCTCCATTTTATAATTTTTGTTATTTTTCTTCTTTTCAATTGGTTTTTATATTTAGGGAAGGGTAGAGTTTAGGGTGGACCATCGGAGAATTTTTAAGTTTTAGGGAAGGGAGAATCTTTTCTACCCTACTTCAAGTGTTTAGGGTAGGGTAGGGTAGGGTAGGGTAGGAGATGCTCTAAGTGTAGAGCTCGAAATTTCAACGTTGCCAAAATATTTCAAAATACATAATTAACGGGCCGGCCCCAAACTTATGATTTTAGCCAGGCCCTTGACAAAATAACACAAGGGCAACCATTGTTCGAAATCTAAAGATTGAAGACTGAATCAATGGGCTCTGATCCCGATCTGGATTGGTCCGATGCAGAATGGGATTGGCCCATCCCACCCGAGATAAAAGTGGGACTCCTTTGTGAAACTGAAACAGTGATCATGGGCCGAGATAGAGCATGGTTTGGATCAGATTGGTGGGCTCCGATCTCGATCCGGATCGCCGCTCTAGAACGGGATCGGCCGAGACTTTGAACCATGAGGGCACCATAACTTTCTTTTGCGACTCAGGCTCCGGTTACAAGACACAATATAAGACACGTGGCACACTGTTAGAGGACTCTGACCGTATGGCTGTTTGGCCAATCCCTAAGTGGACCTGCAAACCAAAAATCAGCCTGATTAGTGAATTACAGGCGTTGGATTGGACTTATTTTCATGGGTTAATCTCAACTGTGGGAATTTGAGCAGTATTTGAGGTACAAAGATCCAACGCCTAGAAAACACTAATGAAGCTGAATTTTGGTTTGTAGGTCCACCTAGGGATTGGCAAAACATCCATTCGGTCAGAGTCCTCAAAGAATTTGCCACGTGGCTCATATTGTGTCCTGGAATCGGAGCGTGTCATTTTAGGGCGGTACCCTTCTTTTGCACATCAGGATGTAATTTGTTCGGCTAGTGATATGTCGTTGGCATATTTTGTTATTTTAAAGCATAAAGAGGGGTAAAGTAAATAAGCCCCCAACGAAATGATAAAAGGAGGGAAATATTATCTTCTTCCGTTGATAGATTCGTATGAAAGAGGAGGGAAAACGGCCGGAGAGGGCACAACACACACACACCGATGGCACTTCACCACAGCCGTCCGTTTCACTCTGTTGAACGAATTCTGGGACGTCGGTCACTTAACGCAATCACAAAAACCCTGTCACGGAATGAACTAAAAATTTCGTGCTCAAGTTCCTCCCACTCCAACAAGGTCAGTTAAGGTTTTCCTCTCTTCTCTTCTTGTTTTCTGTTAATATACATCAGCAGTAGAGTTTCTGATGTGCACTCTTGGATGGCCCAGTTCCACAGGCCGTACACGAGTGAGATGATCGTTCCGACGGGCGTAGGTGCCTCCATTGGCGGATTTGCTGGAGATGCTCTACCGGTTGCTCGGACCCTCGCCACCGTCGTTGATTGCCTCATTTCACATCCAAACGTCCGTCTTTCTCTCTCTCTCTCTGTCTCTTTTGTGTTTTGTCTTTACCAAAATCGCTCTGAGTTTTCTCAAGGCTCTGTATGGTTTGTAAGGGCAAGAATCGTTTGAGAAAACTTTTCTAAGAGCTACCATACAGAACTAATTATCAAACGTTTGATACAAACCAATGCCCACAATGCCACGTGGCATATATTTCGGGCCCACTGACCCATGATAGTTGGCCCACGCCTCAGCGAACATACACTAAAAATCAGCGTCATTGGTGATTTTCTAGCCGTTTTGATTTGAACATTGAACATTTTTCATCTTGGGTTCATGGGCCTGGTCATAACGCCTGTGTTTAAAAAAAAAAAATTGATCAAAATCCAATGACTAGAAATCCCCAACCAGGCTGATATTGGGTGTGTTGGGTCCACCAAGGGGTGGGCCAAAACAATCATAGGGTCAATGGGGCCAAAAGAATGTGCCATATGGCTTTTTAAGGGATTTTTTGTATCAAACAATGTATCAAAGTCTAGACATAGGTGAAGCTGCAGCATCTGTTTTTCAATCGATCTAGGGGTCTGTTTGGAAGTTCATGATTTTTTTTTTTAAGTACAAAATCTGAAAGGGGAACCTAAAAAGTGGTCTAAACTACCAAGCACAGGCCATAACAACTGAAGTTGTGTAAGGAATATTTTCATATTCAATTTGGCAAAGATTCTGTTTGACATAAAAATATTTTTGTAATTGTTCCTACGAGCACAAGTGTATCGTGAAGATGTCGTGGTACGCATACTTCGCCAACTACGTGAAAACTAAAAGACAGAGACAGCAAGAATCAGACGGTCGACGACATGAGTCATCTGAGTAACTGCCGATTTGTCGGTTAATGATCGTGTACGCTCGATTACGAAGGTAAGTGACTTAGTGGCCATAGGAGTTGATTAAAATGAATAAAATATAATGGTCAAACTTAGTCATTGGACAGACTCGAGTCAAAGTCAACTTTATTGACTAGTGGGATAGTCCAATTGATTGGACATGTATCCCCAATCGATTAGAGACACTGTGTAATCGATTGGAGTCTACGAGGCAGAAACATATTTGAGCACAATCAATTGGAGACTCTGTGAAATCGATTAGAGCCTTCGGGACAGAAATCTTTCTGAGTACAATCGATTGGAGACTCTGTGAAATCGATTGGAGCCTTCGGGATAAAAAGATATATATGTCAAATCGATTGGAGAACCTTATGCAATCAATTGGTGCCTTCGGAACAGAAAACTTATTGAGCCCAATCGATTGGACACTTATTCCCAATCGATTGGACCAAGTGTACGATCGATTGGACCTTGAATAGAATCGATTTTCTCAGATCCAAAATTCATGGTTCCATTATCCCACGTTCCACACAACTCAGGGTCTTGGAATTCTATAAATAGAACCCTTCTATGCCTTTTCTAAACACACACAGAGACATAGAGTGATTCAATCTTCAAGAGAGAGAAGCAAAGACTTTATTTATTAGAGTGTCCATTCGAAGAGCAAGACGCTAGTTTTTCCAGTCACATCTTGTGAGCTTGTTCTCTTCTCGATCAAAGCTAAGAGCTTAATCTTTACTCGGCCTAGGTTTTTTACTTTTACATTCAACCTAGTAAGCTTGAGAGTACCAGTGTGACTCAAACACCTTTTGAGCAACTTGGGGTTCAGGATGTACTGAATCCTTCACCTTCTACAAAGGCGGGAGTGTTGAGAATTAATATCGGAGGAGCCGATCGACGGTAGGTTTGGGGTGTACCAAATTAAACAAGCGGATAAGGCTTCTTGGCTGTAAGGGCGCTCGTGGATTCGTGGCATCGATTCAAAGGACGTGGACGCATCGGTAGTAGGCCTTGGCTAAGGTTGGAAGCTGTATTTGTAACAGTGCTGCGTAGGTAACCTTTGTTTCGTTTAACTTTTCAGTTAGTGATACTTTCCGTCTGGATGTGGTCCCGTGGTTTTTCCTTGGCTAAGGTTTCCACGTAAAAATCTCTTGTCTTGTGTGATTGTTTGTTTATATTCGGCAATCTATCTTGATTAGATCAAATGACAAAAAGACAATATACCACGGAGGTATATTTGATTTGAGTCGGTTGTGATAATCCTTTATCAAACAATCAAGACGTGCGATTTTATCCCCATACCATAGACCAGTAAAACTGTATAGGTATAATTAATTTTAAATACCTAATCAACCCCCCTTCTAGGTATATTGAGTTAAAGAGAACGGACCGGTGGAATTTCAATTGGTATCAGAGCAGGTATTTCTATTTAAAGTTTAATCACCTGAATTTAGATTCTTGAGAAACTAGTTCATTTTCATTAATTTGACAAAATGCAAAGAGAATGTGGAAATACATCCAGAACTCCATTGTCTGAAGACTATTTGAATATAGCTTATGAAAAATTATATTTAGACAGTCTGAGATTGACTAAAATGGAGAAATTGGATTGTAAAAATGTGTCATTGGAACTAGCAAATATTGAACTCACTGATGAAAGGAGACAGTAGGAAGAAGAAAAGAAATTTTTTCTAATGAAAAATAATGTGTTGGAAAAAGAGTTCCAAAAGTCCTTGAAAAATCAATTGACAAACAAGAATGATATTACTAAATTCAAGAATTTTGATTCTCATCTTTGCTCTCATAAGAATAATGTGAAACCCACATATCCTACAGGAAAATGTATGACAACAAAGTTCAAACAAACTGAATTGGTAAGTCATCATAATTCTAGGCTAAGTGGGGTTATACTTGAAATCTAATGAACTAAAAAGAGAAATTTTAAAAATTTTAGAATTAAGAAAAACTTTGTTTAATAGTCATGTTGCTAAGAATCAATGGTTCAGAAACGACAAAAGAATGAACAATTCATTTATTCCCAAACAAATGGCCAAACCTTCAAAATTTAAGACCATTTGGGTGAGAAAAGATGATAAAAAATGTTTTATGATTCATTCTGCTTTCAAAGCTTTAGAAAACAATAAATGGTATCTGAACAGTGGTTGTTCTAGACACATGACTGGAGATAAGTCAATGTTTTGTCATATTGAAGATCATAAGGATGGTAGTGTTACTTTTAGGGATGGAAGTATGGCCAAAATCATTGGTCGGGGAAGTATTCAAGCTCCAGGTATTCCTAAGCTTGATAATGTTCTCTGTGTTGAGGGACTTAAAGCTAATCTTCTTAGCATAAGTCAAATCTGTGATAATAATCATACAGTTAAATTCACAAGCCAAGGATGTGATGTTATTGATGAATCTGACAAACGTGTTATGAGAGATTCAAGAACCTCTGAAAACTGTTATATCATTGGTAGAAATCCCAAGATCATCTACAATTCTGCCAAATTAAATGATTTTGACTTATGACACTAAAGACTAGGTCACATGAACCAAAAGGACATAGTTAAAATCACTAATAAAGAATTAGTGAGAAGTGTGCTCAAATTGGGAAAACCTACGTGCACTATTTGTGGAGTTTGTTAAATCGGTAAACAAATAAAAAGCTCTCACAAAAAGGGAAATTATTGTGCTACCTCCAAAGTGCTTGATTTGATTCACATGGATCTTATGGGTCCAACGAGGACTAAAAGTTTGAGAGGTAAAAGATACATTCTGGTCATGGTAGATGATTACTCTAGATTGACTTGGATTGCTTTTCTTAGAGAAAAATCAGATGGTTTTGAAGAATGTAAAAAGATATGCTAAAAAATACAAAATGAAAAAGGCTACAGTATAGTCAGGATTTGTACTGATCATTGAGGAGAATTTGAAGATTCTCGTCCCACTGAGTACTGTGATGCTATTGGCATTAAGCATGAATTTTCTGCACCCATTACACCACAGCAGAATGGAGTGGTGGAAAGAAAGAATAGGGTGATTTAGGAAATGACCTGGGTAATGCTTCACAGCAAAAACTTACCCCAAAACTTATGGACAGAAGCAGTGAACACTCCTTGTTATACTTTCAATAGAGTTTATTTGAGACCAGGAACTTTGAATACTCCTTATGAAATCTGGTCGAGTAAAAAACCTAATGTCAAATATTTCAAGGTTTTTGGGAGCAAATGCTACATTCTTAGAGATAGAGAATCTCTGGGAAAATTTGACAAAAAAGAAGATGAATGAATTTTTCTAGGTTATTCCACTAATAGTAGAGTTTATCGGGTTCTTAATCAAAGAACCAAAACGATAATGGAGTCTATTAATGTAGTTATTGATGACTTAAATATTGAAGATAATTCCTCACAAGATGACAACTGTGATGATATCTGTCAAAATATTGATGACATTCATGTTACTCCATCTTCTAGTGATTTTCATGCTGATAAATCTCCTCCTTTGTGGGTTAAGAAAAATCATCCTAGTGTTGATATCATTAGTGAGGCAGGAAGTAGAGTTCAAACTAGAAGACATATTGAAAATGTTGTTAACTTTGTATGTTATACTTCTCAGATTGAACCCAAAAATATTTCTGAAGCTCTTACTGATAAAAATTGGATTAGTGCCATGCAGGAGGAACTAAGTCAATTCACTAGAAATGATGTTTGGTATTTAGTGCCCAGACCTAAAGATACTAATGTTATAGGCACTAAATGGATTTTCAAAAATAAATCAGATGAAAATGGAACCGTTGTCAGAAATAGAGCCAGACTTGTAGCTCAAGGCTATACTCAAATTAAAGGCATTGATTTTGATGAAACTTTTGCTCCTGTTGTTAGATTGGAATCCATTCGAATATTGCTTGCTGTTGCTTGTCATCTTAAATTTGAAACTTTTTCAGATGGATGTCAAGAGTACCTTCTTGAATGGTGTTCTTCAAGAAGAAGTTTATGTGGAACAACCCAAAAGGTTTGAGGATCCAAAATTTCCTGATCAAGTTTATCGTCTCAAAAAGGCCTTGTATGGTTTAAAACAAGCTCCCAAGGCTTGGTACGAGAGATTTACCACTTTTTTGCTTCATCGAGGTTTCATCAGAGGAGAAGTGGACAAGACCTTATTTGTTAAAACTATTCAAGGAATTTATGTGATTGCTCAAATCTATGTTGATGATATTGTTTTTGGGTCCACATCTGTTGATCATGCTCACATGTCTTCAGAACAAATAAAAAAAGAATTTAAAATGAGTATGGTTGGTGAACTGAGTTATTTTCTGGGTCTTTAAGTGAAATAGTTGGATGATGGAATTTTTATTTCTCAATCCAAATATAGCAAAGACTTAGTTAAGAAATTTGGTATGGAATTAGCTAAACACCATCGTATTCTCATGAGTACTACTACAAAGCTGAGCAAAGACACTGAAGGAAAGGATGTTGACCAGACCTTATATTTAAGCATGATAGGAAGTTTACTCTATCTCACCGCCAGTCGTCCTGATATTTCCTTCAGTGTGGGTGCATGTGCTAGGTTTCAAGCTAATCCCAAAGAATCATATATACTTGCAGTCAAATGCATCATCCGGTATGTTAGTGGAATTGTGGGATATGGTCTCTGGTATTCGTTTGATATTACTGCAGAACTTGCAGGTATTTTGATGTTGACTGGGCTGGAAATGTTGATGATAGAAAAAGCACCAGTAGTGGGTGTTTTTATGTTAGAAACAGCCTAGTTAGTTGGCAAAGCAAGAAACAAAATTGTATTTCTTTATCTACTGCTGAAGCCGAGTATATTGCAGCTGGGAGCTGCTGTACCCAACTGCTATGGATGAAGCAGATGTTAACTTATTACGGGATAAATCAAGGATTGATGACTATATATTATGATAATACGAGTGCGATAAATATATCGAAAAATCCTATTCAATACTCTAGAACTAAACATATTGACATTCGTCATCACTTTATAAGAGATCTTGTTGAAGAAAAAATTATCACTTTGGAGCATGTCGCAACTGAAAATCAATTAACGGATATTTTTACAAAACCTCTTGATGTCGTTAGATTCGAATTTCTTCGTAAATCTATCGGTATTAGTTTGATTGATTGATTTTGTAATTTGTATTTTTTTTTGCTTTCATAATAATCTGTTTGATTAAAACTGATTTTGAATACTCAAATTACAGACTTGTCGTGAGTTCATCAAAATTATATCATGGTGATATATATCTTCTATGTTTGTAATGCTTATTCATTATACCTTGTCCGTGTCAGTGGTTAAAATTATCTCTTGCAATCATGGATTTCACATACTATACACTGACTGATATTTCTTCATGAATAGATATGATTTCAGTATTATTTCTAGATTTTATTCTAGGAATAAGGAATAAATCTCTACTAGATATGACTTCAAATTAGTAGTGTTCCTGCCTTCAGTTGATTTCGAAATTGTACTACAGTCAACTGTTGGCTTCCCAATGAGAGTTATTATATCAAGGAAACAATTACCTCCATTCAAGTTAGAGTGTATGCCATCTGTATGGCCCTGTTCGAAATTGAAATCTGATTTTCATTGCTGCAGAAAAGGGCTACCTACATGGAGAGTGAAAGCTACCTATATTCAAAGTAAATAAAAGGGGTGTAAAAGACAACCAATTTGCTAGAAAAATCCTTATCCATCAGCAAATACCTATTTACATGAGCGTAAGTGAGAACCCTTGATAGCTCTAATGAGGATTTCATATCTGGATACAAGATACCTCCAGGATTTCTAAAATTTGATATCTGAAATATTACTGAAATTAATTATTCTATCTTGTGTCGATTCTGATTTCAATATTTTATCTTCTACTAGTTGTCAAGAGCAATGATTTTATTACTTTTTTTGACTAAGTATTTTTGATTAAACTAACGAAAAAGAATTTCTATATACATCTCTTGATCTAGTTGAAATTTTAACTTTCACAAGTTCTGTATTTCATGGTAATCTCTGTTAGTATTAATCAAACATGTTTCAATAAAATTTCTAAAAAAAAATAATTTTATCCCAACTAATTCATATTCCAGTCACGACTCTCCAAAGCTCAGTTTATGTTTTAAGATCTACTATAATTTGTTTGATTACTGTTAATTGACTAGTTATGGTTGTATATATTGCACTTGTTTCTCATGATAATTTTCATTGCGTGCTTGTTATTTCATTATATTTTTGTACATTTGTTAATCTGTGACAAAAAAGGGGGAGAGAAAATCATAGCGGTAGAAATAAGTTGATACATGAGACAGGGGGAGAAAAATTTTTCATTATTTTTTCAATTTCTCTATTTGTGATGTGCATAATAAACTCACTGCATTTTATATGAATTATTGATTGCCGATGATATTACATGGTATGTATTGTTTGGTAGAATGTGCAGGGAACAGATCAAAAGCCATTACATATCTGTTCGATTATCTCTAAGAGAGTGTGAGATAGTGAGTGAATCATGTAAGAGGGTGTGATTGTATTTTCTATTTTTTACATTCTTTATGATTAAATGTTTTTTGTCACGAAATTGCCAAAGGGGGAGATTGTAAGGAATATTTTCTTATTCAATTTGGCAAAGATTCCGTTTGACATAAAAACATTCTTGTAACCGTTCCTACGAGCACAAGTGTAGCGTGAAGATGTCGTGGTACGCGTACTTCGCCAACTACGTGAAGACTAAAAGACAGAGACCACAAGAATCAGACGGTTGACGATAGGAGTCATCTGAGTAACTGCTGATTTGTCGGTTAATGATCGTGTACGCTCGATTACGAAGGTAAGTGACTTAGTGGCCATAGGAGTTGATTAAAATGAACAAAATATAATGGTCAAACTTAGTCATTGGACAGACTCGAGTCAAAGTCAACTTTATTGACTAATGGGATAGTCCAATCGATTGGACATGTATTCCCAATCGATTGGACATAGCCCAATCGATTGGAGACACTGTGTAATCGATTGGAGACTATGAGGCAGAAACATATTTGAGCACAATCGATTGGAGACTCTGTGAAATCGATTGGAGCCTTCGGGACAGAAAGATATATATGTCAAATCGAATGGAGAACTCTGTGCAATCGATTGGTGCCTTCGGAACAAAAAACTTATTGAGCCCAATCGATTGGACACTTATTCCCAATCGATTGGACATGGCCCAATTGATTTGACCAAGTGTACAATCGATTGGATCTTGAACAGAATCGGTTTTCTCAGATCCGAAATTCATGGTTCCATTATCCCACGTTCCACACGACTCAGGGTCTTGGAATTCTATAAATAGAACTCTTCTATGCCTTCTCTAAACACACATAGAGACACAGAGTGACTCAATCTTCAAAAGAGAGAAGCAAATGCTTTATTTATTAGAGTGTCCATTCGAAGAGTAAGAAGCTAGTTTTTCCAGTCACATCTTGTGAGCTTGTTCTCTTCTCGATCAAAGCTAAGAGCTTGATCTTTACTCAGTCTAGGTTTTCTACTTCTACATTCAACCTAGTAAGCCTGAGAGTACCAGTGTGACTCAAACACTTTTTGAGCAACTTGAGGTTCAGGGTGTACTGAATCCTTCACCTTCTGCAAAGGCGGGAGTATTGAGAATTAAGATCGGAGGAGCCGATCGACAATAGGTTTGGGGTGTACCAAACTGAACAAGCGGATAAGGCTTCTTGGCTGTAAGAGAGCGCGTGGATTCGTGGCGTTGATTCAGAGGACGTGGACGCATCGGCAGTAGGCCTTGGCTAAGGTTGGAAGTAGTATTTGCAACGTGCTGCGTATGTTACTTTTGTTTCGTTTAACTTTTCAGTTAGTGATACTTTCCGTCTGGACGTGGTCTCGTGGTTTTTCCTTGGCTAAGGTTTCCACGTAAAAATCTCTTGTCTTGTGTGATTGTTTGTTTATATTCCGCAATCAATCTTGATTAGATCAAACGACAAAAAGACAATATACTACGGAAGTATATTTGATTTGTGTTGGTTGTGATAATCCTTTATCAAACAATCAAGGCGTGCGATTTTATCCCCATACCATAGACCAGTAAAGCTGTATAGGTATAATTAATTTTAAATACCTAATCCCCCCCCCTTCTAGGTATATTGAGTTAAAGAGAACGGATCGGTGAAATTTCAACTTGGACTGACCTCAGCTGGTCCCATCTTTTGGGCTTCCAAACAAGTCCTGATAATTGATAAAATTTTGTACAGCAGGGACCCAGCTCTATCCGTTCCAGTTCTCATTCTGAAATAGGTAGTTCCAGATCCCACCCAATAATGCCAGATTTCCCATTGGGTATTGGGTTATTTGGATTGATGGACAAAATCAACCTGTAAATTACAAAAATATAGGTCAAGATAGATAAATAAAATACTTAAATCCTTGATTTGTTCCTCCCAAAATACTTAAAATTTCAGGACCCAGGTGTCCATGGGGTAACCTGAAGCTGACCTTTTACTAATCGGGTTTAGACGGGTAGACCCCCGAACTGGACCTGATTTTAATCAGTTCCTAGCAAATTGGATGCAGACCTACTAATCAGGCTCGGGCCTGTCAGGTACCCAGGTTAATTAAGTATCCGTTGGTACCCGTAAATCACTACTCTTTTCCCAAATTAATACCTTTTGTTTCAATTATTCTGAAATTACTAAACTACCTATGGATGTTATGAAACAATTAACAATACATAGGGTTAAACAAGTCATAGAAGTTCTGAAAATCACTAGATGGGCTTGAATATTAACATTATTCTTCTTGAATAGGTGCTTAATGCAGCAATGCTTTACTGGCCTATTCCAAACGTACTATATGTGGAAGGTCATGCACTTGACCGGTTTGTAGAAGGGTCATGGGCACTCCAGCCAGTTCACCAAAATAAGGTGTGCTTCTAATCTCTTGTTACCTATTTTAGCAATTAGTACTTGTCATTGCACCATATGGCAGAATAGTGTAGTGACAAATGTCACTCCATGTTGTGCCATGTGGCGTGAAATTGGAGCAAACTTATGATGTGAAAGTTTAACAGGTTGGTTTGGTTCTTGATGCTGGAATTGAGGAAGAGCTTCGAATCCGCCATATACAGGTGGCTGATGCAACAAGGGCTTCCTTAGGATTGCCTGTTGTGGAATATATTGTCACAGACACCCCTTTACAGGTAATCCAAATCTATTTCAGTTAACATATATTATTTGGTGACACAATCACTTTTTACATTTTTTTCAATTGGTTTACGTGGAGATCGGTTTCCTTCCGGTACATTGGTAACTCTTAGAAGCTAAAAAAGCAGATTTATTGAGAAAAGTGATTATATACATGTCTGCATTTCATTCGTGAAACTCACTTGTCTCACTACCAATTGTTTACTTTAGTTACTACTCCCTCGTACAAGTCAATATGTCCTCTTGGAACTCCTTTTAGTTTTTCAATACCCACCAAATTAACTCATTAGGGTATCTATCATATACACTATTTGAGTTAATAAAGACTATGTGAAGATTCTTCCTCTTTTCTCGAAACTTCTCGATTAATTGTCTAACTAAGCAATAGTCCTGAAGATTGACCACCCTAGAATGAAGCCAAATTAGTTATTTGATATCCTTGTTTCTTGTCTGGGTTAATCTATACTAATAGATGCAATGTGTCTCCTATTGCACATCTACTTAATACTATTTTATTAATTTTCATAATTATAATTAAAAAAAAATCATTTAATCAAGTTGTATATCAGCTGAAGCCTAATAACATATAATTACATGAAGGCTAAACAATCATATTTTGGGTGAAAACAGAAGAATTTGTGGTTTTCAAAACTTTTTGGTTTAATTACGTTAAAAACAAAAAAAACATAGCTTCAAATTTTGTGTAATTTGATCAAAGATCCGTAGATTTAATGCATTTACACACATTTAGTCTAAATCTAACCTAAATTTACAACAAAAACCACGTCAGTGACAAAAAAAATAAAAATTTACGGGCTGTTTTGAGTCTTTGGACCAACTATTTTGCGCCAGAAAAAATATTCTTGAAAGCTTTTTTTATGCAGAAAATATCATTTTACGGTGCAGAAATGGCAATCCTAACAGCCCTTTACCTTTTCGCATATGAAATTCCTAATTAGAATACTTAAATCTTCTTTCTACCTCAATCCAAGATGTTTTGATCTTCAAAACTTAGTTCAATGTGATTTCAACCTGAAAAATCTACGAAAGAGGTAGGAGATTGCAAGGAATGTAGAGAAGGGAGTTTGAGAGTGGTTCAAGTTTGAGTGTTTTGTTGACATGTTCCCATTATGTTGACAGAAATATTACACTTTTTATATGAAAAATGTAAATGTTTATGTATGTTTCATTTAATGCCATATTCCCGAAACATTCTGAATTGTTATAACAGAAAAATATTGAAATATTATTAAGTATTTTATTCCAGTTATGGTTCCTGTTGGTATCCCTTGATGTTATAAAGAAGAAGAAGAAGAAGAAGAGGAGGAGGAGGACGCCATCGCTGGAGGTACCCCTCTCTCTCTCTCTCTCTCTCTCTCTTGCTAGAGTTGGTGGTGTTGGAGTGGTGGTTTGGAGCACCCCATACTCCCACAAAAATTTTTTTTTTTTTTTGCTTCCACGGCCTGGAACTACCGTGGCCACCATGGCAGCCACGGCAAAGCCAACCGTGGTCACTATGGCACCCACGGCCAGGAGCCCAAGTCAGAATTTTTTTTTGAATTTTAATGTGGGTGCCCAGCAAAATGGGGTGCCCAAACAGGGGCCCTCTAATTGGCGTGGGTGCCCATCAAATATTGGTGTTGAAAGTAGGTTTTTTTCCGCGTCGTTGGTTACGGAAACCCTAACTTCAACACAATTTGTAATATATCCGGTTTTATTCCTACAAAATTTAAGAATTCTTGCACAGAGGAAAGTATGTCGGATGTCGATCCACACTCGGGGTTAGTTCGCGCAATTCAAACATATAAAATAACGGAATATTGCTAGAAAAATGGTGGAGAGGTGAGAATGATGGTGTGATTAAAAACATCTTTTAGTGATTTAAAAGAGATAATTTTATCAACTAATCAATATAAATGAACGGGAACAAAAACACAAAATGGAAAAGAGACATTTATTCATTAAAAATAATTGAGATTACAAGATGAATAACACAAGATTAAACTAGAAAGTTTGAAATATTAGCCTAAAAAAATGTAAAGGTAGAGAGAGAAAGTCCTACAGCCTAGTAAGAGAAAGTCTAGTGAGAGAAAAAGTTGAGATCTAGAGAGAGAATGTTTCTAGAAAGAAAGAAAAGGTCACTTACCATTGGAGGATTGGCCGGGGAAAATGGTGATGCTCGGGGTGCGAATGATGGAGATGGTGAGGTCATGGCGGTGTGGGGTTGTATAGCCGGTGATGCGAGTCACCGGTGCACGCTTGGAGAAGATGGAGTGTAGGCTGCCAGCTTTAATGGTGAAGGGCAGCACTAGGAGGGGAAACCGCTGGTGAGTAGCATGGCTGGTGATGGAGGAGCAGGCTGAATCGTGGCTGTAATATGGTAGATGGTAGACTGTTGGGCAGCGGCTTTGCACGGCGTAATGTAGGCAGTCCACAACGTTGCACTAGTAGCAACGTGGGAGAAAAGATGGTAGACAGGCTGGGCGGTAGCGTAACAGGTAAGGGTGCCTCCTCCTCCCTTTTTCTTTTTCTTCTATCCTTCCTGGTTCTCTTTCTCTTTTTTTCTTCCTTTTTTGGTTTTATGGAAGGGAGATCGGCTGGGAGAGAAAAAGCGGTGGAGGTGGTGGCTGCCAGGCGTTGGAGATGGAGTTTGGAGAGGGTTATGGACAGTTTGAAGGATGTGGAACAGTGCTGGAAGTGAGTGGGGTAGTGCAGCAGGGACGGTCCAGAGGAGATGGATCAAGGCTGGGGTTTCCAATGGGAGAGAAGTGAGAGAGGCGGTCATGGTGCAGCGGCATGGTGCAGCAGCAAGGAGGGAGGTACGACCTCCATCTTCCTTCTCTTCCTCCCTCTTTTTAAATTTTTTTTTTCTTTTTGAAGAAAACGGTGAAGGAGGGAAAGATGAGAGAGGAGATGGTGGAACGTGGTAGAGAATGGGGGGATAAAGGCCAGCAAGGTGTTGCAGTGGTGGCCGGAGTTTCAGGCTGCAACTCCGGTGGAAAAATGGTGAAGAAGATGACGAAGATGGAGGAGAAGTCGAGGAAAACAGCGGCCAAGAGAGGGGGGATCCGTGCGGGATTGATAGGGGGAGAGAATGGAAGAGATTGGAGGGGGATTAGGGTTCGAACGAACCCTTCTCCCTCCTCTTATAAAGCTCCCTATTTCCATTAATGGAAATAGGGTATTTTTTGAAAATAAAAAATATTATTATTATTTTTTTTTTTTTTATTTTAAGTAAAAACCTACTTTATTATGGGGAATCTCCCCAATTAGTGGACCCCCCATTTTTTAATTAAAATTATTTTGAAATTCACGGGGTCCACTGACTGGTCGGACAGCGGGTCGATGATGATGGGCCCGGCTATTGGCCCACATGGACTGATGATGTCCATCGTCTCACAAGATGATGTGACAGACATTCTGATGGCGATCGGATGGATGGTGACTTGATTGGGACCCAGATTGGTAGATCGACGGATCTAGAGAGATCCAACGGTCCGATTGAAGATCCAACGGTCCGATGGAAGATCCAACGGTCAGAAAGCTAAGGGAGATGAGATAGAGCCGAAGGGTAGGAGTTCTGGGGTTAGGTCAGTAGATTCGAGGATCGAGAGATGAAGAGAGAGAGAGAATAAGAAGAGATGAGAGAAAAAGTATCAAAAAAATGGAAAAAAGCACTGGCGGAGGGTCTGGAACCCTGGTCTTCACTGTGACCATCCTCACGCTTCTCCAGTAGAGTCGACTATCATTCCTTGCTGACTCATGTGGCTTTAAACGCTTTGGTCTGTCTCTTGGTCATTGGCTCTCCTGCTCTTTTCGTTCTTTGGGCCGGCTTTTTGGTCCTCTTATTCAGCCCATATTTGGCCCATATCTTCTAGTCATGGCATGTGGGCTCTTTAAGCTTTGATAATGGGCTTTCCTGATCGATGTGGGCTTGCAAGTCTCGAGAATTGTCCCATCGGGGTTTCCTGCGACAGAAGAAGCGCGTAATGAGACTTTATCAGAACGACTCAATGTCTAGACTTCCGAAAATGTGTTTAATGCATGCAAATATACCATTTCGTCCAGAAAAGTGTGTTCTACGCAACTGAAGAGACTCTTACGTAGAAAAGTAGATAAATAGAGCATTTTACGTAGGAGAGTGCGATAACGCTAAAAGGATAATTGCTTAAAATAAGCACTTTTGATCGAATATCACAACCCCCAACCAGCATATTGCCAATCCTTGGCAATTAGTGCGAAATAAATGAGCTTAAAAGGGTCTGCACATGCTGCACACTTTTTCATATTAGCTTAGGGAAAACACCGTTCGTCAAATCATCGAATGGATGCAAAAATAGTTACAGGCTAGCAAAGAGTTTTGAAAGTTTTGGCAAGACTACAGACTGATAATCATGACCCAGAATAGTCAGACTCTGCGTGTGTGTGTGCTCAACATTCTTATCATCCGACAGTAAAGATTTCCAGATCACCTATAAGTTTTTCTGCCTCGACCTCAAATCTCACATGTTTAGCACTCAGAATAGAATCACACAAGAAGGGTTTTCTTCTTTTCTCTCAATTTATATGTGAGGAGATGTATTTAATATAAAGAGGCAAAAGATCTCACATATGTTTTATTTGAAGGAAGGACATCTTTAACAGAAGAAGATCTCATGATTGGAATACCACTTCACTCGGGAACGTCAGATCAAACTCTATAGCTTCTCTTTCTCCAATCTCCACATTTTATGATCGTACTATCCTAGAATCAAGTAGGACTTTCCTGGGTTGTAATGAGGCTTAGGTCAGGTGTAGAGAGATAAAGGAATGCAGGATTTCAAAGATCTTGAGAGGATATTGCCCTTTTCTAGAATTTTTCCTGCGGCGTAACACCATGATCTGGTTCTTTTTCCTTTTTTCGTATTTTTCTCTTTTTCTTGATATTTCTGAGACTGCTCAATTTCTTTTCAGCTCTTCTTCATACTTTCTTTCTATATTTTGTTTTTGGCTTGAACCACTTTCTTTTCCTTTTGATTCTTCTTCTTTACTTTTCTTTTTCGTGGTACACCCACATCAGTTATTCTTTTTTTTTTTTTTTTTCATCTCAAAATAAGGGTAGCCAGTCATGTTTCGTAGCTGGACTAGATTTTAGGTTGATGGGTTTGCAAAGAAAAGGCTTTTATAGAAAGGTTCAAAGGGTTTCTAGTGAAGTATAATTCAGGTGAGTAAAAAGGCTGAATGGTTCAGAAAAAATGGCCTAAATCATTTTCTAGGGTTTGTACTATCATGTATACTGTCTTGACTGGATATAGAGAAGGTTCTGTCGTAGTAATCCAATGTTGATGTCGTTCCGAGTTTTATGATCGAAGCAAAAGATAATGAGATCTCTCAACGAATATTGCGGGCATGAAGAATAGTGAGTCATCTTGTGACTCAGGATTATTGTATAACTCTCTGAAATGATTAAAGGCTCGAAAGCTCACTGGGTTAGGTCTCAACAATTATTCTCACAGGATCTCTAGAGTTTCAAAACTTAGGATGACTCTGATGTTGATAGTGTACAATTGTGCCAAATCTGAGTTTTTCTGAGTTTTCAAACCTGCTGTAGTCACGCATGACTTGACTCGACGCTAACTTTAAACAAAAATTGACATCCTCAATACTGACTTAACGAAGGTTTTTAGCTAATCAAAGTCAGGGTATTTGACACATTTTTGAAATTCTAGAAAACTTTTGGAGAACATCGGAAATCACCCCAAAAATGAGTTTTTTTTTTTTTTTTTTTTTTTTTTTTTTTTAGAGACATGAGTTTTGGTAAATACCCACCCCCAACCAAAATACAGCACCGTCCTCGGTGCTCATGACCGGGACATAAAATGATGAAAAATCGGTGATGATGATGCAAAGGATCAGGGAGGATGTTACCAAGTCAGCAGAAACTCGACAGTGAGTGATACCTGATGATCGGAAGAATGAATATACCTGCATTTCCAAAGATATAACAATAATAACAAATGCATGAGACTCATGTACTCTAGGAATACCGGAATTGCCTTTCCGAAAGCGCTAAGTTTTATGTCTTCAGCCAGACATGACGGGGGTGACAGGCACCCCCAACCAAGTTGGAGCACAGGAGACTGAGTGGATCATCAGTCGACATAAACAGGATCGATGAGATCAATTTCAAAAGTCTGAATGAACGACACATCAAGTTCATGGAATTGCTTAAGACGCTGACCATTGACCTGGAATGAGGAGTGATCCTTGGGATCCTCAATAGTGATTGCCCCGAAGGGTGTGACTGCGGTGACCGTATAAGGACCGGTCCACCTAGATTTCAGTTTCCCAGGGAAGAGATGAAGACGAGAATTATAAAGAAGAACCTTCTGTCCTGGATGGAACTCTTTTCTGAGGATGCTCTTGTCATGTATCCACTTCATTTTGGCTTTGTAATTCTTGGACAAGTTGTAGGCATCATTTCTGAGTTCTTCTAACTCATTCATTTGAAGTTTCCGCTCCTCCCCTGCGGAGTCTAGGTCGAAGTTGAGCTTCTTAATGGCCCACAGGGCACGATGTTCAATCTCTACCGGAAGATGACAGGGTTTCCCAAAGACCAGACAATAGGGAGACATATTGAGTGGGGTCTTGTAGGCGGTTCTGTATGCCCATAAAGCATCAGTGAGACGAGTAGACCAGTCTTTACGTGTGGTATTGACTGTCTTCTCCAAGATCTGCTTGATCTGACGATTAGAAACCTCCACTTGCCCACTAGTCTGCGGATGATAAGCTAGGGCAACTTTGTGGGTTACCCCATACTTTTTCATTAATTTCTCGAATATCCTATTGCAGAAATGGGTGCCCCCATCACTAATGATGGCCTTAGGGGCACCGAATTGGGCGAAGATGAACTCCTTTAGGAATTTGACCACCACTTTGTGGTCATTCGTCTTGGTGGGAATGGCTTCTATCCATTTGGATACATAGTCTACCGCAAGGAGAATGTACTCAAAACCATAGGAAACGGGAAAGGAGCCCATGAAGTCGATGCCCCAGATGTCATATTTTTTTATATCGACCTGGATGGGAGTGAGGGGCATCATGTTCCTCTGGGAGATGCGGCCTAGATGCTGGCAATTAGGACAGGTTTTGCTGTAGATGTGGGCATCTTTAAATAATGTGGGCCAGTAGAATCCGCATTGCAGTACTTTTTCTGCAGTCTTCTTAGTGCTGAAATGACCACCACAAGGTTGGTCATGACATGAAGACAAGATATTGAGTTGGTCCGACTCAGGGACACAGAGACGAATGATCTGGTCAGGACAGTATTTATACAAATAAGGGTCATCCCAAGAGTAGTACTTAACTCTTGCTAGGAATTGGCTTTTGTCCTGTTTTGACCAGTGTGACGGCATTTCTTCGGTGACAAGGTAGTTGACAATGTCAGCATACCAAGGATTAACAGAGATGGCGAACAGTTGTTCGTCTGGAAAGGTTTCAGGGATGGGCTGGGTGTCGAAGGATGACTCTAAAGTCAGTCTAGACAAGTGATCAGCCACTACATTCTCAGTTCCTTTCTTATCCTTAATCTCGAGGTCGAATTCCTGCAGTAAGAGAATCCATCGAATTAATCGAGGCTTGGTTTCCTTTTTTGACATGAGATAACGAAGGGCTGCATGATCAGTGTACACTACTACCTTAGTGGCTAAGAGGTACTGACGGAATTTATCAAGGGCGAAGACTACCGCCAGGAGTTCTTTCTCAGTGGTGGAGTAATTCATTTGGGCAGAGTTAAGAGTTTTGCTCGCGTAGTAGATCACGTGTGACCTTTTGTCAACTCTCTGCCCTAGAACGGCTCCTAATGCGTAGTCAGAAGCGTCGCACATAACCTCGAAAGGTAGAGTCCAATCCGGGGGACGGATAATGGGCGCAGTAGTGAGCTCAGATTTGAGACGCTCAAATGCCTTGACACAGTCAGCATTAAAGTCGAAAGGACTATCTTTAGCCAGAAGATGGGACAGAGGTCGAGCGATTTGAGAGAAGTCCTTGATGAATCGCCTATAGAATCCTCCGTGTCCCAAAAAGGACCGGATGTCACGTACGGACTTAGGAATGGGCAAGGTCGAGATGATATCAATTTTAGCTTTGTCGACCTCAATGCCCTGATGGGAAATGACATGTCCCAGAACAATGCCCTTCGTCACCATGAAGTGGCATTTCTCCCAATTGAGGACAAGTCGCTTGTCCTGACAGCGTTGAAGTACAAGCCCTAGATGGTTCAGACAGTCATCAAAGGATGACCCAAAGACTGAGAAGTCGTCCATAAAGACTTCGAGGAATTTTTCCACCATGTCAGAGAATATGCTCATCATACACCTTTGAAAGGTCGCGGGTGCATTGCAGAGGCCAAAGGGCATGCGCTTGTAGGCAAAAGTGCCAAAGGGACAAGTGAAGGTTGTCTTCTCGTGATCTTCAGGGGCGATTGGTATTTGATTATACCCTGAGTAACCATCGAGGAAGCAGTAATAGGAGTGACCTGCGAGTCTCTCCAACATTTGGTCTATGAAGGGTAAAGGAAAATGGTCCTTCCTAGTGTTGGTGTTGAGTCGTCGATAATCGATGCAGACTCTCCACCCTTTCTTCAGGCGCTAGGTGACCATTTCTTTGTTCTCATTTTCCACAACTGTGAATCATGCCTTTTTAGGGACGACATGAATAGGACTCACCCATTTGCTATCGGAGATGGGATAAATGATACCCGCATCTAACAGTTTAAGGACCTCGTCCCGGACTACATCCTTCAAGACGGGGTTCAACCTCCTCTGGTGTTCTCGAGAGGTTTTGGATTCATCATCGAGATAGATGTGATGTTGGCACACCGAGGGGTCTATGCCACGAATATCATCTATAGTCCAACCTATCGCAGATTTGTGCTCGTTGAGTAGCTCAAGAAGTTTCTTACGTTCACTTGCAGACAAAGCGGAAGCAAGAATGACATGGTAGGTTTCCTTAGGACCAAGATAGGCATAGGAAAGATCTGTGGGAAGAGGCTTAAGCTCCAATATTGGAGCAGATGGAGTAGAAATAGGTGTCACAGAAGACACGGATTGAAGAGGTTTGACTTCAGTAGGTAAAGGAAGGATGGGTTCTCTGGCCATGGTTATCAGAGGCTCGAACTCGATGAGTGGAGCGGGGATCTCCATCAGTGGAGCAGTCTCCAAAAGATCATTGAGATCAGAAATAGCTGACTCTGTTGCAAAGTCAGCTCCAAAGTGTTCTAGACACTGCTGAAGAATATCTTCGGTGGAGTCCGGGATTAGACTCTCAACTGCACACATTTCATCGGTCACTTCGCGATCGGCATCTTGTTGCATTAAACGAAAGATGTTGACCTCAGCTTTGAGGTTTCCGAAAGCAATGGACATGTTTCCGTCCCGGCAACCGATGTGTGCGTTCGCGGTGGCAAGGAATGGGCGGCCTAAGATGACCGGAATGCGGTTATCCTGACACGGCTCGGTGTCGAGAATGATAAAGTCCACAGGATAGTAAAAGTCAGCGACTTTTACTAGGACATCTTCAATGATTCCTCTTGGAATCTTGATGGACTGATCAGCCAATTTCAGGGTGACATTGGTAGGCTTCATATCTTTCAGTCCTAACTGCTGATATACCGAGAATGGTATGAGGTTAACGCTAGCCCCTAAATCTAGCAAGGCAGTGCAGCTAAAGTTGTCTCCAATTTCACATTGGACAGTTGGGCTACCTGGATCCTTGTGTTTGATCACACTATTGCGTTGAATGAACGCTGTAGCTTTTTCGGCCAAGAAGGCAGCTTTGGGTATATGCGTACGCCGCTTAACTGTGCACAAGTCCTTGAGGAATTTGGCATAGGAAGGGATTTGCTTGATAGCAGAAAGGAATGGGATATTGATCTGGATGTCTTTAAAGACATCTAAGATCTCAGAAAATTGCTGATCCCGCTTATCTTGGACAAGTCTGTCCGGGAAGGGAGGCTTTACTCGACAAATGGATTTGTCTTTAGCCTTAGATTTCTGCACAGGGATATCTGATGTTTGTGCAGAGGTAGAAGAAGCAGAGGTAGGATTTGGACTAGTTTCCACGGTGCGAGTGATGGGTGCTGGAGATGGCACCGGTGGTGGTTGGACTCCCATGTCCACAGTTTTTCCAGATCGTAGGGTGGTTACAGCTTGCACCTCCCCTTGACAATTCTCATTCTGGCTTTGAGATTGGGATCCGATCTCATATACTGCCCCTTTGGCATTTCCTTTAGGGTTGGCAATGGGTTGGCTAGGAAAGATCCCCTTAGCTTTCTCAGCTTCTAAGTTACCTAGACGTTGCTCTAGACGAAGCATGGATTGCTGTTGCTGTTGCTCTAGGCGTTGCATAGATTGAGTAATGAGTTGAGCTAGAAGGTCCTCGATACCGGGTTTGGGGACCGACTGTTGGGGAGCAGCTAATGGGAGCTGAGGCACCACTTCGCGACTCGAGCTCATCGGGGTATTATAGTTATAGGCGAAAGAATTAGTTGGGACAATCTGTTGGTTCTGAAAGTTCTGGGGAACTCTTTGCTGATTCTGAAATGTGCTCTGTTGTCCAGAGTATTGACCCTGTTGGAACTGCTGGTTCTGAGTAGATGGGTACTGATTCTGCTGATATTGTCCCTGATTGAATTGCCTATTGGGTTGATTGAACCCAGGAGGATACATGCCCTGAGGTTGACGTGGAGGTTGAGCTTGTGGTTGAGTAGACTGAGGCCTCCAAGAGAAGTTAGGGTGGTTTCTCGTGTCCGGATGATAAGATTGACTATACGAGTTCTGAGTGGGTGGTTTGTATGTGCTGAAAGCACAAACTTCTTCCTGAAGAGGATTAGACCATCCTTCATTCAAAGGACAATGCTCAGTAGTATGGGAGGGTTGCAGACAGAGGGTGCAGGATTCCATAGGGCTCTCGTGTCCCACATGCATGACTGGGGTAGATTGTTGAGTAGGCTTTTGTACAGACACAGCCAGTGCCGAGACTGACTTGCTCAACTCTTGAATGACAGATCGAAGCTCAGTATCAGCTGTAGCATCATGTCCCTTGGTTGTCCTTTGGACTGAAGTGGTTCGACTGAACTCTGAGTCAGTCGTCCAGTGTTGAGAGTTTTCTCCTAACTCTCCCAAGAATTTGTATGCATCGGTCGGAGTTTGGTGCAGGAATTTTCCTTGGCACATGGACTCTACCATGGTCCGGGACTCATCAGTAAGTCCCTTGTAGAAGACATGGACAAGATTGCCCTTGTCGATGCTATGGTGGGGACACTTAGTCAGGTAGTCTTGGAATCTATCCCACGCTTCAAAAAATTTCTCATCGGACTTCTGTCGAAAGTCCTGGATGAGTTGCTTCATTTGGTTGGTCCGAGTCATCGGGTAGAATTTAGACATGAATTTGCCCACCAACTCTTTCCAACTGCTGATTGAATCAGCGGGTAAGGAGTAGAGCCAATCTGAGGCTCGGTCTTTGAGCGAGAATGGGAAAACTCGCAGACGGACATTGTCATCATCAAGGTTCTGATTCTTGAAAAGTAAGATGACATGTTGGAATTCCCTAATATGGGAATATGGGTCTTCTCTTGGGAGACCACGAAAGGTTGGCAGCATTTGGATCGTCTGCGGCCTGATCTCAAATTGTACCGCCGTAGTAGGTGGGAGAACAATGCAAGTGGGTGGATTGGCAGAGATAGGAGCGAACGTCTCGATAAGAGGTCGTTCGACTGCCATGACTACAAAGGTAGTAGAACTGGGGGACGCGGGTGGGGAAAGAGATGGGGAAGAATTTAGTGGAGGATCCACTGTAGGTACGTGATTCTCAGATCGAACCAAGCGTTTGTTCGGACGATTCCAAACGGGCATACTCGAATGAGGCAAGCTCTATACTGGGCAAAAAGTTGCCAGAGAGGAACACTATCCTAAATGATGCACACCAAGCACAGATAATCCTATTCTAAGCAATCAGGATATAGTTTAGGAATTATCTTTGTTAGTTTTTGGGCTAGAGTAGATTATGACAGTGGGCGGACCACTGGTTTATCTTTTAACTGCCGGACTAACTGTTTTGCACTCAGAGGTTCTCACCAGGCTACACTCTTCAGAGCGAATCCTTTAGTACTAACTCTAGTTAACAACAAGGCAATCCGAAGCCTAGACAGACGTGCGGCACAATGGCTGACTTAAGTACGTCCCAGACTAACCGGATTGGTCAAGTGGATAAGAAGAGTGTTCCCTCGGGTTAAGCTAGGGTTGGTGCGTGTTCCTAGTCCACACGTAACTAACCGCCGAATAGTCCAAGATGCCACGTCGAGCTCAGTGTACTTGAGTAGCAGGGACTTATGGGTGTGTTAGACAACAGGGACCCGCGCTCGTGGTCTTATTTCGATTGGATGTTAAGCGGGTTCGCTTTGCGTGGATTTTTCCTCGAACACCGGGCTAATTGGCTCTACTTCTTGATTCTTTTTAATTAAATGGAGCCTTGGGATCAAATCAGTTGAAATGATGAGGTGGGTGATGAAGTCCCACCAGTTTCAATTTGGAGCTGGGTTTGCTCTCTTAGAGTGGATTGATTAACGGCCATGCCACGCAAGTCGAAGAATATGGATGCGAAAGCAAATAGACAAGCGGCAATGATGCACCCAATATGCTCTGTATCGCACTCAAGGCGAGGATAGAGACGTACCTCCCGTGGGCCACGCCACGGGGTCGCCTCCGTGGGTTAGAGAGGGGTATCCTAATGGGCTTGGGCCCGACTCCACCTCTTTGAGCTTTCGCTCTCTACCCACACTGGATCGTGTTCCTGCAGAAAAGTTAGATCGCACGGTCTAGGTATGTGGGATTCTATTTGGAAGATCCTTGCCTTTTTAGGGTTCACTGAACAAGCACTGAATTTAGGCAAGTTTTTGAATTAGTTTCCAAATTCGAGATGGGTTAAAATTTAGGAATTCCCAGATTGGAAAATACCTAGATTGGAAAGTTTCCCGAACTGTGGAGATCTTCCAAGAAAGATTTGATTGCGAGATCCCTTATAATTTTTTTGGGAAATTTCCCAAAATTGAAATTCTGCTAGATTTGGGGCGTTTCCTTTTGCAGACTTTTCCAAATTCGGAAGATTTCTAAAGATAGAAATTCTTCTAAAGAGGAAACTTCTAAGAGGGGAAACCCTAATTTAGCAAAGTTTCAAGATTTTAGAATCTTTCCAAAAATCTCAAATCCTGGATTGGTGATTTCTAAAAATCTGCAGAATATGAAACCCTAATTTTTTTTGAATTTTGAATTTATTATTTTTTTGGTATTTTCCACTTAATCTAGGGTTTCTAAAAAACCCTAGAACAGGATCTAGCAGTTATATGGAAAGCAGTAAAATTCCTAAATTATTACAAATTGCACTCGGCCTTCCGAGGCATTAAAAATAGTAATTTAAAAACTGCTAAAAATCAACAAAAACAAAAAATAGAAAGTTTCCCGAAAAGGTCGGGCTGGCCAAATTGAGCAGCTTTTCGCTTCAGCAACTTTCCAATTCCGTCTTTACGTCCTTTTTCGCACTCCCGAACACCCGAGCGGCAGCGGCGCCATTTGAAAGTAGGTTTTTTTCCGCGTCGTTGGTTACGGAAACCCTAACTTCAACACAATTTGTAATATATCCGGTTTTATTCCTACAAAATTTAAGAATTCTTGCACAGAGGAAAGTATGTCGGATGTCGATCCACACTCGGGGTTAGTTCGCGCAATTCAAACATATAAAATAACGGAATATTGCTAGAAAAATGGTGGAGAGGTGAGAATGATGGTGTGATTAAAAACATCTTTTAGTGATTTAAAAGAGATAATTTTATCAACTAATCAATATAAATGAACGGGAACAAAAACACAAAATGGAAAAGAGACATTTATTCATTAAAAATAATTGAGATTACAAGATGAATAACACAAGATTAAACTAGAAAGTTTGAAATATTAGCCTAAAAAAATGTAAAGGTAGAGAGAGAAAGTCCTACAGCCTAGTAAGAGAAAGTCTAGTGAGAGAAAAAGTTGAGATCTAGAGAGAGAATGTTTCTAGAAAGAAAGAAAAGGTCACTTACCATTGGAGGATTGGCCGGGGAAAATGGTGATGCTCGGGGTGCGAATGATGGAGATGGTGAGGTCATGGCGGTGTGGGGTTGTATAGCCGGTGATGCGAGTCACCGGTGCACGCTTGGAGAAGATGGAGTGTAGGCTGCCAGCTTTAATGGTGAAGGGCAGCACTAGGAGGGGAAACCGCTGGTGAGTAGCATGGCTGGTGATGGAGGAGCAGGCTGAATCGTGGCTGTAATATGGTAGATGGTAGACTGTTGGGCAGCGGCTTTGCACGGCGTAATGTAGGCAGTCCACAACGTTGCACTAGTAGCAACGTGGGAGAAAAGATGGTAGACAGGCTGGGCGGTAGCGTAACAGGTAAGGGTGCCTCCTCCTCCCTTTTTCTTTTTCTTCTATCCTTCCTGGTTCTCTTTCTCTTTTTTTTTCCTTTTTTGGTTTTATGGAAGGGAGATCGGCTGGGAGAGAAAAAGCGGTGGAGGTGGTGGCTGCCAGGCGTTGGAGATGGAGTTTGGAGAGGGTTATGGACAGTTTGAAGGATGTGGAATGGTGCTGGAAGTGAGTGGGGTAGTGCAGCAGGGACGGTCCAGAGGAGATGGATCAAGGCTGGGGTTTCCAATGGGAGAGAAGTGAGAGAGGCGGTCATGGTGCAGCGGCATGGTGCAGCAGCAAGGAGGGAGGTACGACCTCCATCTTCCTTCTCTTCCTCCCTCTTTTTAAATTTTTTTTTTCTTTTTGAAGAAAACGGTGAAGGAGGGAAAGATGAGAGAGGAGATGGTGGAACGTGGTAGAGAATGGGGGGATAAAGGCCAGCAAGGTGTTGCAGTGGTGGCCGGAGTTGCAGGCTGCAACTCCGGTGGAAAAATGGTGAAGAAGATGACGAAGATGGAGGAGAAGTCGAGGAAAACAGCGGCCAAGAGAGGGGGGATCCGTGCGGGATTGATAGGGGGAGAGAATGGAAGAGATTGGAGGGGGATTAGGGTTCGAACGAACCCTTCTTCCTCCTCTTATAAAGCTCCCTATTTCCATTAATGGAAATAGGGTATTTTTTGAAAATAAAAAATATTATTTTTTTTTTATTTTTATTTTTATTTTAAGTAAAAACCTACTTTATTATGGGGAATCTCCCCAATTAGTGGACCCCCCATTTTTTAATTAAAATTATTTTGAAATTCACGGGGTCCACTAACTGGTCGGACAGCGGGTCGATGATGATGGGCCCGGCTATTGGCCCACATGGACCGATGATGTCCATCGTCTCACAAGATGATGTGACAGACATTCTGATGGCGATCGGATGGATGGTGACTTGATTGGGACCCAGATTGGTAGATCGACGGATCTAGAGAGATCCAACAGTCCGATTGAAGATCCAACGGTCCGATGGAAGATCCAACGGTCAGAAAGCTAAGGGAGATGAGATAGAGCCGAAGGGTAGGAGTTCTGGGGTTAGGTCAGTAGATTCGAGGATCGAGAGATGAAGAGAGAGAGAGAATAAGAAGAGATGAGAGAAAAAGTATCAAAAAAATGGAAAAAAGCACTGGCGGAGGGTCTGGAACCCTGGTCTTCACTGTGACCATCCTCACGCTTCTCCAGTAGAGTCGACTATCATTCCTTGCTGACTCATGTGGCTTTAAACGCTTTGGTCTGTCTCTTGGTCATTGGCTCTCCTGCTCTCTTCGTTCTTTGGGCCGGCTTTTTGGTCCTCTTATTCAGCCCATATTTGGCCCATATCTTCTAGTCATGGCATGTGGGCTCTTTAAGCTTTGATAATGGGCTTTCCTGATCGATGTGGGCTTGCAAGTCTCGAGAATTGTCCCATCGGGGTTTCCTGCGACAGAAGAAGCGCGTAATGAGACTTTATCAGAACGACTCAATGTCTAGACTTCCGAAAATGTGTTTAATGCATGCAAATATACCATTTCGTCCAGAAAAGTGTGTTCTACGCAACTGAAGAGACTCTTACGTAGAAAAGTAGATAAATAGAGCATTTTACGTAGGAGAGTGCGATAACGCTAAAAGGATAATTGCTTAAAATAAGCACTTTTGAGCGAATATCAGGTGCCCAGCCGAAAAGGGTGGGGGCCCGTAGAGCTACCCTTTCTTCTATCTCTTTTGAGCATGCTCCTAGAGCTGCTAACCAAACAGCTCATGTGATAGCCGCAAAGGCCAAGTGTTTTTTGGACCCTATGCTTTGGTCGGTGGACCTTCCTTCCTGGCTGTCTAAAGCTATGGCGAAGGATCAAGAACCTCGACCTTGCGTGTCTTAGTTCTATTTTGGTTTATCTAATAGATATGCTTACTTACAAAAAATAACCTACCCTGAAGTTCACCTTATTTTAGGGTATCCTCAAATCCTACCCTAAAGTTTGGGTAGGATTTAGGGTGAGATTTTACAAACTTGTCCCCCTTTCTCTTCCCTCTTATTTATTAATTCTACCCAATGTTCCCTCCACATTTTCACTTAACGCCACTTATGTCCTCATTTTATAATTTTTGCTATTTTTCTTCTTTTTCTATTGGTTTTTATATTTAGGGAAGGGTAGAGTTTAGGAATTAGAGAATTTTATAGTTTTAGGTAAGGGAGAATCTTTTCTACCCTACTTCAAGTGTTTAGGGTAGGGTAGGAGATGCTCTAAGGGTAGAGCTCGAAATTTCACCATTGCCAAAATATTTCAAAATACATAATTAACGGGCCAGCCCCAGACTTATGATTTTAGCCAGGCCCATGACAAAATAATACAAGGGCACCCATTGTTCGAAATCTCAAGATCGGAGACTGAATCGGTGGGCTCTGATCCCAATCCGGATTGGTCCGATGCAGAATGGGATTGGCCCATCTCGCCCGAGACAAAGTGAGACTCCTTTGTGAAACTGAAACAGTGATCATGGGCCGAGATAGAGTGTGGTTTGGATCAGATTGGTGGGCTCCGATCCCGATCCGGATCGCCGTTCTAGAACGGGATCGGCCAAGACTTTGAACCATGAGGGCACCGTACCTTTCTTTTGCGACTCAGGCTCCTGTTACAGGACACAATATAAGACACGTGGCACACTGTTAGAGGACTCTGACCGTATGGCTGTTTGGCCAATCCCTAAGTGGACCTGCAAACCAAAAATCAGCCTGATTAGTGAATTACAGGCGTTGGATTGGACTTATTTTCATGGGTTAATCTCAACTGTGGGAATTTGAGCAGTATTTGAGGTACAAAGATCCAACGCCTAGAAAACACTAATGAAGCTGAATTTTGGTTTGTAGGTCCCACCTAGGGATTGGCAAAACATCCATACGGTCAGAGTCCTCAAAGAATTTGCCACGTGGCTCATATTGTGTCCTGTAATCGGAGCGTGTCATTTTGGGGCGGTACCCTTCTTTTGCACATCAGGATGTAATTTGTTCGGCTAGTGATATGTCGTTGGCATATTTTGTTATTTTGAAGCATAAAGAGGGGTAAAGTAAATAAGCCCCCAACGAAATGATAAAAGGAGGGAAATATTATCTTCTTCCGTTGATAGAATCGTATGAAAGAGGAGGGAAAACGGCCGGAGAGGGCACACACACACACCGATGGCACTTCATCACAGCCGTCCGTTTCACTCTGTTGAACGAATTCTGGGACGTCGGTCACTTAACGCAATCACAAAAACCCTGTCACGGAATGAACTAAAAATTTCGTGCTCAAGTTCCTCTCACTCCAACAAGGTCAGTTAAGGTTTTCCTCTCTTCTCTTCTTGTTTTCTGTTAATATACACCAGGAGTAGAGTTTCTGATGTGCACTCTTGTAGGGCCCAGTTCCACAGGCCGTACACGAGTGTGATGATCGTTCCGACGGGCGTAGGTGCCTCCATTGGCGGATTTGCTGGAGATGCTCTACCGGTTGCTCGGACCCTCGCCACCGTCGTTGATTGCCTCATTTCACATCCAAACGTCCGTCTCTCTCTCTCTCTCTCTCTTTTGTATTTTGTCTTTACCAAAATCGCTCTGAGTTTTTTTAAGGCTCTGTATGGTTTGTAAGGGCAAGAATCGTTTGAGAAAACTTTTCTAAGAGCTACCATAAAGTTTGATACAAACCAATCCCCACAATGCCACGTGGCATATATTTCGGGCCCACTGACCCATGATAGTTTGGCCCACGCCTCAGCGAACATACACTAAAAATCAGCGTCATTGGTGATTTACTAGCCGTTTTGATTTGAACATTGAACATTTTTCATCTTGGGTTCATGGGCCTGGTCATAACGCCTGTTTTAAAAAAAAAATTGATCAAAATCCAATGACTAGAAATCCCCAACCAGGCTAATATTGAGTGTGTTGGGTCCAGCAAGGGGTGGGCCAAAACAATCATAGGGTCAATGGGGCCAAAAGAATGTGCCACATGGCATTTTAAGGGATTTTTTGCATCGGACTTTTGATACAGAATGCTGTATCAAAGTCTCGACATAGGTGAAGCTGCAGCCTCTGTTTTTCAATCGATCTAGGGGTCTGTTTGGAAGTTCATGATTTTTTTTTTTGAAGTACAAAATCTGAAAGAGGGACCTAAAAAGTGGTCTCGAGTCTAGAGTCTAGACTACCAAGCACAGGCCATAACAACTGAACTTGGACTGACCTCAGCTGGCCCCATCTTTTGGGCTTCCAAACAGCTCCTGATAATTGATAAAATTTTGTACAGCAGGGACCCAGCTCTATCCGTTCCAGTTCTCATTCTGAAATAGGTAGTTCCTGATCCCACCCAATAATGCCAGATTTCCCATTGGGTATTGGGTTATTTAGCTCGATGGACAAAATCAACCTGTAAATTACAAAAATATAGGTCAAGATAGATAAATAAAATACTTAAATCCTTGATTTGTTCCTCCCAAAATACTTAAAATTTCAGGACCCAGGTGTCCATGGGGTAACCTGCATCGGACCTTTTACTAATCGGGTTTAGACGGGTAGACCCGAACTGGACCTGATTTTAATCAGCTCCTATCAAATTGGATGCAGACCTACTAATTAGGCTCGGGCCTGTCAGTTACCCAGGTTAATTAAGTATCCGTTGGTACCCGTAAATCACTATTCTTTTCCCAATTTATACCTTTTGTTTCAATTATTCTGAAATTACTAAACTACCTATGGATGTTATGAAACAATTTAGCAATACATAGGGTTAAACAAGTCATAAAAGTTCCGAAAATCACTAGATGGGCTTGAATATTAACATTATTCTTCTTGAACAGGTGCTTAATGCAGCAATGCTTTACTGGCCTATTCCAAACGTACTATATGTGGAAGGTCATGCACTTGACAGGTTTGCAGATGGGTCATGGGCACTCCAGCCGGTTCACCAAAATAAGGTGTGCTTCTAATCTCTTGTTTCCTGTTTTAGCCATTAGTACTTGTCATTACACCACATGGCCGAATAGTGTAGTGACAAATGTCTCTCCATGTTGTGCCATGTGTCATGAAATTAGAGGCAACTTATGATATGAAAGTTTAATAGGTGGGTTTGGTTCTTGATGCTGGAATTGAGGAAGAGCTTCGAATCCGCCATTTACAGGTGGCCGATGCAACAAGGGCTTCCTTAGGATTGCCTGTTGTGGAATATATTGTCACAGACACCCCTTTACAGGTAATCCAAATCTATTTCAGTTAACGTATATTATTTGGTGACACAATCACTTTTTACATTTTTTTCAGTTGGTTTACGTGGAGATCGGTTTCCTTCCGGTACATTGGTAACTCTTAGATACTAAAAAAGCAGATTTATTGAGAAAAGTGATTATATACATGTCTGCATTTCATTCGTGAAACTCACTTGTCTCACTACCAATTGTTTACTCTAGTTACTACTCCCTCGTACAAGTCAATATGTCCACTTGGAACTCCTTTTAGTTTTTCAATACCCACCAAATTAACTCATTAGGGAATCAATCATATACACTATCTGAGTTAATAAAGACTATGTGAAGATTCTTCCTCTTTTCTCGAAACTTCTCGATTAATTGTCTAACTAAGCAATAGTCCTGAAGATTGACCACCCTGGCATGAAGCCAAATTAGTTATTTGATATCCTTGTTTCTTGTTTGGATTTACGTATACTAATAGATGTAATGTGTATCCTATTATACATCTTACTTAATACTATTTTATTAATTTTCATAATTATAATTAAAAAAAAAATCATCTAACCAAGTTGTATATCAGCTGAAGCCTAATAACATATAATTACATGAAGGCTAAACAATCATGTTTTGGGTGAAAACAGAAGAATTTGTGGTTTTCAAAACTTTTGGTTTCATTACGTTAAAAACAAAAAAACATAGCTTCAAATTTTGTGTAATTTGATCAAAGATCCGTAGATTTAATGCATTTACACACATTTAGTCTAAATCTAACCTAAATTTACAACAAAAACCACGCTAGTGACTAAAATAAAATAAAATTTACGGGCTGTTTTGAGTCTTTGGACCAAATATTTTGCGCCAGAAAAAATATTCTTGAAAGCTTTTTTTATGCAGAAAATATCATTTTACGGTGCAGAAATGGCAATCCTACAGCCCTTTACCTTTTCGCATATGAAATTCCTAATTAGAATGCTTAAATCTTCTTTCTACCTCAATCCAAGATGTTTTGATCTTCAAAACTTAGTTCAATGTGATTTCAACCTGAAAAATCTACGAAAGAGGTAGGAGATTGCAAGGAATGTAGAGAAGGGAGTTTGAGAGTACAAGTTTGAGTGTTTTGTCGACATGTTCCCATTATGTTGACAGAAATATTACACTTTTTATATGAAAAATGTAAATGTTTATGTATGTTTCATTTAATGCCATATTCCCGAAACATTCTGAATTGTTATAACAGAAAAATACTGAAATATTATTAAGTATTTTATTCCAGTTATGGTTCCTGTTGGTATCCCTTGAAATGAAAATTTTTCGGCTGAAATATTAGTAATATGTTGAAAATTGGTGCCAAGATTCTAGGTCATTAGTATCAGTGTACAATCTCGTAGTATCAACCAAATGACTACGTTTTTATTTGTTGGGCTACATTCTCTTGTTCATGGGAACTTTGTCAGATATTTTGTGAAATTTAGAGCTTGAATCAGTTCTTTTATGAAACTCATAAGCATCAAAGATCCTCAGACAGTTTCCTCTACATATATCTTTAGAAGAATACTGAGTTTCAATACCAAGACTGAAAATAGCTTGAAATGCACCCATGGGCTCTGGATGATTAGGGCAGGAATATTTACCGTTATGGCCTAAGATTCAACATCTTTTACAGGTTGAGATTTGGGTTGATCCAAAATGTGGGAAATCAACAGGCAGGATTAAGCACCCTGATTCACTACTGAGAGCAGTAGAAACTTTAGTTAACTGCTCACAAGTGAATGCCGTTGCAGTGGTGGGACGCTTTCCGGATTATTTACCGTTATGGCCTAAGATTCAACATCTTTTACAGGTTGAGATTTGGGTTGATCCAAAATGTGGGAAATCAACAGGCAGGATTAAGCACCCTGATTCACTACTGAGAGCAGTAGAAACTTTAGTTAACTGCTCACAAGTGAATGCCGTTGCAGTGGTGGGACGCTTTCCGGATGATGATATTAACGAAATGGAAGACTATCGACAGGGGAAGGTAAGGTCCATGTTGGGTTTGGGTTCTATCCCATTTTTGTGCTGCCTATTTTGAAGATAACCTCTCCCCTAATCATTCTGGTTGAAATGTGTTTAAATATATTTAATTACCGCATGAAAGAATGCTGCATGACATAGAATGATTCAATAGTGTGCTCTGAATATGGTATGGTTTGAGCCGTGGTGTGGTGTGTTGTATGGCCTCCCATCATGAGCTATATAACATGTTGCATTTTATGCGGCTTTACCATGGAAATACTTATGAGTAGGAAACTTCCATTGAACCTATCAAAACGTAATTAAGAAAATGATCTCTTGCTATCTGGGAATGGTGAGGATCAAAGCTAGACCGTTTGCAGTATTTGCTAGTTTAAGCCTGGGTAACATTCCTCATCATGCTCTTTGTGCTGCAGGGTATAGATTTGGTGGCAGGAGTGGAGGCAGTTATAAGTCATCTAGTAGTTAAGGAGTTCCAGATTCCTTGTGCACATGCGCCTGCACTATCACCTCTTCCCCTAAGCTCATCTTTATGCCCAAGATCAGCCGCCGAGGAGGTCAGTCGAGTTTTTATTTGAAAATCAGAGATATCACCTTGACCCTTAGATATCTTGGTTACGAACCAACATATTGATTCATTCTTGAAAGTTTTTATTAAAACCTTTGGATATTAATTTTGTCATGACAACACCATCTGAATATTTAAGGCTCCTCTTTCTCTTGTTAATATAGCTAATAATAATACCATCCAAACATTTCACCTACTCTCTTCAGGGTTTTACTGTATAAATTCCCTTTGAACACTTGGACCTTTTTTCTAAATAAGTTTTTCTTAAACATTTTTCTAGTCTAGTCTAATTAGACAGACTCCTTTGGTGGTTGATTCCTGCAACCATCAGCTACATAACAGCTAGTAGGTCAAGAAACTTCTAAAAAACACTTTAGGAACTTACCAAGATTTACAAAGACTTATCGATTCTTTCATGTATTGGCTACAAACCATGGAGGATGCTTTTGACATTCGAGATGTCATTCACAGTTTCAAACTAGCCCGCAAAATAAATAAATAAACGAATAATTATCATGACATGACTCTAGAGTTTTATTTTGTTGACCATGAACGATAAATTTTGTATCATTTGTAGAAAAATAAAAAGGTAGGGAGGAGAGCTCCTATCTAGAAGAATTTTTTAAATACACAGGACTAAGGAAACAATTCCCCAATGTGTAACACTATTCTATGTACCCCTGCTTTGGCTAGAGAGTCCACCATGTCTCTAGAGTTCCATTATTATAAATCATCATCATCGTGATAAGCTTTATCCCAACGATATGGGTTGGCTACACAAATCCTGTTCCTCCAATCAAGGTTTAAAAACTTCGAGTTGACCAAAATTGACCAAGTCGACTTGAGTCAGTCATGGATTGGGATGAGTTTCAATTATGTCTTAGTATTTTCAGAATCCAAGATAATCCATGCAAGATATTTCCTATTCCATCCCTATAAAGTTCAGGAAAGAAGAAGCTTGTGTTTGTACTCTGGTAAAATGTCTGATATTTAATTTATCACTTACCAAAACATTAGAGGAAACACCATAGGATGCGGTAAAGGTGCCATTAATGTAAAAGCAAAAATTGTAACCTGCTTCAGAAACAGAGATATGAGAATTACATATTTTCACTAGTATTGGAAAATTAAATAAAGAAAACAATGTAAGTTGCAGTTGAAAGAAGTGAGTTGAAGAATCTTTGGATTACCTGTAGAAAGAAGCTGGGTTATAGACGATGAAGTCTAATCGTGGTTATGATGGAGTCAGAGAAAACCTTACAGTGATGCCATCGCCGATGATAAGGAATATGATATGGCCGACACACTAGATTTGTTAACTTTGGTTACTTTGCCGCTGTTATAATTGAAGACGTGAAGCTTGATAGAGGAATGTAATGGACTTATTGGGTTGTAATTTTCTGATTTAATTCTTTAAATCATTGACCAAAACTTGACAGACTTTTTTAATTTTGAAAGTCGCCAAGTGCAATCACTACTGTGTTCTGTGCGTGACAAAAGAATCATTCACCAGGTTGTATAACTTGAACATTCAAAGATAGAAGAAAAAGAGCACCATTGGAAACATGGCATCAACTGCTCTGGAAAATAATGGGGGGTGGGGTGGGGTGGGGGGGACTATAGGAAAGATCAACCTTACATACAGATTTTGCTTTGATCCCATCAACCGCAGAAGAGTTGTAATGTAAAAACATGGAGCCAAGATGTTTAGGTCCCCAACATGTTTTTCTCTCAAATCTCTAAACAAGCATTTCTGAGCTTTCCAGTAACATCATATGACTGATACACAAGAATACTATTTATATTTATGTACCAAATAATATTAAAACACGAGAGAAGAAAGGAAACATATAGATCATGGTTTTCCCTATTTTTGTATTGACATGCATGTATGTCATGTTTCGTATCTTGCTTGTCCAAGATAACTTTATTTTGAATGAAGTGTCCCATGAAATATATCCCTAGGAATGTATATCGTTTTGAAAAAGTGTACCTTTTATTTGCTGTGTAACAGATAGGATATACCTTCTTGCCATGCGTGCTTGCTGGGTTAAGTAGTGCACCCCAATATGTAGTCAGGAACTCTGGGTCCCCAGAGCAAGGTTGCATATTGGCTAGTGACGTTGACAGTGTAATTCTTCCCATTGATGCTTGTGGTGGTGAGGGTACTCTTGCTTTCTCAAGAAGCTCAAGAAATAAGGTAAAATGCATTAGACTCCATCTCCAAGTTCTTCCCGTCATTAGTAGGAACATTGTCTGGCTGCACACAGAAATAGCAGACAAATCCACACTTTGGGTTTCCTGTTTTATAGGTAAAAGGAGGAAATTGTTGAAAAACTGGATGCATCAAACCTGTAGTAGTGCAACTTGTTTTCGCTCGTTGAATCCAACTGTCCTCTTTGCACATTTTGCTATGAAAAGTTTGTTGAGTCTGTCTTTGGTGTGGAAAGAGTAACACTGATTCTGTCACAGCCTTTGATAATCGCTGTGGAGGAGAACCAAACAGTTCTCGATGATACACCCAATAAGCTCGGGATCGAAGCGGTATGCATTACATCATTTGCCTGTCCTTTTGATATCTTTTTGCCTTTAGTATTTGATTCTGTAAGCATTTGGGAGTGAAAAAAAATGGGAATCTCATCTGCAGGTCAGGGTCTCAAATTATTGGGAAGGTATTGGTTTCGTTGCAGCTCACAAGGCTGGAGTAGACCCAAAATCACTTCGAAGAAATGGAATTAAAAACATTAGATGCACTTCTGTCCTGCCCTCTTGTAACAATTATGTAGCTTCCAGTGCTGCATCCATTGTGTGATCAACGATGTTCCTTTTGAGTTTATTGTTGCTTGTATCGACAAGGTTTCATTTTGTAGATGATGTTTGCACACAAAAAATAATAACAAAGAAGGAATTTTTTTTTTAATCATTAACCAGGAACATGCTATAATGATTATCATTTGCCTATTCACGGCGACTGTGATGAAAAACCCTCTAAACATTGTTCTAATCTAAGTCTAATAGTACCATGGACGAAAGAAAAGATTGCTGTTGCACCGGGTAAGCATAGTTTTTTCATGAGATGAGTAACTCAAAGGTGCAAACGTGTTTTGAATCCAAGACCTGTGAATCAACAATACAGGCCCTTACCAAATCAGAGAAGTAGGCGTTTGGAATATCATATAAGATTTTTGTTGTTGGGTTGTCTATATTGTTTCATTTAGGCTAAATCTAGTTGATAAAATTCTGCATGCCAATGCCATGGTTGGGTGAGAAGCTATCTCCTACTTTATAATATAACATAACTCTGCCATTGTTGAGCTTGGATGGTGTGCAAATCTAGTTGTTTAAATTCTGCATGCAAATGCTATGGTTGGGTGAGAAGCTATCTCCTACTTTATAATATAACATCTCCGCCATTGTCGAGCTTGGACGGTGTGTAAATCTAGTTGATTAAGTTCTGTATGCCAATGCCATGGTTGGTTGAGAAGCTATCTCCAAATAAATAACTCCACCATTGTCTGGAGCCGAAAAGAGCAAAATTATAAAAATTTCACTAGATGATGATTTGAACCAACATAAACTAAGGATTTTAGAACATTAGATGGATCACAATTTTGACATCGAAGTAAACTAAGGATTCATGTTGCTCACCCTAGCAGGCTGGGATAAGGTGTATGATGATGATGATCAAAATACCCTTGTAAAGAAGGCAAGTTTGCTTAAGAAGCAAGGCTAATTTGATAAGCAACAATGCATAAAGAACTCATGCACCAATGCGCGTCAAAATAGAAACGAGCATAATAAAATAAATCAAGGGGGTGATTATACGAAAATAAATGCGCACTAAGGGACAATTTTACCAAAATGCCTCACATGGAAGGGTAGTACTCTCATTTGACAATTGAAAAACGAGGTCAAATGACTGGATCAGGAAAATGTGGTCTTTCCACAAGATGATGAAAAATACCCACAATTAGGTCATAAAAGCATTTTGGAAAAACTGAAAATACCTGGACACGAAGGGGAAAAGACAAACATGGCAATTTGGCCGGGCTTTGCCAAAAATGAAAACCCAGGCCTAGCCTGTAGCCCGGAATATGGTCGGGCCTACGGGCTTGGTCACGGTCCGGGCATGTAGCAAGCTGTAGCTTAATCCAAAACTTTAGTCTAGCACCATCTATGTTACTCATTGCTGCCATATGGGCCCACTGACCGCATGGATATTTAGCCTACCCCTTGGTGGATATGCACACCAAAAATCACCATGATTGGTAATCTCTACTTATTAGATTTTAGTACTTTTTTATCTGTTATTCTTGCCGTTGAATTCAACCACTTTTTTGAGTACCAAACCAACGTCTAAAACTTGTCAAACAAGCTGATTTCTTGAATGAATCTGTACCAAGGGGTGGGATAAAAACATGGGAAAATTACTGTACGGTCCCTTTTTACAAAAATACGGACTATCAAGTCTCCTATACAAAACTATAGACACTTTAGTTGAAATATCTGCCTATTAAGGTCTTATTTTAACTTACCATCCATTTTTGTCTGAAATACCCATACTACCCTCCAGCTAGTCTGCATGAATTGATTTGCAACAACTTGATTTGAGGTGTGACTGCCGCACAGAAATAGTACGTTAGCCTCAATATCTTCAACGAGTTTCCCTCAATTTCTATCCTCTATAGCTCAAGCAGTGGAATTTCCCTCAATTTCCTTCCTCAACTATGATCCAAGGTGAAGACGAATGTGATGCCATGTTCTTCGAACTTTCTTAGAACTTCAAAGAAGGTAGCTAAAAAATGATAATGGTGAAGAAGGTGATGCCTGTTTAAAGCGTATGTATTAATCCATGAAGGTGATGCCGGTTTGAAGCTTATGTTAAGAAAGAAGACGGTTTGAAACTCATGTTAAAAAAGAATGACATTGTTACAAGCATGTAATTTGTTCCATCCTTAGTATATCTCCTTGACCTCTTTGGTGGGCTGGTCATTCGACTTTTGCTTTTCAATGATTGATAAGGTGTAGGTGAATGGGTAGCAGTAGAATTTTAATGGAAATTGGTAGAATCAGTACCATTTTCAACTAGATCTTTATTTATCCAAAAATAAAAAATTATGCAGAAAATTGAATTAGTGAGCATCTGGCATTAGGCCTACTCACCATCCTCCATGAGTGTTTTTTGTTTTATTGCATAGATAACATCCATGGATGATTGGGCTCAAATGCCATAGAGGTAGTTAACTTCGATACTTTCCCTAATTGTAGTATTACAAAATCAGTCAAAGAATCATTAATTTATTTTATAGCCAATCTCAATTAATGCAATCAAAACTAAGCAGAGTTACTACAATTCTAGCTCTGATCAAGCATCATTCCATGTTGAAGCATTGCCAATCAATAGATTAGAATCTAAGTTAGCAAATCCAATTATCTTTGAACAAACTATAGTCATTGTTTTGTGCATTTTCTTTTCATATCCTGGACTATCCGAGAGTAAAGGTGATTCAGCAGCTGCTGCAGTTGCAATGTGTTTATGGTGGCGTCATCTTATTGTTTAAGCTTCTGATATGGTCATCCACAATTGTTCCCAACTGTTGCACTAATTTTCATGAAAATGGTATTATTTCTACCAATTTTCATGAAATGGTATTCACCTACACCTTAACAATCATCTCAAGGCCAGAGAAGCTTAAACTTGAAAATTAGTGAAAAATGACCTTAAAAAATAGACTTCAAAGGTTTTTTCTTCTTCCTTCGGATTTCTCCTTCTTCCTCTCTTCTTCCATTCTTCTCTTCTTCGTTTCGTTATGTTATTGTCTAAAAAACGAACTTCAACAACGGACGTCAAGGGTTTTCTCTTCTCCCTCCGGATTTATCTTCTTCTTCACCTCTTCCTCTCTTCTTCTCTTCTTCGTTTTGTTTTGTTAAGTCGGTATTTTATTTCAAGTTTGAGTATAGAGTTCAAACTGGTTGAACCAACACCATTTTAATTTCAGTGAATTAGTTGAACCAGTAACAATGGTGAAACGGATGTCAAAAGTTTTTCAAAGGGATTAATTCTTCAAGGGTCGTAAACGAGGAATTGTACCATTGTCAGTCAAGGATAAGGGTATTGTCGTCTTTTTCTTCTGATTTAAAATATATTTATTGTAAAAGTAACCAAAGAAAACTTATTGGTCAATCTTTTGATAAAGTAATATTAAATGGAACAAAAATTTTTCCTACGGCTTGAATGGTCGAGTCGTGCGTACATTATAGACTTTTTGGTACTTTTCGCTAAAAACATCGTCACGGTCAGTATGATTAGACATGAACTTCGGACAAAAATGGTGCTGGCTTATGTTATATTTGTGTTCACAAAAATTAATCAGCATGATTAGACACAAACTTCGGACATTTACATCTTCACAGGCAAAATGTTTGACACGACCCACGTGGCACACTCTTAGTGGATACTGACTGTATGGATTTTAGCCAATTACTAGGTGGACCTACAAACCAAAAATAAACCGGATCAGTGATTCGTAGGTGTTGGATTGAAATTATTTTCATGGGTTGATTTTAACCATAGGAATTTGAGCATAACAAATGAAGGTAATAGGGCCTTGGCTCGGACCAGGCTCCAATTCAGGCTCAAGGCCCGGTCCGCCACCAACCCCTGAATCATATTTTGGGCCAAGCTTGGACCGGGCCACGGGTTGGGCTCAGGCTGTATTTTGGGACCTAGGCCGGACCAATCTAATTCACGGGCTAGGCCTGAATTAAACGGGCTGGGCTCGGGTCGGGCCACGGGCCAAATTGCCATGCTTACATCTGCCTAAGCAACTTTATAAGGTCGTGGATGTGACTCTACTGGCAATTTAATTAAGTTTGGGTCAGGCTCAGCGGACACATATTTTCACACAATTAATTTTGGTGTACCCACATGGAAGATAAATCAATAGCTGATTTTTGGAGAGGGATGATCACCCCTACTAAAAATAAGCCCATTATGAAATTTCTAACACCATCAAATGTGGGTTTCAAGTGAACGGTACGAAATAGACGGTCTATAATTCATCAACTCTTAAACCATGCTATGAATATCAGAATGATTTGAATTTTTGTGAGGGTGATCTCCATCCTCACCAAAATCATCCCGTTCCAAAACTTCTAATTTATATATTGGTCCCCATGATTTTTATGTGTGAAAATATGTGTCCGCGGAGCCTAACCATTTAAGTTTATCCATTCCAAGATCAAAGTAGTTGAGATGGAATCACTTTTCAACAAACAAATATGTGGAGTTTTTCTCCTTTACATCCTATCCCCATAAACCTACTCTCCTACTTGGATATAAATCCTAATAAGATAAATAATTTAAAAAAAAATCTTATAACGGTAACACTTCAACCCCGTTTGTGGGGTCCATCAGATTTTGTAACGGCCATTATAACGGTAACACTTCAACCCCGTTATGTTATTTAGAAAATAGCGCCAAAACCGAAAAAGAGGCTGTGTTATAAAGTAAATAATGGCTGTTATTTTTTCTATTATCAAAATTATTTTGAACAAATAAATTTAGGGTATTTTAGTAAACCCCTCCTGAGATTTGAAAATAATTAGTAATACCCCCTTATACTTTCAAACTTTAGGATTACTCCCCTTGACCTAGTTTAACCATCATTTGACTAACGTTAAAACATGACATGCATCATGCGCCTGTTAATGCACCTAGGTCAAGGGGGGTAATCCTAATGTTTGAAAGTATAAGAGGGTATCTCTAATTACTTTTGAATTTCAGAGGGGTGTTACTAAAATACCCATAAATTTAAAAATAAATAAAATACGTACTCTTATGATGTTTTTGACTCTGAAGTGACTGATATGACTTGTTATAACAGCCGTTATAACGGTCATAACGGTAACATTAAGTGTCCACTATAATGTTATAGCAGACCATTGCAGTCTGGTTTGACGAGTAGGTCGAACACGTGTACGTCTACGTTGGGTTTAACGTCCTGTTTAGTTTGTTCACACGTGAACGGATATCATCAGTAACGTTACAGGCTGCATGCGGCTGGTAGTTGGATGGATAACATAGTCTTGGATTCTAAGTCACAAGTTTTAGAGTACGAAATAGGACGTTATATAGCCTTGTCGGTATTCAAACCCTGGTGTCCCACAAAGACTACGCCAAGGACTACGCAAAGATTGGTTGGTGCCTTATCTAATGGTTTGCTCCGGGAAAGTTTGATAGCTAGTGATCACTTGGTTCCTAGCTCTTACTCATGTTCTATGTTTTAAAAACCGAACCGGTGATCAAACAAAAATTTTGATGAATTGGTCGAACTGAGGTCGGACCATGGTTCAATGTGGTCCACTGGTTTGTATTTATTAAATAATTTTAAAAATACGTTATTAAGAAAAATTTAAAAATATATAAGAAATTAAAAAAGAGGTCAGTAGTGAAGATTTAGCTAGATTTTGGACAAGGAGAAAACCTCCAAATATTCTATTAGACTATAGACAAAATACCAAATTTTAGGACTGCAATTGTGGGGATTTTCATGTTTCAAACAGTTCATAAGAACCGGTGGTTCGATAGGTTTGACAGTCGAACCACTGGTTTTGAAAAAACCGTTGGTTCCCTTCAAACTTCAGGTTCAACATGAACCGGACCAATATTTTTTTAAAATCCGGTTGATCCGGTCTGGTTTTTAATACACTGCTCATTTTAACTTAGGCCCAAAAATGCCTTTACCTAAACAGTAAAAACTAAACCCGTTTGGATTGCCATTTTTTGAAAAAAATATTTTATTCAAAACTGAAGTACATTTCTGAAAATATATTTTTGAAAATGTGTTTTTTCTTAAAAAGAAAAAGTCATTTGATGGTCATTAATGCAAAATGTCTTTATCTTCTCTTGGTGGGCCCCACCACTATAATTGATGAGAGTGATAGACGGGGAGGGATGGGAGTAGGATTTCTTTGTTTATTATGTTCATTGGGATTAAATTATGTTATATTGCTTAGGATTAGTCTTTTTATTAATATACAAATATTTTCTTTCTATTCCTTATCATCTGTAATTCTCAATATAAAACCCTCTCAGGGCTAGTGGAAATCATCTAAAAACATTCAATAAATATTACTTAATGTTTTCTATCATGGTATCAGTGTTACTGATCTGCTGAGATCATGTTCAGGTTCTTGGTGAGTCAATTCACCGACGGATAGTGCCTCCGCTACTTAGCGGATCGGACCTAAAACTTTAGTTTTTTTAATTTCCTTTTTAAGATGCCACCCCTCGATCTCAAAACTAAAATTTTATTTTTTAGATCATCTCTAAGTCGTACCGTCCACTATAATATTGCCCTTTCATGTCCATAACCAGTGTGCAAGCCATGAGCCACCACGTCGTTGCTTGTCCATGCCACAACCATGCTATTGCCCATGTTAGTTTCATTACTGCCATTTCTAAATATCCATCGCCGATTTGAATAGTCTCAGTCGTCGAATATCTCTTCTTATACCAGTATGGCATAGATCATGGGCCAAGATAGATAGAAAGAGAAATAGGAGAGATGTGAGAGAAAATACAAAAATATAGCATTGGAGGGTCTTGAACCCTGGTCTTTTTTATTCTCTCTCATCTACTCCACAAATTAGTCAAACTAGTTTTTTGATGTCAATTGGTGTGGCTTTTAACACCTTAGTCATTCTCTTGGTCTTTAGCTATTCTTCTCTTTCTTAGTCCTTGTTCCGGCTCTACGATCCATTGGCTTTGCCCGTACATGGCTTCTATCTTCTTACCTAGCCTACTGGCTCTTTAAGCTTTGATAGAAGTCTTCTGTGGTTGATCGTGGGCCCGTCAGTCCTTGAGAATCGCCCGATAGGGTCTCTTGCAAGTGAAAAAGCATGTAATGAGATTCTAGTAAAACGGCTTGATACTGGACTATCTGAAATGTGTATATTTCATGCAAATAGTCGATTTTGGTCTAAAGAATGTGTTCTACACACTAGAAGAAACTCTTACGTGAAAAAGTCAATGAAAAGACAAGTTTTACGTAGGAGAACGTGACATCGTTATAAGGATAATGGCTTAAAATAAGCACTTTTGAGTGAATATCACAACCCCCAACTAGCATATTGCCAATCCTTGGCAATTATTGCGAAATAGGTGTGCTAAAAAGGGCTTGGCATAATATGCATGAAAACGTATTTGCATTACTCAGAAAAACTCCGTTTTGTCAAATTATTTCAAGGATGCAAGAAATCATTCACAAATTAGAACTTATCAGCAAAATGCGCACTTTTACAAATGGATCTTCAAACAAAAGATTACTTAGACTTAGTGTGTGTGTGTTCAACATCATCCTTATCTGGCAGTAGAGATATCTGGATCTCCTTAGAGACTATATGCCTCGACCTTAATCCTCACTTGTATACCACTTAAAAGTGAATCACTCAGAAATGGTTTCATACTTTTCTCTCAAATTATATGTGAGGAGATGAATATAGAAACTGGCAAATGTCTCACATATATAGTTCTTGAATAGAGGGTATAAGAAGATTTAAGAAGATCTCATGATTGGAATGTTATATCACTTAAGAATGTCGGATCAAACTCTATAATTTCTCTTTCCTCCATTCTCCACACTAGATGATGGTACTAATCTAGAATCAAATAGGACTTGCATAGGTTGTATTGAGGCTTATGATAGGTTCAGAAAAGAAGGGTATTCTAGAATTCAAAAATTATGAGAGGGTATCTCACTACTCTTCGCAACTTTTTCCAGGTGTAGTAGTTCCTTGACTTTTCTTCTTTTTTTTTTCCAATTTTTGTCTTTTTGGATATTGTTCAGCATTCTTTTTCCTTTCATTATTTCTTTCTGATCATGTTTCCTTTCAGCTAGAACCATTTGTTTTGTTTTGTTTTCTTTTCATTTCTTGGTTTCTATCTTTTCATGGAGTAATCATACCAAATATTCTTTGATCCCTCTCAGAAGTAGGTTATCGTATTGAACTTTTTCTTTTTTTTTGGATTGGGTTTTTGGTTAATGGGTTAACAAGAAAAGGTCTTCATCAAAAGGCTCAAAAATGGTTTCTAACGGTATGGATGTTAGGGAAGCTAAAAAGTCTGATTGTTTAGAAAGATGGCCTATATCATTTTCTAGGGTTTGTACTTACATCTTTGATGTCTCAGATGGATATAGAGAAGGTTCTTTATGTAATAATCCAAATTTGATGTCGTTCCGAGTTTCATGACCAAAGCAAAGGTTAATGAGATCACTCAATGAAAATATTTGGGGACTAGAAGAATTGTGAGTCATCTTGTGACTCAGAATAATTTTATAACCCTCAAAAAGGATGAAAAGCTTAAAAGCTCACTCGGTTAGGTCTCCATAATTGTTCTTCTTGGATCTCTAGATAATCTAAACTTTGGATAATTCTGACGTTGATATGTGAACATTTTCGCTGAATCTGAGTTTTCGAAGATTTTTCAATCCACTGTAGTAATGTTTGCTTTTAAATTGAATGAAGAGCTAATAAGTGGTTTTTCAAAATAGACATCCATTTCAATAAATAACTTTACGAAAAGTTTGTACTCATCATTGTAAAGGATTTGAAAAGCATTTCGAAAGTACTCCAAACTTTGTAAAACACAGGTTATCACCCAAATATGAAGACATGAGTTTTGATAAATCCCCACCCCAACCTAAATACAGCACCGTCCTTGGTGCTCATGACCGGGACAAAAATGTATGAAAACTCTGAATGTGATGCAAGTTATGAGGAAGAGTTATACCAGTATGGCTGAGATTTATCATTTGGTGATACTTGATGGGTGTCAGAAGAATTGTACTTGCATAGCCATAATAATATATGAAATATAAGAATTATGCATGTGACTCAATGACTTTTAAGAATATCGGAATTGACTTTCCGAAAGTGCTTAGTTTAACATCTTCAGCCAGACACAACGGGGGTGGTATTCACCCCCAACTAAGTTGGAGCTCAGAGAGACTGACAAAAACATCAGTTTACATAGAGCGGATCGATAAGATCAATCTTGAAAGTCTGAATAGATGACACGTCTAATTCTTGAAAAGGTTTGAAACGTTGTCCATTGACCTGGAAGGTTGAATTATCCTTCAGATTCTCAACAGTAATAGCCCCATAGGGCTTGACTTCAGTAACAACAAAAGGTCCTGACCATCGGGATTTCAATTTCCTAGGGAAGATGTGAAGTCTAGAATTGTAAAGTAAGACCTTCTGTTCCGGGTAGAAATCCTTTCTGAGGATGCTCTTGTCATGTATCTATTTCGTTTTATCTTTATATTTTTTTGACAAGGTATATGAATCATTCCTCAGTTCATCCAATTCATTGAGTTGTAAATTCCTTTCCTCTCCTGCTGCATTTAAGTCGAAATTAAGTTTTTTGATCGCCCATAGGGCGAGATGCTCGATCTCAACAGGGAGATGGCAAGGTTTACTATATACCAACCGGTATGGAGACATATTCAAGGGAGTTTTATAAGCTGTACGGTAAGCCCATAGAGCGTCCGAGAGGCGGGTAGACCAGTCTTTACGAGTGGTATTGATTGTCTTCTCCAGTATCTGCTTGATTTGTCGATTGGAGACCCCGACTTAACCGCTGGTCTGCGGATGGTAAGTTAGGGCCACCTTATGAGTTACTCCATACTTTTTCATTAACTTTTCAAACACTCTATTGCAGAAATGGCTACCCCCACAACCTGATGGTCATTGGTTTTGGTTGGAATTGCCTCAATCCACTTAGAGACATAGTCCACAGCTCGGAAGATGAATTGGAATCCATTGGATGTCGGAAAGGCCCATGAAATCAACACCCCACATATCGAATATCTCATTGACTTGAATAGGGTTCAAGGGCATCATATTTCTCTGCGAAATTCTGCCAAGGTGTTGACAATTAGGGCATGCCTTGTAGTAGATATGTGTTTCTAGAAACAGAGATGGCCAGTAGAATCCACATTGTAGGATTTTCTTGGCGGTCTTCTTAGAACTGAAATGACCACCACATGGTTGGTCATGACAAGAAGATATGATGTTCAATTGCTAAGATTCAAGGACACAGAGATGAATAATGTGGTCAGGACAGTATTTATATAAATAAGGCTTGTCCCAAGAGTAATACTTAACTCTTGCCAATAATTGATTTTTGTCCTGTTTTGACCAATAAGCGGGTATTTCTTTCATCACTAGGTAATTGACAATGTCAGTATACTATGGTGTGACGGAGATAGTGAACAGTTGTTCATCAGAAAATGCCTCTAGAATGGGCTGAGATTCAAAAGTAGACTCTAAGGTCAGTCTTGACAAGTGATCAGCCACAACATTCTCAGTTCCTTTCTTGTCCCTGATCTCTAGATCAAATTCCTACAATAAAAGGATCCATTTTATCAATCTCGACTTCGTTTCCTTTTTGGACATTACTGCATAAATTATGACTTTAGTGGCCAGTAAGTATGGTCTGAATTTATCTAGAGCAAAAACTACGGCCATGAGCTCTTTTTCAGTAGTGGAGTAGTTTAACTGAGCCGAGTTAAAGTCTTGCTTGCATAGTATATCAAATGCGACATCTTGTTGACCCTTTGGCCCAAAACTGCTCCTAGAGCATAGTCAGATGCATCACACATCACCTCAAAAGGTAGCGTCCAATCAGGAGGGCGGATGATGGGTGCAGAAGTAAGCTCAGATTTAAGATGCTCAAATGCCTTCACACAGTTGGTATTGAAGTCAAAAGGGCTATCCTTAGCCAAAAGACTACATAGGGGATGAGCTATCTAGGAGAAATCCTTAATGAATCTCCTGTAGAAGCCTCCATGTCCGAGAAAAGACCGAATATCACGCACACATTTTGTCATGCCCCGAATCCGGATACCCAAATACGACCCGAAAATCCGTGGATCGACCCGTACCCGAACCCAGAGGTGATCCATGAATGTCCCCTAGTGGTCCAATTAGGTCAATTAGACTACTAAGGTTCATTCGAAAACCCACTAAGAAAAAAAAGAAGAGTAGATGTAGGAAACAAATAATTTAAATAATTTATAATTCAAATAATTCAATCAATCAACTAAATGTGAAGAGATGGAAGTGAGAACATACTCTCAATCAAAGGCTTACATGCCCGTGAAAATAAATAAATAATGTTATAAAATAATCAAATACAACTTTCTAAAGTGTGGGATCGACTCCCAAATCCTCGCCGATCTCCTCGAATGCACCGGGGTCTTTCGTCTCAAAATCATCTCACGTACCCGGCTCCTCAAAATCTGAAAATGGTATCGGTGTAGCACCGTGAGCCGAGGCCCAGTAATACAACAGTGTGCATGGTATGATATCATACTATACAAATTTTTTAATCAAGGTATGCATCTCAATCGTATAATAAAGATGGCATGAATATGAGGATGAATGCAGATGAGTAAGTACGGGATGCAAATGCAACTAGTACCCATAACCACATAGGGTCTCCATCTCCTTCCCGCACTGGGAGCGGTCTCATTGACCCATCTGCAGGATATAATAACGTCTGGGGCCTTTCACCCTAGGGTACCGAACCCTGATTAATTGATAAAACCAATATAAACGTATATAATATACTTCAACCCCGTTCCCTTATGCACCCCTTATATGAAATGACGTGATGATCATGGTATGACAACAAGATGTACTAGGGTTACATGATATAAGCACACATGTATTTAACATTTAAATAAAAATATAAAATGAACCAATGATCATTAAGAGTAATAATATGGGAACGAATTAAGGTTAACCATGAATAACATGTAACAATCATCGAAGGTCACGATCAACACGGATGAATAATATAAGTGAAAATCACTAGACAATCCAACACACCATGGCCGAACCCTATGAGGGATCCATGACACAAGGTCGAACCCTAAAGAGGGATCCAAGACACTTGGCCGAACCCTATGAGGGATCCAAGACACATGGGTGGGATCCCCATGCATACAAGTATAGGTCGAACCATCTAAGTATAATAGTCAATAAGACATGACCAAATATCACAATCAACATCGATAAATAATATAAGTGAAAATCGTAAGAGAATCCAACACGCCATGGCCGAACTCTATGAGGGATCTATGACACAAGGTCGAACCCTAAAAAGGGATCCAAGACACTTGGCCGAACCCTATGAGAGATCCAAGACACATGGGTGGGATCCCCATGCATACAGGTATAGGTCAAACCATCTAGGGTTTAGTCAAACCACAAGGTTAAAACCTTAATAGTTAATAATCATGACCGAACCACGAACAATTAATAGATTTTTTACAAAAAAAATATACTGCATTATAAAAATCATAACTAAATAAATATGAATTAGAAAAATATAAACTCAATGGATTTAAAAACTAGATTTACAGAGATTTTAGAAAAAAATAAATAGAAAATATTCGGATTCAAAATATAGGTCAAAAATCTTAATTAATTGGGCCGGACAGAATCTGGGATACAGAAAAGTCCCGCATATTTAAAAACTCATAACTTAATCAATACATATCAGAAAAATACAAACTCAAGGGTTATAGAAACTAAATTAATAGAGGTATCTATGAAAAATAATTAAAAAAATATTTAGGTTAAAAATGTAGATCGAAATCTCAAGTGAAGTGGACCGTGTAAAATCTAAAATTCTGGGTTTTATAGAAAAGTCTAGCACGTTTGAAAAATCATAACTTAATCAATACAGATCAGAAAAATATAAACTCAAAGGTTCTAGAAACTAGATTGATAGAGGTATCTGTGAAAAATAATTATAAAAATATTTAGATTAAAAATATAGATCGAAATCTCAGGTAAAGTGGACCGTGTAAAATCTAGAATTCTGGGTTTTACAGAAAAGTCCAGCACGTTTGAAAAATCATAACTTAATCAATATAAATTAGAAAAATATAAACTCAAAGGTTCTAGAAACTAGATTGATAGAGGTATCCATGAAAAATAATTAGAAAAATATTTAGGTTAAAAATATAGATCGAAATCTCAGGTAAATTGGACCGTGTAAAATCTGAAATTCTGGATTTTTTGGTAAAGTCATATAACTTAGAAAAATCATAACTTAATCAATAAAAATCAGAAAAATATAAACTAAACAGTTTTGAAAAATAGATTCACAGAGGTATTTAGAAAAAATAATTATAAAAATAGTTTAATTATGAAAATACAACAAAAATGATAAAGAACATAGTCGTCCGTTATAGGTACAAAATAGACGATGGCCCAACCCATCATGGTGACCCAAAATAAAGATCAACCCAATAAGAATAAAATAAATATTGTTGAAATTAATTTATAATGAGTATCAACCATTATCTAATGAAAGAAAAATAAAATCTTGAAGAAAAACAAGTATAGGATGGATCAAGCGCACTTACCTCAAGGTTTCTTGAATTTTAATGAAAATTAAAAGTTTCTTCAAATTTGAAAGTTGTCGGATCGTCCTCTCCTCGGAGTATGTTCTTCAAATCGGAGTCTCCGTCAATTCTCCCTTCTTGCTCGAGTGTGATCGGTGCCCGGATGAAGGTTTAATGGAGCTTGCTCTATTCTTTAATGGAGTTTGGTTTTGAAAACTTCTAAAGCTTTAGGATTTTTCATAAATAGGTTTAGGGAAGGATTAGGGTTTCTATTTTGTTGAAATTCGTAATTAACAAAGGGATGACTTTTTCAACCCTCAAAAACTTATATTTTACACTATTAATGGGTTAGGAATGGGCCCAAGGCCCATATACATCAATAGGCTTCATTTAAGAATATTATTAAGCCCAAAAGACTTCTAGATTGGCCATATGGCCGCACCCAACAATCGTAACACAAATAATTATAAATTAATTCAATCAAACTATATTATATAATTTAAAAGTCCATACAATAAGGTATGACACATGTCACACACACAAATCATAAAAACATTCAAAACTCTAGAAAAGTGTCAAATGACATTGGAATGACCCGAAAGTGATTTGCGGGTCCCACGCTCCTATTAAATAAATAAAATATAATTAAATATTATTTTTGAAAATATAAGAATGGTAGGAAAGTTCAAAAATTTCGAAAATACTATTTTTGTCAAAATCTCCCGAAATCTCCCGCTAGGGTTTTCATGTCTCAAGAAAGGTTTCAAATTTCACAGGTAAGTTGGTAATGATAAAATAGGAATATTTTTGGTGCCTCGGGCCCACAAAATAATTTTTTTATAAAAGTTTTGGAATGTTAGCTGGGGAAAGAAAAAGTCCCCTGCAAGTTATAGTTCATTATTCTTAGCAGGAATTTTATCCTAAAAAACGAATTTCAAAAATAGCAGGTTTTTCAAAGTTGTCAGAATAAAACCAAATTAAATACACATACTCATACACGATATTAAACAATAAAAATAATAATAAGAGTTTGAAAAAGTTTCGAGTTTTCATTATTAGGTGAATTTACCATAATACCCTAGAACGAAAGTTCAGGGTATTACACATTTAGGAATGGGTAGGGTTGAGATAATATCAATCTTAGCATTGTCAACCTCAATACCATTGTCCGAGATGACATGTCCTAGCACGATGCCTTTTTTCACCATGAAGTGGCATTTTTCCCAATTGAGGACAAGTCGCATTTCTTGACATCTTGAGAGTACAAGACTCAGATGTTGGAGACAGTCATCGAAAGATGATCTAAAGACTGAGAAGTTATCCATGAACACTTCTAAGAACCGTTCGACCATGTCCAAGAAGATACTCATCATGCACCTAAAGTCGCAAGTGCATTGCAGAGGCCAAAAGGCATGCAACTGTACACGAAAGTGCCAAAGGGATAGGTGAACGTGGCCTTCTCATGGTCCTCGTTTGCAATGTGAATTTGATTATATCCCGAGTAACCATCTAGGAAATAATAGTCGGAGTGACCTGCAAGACGTTCCGGAAATCTGAACAATGAATGGGAGAGGGAAATGGTTTTTCCGAGTGTTGGTAGTATTGAGCCATTTGTAGTCAATACAGACTCTCCATCCTTTCTTTAAGTGTTGGGTTACCATTTCTCCTTGATCATTTTCAACAATAATGAAACCCACCTTCTTAGGTACGACATGGATCGGACTCACCCATTTGCTATCTGAGATAGGGTAAATGATACTCGCATCTAACAATTTTAGAATTTCATCCTGTACCACTTCTTTCAGGACTAGATTTAACCTCCTCTGGTGATCTCTAGACGTTTTAAAATCGTCTTATCAATAGATGTGATGTTGACACACAGAGGGGTCTATCCCACAAATGTCGTCAATGGTCCATCCTATGGCTGATTTGTGCTTATTCAGCAGCATAATCAGTTTCTCTTTTTGGGACTCAGATAGATCAAAAGCAATGATGATAGGATAATGAAATTCCACTGGTCCATTTTCTTTAACTTAATATACCTAGAAGGGGGGGGGGAGTTGATTAGGTATTTAAAATTAATAATACCTACATAGTTTTACTGGTCGATGGTAAGGGGATAAAATCTTATGCCTTGGTTGTTTGAAAAAAGGATTATCACAGCTAACTCAATCAAATATACCTCCATGGTATATTGTCTTTTTGTTGTTTGATCTAATCAGGATAGATTGCAGAACACAAACAAACAATCACACAAGATAAGATATTTTTACGTGGAAACATTAGCCAAGGAAAAACCATGAGACCACGTCCAGACAGAAGTATCACTAACTGAAAAGTTAAACGAAACAAAGGTTACCTATGTAGCACCATTGCAAATATAGCTTCTAACCTTAGCCAAGGCCCACTACCGATGCGTCCACGTCCTTTGAATCAACGCCATGAATCCACGCGCACCCTTCCAGCCAAGAAGCCTTATTCGTTTGTTCAGTTTGGTACAGCCCAAACCTACCTTCGACCGGCTCCTCCGATCTTAATTCTCAACACTCCCACTTTGTAGAAGGTGAAGGATTCAGTACACCCTGAACCCCAAGTTGCTCAAAAGGTGTTTGAGTCACATTGGTACTCTTACGCTTACTAGGTTGAATATAGAAGTAGAAAATCTAGGCTGAGTAAAGATCAAGCTCTTGGCTTTGATCGAGAAGAGAACAAGCTCACAAGATGTGAAAGAAAACAAGCTTCTTGCTCTTCGAATGGACACTCTAATAAATATAGCCTTTGCTTCTCTTTCTTGAAGATTGAGTCACTCTATATCTCTGTGTGTGTTTAGAGAAGGCATAGAAGGGTTCTATTTATACAATTCCAAGACCCTAAGTCCTGTGGAACGTGGGATAATGGAACCATGAATTTTGGATATGAGAAAACTGATTCTGTTCAAGGTCCAATCGATTGTACACTTGGTCCAATCGATTGGGCAATGTCCAATCGATTGGGGATAAGTGTCCAATCGATTGGGTTCAATAAGTTTTCTGTTCCAAAGGCACCAATCGATTGCATACGGTTTTCCAATCGATTTGACATAAATAACTTTTTGTCCCGAAGGCTCCAATCGATTACTCAGAGTCTCCAATCGATTGTACTCAGAAAGATTTCTGTCCTGAAGGCTCCAATCGATTTCACAGAGTCTCCAATCGATTGTGCTCAAATATGTTTCTGCATCATAGTCTCCAATCGATTACACAGTGTCTCCAATCGATTGGACTTTCTCACTGGTCAATATAATTGACTTTGACTCAGGTCTGTCCAATGACTCAGTTTGACCATTATATTTAGTATATTTTAATCAACTCCTATGGCCACTAAGTCACATACCTTCCTAATCGAGCGTACACGATCGTTAACTCACAAATCGGCAGTTAGTCAGATGACTCCTGTCGTCAACCGTTTGATTTTTGCTTTCTCTTTCTTTTAGTCTTCACGTAGTTGGCGAAGTATGCATACCACGACATCTTCATGCTACACTTGTGCTCGTAGGAACGGTTACAAGAATGTTTTTATGTCAAATGGAATCTTTGCCAAATTGAATATGAAAATATTCCTTACAATCTCCCCCTTTGGCAATTCCGTGACAAAAAATATTTAATCATAAAGAAGGTAAAAAATAGAAAATACAATCCCATCCTCTTACATGATTCACTCACTATCTCACTCTTTTGGAGATAATTGAATAGATATATTGTAATGGCTTTTGATCTGTTCCCTGCACATTCTACCAACAATACATACCATGTAATATCATCGATAATCAATAATTCATATAAAATGCAGTGAGTTTAATTATGCACATCACAAGTAGAGAAATTGGAAAAATAATGACAAGTTTTTCTCCCCCTATCTCATGCATCAACTTATTTTTACCATTATGATTTTCTCTCCCCTTTTTTGTCACAGATTGACAAAGGTACAGAAATATAAACAAATAATAAGCATGCAATAAAGATTATCATGAGAAACAAGTGCAATATATACATCCATAACCAAATACATACTGGTTTATATCCTGTACCACAATATAACACAAGCAGAGTATAACCATACAAAATCTGAGTTTATCGATATATAATAATAATAAAAATAAAAACATCTGATAACTCTCAAGATAACTCTTTCCAGGAGCCTATGTAGATGGTCTAGCACCATCATGCTGATCAGGGCCATGAGTTGGTGGATGCTGTCCAAAGCCCATCATGGTGAACTGGTACTCCATGTATCGCTGCATCCTCTCCTGACCCTCCTCTAATCGGCGAAAGCTCTGTGCCGTCCGTTCCTCATGCGACATGAGACGCTGGTCGAATCCCACCATCTGATGATAAAGAGACTCAAATGAGTAAGGAATAGGCATCTCAGGAGGCTGGTCAAAAGATGGCTGTGTCTCTAGAGGATGCATCTTAGTATCTGGCTACTGACCCCCTGGCTCAATATCATCCCCCAAGTCCTCATCGAAAATATCATCGAAGTGTGGGGGTACATCTATCACCCTCCGAACCTGAGACATGCTCTTCCTGATAGTCGAAGGCCCAATAGGCCCCATGGGAGAGTACACCTCCTCATTGGCTCGAATCGCCACATCCAGATGAAGTAAAATAGAGTTTACAAGAAGAGGAAAAGAGAGACAAGGTTGGTTAGCCAACTGGCTACCCGCTCTAACCATGGCTCTAAAAATAAACCTTGGAAGGTCAATGATAAATCCAGTGCCTAGATAGTAAAGAAGCTGAAGACGACCAATGTTCACCTGTGCCCCATGGCCAGGTGGATCAATGTTGTACCCGCAGATGAGGTGCAACAAACGATACTCAGGGAGAAGGGATGTAAGAGGTATGAAGGTACTCCAGTCAAATATCTGTCCTGTGAGTGTCTCGGTCAACGTGACCCTAGAAGTCGTCATCTCACGAGTCCTATGAATGTACTCATATGAGGTAGACGAATGAGATATGTCCAACAGGGTAGAAACAAGAGTCTGGAAAGATAGCTCACTAGGGTCATCACATTGAATGATGTGCATGTTGGCATAAAAAAGTTTAACCAAGATAGGGTAAAATGGAATGGTCAAGTGAGTGATAGGAATCCACTCGCGAGATACGAACTGTGAATGGACCATTGTACCCAAAATAGTGCTAAACTCAACTACTCTCTCAGTAGTGAATTTTCGACTAGAGAAATGCTCAAAGCGACTCTAGCGGAATAAAAAATGAATGGGGAGATAGGAGCACTCACCAGAGGAGTATAGCTATGACAGGCACGACCCCGAGCTCTCCTAGGTGATCTGGATGATTCACCCTGCTCAGAATGTCACGACCCACTGAGTCGACCACACCATTTGACTCGCGATTGAGTCCGTTGAATCAACAGTTCTTTATCACCACTTTCTTTTTCAGAAACCACGACAACTCTTCTACGACGGGGATTAGTCGCCATGAACACCAAGAAAGGAAGAAAATACCAAAAAATTTCATTTTTCCTCAGAAATTCTCCAAAAGCACAATGAAGAGGGTAAAGTGAAAAACAAGGAAATTGAGAGAATCTCTCCACAAAACCTTATGTAAACAGTAGATCGGGCACCTGCGATCGATTGGGAGAAATCTGGGAGGCGATTGGATCGATTGGGGTTGAAAATGACCCATTTTGAGTTTTATAAAACCGAACGTCACACTGTCCAATCAATTGGACTAAGTGTCCAATCGATTGGGCTGTACCCTCCAATCGATTGGACTGGTCCGGGAAGAATTTTTTTTTTTTTAAAGTTTTAAACCAATAGGCTCATTTTCCAGGACTCCCAAGAATATCTTTTCAAAAAAAATTCTTTTTAAACTGCTCAAGAAAAGATAAAACGTTAAAAAAACATAGAATTCCTTCATGAATGCAATCTTGATAAGTGATAAGCACTGATTCTGATTTGAGAGAATTAACTAACACGTTAGTGCAGTCTTTTGCTTCATAAAAAATATTAATTCTTTTAGACGTTAGTGCAAATCACAAATCACTAGTAATCATAGATTCAAATATCAACAGTAATATCATCACGTGTAAGTGATCTGAGTTATCTGTGGTACTGGATAAGATTTCAGTAATAATTTCTCATAAGTATCGGAATCTGGAGGTATCCTATATCCGATCATAAAATTCTCATTAGAGTTATTTAGGGATCTCACATACTCTCATGTATATGGGTATTTGCTGATGGATAAGAATTTTTCTAACAAATTGGTTGTCTTTTACACCTTTTTTATTCACTTTGAATATAGGTAGCTTTCACTCTCCATGTATGTAGCCCTTTTCTATAGCAATGAGAATCAGATTTTAATTTTAAACAAGGCCATACAGATGGCATTCATTCTAACTTTTGTAGATGTAGCTTTTTCCTCAAAATAATAACTCTCATTGGGAGGCCAACAGTCGACTATATTGTAGTTTTGAAATCAACTGAAGGCAGGAACACTACTAATTTAAAGTTATAATCAGTAGAGGTTTATTTCTAATTCTAATAATACAAGATTTCACATTTCTATCAAATCCATTCCCACAAAAATACTCAGTGTGCATGTGAATGTGAGATATACTATTTCAATAATTTTCTAATGCATACTAGTAAAAATTGACCAGTCATAATAATTAAAAGATATAATACCTAGATTAGCAAAAATTTTACTAACAGTTAAGTCATTTTTCTTGGAATGTCTCAGAAATTACTGCTTATCAAAATTGTATAGAATAATAATTTTAACATTCTTCTGAACACTTGATCTTTTGATTTTTCTAAATTATTATCAATTTTTATTCTTCAAAATGAAGCAAAATAAAAAAGAAACAAAAATGCCTCAAAATATAAGAATATGATAACAAGAGAAATAGAGAACACATTGCTCAGAGATATGACATTGGCGAACATTTCTCCTTCAGAGAATCTTTCTTAACCCACACCGATGTGAGTTTGGCAGAATGATCAACTCTCTTAGGACCTTTCCTCTTTTGAGTTACATAACTCTGAGGTTGTTTGAATTTTTCAAGATACTCAATCTCCTTGATTAATTCTTTAGACCTTTCTAGAAGGTCTTTCATCTTCTTAGATAGCACATCCAAATAATTTATCTCATAATGTGTTTTCATAGGAATTTTCTGACTTTTCACATTGAGTGGTATTCACCATTTTTTCTAAAGGATTTTGATGTCCACATGACCCATGTTTTTGCAGTACTTGCACTGACGACTGCTTTTTACCATTTTGATTTGGTCATTGATCTGTGTGGGAATAGCTTGGGCTTTAACAAAAATCGTCTTGGATGAAGACCCTTTTTCTTGATTGTTTTCGTAACCCAAACCCTGTTTGTCTCCATAGACTTTTCCCACACGAAGAATCTCATCAAGCTTTGTAGAGCTAGATGAGAATCCTGACACATCTATTTTTTATTTGAGAACCTCATTCTCTAGGGATTCTTTCGTGTCATGCAAGTTTAGAATTCACATTTCAGTGACTTGTTCCTCTTTAGCAGAGACTCATTTTCTTGTTCTAAATCAGTAATCGACACTTTTAATTTTTTAGTGTCAATTACTAAGGCTGTATTTTTTGAGTCAAGATATTTAATCCTGTCAGATAAAACTTTATTAGCCTTGATGAATTTTATCGATTCCTCGTACAGTTCTTTCACACCAACTGCCGAGTCATCCGAGTCCCCATTGTAAGAGTCTTCCGAACTCTCATCATCACTTTTCTTGGACTCTCCATGAGATCCATAGGGACTATTGAAATGAGCAACAAAAGATGTATACTTATTAGTCTTTTCATTGCTATCTGAATTATCAGAATAATCTTCTGATTCTTCATCCCATATGGCATTGAATGCTTTTGCCTTGCCCTTATATTCTTCTTTGTTTGGGCAAATATTTGCAAAGTGACCAAAACCCTTATATTTGAAACATTGGAGATCGCTTGAGCAGCTTTCCCTAGGGTTCCTGTCACTTCTACTACCTCTCTCATGAGGTCTGGCATGTTCCATAGTTTTATCAAACTGTTTATTGTTCTTGAACCTATCATTTTTCGAACGAAAGAAATTTTTGAATTTTTTCACGAACAATGCCATTTCTACTTCAGAGTCAACATCTGACTCTGAATCTTGAGCTTTAGAAACCTTAAGGGCAATTCCTTTTGATTTCTTTAGTTGTCTCAAATTCATCACATAGGTTTGTAGAGACCCAACTAGCTCATCGACTTTAAGAGAATCAACATCTTTGCTCTCTTCAATCGTAGTGACCTTAGCCTAAAATCTCTCAGGTAAGGATCTCAAAATTTTTTGAACAACTTTTGATTCCGAAATGATCTCATCCAAGTTGTGAGCATAGTTCACAATATCACTAAGTTCTGCATAAAACTCGATGAATGTATTATTCTTCTCCATTCTCGTGGATTCGAACTTGGATATCAGCATTTGAAGCTTGAAAATTTTGACGGCTGGCGTTCCTTCATGTGTGACTCTAAGTATGTCCCATGCTTCTTTAGCTAGGGAACAAGTAGAGATTCTTCTAAATTTATTCTTATCAACAGCATTAAAAATAGCATTTAACCCTTTGCTATTAAGACAACAACAATCTATGTCATCTTTAGTCCAGTTGTTTTTTGGTTTAAGAATGATTTTATCTCATACTTCCATTGTGGGTGGTGACCAACCATCCACTACTGACATCCAGACTCTTTCATCGATGGAATTTAGAAAAGCCCTTATCTTAGCCTTCCAATAGGCGTAGTCTTCTCCATCAAACAATGGAGGTTTGGATGTATTTCCACATTCTCTTTGCATTTTGTCAAATTAATGAAAATGGACTGGTTTCTTAAGAATCTAAATTCAGGTGATTAAACCTTAAATAGTGATACCAAGTGAAATTCCACCGGTCCATTTTCTTTAACTCAATAAGCCAAGAAGCCTTATCTGCTTGTTCAGTTTGGTACACCCCAAACCTACCTTTGACCGGCTCCTCCAATCTTAATTCTCAATACTCCCACCTTTACAGAAGGTGAAGGATTCAATACACCCTGAACCCCAAGTTGCTCAAAAGGTGTTTGAGTCACACTAGTACTTCAAGCTTATTAGGTTGAATATAGAAGTGGAAAACCTAGGCTGAGTAAAGATCAAGCTCTTGGCTTTGATCGAGAAGAGAACAAGCTCACAAGATGTGAATGAAAACAAGCTTCTTGCTCTTCGAATGGACACTCTAATAAATATAGCATTTACTTCTCTCTCTTGAAGATTGAGTCACTCTGTGTGTGTTTAAAGAAGGCATAGAAGAGTTCTATTTATACAATTCCAAGACCCTGAGTCGTGTGGAACGTGGGATAATGGAACCATGAATTTTGGATCTGAGAAAACCGATTCTGTTCAAGGTCCAATCGATTGTACACTTGGTCCAATCGATTGGGGATAAGTGTCCAATCGATTGGGCTCAATAAGTTTTCTGTTCCAAAGGCACCAATCGATTGCATAGAGTTCTCCAATCGATTTGACATAAATAACTTTCTATCTCGAAGGCTCCAATCAATTACTCAGAGTCTCCAATCGATTGTACTCATAAAGATTTCTATCCCGAAGGCTCCAATCAATTTCACAGAGTCTCCAATCGATTGTGCTCAAATATGTTTCTTCCTTATAGTCTCCAAATGATTACACAGTGTCTCCAATTGATTGGGCTATGTCCAATCGATTGGGGATACATGTCCATCGATTAGACTTTCCTACTGGTCAATATAATTGACTTTGACTCAGGTCTGTCCAATGACTCAGTTTGACCATAGTACATTTTAATCAACTCCTATGGCCACTAAGTCACATACCTTCCTAATCGAATGTACATGATCGTTAACTGACAAATCAACAGTTACTCAGATGACTCCTGTTGTCAACCATCTGATTCTTATTGTCTCTATCTTTTAGTCTTCACGTAGTTGGCGAAGTATGCATACCACGACATCTTCACGCTACACTTGTGCTCGTAGGAACAGTTACAAGAATGTTTTTATGTCAAACGGAATCTTTGCCAAATTAATATGAAAATATTCCTTACAGATAAGTCTCCTCAGGGCCAAGATAGGCATAAGAGAGCTCAGAGGGGAGAGGCTTAAGCTCGGGCTTTTGATCAAGGGAGCTGGATGTTTCTTTGTCAACCGAGATAGAGTTGACAGTAGTAGGATCTCTGACCATGGTTAACAGAGGCTCATACTCAACAATTGGAGGGGGAATAGAGATCAGTGGACCTGACTCTTGGAGATTATTATCTTCTGAAATGGCTGATTCCCATTGAAGTCAGTATCAAAGTGCTATCTGCACTGTCTCAAGATATCTTTGGTGGAGTCTAGAATTAGACTCTCAAACGCACACATTTCATCTGTTACATCACGATCAACATCCTGTCGCATAAGTCAAAAGATGTTAACCTCAGCTTTGAGGTTGTCGAAGGCATTGACGTGTTTCTATCCCTACACCCGAATTGTGCATTTTTGGTAGCAAGGAATGGTCAGCCTAGAATGACTGGGATCCGATTATCCCAATACGGTTCTGTGTCGAGGATGATAAAGTCTACATGGTAGTAAAAGTTTGCGACTTTCACTAGGACATCTTCAATAATTCCCTTTAGAATCTTGATGGATTGGTCAGCCAGCTTCATAGTGATTTTTGTTGCCTTCATATCCTTGAGGCCTAATTGCTGGTATACCAAAAATGGTATGGGATTGACACTAGCTCCCAAGTCCAACAAAGCTGTGCAACTAAAGTTGTCACCTATTCCACACTGCACAGTAGGACTACCCGGATCCTTATGCTTAATGATACTATTGCGTTGTATGAACACTGTAGCTTTTTCTACCAAAAAGACATCTTTGGGTATGTGCGTACGCCGTTTGACAGTGCATATATAATTCTTTCAGGAAGTTGGCATAAGAGGGGATCTGCTTGATAGCAGATAGGAAGGGGATATTGATCTGGACGTTTTTGAAAACGTCTAAGATCTCTGAAAATTGCTGATATCTTTTGTCTTGGACAAGCCTGTACGGGAAGGGAGGCTTAATCCGACAAATAGATTTATCCTTCGCCTGATATCTTTGCACTGGGATAGTAGATTTTGGTGTAGGCTTCGTAGCATCAGAGGTGGATGTGGAAATGTGTTCTTATGTGCTGGGTTTAGGAATAGGTGCTGGAGATGGCTCCGATGGTTGTTTTACTCCCATATCCACTGTCTTTCCAGATTGGAGTGTGGTAACAGCTTGTACCTCTCCTTAATAGTTTTGATTCTGTGACTGGGAACCGACCTTATAAACTGTACCCTTGGCATTCCTTTTAGGATTTGCAACAGGTTGGCTAGGGAAAATGCCTTTGGATTTCTCAGCTTCTAAATTGCCTAGACTTTGCTCTAGGTGCTGCATTGACTGGGTTTGCTGCATGATAAATTGTGATAGGAGGTCTTCTAGACCCAGTTTAGGAGCAGCTTGGGCAACCAGTTCACGATTAGAGCTCATAGGGGCAGAATAATTGTAGGATTGAGGTGCAGTTTGGCTCAACTGTAGATTCTGGGGATTCTGAGGGTTTGCCTGTTGGCTAGAATATTGTCCTTGCTAGAATGATTGATTCTGATTAGACGGGTATTGACCCGTCTGATTCTGACTCTGTTGGCACTGTCCCTGTTGGTATTGCCTGTTGGGTTGATTAAACCCAGGAAGATATGTGCTCTGTGCAGGTCTTTGCTGTGGAGCAGACTGCTACCTCCAGGAGAAGTTAGGATGATTTCTTGTATCAGGATGGTACGTTTGGCTATACGAGTTATGGGTAGGTGGTTTAAAAGTGTTAAACGCACAAACCTCTTCTTAAAGTAGAGGGGCACATCCGTCATTTAATGGACAATTATCAGTAGTGTGGGATGGCTATAGACAGAGATTACAAGGTTCCATTAGGTTCTCTTGACCTACATTTATGATTGGGGCAGAATGGTGAGCAGGCTTGCGTACAGACACGGCCAGGGCAGAGACTAACTTGGTCAACTCTTGAATAAGGGATTTCAGTTCAGGGTCAACCTTTGCTTCATTTCCCATATTAGTCCACAGGACCGGAGTAGGGTGGGAAGTTTAAGTCTTAACCTTTAGGATCGTAACAAAATGGTTCAAGAAGATGATGTTCAGATTCAAGGTTCAAGTTTGTGAATGGTGGAAGAAATTGATGACTGTTTTTTAAGCAGCGATACTAGAATCTTTCAACAGAGGTTTGATGGTGGTAATGAAAACGATTCCTTGAGGACGTTGAAGTTGGGAGTTCTGGATTTCTTCTTCACTTACTAGTTCTTCTTATTTGCCTTCATCTTTGGAGAGTTTAATGTGAGACTTCTAATCATGTTTTGTTGTTTATTTGTTGTTTCAATTATCTTTTACTCTGAATGCCAAATTTCTTGATGGTTTTTTTTTTGTTTAGAGAATTATGGTTCTTTGGGAGAGCTTTTCTCTGTAGAGGAACTGTTGTAATGGTTAAGTTGACAAGGTGCCTGTGATGAAGCACTTTTATACTAGTTAAGTGGTTGGTCCTTTTGAAGACATCAACCTGTGTCATCCACGCCACATGCCGAAAGATCCATTTTGCCATAGGATCTGTGGTGAGGGCTTAGAAGAAGAAGAAAATCAGATTGTTCTTTTTTAACCTTATTTCTTTGTCTCTGTTAAGTTAGTGGACAATAATCTAGGTAAATCTAAGGATTTTAGTGAAATTAACAGATCCAATGGGATTTATAGACACATATATTAGCTTTTTCTCAATCTCTCTCCTTCCATCCTCTTGTTTGGTTTTCTTTTGTTGGTCTTGTGGTTATTGTGTTACTTTATGGTAACCAAAACTCACTTTGATTCTAATTGTTCAGTTTGAATGGGACTAGAAATTGTTAAGATCTTAACCAGAAAAAGCGAATCTATTAATCCATCTATTTCTACTTCAAAACTGAAATGCTGAGTTGATTTTCCTTTTTTCTGCTTGATATAACTGTAGGAGCAGATTTATAGTTGATTATGGTGTTTTCTTGATTTAATTATTAGTGGATGGCCGAACAAAGAATAGATTTAAGGCAGATTAGTGTTTCGCTCTGGTCTTTGATGGATTGGTGATCCGTTCTTGTAGACTTTCGGGATATGCTCTTCTATTTTCCTTTTCAATAAAGTTTATACTTATAAAAAATGGTTATGGAAAAAATGATCCAAATTATGCAAGATAGGGTGGCAATCAAATACGTTCATTTATGATTTTTGAGATGTTCAAGGCCTTAGACCATTTATTGACCTACACCCATCCAAGTAGTTTTCGGGAACAAGGAATCTGATTCATCCTAAAACAAAATTCAACCAGTATCCCATTACTAAGAAAAATACACAAATGTAGGACCGAGATGTATGGGATTCAAATGTGATTCCTAGTTACTATTTGCTTTTGAGTTTTTGTTTATGTTAACTCAGTTCTGTAATGGTTCTTATATTTTCTTTTTCCTTCTCCTTTATAGAAACAACATTATTTTCATTTCTCTCTAAGATAACCAAGCCCCATCTTTGATTTTTGATAGGTCATCTTCAGTTTTCGAAGTCCTTAGTGAGAATAAAGGATGTAGAGACTTGGAAGAAAGTGGTTGCTATCGCGATGAAGCTTTCTAGTGGTTTATGCCATCCTCCTCAAACAGAAAGAAACCTCAATATCATGGATTGAACTTCTTCTCAGCCGTTGGAACAGTACGATGTTCATGGGGTGCTCAACCTTGTTTGGACTATAGATATTCTTGAGAAGGATTCAAAATACATCCAAGTATTGAAGTTGGGATATATCATTGTCGGATATACCAAACTTGGCTAAATGTCTTAACGTCATCTTCCGGAATTATATGGTGGATGCTATGAACCGCTGTAAATTCAAATGTCTTGAAGGGTATGCAATGATCTTTATCCCTATCTTTTTAAGTATTGGAGAAACATTAGGTAGTCTTGTTACTACCATTCTTATGATAGTACCTACTCTCTATTGGACAACTGATGCATTTTCTTACCAAGCTGGACTTTACAATTAGTGGACCCCATGTAGGAGCAGCTTGATCGGATGATTTTAACCATTCAAAAATACACCTTTTGTCTAGACTGCCATCCAATGAAGCTGACCTTTGGTCTAACAAATCTTCATGATGGTGCCCACAAGTTGGGAACTTTGGATTGATAAGAATATGCATGCTTGTATGGTAGAGGCCTGGACTATTTGAAGTATAGCATTTGTGGGACTGCTCCATTTACCCCTTTCTTTGTTAACTGCATTTAGATACATATTGGTTCATTTAACACAACAATTTAAATATGTTCTTTTTTTGGACAAAACTATAATTAACCAATTAGTTTTTATTCTTACTAGTTAATAAATTCAAGGCTTCCATAGAAGAAAAAGGAAAAGCAATATTTTCTTTTTTTTTCTGTTTGATATAGAGAGTTGGAAGTTCCAATGAGTTGGGAAATCAGTCTAGATTCTTCTTGGCCGAGGAATATCCACAAAATTGAAACTGTGCAATGTTTGTCAAGTCAGCTAGATGTATAAGAACAGAAACCATACGACGTTTAGAACTATTATTTTCTTTTGATAAATGTGTATGTATTATAATCAGGGGAGAACCCCAAATCTATACAAGGAAACTGGATCTAGCTCCACTAAGGAGAATTAGGATCGGTGATCAACTCGTTCCAGTGGAATAAGAAGGACTTGTTTAGAATTATTTTTGGTTACCGATATGTAGTGTTTTATGCACCTTATCAATTAGGAGTTGCAGGTAGTTGAAAGAATTTTTTAGATGGAAGAAATCTGGATTTATTGTGTTAAAACAGTCCTCATATACTTGTCATTATTTTTTCACTTCATCCAAAAATTATAAACGAGTTCACTTACCTAACATACATACAGATATTGCACTATACATATTTTTATGATGCACACACACACACACACACATTGAACCGTATATAACAGACATAAACATACATCCAAGTTTAAGCTCTACGCTCAATGCTTCTCTTGTTATAGCAATGAGATTGTTTTGGTGCTCTATCAAGGGATTACAAGGGACTATATCTACCTATATACAAATGCACATTTTGGGGATTGAGGTGGCTAGCCAATGCTCTAGCACCGCTTCCATCTACTTTGGAGCAAACTGAGCATCTAGTTGTAGATACTCAACTTGAGTCGAGTGTGAAGGAAAAATAGTCACAAGTATATGCTTCCTTTAAACTCCCCCCTTTGAATTTTTATGTTCACACCCACTAAGTGCATGTTTGTCTTTTTCTTTATTTTCTTTGGACACAAGTCATCCAAAACTTCCAGCTTCCAAATTTCCTCATCAAAGATGTCACTCCTCCGACCTTCTATATTTTGCTTTAATAAATCTAAATTTTGGTTGTGGGAGTTCATGGAGAATCTAATGGTTGCATTTTAGGCTGGGGAAAAGGCTGCCAGTTGCGGTACATTTCATGTATCAGAAATTGATGAGTTGAGGTTCATTAAGGAACTGTATCTTAAGTAAGAATTCTCTTTGCCGCCTTCTTTGTGATCTTTAGTGCCCATATTTGTAGTTTGAAACTATTCTCATCTCCGGTTTATGTTGCTTTACTTCATTCAGGACAGTTGATGAGCTTGGTGTAGATAAGTCTACTATTTCTTGTGAGGCCTCCGTTACATACTTAGGGTCAGTTGCATTCTTAATGTAATTAACTTGGGAGTTTTGTAGTTGTATGATCACATCCTCACATTAGGTTGCTTGCTCTCTTTTTACCCATGGATTAGATCTTGTTATGTGTGCTTAACCAGTTTTGTACAGAAACATGGTTTGCGCGATTCTTAGCCATTAATGTAAACTCTCATTGAGTACCTAAATAAGTTTAAGGAGGCCTATTTTTTTTTTCTATCCATTAATGTACACTAATTGGGAATCTTGGAATATCGTGAAGAGGCATTTTTTTGTACCTCTTAAACCAGATTCGTATTTAGAATTAATTATATTAACATTTTGTCCAACACCTTAACTTCTCACATTTCTTATTTTTGATGATGCGCGTAACTGGTAATTTAAATGGATCCAGATTTCAGCCCTGGGCTCGATATAGGCCCAGTTATTTTTGAGATGGTAAATCTCTCAATGGTACATGTAAATGAATGTGACCTACAATGTCATTTGGCGTTGTTATTATAGTTGCAGTCCATGGTATTGCTGAATGCACTTGTAGTGTCAAAGCTTATGAGTTAGACGTGATGTAGAAATGATGGTAAAGTTGGTATACATGTTTTTGGGTCCTTAAGTAGTATATAAGATACAAGCTCTATTTAAAATGACATTGCAGGTCATTCTTTGGCTAAATGGAAGACATTAAATCTCACCTTTGAAACAAGACAACCCAGTCGATCAACTAACAAAAACAACTTGACCATGTTTTTGTGTTTAGCTTTTCTATTGCTTATGACTTGTGCTGATTTCCTGCTTGCTAAATGGAAAGTGCAACTGTGGGCTTCTCTTTCCTTCTTGATTTGTATTGAGTCTGAAACTTGTGTTCCCCTTGTGCAGCAGGGAATATTCCAAGGATCAAGAATATGGTAGAGAAGTGAGCAGCTGTGGTAGTATTTCATCAATGAAATCCAAACCTGTATGTCATTTTTATTGTTAAGTTTACTTCTCACCTTTTTATTGTTGTACCGTAGGAGGGTATCAGTCATGGTTTCTTCAAGTTTGCCAACAAAATGCAACTTTTCATTTTTGCATAAGAAAATGGAAATGTGTTTTGTTGTTGGGGTCACAATTTAACAATCTTTTCAAAGCATCCTAAATTTAGAAATGATTGTTTTTGAGTTTTTCACTAAGTATATAATTATATTAAGTGAATTGTTAAGAGTTGGGATCTTGTAACTTGTAACTTGTGTACGACCCGAAGTTGTACATGTATTTTGGTTACATTCTTTACAACTGACATCCCCATGTTTAATGATTCTGTGCTCAATAGGATTGATCTATTACAGATCTGCTTTTGCATTTATAACTAATTTATGTTGTTATGAAATTATCCTCATATTCCCATTTGTTACAAAGTAGTATCACACTCTCTCATTGTTGCTTTCCTTGCCATTATCATGTGACCTTTCTTGTACACAAAGATTTGTTGAAGTCTGGAGGGCTCAATGAGCTTATTGTAGAGCTACAAATTAAAGTGAAGGTATGACTTTCAGTAAAATATTTTTTCTTTACCAAGAGTTGTCAAACTTTTGATTGGAGCTCTATTTATTTCTGTCAATGTAAAATAGATCTCCATTATCGAATAACTTTTAAACTCAGTGGTACTCCATTTCTGGAGAGTTGATTGTTTAGTGGATACGTGTTTGTTGGAGAGTTGATTGTTTGAGAAGATATTTAGTTTGTTAGAATGTTTTTAGCACATAACAAATAATATCAAGTTCATGGAGAGATTATTAGTCACTAATAGATAGTTTTTTGGTGCTTTCGTGACTAACTTCATAATAATTCCTAGTCCAAATTTATGACATACTGAAGAATATTAAAAAATTTATTTAGAGACAAGCTCCAAGTTCTTGAGAAAAATTCTTTTTTTTTTTTCCTATGGAGGTGTTTTTATTAGTGTTTATCACAATAGCAGAAGCTTTCAAATTATTGTAAAGTTTATCATTTGAAATGTATTCAGAATGTAATTATGTCCTGCTAAAGCTTTCATCCTGTAAAGGTTGATTGACAGGTATGCTTGTCTTTAACAGTGTCGATCTTATGAAGTTTCATAAAATTCATTTGTCACGTAGGTTTTATATAAAAAATATCATCTTTTCTATCAGAAAGTTGGACAAATGAATCATCCTTTGGAAGAGCTTATGCACATAGCCTCCATACCTTTATGAGTTAATGACACATTTAACCATTGAGCTCCTTACTATAGATTTTCCTCTTGGGATGCAAAATACTTTACTTCTCCAGTAGTTATGCAAAAAAATTGGTGTATGTGACTTGTTTGAGTTGTTTCGTTTGTAGGTTTTCTTTAAATGAAAGAATGAAAATGATGCAAATGGGGATGGCGAGGCCCAAACTACTAAAGTAAATGTCTTGGATTATTTTGTTAATTACGCCATATAAAGTTATGTTTTCTACAGAGCTGCCATATATTAATGATGAGAAACTAAAGTGACCAACTTACTTCCTACTCAAGATGGGTATACTTTTCGGTTTTATGATTATAGAACTATGTGTGTGCATCAAATGGTACTTGTAGTGATTAAGTTTGCATTTTCAACAACTTTTTTTTATAAATCCGATCAACAGTTTGTTTTAGTGCGTTACACCTTCGGAATTAATGACTTGGTAGCAAATTTAGATTATAATGATGTTTGTTTTTAAATTCTTTATATTGATTATTTTAGGGGCTTTTGGCATTTGTTAGTCATGATAATGCTTCTGTAATTTTTTTTTATAATTAAAAATTTGAAAAGACCACGGTTTTTGATAAAAGCATAGTCTTTTGTATATGTTTAACCATTTTAAACCATGGTGAAGAACCATAAAGATTACGATTTTTTAAAAAAGTGACGTCTTTTATGTAGTGTTACAACTACTGTTTTGGATAAGACCGTAGTTTTTATGCACTTACAGACTACGGTTAAAAACTGTAGTCTTTTTTGCAGACTTTAGACTACACCCGATTAGACTACACTTTTAGAGGTTGTTTTAGACTACGGATTAAAACAAAAAACTACGGTCCTTAACTGTAGTCTAAACAATTTTTTGTAGTAGTGCGACTCTCACTCTGAATAGAGAAAATAATATTTTGAAACATTAAACGAAGGCATCAAATTATGAGAAAAACACATGCAATTTTATCGAGCTTCCATAATTGTAAGAGTGACGTCGTTTATAGAGCATGTTGTATGACTAATCAGAGATGTATCCGAATCAGAAGAAAACCTCCCTTTCTATAAATGTAGGTTGCTTTGGAGTAGGAAGAATTGCAATTTCACTAGTAAGCATGGAAACTAAAGAAGCCATAGCAGGTCTGTCCTTGGCAAATTCCTGCACACACAACAGTGCAACATGGATGCATCTCAAAATTTCTACTTGAAAACATGGCTTAGACAATATTGGATCACTTAGTTCATTTATCTTTTCTTCATTCTGTAATTGCCATCCCTGAAAGAATCAGGTGATAATTTGTATATTAATATGAAGAATGGAGAAAATAATAGATAGAGAAAATAATTCTTATACACTTACATGTCCCCAAAAGCTAAAAGATTGTTTGTGATGCTAAAAACTAGAATTCCTTTTTCCACTCACAATCTCTAGTATCAATATTGCAAAGCTGAAGACATCGGATTTGTTAGAAAATCGTCCCTCCATAGCATACTTACGGGACATATACTTGCTGCATTCCAGTGTTCGAGACACAATTATTAGTGTTTAAAGCACGAAATATAAAACTACTACCTACTATGAGCCAATTAACCTGTGTATCTCCTTTGGGACATTATTACATCTTCTCTAAAAAGAGTCAAAGAAATAGCTAAGCAGATGGAATAAAAGGAGTTAACCTGTGTTTCAACCATGAAATGTATGATCGACTGTGGATGAATCGCAATCTCAATATCATCATATTCAGCCCCATACAGATACTGGGATTCAATAACTTCTAGACCCTGTTATGCAAAACAAAAGAACTCAATTCAAGATCTCGATACTCCGCACAAATTGGTCTCACACACACTACCTAACAGCAAAATACATATTGCCATTTGTTAAGAATCAGACTACCAACCTGGTCTCCACCCTTTTGTCTTTGAGCATCTTGATCCATTGTTGTCAGTTCTTGATGTGACTAGAACTGAATGTATACATTCCTTCCTCTGTAATGGCACGTCACAAAGTCAAACTACAAACTATGATTTGTAAAAAAGAAATCAACAAAATAAACTATAAATTCTATTGCCTATTTGGATCACAGATTTTGTGCCCTAAAAAAATATAAAATCTTTTGCACAAAAATCTTTCAAAACTATATTTTCTACTTCAAAATTGGCGATCAAAATAGGCATTATTACTGTGCGATAGGCCCTATATGTATTCAACACAAATTCTTTGAAACTGGAGTGTAGTTGTCTTAGAAGCCACACACAATGAAGCTAGAGCAAATAATATTTTTATCATCATAATACATGACACTTGGCTGGATATTTGTGTAGTACTGCACAATAGACTCAGAAACCCTCAAAATATTGTGCCCTCAGTTTGGAACAAGTAGCTAAAATTTGGCACAGTTCAAGACATAACATACCTGCCCACACAACCATGACAATGAAATTTGACCATAACCAAGCTCAAAATCATAAATGACTCTAAATTGTTAGTGTTTGTACGGTGTTAGCTTGTGTTAGACAATGGAGTTAATGTTTTGTGATTATTCATAATAATGATATTAATGTAAATATAGCATTTTTGCAGTTAATTCAAGAACTTGTTGACAAATAGTATTGTCTTCATAGCCAAACTATGGCCTTATTTGTGAACCTTCTAATAAAAAGATAGGAAGTGTATGGGTATCATGAAATTTGCTGATGAGGTTATCTGCTTCTATTTTTGGTTTAATAGCTTCAAACTCTTAGATGATAGAATATAGGGAGATTTTTGTACTAAATTATTGTTCGTGGGTTGTTATAAGAACACAAATTCTTGGCCAACCTGATTGACACGACAAAGAGAATGAAGAGGGGATATAGAAGTAGCCACTCAGATCTTTAAAAGAGGGAATCCAAGATACGAGAGCTACTAGGCCAAGTGGTAAATGTGTATCCCTCCCCTTGTTGGAAGTTGTGGTTTTAATCCTAGTTGACATGCTAGTGGGTTGATGTCCCTCATGTCCAACGGGGTTTTAGCCTACCTCATCTTGGACACAAATCTTGTCGTCCAGTCTAGAATTGTTTTGCCCACGTACATACATATGCACAAGAAAAAATATATAAAAACTATTTTGTGAAAAACCAAAATAATGAAGACTCCGAAAAATCATGATTGTGTACTAATCGAACCATTACCTTCGAAGTTTTATCCTAAAAAACACAACACTAAAGCCTATATTGTTAGTTAAATGGACATACACAATTCTTGTACTATAAGCTTCTCTGTCCTAAACCAGATAGAAAAGGAAAAATGTGTACACAATTAATTATTTCACCAATATTCAACTAACCACCATATTGCCATAATATTAATATCCTGTGACTGAGACAGTATATGCTGTGTCTGAGATGTTTGATCTGTATGTGATGAAGTTCAAGTGTTTCATGCTTAAACCATTGGATTTTTGACGTATATATCCAATACTTAGCATGGTAAGCTAGGACATGTTTTTTTTTTTGATAAGTAATGGTAAGGTAGGACATATTTTTTTTATAAGTCATGGTAAGGTAGGACATGTTGGCATGAACTACTAAATCCAGTTGCACATTCAAGTTGTACCTAATGGCATATTTCAGCTTGAGGCTCTTCTTACCTATAGAACAAACAAATGATTTGATCATTGCATTTCCAATACCATGTGAGAGAAGTGCCCAACATGATGACATGGAAGTTCCAAAAATAGAAAAGATCATATATATGTTCCTGAAATTCAACACAAATTCTTAACACTTGTAAAGGAGGTAATTCCAGTTATGACATTGTGTTCTTAGATAATCATTCAGATGAGTCCTTAGTAGAGGGTTGTTATTCGTTTTAGTGAAGGTGGATGTAGGATCAACAAAAATTGTGGATTTCTGAAACTTCATGTTAGAAACAAAGAACTAATTAACTTTAAGGAAGAAAAATGTCAAAATAATAAGCAAAGAAAATAAATTTTGAATTGTTGTACCTTTGGTTTAACCATTAGGAATCTACATCCACTCCAAAGTCAGAACATGGGATTGAAAGAAGCAAGCTTTATAGAGAGGAACTGAAAAATGCCAAAAAGGAAACACCAAGGGTAATATCACCTACAACTTATCCCAAATGTTTGGGGTTTCAACATGAATCTTATTTTGTCATTCAACTTATTCAAATGATCTGAGAACAATACACCAAAGTGATGAATACAAAAATATATTCATTCAAAGATTTTATGATGAAAAAGATTCCGTTAGATGAGTTACTTGTTTAGAAGCAAGATGTTATTATCTTAACTTATCCTCAACAAGGAGTAAAACTTCTGTCATAAGATGTTGTGATCGAAGCTGGTCACAACCCACAATACGAGCCATGTGACACACTATTAGAGGTTGCTGACCATATGGATGTTATTGTGGGTTGTGACAGAAGTTTTACTCTTCAACAAGTAGTCTCAAACTATAAAAAATAAATCCTAGGCAAAAGAACCTTGTACAAATTTGGGGAATGATCAATCTATTTTAATGCGTCCAAAGTTGCAAACTAGATAATAAGTCAATAAACTCCACCCATCAGTGTGGAATTAGAGCAACTTAGAGATTTACAAATCTTCTCCATTAGGAATGACACACCAGAGATCCTTGTTACTTCAAACCGAGTAAAAAGTAGCAATAATAGAATCACTAATTGTTAAGAGACAGATCCGCAATCAAGTACTGAACCTAAAAATAGTATAGAACCTTACACATCTACAAATTATGCTAAAGAGCTCATCAATAAAACCACAATACATAATTGAAAAACATAATCAAACTTCAAGAACATTAAACAATATCCAGATTCTGAAAGTACTATTCATCTAACAAAGATGGATTGGCAAATAAATCAACACCAGAATTTGATACTTGCAAAAAAAAAAGGGTTGCATAGAGAGGAATTGAGAGAGACAGAGAGAGATAAAGACCTTGGTGGGTTTTTCAACCAATCGACAAAGACAATAGTAAAGCCACAGAAACAGAGTAAAACAAAAAAAAACCAAAGTTTGATAATTAGAGCAACAAGCTATTCTGATGAGAAACTATTCTGAGCAATGAATTACACTAGAAGAAATATTTCCAAAATTTCAACAACAAAGTTAGCAATTTTCACCTCAAAGTTCATTAGAGACTAAATTGTTGCTCCAATATTGGATGACTGTGATCCTCTTCCGTTGCAAGTCGAGTCCTTCAAGACACAATCTGAACAACGCAAAATGCCAAATTTTTGTTCAAAAATGAAATTAGGGTTATGGAAGAATAGAAAGGGATCACTCACCATGAGATGATGGATAGGGTTTCTTCACATTCTTCTCTAGCACGAGACCCTTTTGTTGAATCTCAATCGGTGTTCTGTAACAGAACATTCAACTTGAGATCCCCAATGATGAGAGAGAGAGAGAGAGAGAGAGAGAGAGAGAGAGAGAGTTGAGATGAGAATGGAGAGTTGTAGATAGGGGGAGAGGGAGAGAGTAGATCGAAGATGGATTAAAGCTTGATCTGAATCGATTGAGAGAGATGGATGAGGAGAAAGAGAAATCAAATTAAAAGAGAGAGAGAGAGAGAGAGAGAGAGAGAGAGAGAGAGAGAGTAAAAGAAAAATAACCCAAAAACCAATCTAGTTTTGGCCAAACGTCAGACGATCAAACATCTAGGGTTCGGCCAAACATCAATACAATTAGAAATCTCTAATTTTTGGTCCAAAAAATCATAAAATTAATTAAATAAAACATTATTCTTACTTGTTATTGTTGCAACAACGGCGTAGGTAGGTGGATCGTGGATGAGATTTGTGGGGATACTCGCACGGCGGTGGAGATTTGAGGGCCGCAAAGCAAGGTAATTGGTAGGCGAAGCAACAATCGATAGGAGCATAGGTGGAGCAACAGCCTGCAGGAGCACGTACAGGTGGAGCAACGGCTGACACGAGCACCGGCGGAGAGGGAGATCGGTGGACAGGGATAGAACGTATAGAGCAGAGAGAGAGGGAAATAGGTAGGGTGTGTAGAAAGAAAAGAGTAAATAGAGATCGACTATATCAGATTAATTTGTTCACGCGCGGGGAGTGAGAATTTAGTTTAAGCCTTATTTTTTGCGACAATCGAGGCCTAATGTCTAAAGTGGTCATAAGCCACAGGTTCCACAAAATCTGTGTCCTCAAGTAAGGGTTTATCCTACGATTTCAACTACGGATTTTAATAAAATTGTAGCCTTTTAATTTTTTTAAATACCTCGATTTTAACAAAAATCATGGCCTAAAAATTTGGGTTACGGTTTTAGCAAGAACTGTGACCATTTTGCAACAGTTTAGGCTACGAAATTTACTAAAATTGTAGTCTTTTTATTTTTAAATTAAATTTCCTTCTAATTAGACTTTTAGGCTTCATTTTTAATTAAAACCATAGTCTATCTATTTTTTAATAGTGTAGTCTAAACAGTATTATGTAGTAGTGAATGCCAAGAATACTCCTAAAACTAGTTTTGAAAACTAAGCAGTTTAGACATTCTTGTAAAAGTGGGTCGGCGGGCAAGAGAAAATTTACGAAATTGTTTGTTCTAACCAAACATGGACACGTGGATAGTCATTTAAAATCTCAATTCTACGAGAATACCATATTTGGTGTCGAAAACCTCATTTGAAATTCAAAACTCAAGGTCGCGTGAGTCCTAGTCAAAAGTATTTTGGTCATTTCATTCATAAAATTATCGGAATGGGAAACAAGAAAATTGGACACACTAAAAAGTTCTCAGTGAGTACTTTTCAATAAAACTACTCTCAAAGTCATTCGATAAGATGAAAATAATATTTTATGGGAAATACTCTATAGTTGGAGCATTCTCAGTATCAATTTTGGGGAAAGTTGAGGGATCCCAACGGGAGTGGGTGTTCTGATGGGTTTGTGGTCCAGTTCTTGCATGGGAGAAACAACAATTTTGGGAGGAGCTGGATGATGTGAGAGGCCTCTGGAATGCCCTTGGTGTATTGGTGGAGATTTTAACGAAGTTAGACAAATATCAGATAGGAGAGGGGGCGCATCAAGGAGCCATGGAATGAAACTCTTCGAAAATTTCATGGAACCAGAACCATTTTGTCGGATTTACCTTTGGTGGGGAATGCCTACACTTGGTCCAACGGTCAATCTAACCCTAGGATGAGTAGGCTTGGTAGATTTCTAGTGGATGGGGATTGGGATGTACTTTCCAATGGTGGTCCAACTAGGTCTCCCTCGTGTTACATCGAATCATATACCCATTTTGTTAAAATGTGGGGTGTTTGTCCAAAAACCACTCCCCTTCAGATTCTAAAACATGTGGTTGAAGTATGAAGGCTTCCTAGAGAAGGTGAGAGAGTGGTGGGAGTCGTTTGAGTGCGAAGGAAGTGCGGGCTTTATTTTTAGGAGCAAACTAAAGATGTTGAAACACAATTTGAAAGAGTGGAATCACAATGAGTTTGGGAAGGTAAACGTCAGAATGAGGAATATTATGGAGAAAATTAAGATATTAGATGGGTATGAGGAACAGAGAGACCTAGAATTGGAAGAGAAAGTCGCCAGAGAGGATTTTAGGAAGGTATTTCAAAAGTGGGCTAACCTAGAGGAAATTAGTTGGAAGCAAACGTCTAGGGTGAAGTGGTTAAGGGAAGGTTACAATAACACAATTTTTCATAAGATGGCTGATATTCGCTCAAAAGTGCTTATTTTAAGCCACTATCCTTTTAGCGGTGTCACATTCTCCTACTTAAAATTTTTCTTTTTGTCGACTTTTCAATGTTAGAGTTTCTTCCATTGCGTAGAACACAATTTTTAGACGAAAATCGACTATTCGTATAAAATATATACATTTCTGATAGTCTAATATGAAGTCATTTTGATTAAATCTCATTACACGCTTCTGTTATCACAGGGACACCATTTGGACAATTTTGATGGATGACGGGCCCATAGCTGATAAGCTAAAGACAAGAAGCTATAGGTTAAATGCGGGCATAGTCAGAGGATCGAATAACTATAGAGACGACCAAGAGAGTAGGAGAGTCAAGCCACGAGAGAAGAGAATAAGAAGATTAAAACCTAAACAACTAACACAAGATGAAGGCTTGTTTAGTTGGTGAAGCTTGCAAAAGACCAAGTCAGAGACCAGGGTTCAAGACCCGTTAGCCAACATTTTTCTCTCATTTATCTCTACTTTCTCTCTCCCCTCTCTAAACCCTCTCTCCTTTCAATCTCAACCATCCGATCATCTCTCCCATCACCATCACTCTATCTCACGGCCCACCTTGGCCGATCATCACCACGCATCTCTCACCAATAGCTTCATTATCTGATTATCCACCAGCTCATCCATCTGATCAACCACTAAATTCCCATCATCACACCCATTCACCATGCGATCAACACACGATCTACAAGATAAACAGTTGTCCAAGAGAAGGTGATTTTAGCATGCATGGGTGGTGTGTCCATCAAGGGCAGACCAAAATGGATGGTCAAGATCACAAATGCATTAGAAATGTTGATTTTTCAAAACATAAAGATTTTTTTTTTGGATTTAAAAAGATTTGGGAAAGATATAATTGATTTTGATTTTAAAAGAAATTTTTTTCATAAAAAGATTGTTTACTTTTACATAAGAGAGTTGACTGTGGTTTTTGAAACTCACAAGCTTGAAACATGTTAAAAATATTTCCTTTACAAGAAAAGTCAAAAACTTTGAAGAAAATAAAATTTCTTACAAAAAAAAATCATGTCTCTAAAGAAACATTCTAAAAAGTAATAAAATGTGATCTTAAAATTGCAAGGATAGTTTTTGGAATAAAAATATTTTTAAAAAGATGGATGAGCATTATTAACCTACAAATGGCATTCTTTCCCTATAAAAGGCCACTCATGGCTTATTCCTCTCAAGTTTCCCTTCTAATTCTTATATCTTTTTTACCTTCTCCCTTGGCACAAAAGAAAAAAAAAGGTAAAATAAAAAAAAATCAGCATCTCTGCTTTCCCTTCTCCATCGAACGGCTCCATCATCTTCTCACTACAAGAAAAAAGGGTATTAGCAGTGGCCCCGGCCGCCGCTAAAGGTATAAAAAACCGCCGCTAAAAACCTTCAGCGGTGGTTTTAGCTGTGGTTAGTGACCGCCACTGATACCCTAGTAGTTGATACTTTTAATGGCAGTCAGATGCAAAATGGCCGTCGCTGAAAAATTTCGCACAACCGACAGTTATGTCGTGGGGAAAACATGGATTAACGGTGGTCAGTGGCCGCGTCTAATAGGGTAATTAGCGGCGGCCAACATTTAACTGCCACTAAAAGAAGGTATTACCGGCGGTCGCGACTGCCGCTAATACTTATAGCAGCGGTTTTATTCTAGCCGCCACTAATACAAACCTTTTGTGGCGGCCAGTAACCACCACTAGTACGTACCTTTAGAGGCGGCCAAGACTGACCGCCTGTAATACCTATTTTTAGCGGCGATTCAGCCGTGGCCGCTGCTAATACCAATACTAGCAGTGGTCGGTGGCCGCTGCTAATGCTTATTGCGAACTGTTTTAATAGCAGCCACTGACCGTCGCTAAAAATATATTTTTTTTAAAATTTATTAAATTTTTAATCCAGTGCACCTGTAACCTATATGATTATGGTGATTAATAGTAAGACTAACTAAATCAAATAAACAATTCATTAAATTTAAAGATTCATACAAAATATCTTTAGTTCAAAAAGCTCTATAAATAAAAATAAACTCGACAAAACATCAGCTGGGTCTACAGCAAATCAATAATCACCTAGATCCTGCAAATGAAAAAATAATAAACTAATTAGAATAATAACTATTAAAATTTATAATGAATTAAATATATTGTTTAAAATTCGAAATAGATTTCAGTTCTAAGTCTTAAATTCATAAACCTACAACTCACTACATTTCTCAACCGGACATTGGATTTTGACCCCGTCTCTTCCAACAAATTTGTTTCAACACAGTTGAAGTGTTGAAAGAGATTTTGGGAGATTCTAACCTCGTTTGCCCGATTTGGACGTCGAGATCCTGGAATGCATTTCAGTTCTAAGTCTTAAATGCCTAAACCTACAACTGATTACAGTTTCTCAACCGGACATTGGAATTTGACTCCATCTCTTCCAACATATTTGTTTCAACACATTTGAAGTGTTGGAAGAGATTTTGGGAGATTCTGACCTCGTTTGCCCGATTTGGGCGTCGAGATTCCGAAATGGATTTCAGTTCGAAGTCTTAAATGCCTAAACCTACAACTGACTATAGTTTCTCAACGGAACATCAGATTTTGACCCCGTTTCTTCCAACAAATGTATTTCAACACATTTGAAGTGTTGGAAGAGATTTCGGGAGATTCTGACCTCATTTGCCCGATTTGGACGTCGAAATCCCGAAATGCATTTCAGTTCTATGTCTTAAATGTCTAAACCTACAACTGACTACAGTTTCTCAACCGAACATCAGAATTTGACTCTGTCTCTTCCAACATATTTGTTTCAACACATTTGAAGTCCTGGAAGATATTTTGGGAGATTCTGAGCTCGTTTGCCCGATTTGGGCGTCGAGATCCTGAAATGAATTTCAGTTCTAAGTTTTCAATGCCTAAACCTACAACTGACTACAGTTTCTCAATCGGACATCGAAATTTGACTCCATCTCTTCCAACATATTTGTTTCAACACATTTGAAGTGTTGAAAGAGATATCGGGAGATTCTGACCTCATTTGCCCGATTTGGGCATTGAGATCCCGAAATGGATTTCAGTTCTAAGTCTTAAATGCCTAGACCTACAACTGACTACAGTTTCTCAATCGGACATTGGATTTTGACCCCGTCTCTTCCAACATATTTGTTTCATCACATTTGAAGTGTTGGAAGAGATTTCGGGAGATTCTGACATCTTTTTCTCGATTTGGGCATCGAGATCCCAAAATGCATTTAAGTTCTAAGTCTTAAATGCCTAAACCTACAACTGACTACAGTTTCTCAATCGGACATCGGATTTTGACCCCGTCTCTTCCAACATTTCAGTTCTAAGTCTATAATTGACTAAAATTTATCGACCGAATGTACTTAAATGTAAACGTACATCATCCTCATTGTTAGAATGGCTGGGAGGCTGCATAAGAAGCCCCATGGTATGAAGTAAATCCGCTATCTACCTCTGCATATGCATCTCTAAATCCTTCCGTAGCATCTCTTCTCTCTCCAGCTGCTGCTGGTCCCGTATCTCCATCTGCTGCATAATACGAGTCAACTCGTCCTTATGACAAGTTAACTCCTCCTGATGGCGAGTCTCGCGCTCTGCCATTTGTACTTGCAGTCATGTCACCCCATCTTGAAGGGCGGTGTAGGTGCTGCTCCGACTGGAGGTACCAAAGACAGTAGTAGAAGTTGGAGCAAAGCTGTAGCCACGTACACGGCCATGCCTCTCTGGACCCATCACAGTGGTATATATGGCATCGGGGTCGGGACTAGAAGACTCTCCAGTCTGCGAAAGCTGCGTAAATTTGGACTGTAGGGAAAACTTCTAACCATTAGTAAACGACCAACTATATATTATTATGTACAATAAGAATCTTACATACAATTATTTCAGCCGAGCCTTCATCGATTGGTGACCCATCTTTCCGTGTATGGGTCATAATAAATAGGTCTGCATGACTCGGTGGAATACCGTTATTACTCCGAATCTATCCTTGCAGAAAACATATGTATTGTTAGAAATTATAAGTTAATGTTAAGTTAAAAGTAAAATAATTTATAAATCAATAGTAGTAACCTTACCACATCGTCCCTGTGTGAAATCGAAAGCCATTGACAATGTACTCTGGAAATGATCTCACTGTCCAAGCAGGACCCAAAGACAAAAATTCGAGTGATTTATCTACTTGTTCACCGTTATATCATTTTTGCATCACCTATTCAGAAAAAATTGAAATTAATACATTTGAAGTATTTAAATTTACATCATGTAAAATTACAGTTAAAAAGTAAAGTAAAATTGTTATATATCTAAGCCTTACATGTTTTCTAAATCATTGTGCAAACTCCTTATTATGTTTCCGTTCCAGATCCCAAGGAAGGATACGATTATTAGTCTCCTTAATTACTTCCTTGTGCTCCTGTTCAATAAATAATTAAATTATAATCCAAACCTAAAGAAAGTATTAAATATCAATGTACATAATCTTGGCAGACTTAGAATAGTTAGTCTTACTCAATAAATGGAACGACATCGGAGCAGTTGATGAGCACATAGAGATGAACTTATTCCCACTTAGTGTTGTCTAGCATGTGTGACGTAGCCTTCCCTACGACACGACCAGTTCTTATAAAAATGGATAGCTTAGTAGAAGATTCAGCATCAACAACATCGTTATTCCGCTCTGGTCGGTTGAACCTTGTCTCAACCCCATGCAAGTATCTGGAGCAAAATGTCAAGGATTCTTCACATATATACCCTTCCGCTATTGAACCCTCGGGATAGTTCTTATTTCAGACATATGTCTTCAACCTGTGCAAGTACCTTTCTATTGGATACATCCATCGGTATTGCATTGGTCCAACTATCTTTGCCTCACCCGCCAGATGAATGGGCAAGTGCAGCATAATATCAAAAAAAGCTGGTGGAAAGATCATCTCCAATTTGCAGAGGGTTACCGCAATCTGCGCTTCAAGTTGTTCTAGTTCTTCTACCTTCAACACCTTTGAGCATAATTGCCTGAAGAACGTGGACAACTCAATCAACGCTGAACAAACATTTTTAGGTAAGATACCACGCACTGCAAGCGGAAGAAATTATTGCATAAGAACATGGCAATCATGACTCTTCAGCCCTGAGATCTTGCACTGTTTGACCTGAACACATCGTGAGAAGTTCGAAGAACACGACCAATTCTTTGGTAAATGACTGTCATCCCTCTTTCTCTTCCTCCCAGTGATATCTGTATCTGCCTTGCCAAATGTGATCTGCTCGTAATCACATAATTGATCGAGCACATCCCCACCAATCAACGGTAAGGGTGCATTCCTAGTTTTCGTTTTGCCATCAAACGATCTCTTATTCTGTCAAAATTTATGATCATGTGGAAGAAATCGACAATGTCCCATATAGCATTCTTTGCGTCCTACCAATCTAAATGAACATGTCTCCCTGTGGCAAGAGGGACAAGCAAGTTTCCCTTTTGTACTCCATCCTGACAAGTTGGCTAATGCAGGGAAGTCGTTAATAGTCCATATCACTCTTGCATGACACCAAAAATTTTGCTTTAAAGAAGCATCGTATACCACGAATCCATCTGTCCATAATTCCTTCAACTCCTCTATCAATGGTTGCAAGTACACTTCAATGTCATTCCCGGGAGCTTTAGGACCTGGAATAAGTAATGTCAACATGAAAGCCATTTGCTTCATACACATCCACGGAGGCAAATTGTATAGAATAAGAACTACAGGCCACGTGCAATGCGGAGTGCTCGTATAACTAAAAGGGGTGAAGCCATCACTCCCTACCCCAAGTCGAACATTCCGCGGTTCAGAATCGAGCAATGGGTATTGCATGTCCAAAGTTTCCCACACCTTAGAGTCTGCCAGATGTCTCAACACACCATCCTTCGTTCGACCCTCAGCATGCCATCTCATTTGCTCGGTGGTTTTTGAACACATAAACAATCTCTAAAGTCGCGATTTCAACAAAAAATAACGCAAAATCTTTGCAGGTATTTTGGTACCCTAGGCAGACGAACTAGAAGCTTCTTCGACAAACTGACATGTAACCGATTTCCACCTTGATGCACCACATACGACACATTCATTTGCATTCTCATGCTCCTTCCAGTATAGCATGCAGTCATTCGGACACACATCTATCTTCTTGTAATGCAGGCCAAGATCTCGAAGGATCTTTTTTGATTCGTAATGATTCTTTGGCAACTTTTCACCAACAGGTAGTGCTTAATAATTCAAGTAACATGTCGAACGATTTGTTACTCCATCCCTTTAGACACTTCAGGTGTAATAGCCGTACAAGGAAAGATAGTTTCGAAAATTTTATGCAACTTGGATACAGTTCAGTCTCGGCATCCTTCAACATCTCATAAAATTTATTCACTTCCTGATTTGGCTCAACTGGTCCGGTCTTAGTCGATTCATTCTCATCTTCATGATCAGGGGGGATATTCCAAATGCATCTTGTATCATTCTTGCATATCATTGGCCTCATCCTCACTCTCACCCTCATCAAACTCATTCCCAATATTTTCGTCTGCATTTAGATCCTCCCCATGGCTAATCCAGATGGTGTAGTCCGTCATTATTCCATACCATAATAAGTCACCATGCACATCTTTTCTATCTTTTACAATAATATTTTGACATTCGACACATGGACACCAAATCTTGTCCCCAAACCTTGTATTAGCAAATGCAAAAGTCAAGAATTGCTCGACTCCATCTAGATATTCACGTGCATTTCTTGGCCTCTTAATCCAACTTTTATCCGTAGGCATATCCCCTTCAAAGCGACATCACCTTCACCAGAAAGCATAGTGTCACACACGACTCAAGTGCACATGCATGCATCATGCTTTCTATCTCTCTCTAACGGGTGGGTGGTTCCTATCCATTCAGGAATGCATAATCTTTGTTACACTCAATAGCCAAGTGGTTATTTCCATATAAAGGAAAATTTTGGCAGCATTTCCCCATAGTTCTCCAAGTACACGATTTAGACTAGGGACAAACATGTCACCTTGTCTAAATATTTACTCAGAGAACAAGAGGAATGCTTGCCAAAATTATCATTCAAATAGAAATAACTACTTTAACTACTGACTGTATGAGAGATTATACATTCCTAAACATGTCCAAAATGGACAATTCAAGAATCAACAGCAGACAATTACTCCTTACCACAAACAAGACAAAAAAGTTGTTCACTTGATCAAATTTAGTCTCAGGTGAGAACCAAATGTCATAGTTTACAACTAGTCTGTCACATGTACATGATAAGGCATAATTGTCACACAATGATTCTTGAACGGGAGATCTAAGGTTTAATACATGTATATGCATGATGTGTGTGTGCGTGTGTCAACTATTTACATAATATACAATATAAAATGAGGAATGAATGAAACTTTAAAACATGAAGTGAATTAAAATGTTGCACTACAATACTAGCCCTATATTACATACAGTTCAGCATACAATGAAGAATTACGTGATAATTTAATGAAATAGACAATATCATAAGCAATTGAATCTAAAATTAAATACAATAACAGCTCATGAAAAATTTAACAAAAATACATGCATATAGTAGACATGAATAAAAAGTTAAGATATTTCAAGAAACATATGCACAACCTAGAGTAAATCTAAGCCATGTAACATAGATCACAAGGACCTGTCATTCACTATACCATGGGTATAGCAGAGCGGGGTCAAGGCTGTTACAGGTTGATGAATCACATAATGAATGCAATTACTTGACTATAAATTAAAAGAACTTTTCTACAGGTCAGAGTAAGCACCTAACAAAATCCTTAAGTGAATGACCATCCCATAAGAAAGACAAGTCATGTACATCAATGATCAAATATGTATAGCAAAGAGATGACTAGTCTTAATTTCATTAGGTAGATAAAAGAAGTACAAGAATGAAATAATAGCTATCGATATTGGTCTCTAGTGCATTTTATAGTGAGTAGAATAAAAAATGCTTGGGTGTGCTTGAGGAAATGTACCAGATAATATGTTGCTCTCTAAATGAAGCATATCTAAAGTATTGTTTAACAACCAAAATGGGATGCTCCCCACAAGTGAGTTGTGGGAGACAGATCTAGATTCTCTAAAGTGTAAAAGGTGGACATGAAGCTAGGGATCTGACTACCACTGTGCTTGTTCACGTTGCAATTTGCCGAATATAAGTCTATTAGCTACAAAGGTAGATCCCAGGTTAGAGACTCTGTTTCGACCTCTAATCCGTAATTGCTCGAGAGGTTGAGAGTATAAAGGTTTGAGAGATTGGCAAAAATGGAAAGTGAGAGCATCCCTTCAAATTGATTATTTGAGAAGTCAAGAATAGAAAGGTTGGAGAGATTGGCAAAAATGGAAGGTGAGAGCATGTCTTCAAACTGATTATTTTGAGACATCAATTCTCTCAATCCTAGTTAAGTTGCTAAAAATAACTGAAGAAATACTTCCTTGGAGTCGATTATGGACAGATCTAGAAATAGAAGGGAATGTAGGTTACCCAAGGAGTTGGGCAACTTTCCATGGAATTGATTAAATGATAGATCGAGGATTTCAATGGAATGCAGGTCACCCAAACAGTGAGGAATCTTTTCGTGGAATCAATTAAATGATAGTTGGAGGCTTTTTAGGGAATGCCTCCAACTATCATTTGTGCAAATAAACTAACATTGGGATACCAATTTCCCAACTTAGGGTCCTTGGTTTCCCATATGTCGATAGAAATCACACGACATGTAACATTGTTGCATCGAACATTAAACCATTAGCAACAATCCTCTCCATCCCACCCCAACTCTGCAGTGTGGTTGGGCCCAGTCAATGATCTCCCCAGTTCTGTAAGAGCAATCCTTTCTTCCTTCAGACACCCATTGCACCCATCGAGAAAATAACCAACACACACAAACACCAACACCAACAACAAGAACAAGCCAACTCTGTGGACACCTAAACTCCCCTTCATACTACAAGGTTGAAAGTTTACCAAAAGCTTATGCTATGATTCTTTCTTACTAGTTACCACCTACCACCCTAATATGAGCCACTTGACACATTCTTAAGAGGACACTGACTGTGTGGATGCTTGGCCAATCACTAGGTGGACCTACAAGCCAAAAATAAACTTGATCACTGATTTCTAAGGGGACATTTGGCAACACAAAAATAAGTAACTTATTGACTTTTATAAGCCAAAAAGTTAAAAAGTTAGTTTGGATATTTTTTGAAAGTAGGGTTTTTCCGCGTCGTTGGTTACGGAAACCCCAGAATCAACACATTTATCATTTTATCTGATTATCCTGCAAAATTCAGAGATTCTGTATAGGGATTCATGTCGGATGTCGATCCGCACTCGGGGTTTAGTTGGGTTAGCGCAAATGAGAATATTGAATAATGAAAATTGCTAGAAATGATGGTGGGATGAGAATGGTGGTGTAGGATCTTTAAAACATGGTTTGTGATTTTTAGAAAGAGACTTTTATACTAACAATAAGAACATGAAAATAAAGACAAGTTCCATTAATTCATTAATCCGAAAGTTATTACAATATTTGAATCAAAATAAGCAGTAAAAACTAAACTAGAAAGCTAATAAAGAAAGTGATAGAGAAAGAAACAAGAGAGAGAGATGAAGAATGGCTAGAGATAGAGAGAAAGTATAAGGGAGAGAGAGAAGTAGAGAGAACAAGGGTTTTAGATAGAGAAAAACATAGTGGATGGAGAAAGTGAGAAGAGAGAGAATCTTACCAACTTACTAATGGGAGAGGATGAGTAGCAAATAGGTAGGCCATAATGGTGAGCCCGACCACACCATGCTTGCTGGCCATGATTAGAGATCGCCGGAGATCTTGGCACTAGTGGGTGGAGTTGATGGAGAGCATGCACGCTGGAGATGTGGCAGGTGGCCGTGAGTGGCTGTGCATGGAAGGCTTACCGTGGTGGAGGGAGATGACGGTGAGAGATGGTGGTTCCTGTTACTGGAGTTGTAGGGTTTGACGCTAGTGGAAAAAAAGAGATGTCGCTCGATGCTTACAGGTGGTGCAGATGAAGAGAGGTGGAGCAGCACCTTGCACGGCCAGGAAGTGCAAGGGTTGTAGATCATGGGCTGTGGAGAAGACGTGGTCGATGGAAGTGTAGGTGAAGACCAGTGGTGGTAGAGACGGTGGTGCGTGGTAGCTGCTGGTGCATGGTAGACTTGCAGCGGCTAGGAGAGAGGATAACTGGTTGTTGTCCTCTATGGCTCATGTTGCTGGTTGATGGAGCGGCAAGAAGGGGGAGGAGAGACAGCATTGTTGCAGGTTGCAGGTGCAGCTGTTGCTCATTCTTCGTCGGAGTTGGAGTCGCAGAACGCTCGAGAAGAGAGGTGCATTAGGGAGGAGCAGCACCCTTCAAGACGTTTCAGACCTGCAACTCAGAGTTGCAGGTCATGGAGATCACCTTAGCAGGCCGTGGGTTTGTTGCTGGTTCATCCAGAAAGAAGGGTAGTTGATGAAGGCGGTGAGAGAGAAGGACAAATGAGGTTAACGGCCGTGAGATAGAGAGAGAGGGTAGAGAGTTGATTAGGAAGAAGAGAGTTGGGGTTAGGTTGATAGAGATTAGGGTTCTCTTCAAGAGTAAAAAACGTAAGAAGGGGAGAGAACGTGGGGGGAGAGAGAGATGAAAGGAGGGAAAGGATTAGGGTTTTAAAGAACCCTCTCTTCTCCGCTTTTAAATGGGGAATTTCCCCATTTAGTGGACCCCCCTTTTTTATTTAAAAAGCATTTGAAAATCGCGAGGTCCACTAAATGGTCGGGCCACGGGTCGATGATGATGGGCCCGGCTACTGGTCCACAGGGATTGATGATGTCCATCGTCTCACAAGATGATGTGACAGATAATTTGATGACGATCGGATGGATGGTGACTTGATTGGGACCCAGATTGGTAGATCGACGGATCTAGAGAGATCCAATGGTCCGGTGGAAGATCCAACGGTCCGATTGAAGATCCAATGGTCAGAAAGCTAAGGGAGATGAGACAGAGCCAACGGACAGGAGTTCTGGGGTTAGGTCAGTAGATCCGAGGACCGAGAGATGAAGAGAGAGAATAAGGAGAGATGAGATAGAAAATTAGGGGGAGGAAATAGAAAATATCAGAAAATGGAGATAAAAGCATTGGCAAAGGGTCTGGAACCCTGGTCTTCACTGTGACCATCTCACACTTCTCCAGTAGAGTAGACCATCATTCCTTGCTGACTCATGTGGCTTTAAACGCTTTGGTCCGTTTCTTGGTTATTGGCTCTCCTACTCTCTTCGTTCTTTGGGCCGACTTTTTGGTCCTCTTATTCAGCCCATATTTGGCCCATATCTTCTAGTCATAGCCTGTGGCTCTTCAAGCTTTGATATTAGGCTTTTGTGGTTGATCATGGGCCTGCAAGTCTCGAGAATAGCCCGATCGAGTTTTCTGCAAGAGAAAAGCACGTAATGAGACTTGATCATAACGTCTTTATACCTAGACTTCCAGAAATGCGTTTAATGCATGCAAATATACAATTTCGTCCAGAAAAGTGTGTTCTGCACAATGAAATAGACTCTTACGTAGAAAAGTAGATAATTAGAGCAATTTTACGTAGGAGAGTGTGATAACGCTTAAAAGATAACAGTGAAAATATGCACTTTTAAGCGAATATCATTTTTCATATTTTAACTTTTGAAAAGTTAACCATTAACTTAAAACTGAAGCTAAATTTTTAGCTTTTGACTTCTAAGAGAAATAACTTCTCAAAATTAGAATCCCTCCCGACATTTGAATTTCTATGACTTTTTTGGAGGTAACAAATCAACTTATAACTTCCTACTACAAGTAGAAGTGCTTTTACTTCTCGTTCCCAATCGCCCCTAAGTGTTGGATTGAAGTTATTTTCATGGGTTAATTTTAACCATAGGAATTTGAGCATTATTTGGGTAAGAAATCCAAAGGTTTTAAATCGCGAATCAGGCTGATTTCTAGTTTATAGGTCCGCCTAGTGATTGGCCAAGCATACACATGGTCAGTGTCCTCTTAAGAATATGTCAAGTGGCTCATATTGGCTGCAATCAGCAGCATCGCTCACTCTCAACAGGTGTCATCGAAGGTTTACTCGTCAAAGTGGGGCAGATGGGCCCACTGACCGCATGGATGTTTAGCCCTTCCTTTCGTAGACACTCATACTCGAAATCGGCTTATTTGATGATTTTTAGCCGTTAGATTTAGTACCCAATCTTTTTTGAATCCAACAGCTAGAATCACGCTTTAAAAAAGTACTAAAATCTAATGGTTAGAGATTGAATATCAGAGTGATTTTGAGTGTGCATATCCACCAAGAGGTAGGTTAAACATCCATGCGGTCAATGGGCAGAGCAGGTCTGAGTTGAGGGGGTCAATGGGCAGAACAGGTCTGAGTTGAGGGTGGGGGCAACAAGGAAACCCTAACCTAGATGTAGTCAGTGGGACCTGGGCTCAGGGCATTCTCTCACCACTGTATGCATGTTTGCCCTAAACCGACAAACCAAAAATAAACATGATAGGTGATTTATGAGCGTTGGATTAGAGTCATTTTCATGCATTGATTTTAACTGTGGAAATTTGAGCATTACAGGATCAAAAGGTTTGATCTTGTAAAAAGAAGGAAGAAATATGAAAAAAGCATCCATTATCCCAAAGAAAAGAAGAAAAAAATGAAAAAAAACTAACCTTTTGCAGCAGACGGCGGACGACGAATGAACTCCGGCAAAGGCAATGGTAATGGCGTCCGTCAGAAGTAGGAATGACGGCAGGGGGCTCAACGGGAGGAGCAGCACCAGGAGAGGGGGGGAGATGACTGAGAGGGTTCGGGGTGGGAGAGAGAGATTGAAATAGAAAACAGAAGAGGGGGATTTCTATTTTATTTTTATTTTTTATAACATACCTTTTAGCGGCGGCCACAACCGACCACCAGTAATAAGTGAACCTATAGCGACGGTCAGCAAAACACCGCCGATAATAGAGGTCTTTTAGCTGCGGTTATATCCCCGACCGTCGATAATAGTGGGCTTTTAGCAGCGGTCAGATCGTTGATCGCCGGTAATAAAGGACTTATAGCGGCGGTCAGCAAAACACCGCTTCTAAAAGGAGTTATTACCGGCGGTCAACAATAAATCGCCGGTAATAATGGACTTTTAGCTACAGTTACATCTCTAGCCACCGGTAATAGTGGACTTTTAGTCGCGGTCGGAGCTATGACCGCCGGTAATAGTGGACTTATAGCGGCGGTCAGAAAAAACCACTTCTAAAGGGTAGTATTCACGACGGTTTAGTAGCTGACCGCCGCTAAAAGTCCATGGATTTATTCCTTTCTAGGGTTTTAGCTGCGGTTTTGTTCTTCGCCGCCGCCGAATCCCTTTTAGCAGCGGTTTTTTTCCTGGCCGCCCCTGGAAGTCCGTGGCTAAAAAATAATTTTCTTGTAGTGTCTTCTCAATACAGGTCCAAGAACCATGGTTTGCTCTCATCTTCTCATTCTCTATCTCTTTCTCTCTCTAATCTCTTCTTTCATTGCTTTCTAATTAAGTTTTTACATGCTTTATTTCTCTAAGAATTTTTAATTTAAGCATTGTAAGTTACAGTTTCTTTTAATAAATAAAGTTTATTTTGACATTTTATTTTCTGTTATTGCATATTTATTCTATTTTATTAATGTTATACGTAATTCCCCTCCTATAAAAAAATATTTTAAAAATCGTTTTCCACCATTCTCAATATCTCTTCACCATTTCCTTGCTTGCTTTATTTAATGTTACTTCTCTAATTAGATTGTGGATTCGACATCCGACTTACCCTGTTCGATCAAGAAATAAATTTTTGTAGGAGTAAAGAACTCAAAAATAATGTTGATTTAAGAGCTATCTGTGCCAACGACCTGAAAAACCTTGTTTCAATGGCTAACACGAAGAGGAGAATCAATTGCATCTCTTTGATTAGAGTCAGGGTAGGACATTTGTGGATGAGGGGTAGATTCAATCATAGATTGGGACTTTCTACTTGGATCTCTATTTGAAAAAAACCAATCTGAGATCGAGATTGGACGGGATACAGCTTGACACTATTAGTGTAGAGTCCACGGCCACTTTAGAAGGCGCCTTCAGTGAGGAAGAGGTTAGGAAGTGTATCCTGGAGATGTCAAGGGACAAAGCTCTAGGTTTGGATGGTTTTACCATGGCCTTCTTTCAAGATTGTTGATCCAACCTGATGAGAATGTTTGAGGATCTCCATTCTAGAAATCACTTGGAGTATGCTTGCAACCAAACTTTCTTGAACCAGTACTATTGTCACCAGGCCATGGTAGAAAGTTGAACCAGTACTATTGTGAATCAGTACTTAGTTGAATGACCAATTCTGGCAAAATAGGTTGTAACAGTACCATTTTCAAAAATTAGTTTTACGAATGGTTGAAATGGTTACATAAGTACCATTTGCACTCATCTGGTTGAACCAGTACCATTGTAACTAAAATTGGTTGTATCAGAACCATTTTCAACAAATTTTAAAGTAACCTTATTACAAGTGGTTGAAATGGTTACAATACTACCATTTTTACTAAATTGGTTTTACTAGTACCATTTTAGGAAAAGTTGGTTGAACTAGTACCATTTTCACAAAAAATGGTTACAGTATTACCATTTTCAGTAAATTGGTTTCACATGTACTATTTTAACTAAAATTAGTTGAACATGTATCATTGTAGTTATAATTGATTTTACTAGTACCATTTTAGGAAAAGTTGGTTGAACTAGTACCATTTTCACAAAAAATGGTTGCAGTATTACTATTTTCAGTAAATTGATTTCATATGTACTATTTTAACTAAAATTAGTTGAACATGTATCATCGTAGGTATAATTGGTTTTACCAGTACCATTTTAGGAAAAGTTGGTTGAACTAGTACCATTTTCACAAAAAATGGTTACAGTATTACCATTTTCAGTAAATTGGTTTCTAACTAAATTTTTTTGAACATGTATCATTGTAGGTATAATTGGTTTTACCAGTACTATGTTCACCAATTTACTAGTGGTTGAATTGGTTACAACAGAACCACGTTCACTAAACTGGTCGAACCAGTACCATTTTCACCCAACTGTTTTAAAAAAAAGATGACTAATATTAGTTTGTTTGCAGTGCAATAATGTCATCAATAAATCAGAAAGAAATATTATGTTTTTGTCATATTGGGGGGTTTCGTTCTCAAATGCCCGATGGTTCGATAAATTATATGGGTGGTACAAGTGAGGGTATTTGTGTCGTTGAGGGAATGACGTTTCAGGTTTTTTATACAACTGTGTGCAAGAAATTTAACATTGATCCAACTCGGACAGTCCTTAAGTATAGTACTAAGTATCACAATACTATTCCGATTACTTGTTCTAATGATATGGACCTGGAGACTTTGATTAAATTCAACGACTCAACGGCGGATGTGTATGCACTTCAAGACGATGAGAATCTGGAGGTTGTCCAACAGTGTACAAGGTAAATAACTAGTACCATCATTTATGATTAGTAAAATTATTAATTATTAAGTGGTTTGTAATACTAGTTACCATATGTCCTTTCATGTATGTGTAGTTGAAAGTAGGATTTTTTCGCGTCGTTGATTAAGGAAATCCTAATTTCAACATATTTATAATTATCCGAGACTTTAATCCTGCAAAATTAGACAATTCTTGCACAGTGGAAAGTCGGAGTCGTATCCGCACTCGGGATTAGTCGGATCAGCACAATAATGAACATAAAATAACAGGAATTTATCGATCTTGAATCAAAATAAACTTTATTTCATGAATTCAAATGTAACTTACAACTCAAACATGAAATAATTAATCTAGAAAGTAGTAAAACTGAATTAGAGAGAGAAAGAGAAGAGAAATGAAAGCTAAGTAGAGAGAGAAAGTAGGGAATTCTAGAGAGAGAAAGGATAAGAATGATGCCTAGAGAGAGAAATTAAGACCTAGAGAGATCTAGAGATAGAAAGTGGTAGAGAGAAAAATAGAAGAGAGTGAAGAGATGGAAAGTAGAGAGATGAAATTAGAATTCCTAGAAAGATCTAGGTATAGAAATAAAGATGGTCCTAGTGAGAGAAAGGGGATGTTAGAGAGAGAAAGAGAGTACTCCTAGAAAGATCTAGAGATGGAAAGAAGAAGAAGAGAGAGAATAGAAGGGATAGATGTCTGACCGTGGACTTCTTACTGGAGGTGTTGATTCGGCCATTGATGTGGTCGACCATAGGCATGGAAGAAAGGATGCTCCCTAGTTCAGCCAAGTGTTGGCATTGAGGTTCACCGTGGCTTGCAAGGTGATTCTAGGAAGGAGGTACGGCAATGGTGAGTGCATCACCAGTGTGCAGGGTGGAGGAGACCATGTGGTGTGTAAGCTAGGAGATGAAATAACACCGAGGAGGAGGAGCAGGCCTGCTCCTCTATGTGTATGCTGCAACAATCTAGAAGCAGCAGCCCGGAGGAGATGGTGGAGGCATTGTGGAGAGGTCCAAGGAGATTGACGACCTGGACGGTGATGGGATGGTGTTGCTGTCCGTGGCAGGTGAAGGAGACGGTGGTGAAACAGCACTAGGGAGGAGCCTCAACATCAGGTGGTGATGATCGATAGTGGGATAACGGCCTGCAATGGTTGCAAGCCGTTAACTAGTAGGTGAGGGGCGATCATGGTGGAACAGGTCGAGCAGCCAGCAATGGAGAGGAGGATCGTCTTCTCCGAGCGGTAATGGTGGTGTGAGAAAGCGTTGATGGAGGGACGCACTCGCTGCCCTCGTTTTCCGCTGGTTTGCTTGCTGGTTCAGGTGATGTTCCAGCAAGAAAAGTAGAAAGAAAAAAGAAAAAAATATAAAGAGGATGACCGGAGTTGCAGACCTGCAACTCCGGTGAAGGATGTGGAAGAAGAAGGAGAAGAAGAAGAAAATGAAGAAGAAGAAAGAGAAGAGGAGGAAGGAGTGAAAGAAGAAGGAGATGATGAGAAGAACTTACCAGGATGTGCAGATGAGGTGGATCAGGCGGTGTAAAGTTGCAGCGCTAGAGCTCGCCGGTTTTAATGGCGAGATGGTGCTGGGGCGGTGCTTGCCTTGGAGACTCAACGGTGATGAATAGTGGAGCCATTTGCAGAGGAGAAGGAGATGGGGGGATGGCTGGAGAAAGGAACAGGTGATGGTAGTGGTCCAGCGACTCCTCTTCAAGAAGAAGAGGAAGAAGTTCGCCAGAGGGGGATGAACCAGTCCGGCCAGCTTGTTGGCTGCTTCCGGAAGAGAAGAAAAAGAGGAGGAAGAAGGAAAGGAGGAAAGGGGGAGAAGGGAGAGAGGGGGGAGAGGACCCTCCATTAGGTTTCGGCCTCTCCTCCTTTAAGTATACGTGAGGTGCTTCTTGCCTCCACCGTTGGATGAGATTCACCCCACGTAGAGAATAAGGCTAAGGCCTTGTTTGGCTTACCGAGTTGGAAAATTGTATCTTTCCGAGGGAAACTCAACTGTCCATTGTTAGATAGCTAGTATAAATGTGTATAATTTTCCCTAACAGGCCACTAAAATCTGGATAATTTTTCCTACTAAGCCCGGAATTCATTTCCCATCCAAATAGGTGAGAATTCATTTTCACCTAAGAATACACCTTTATTTTCTCACACGATTGAAATATGTGTTCTTAGTTGCTATCAATCAGCCATTTAAGGCATATCAAAGATGTATTTTCTCGGGAAAAATTTCTGTGTAATCAAACACAGCCTAAATGTCTCCGAGTGGGTTCATGCAAATGGGGTGATCATAGGCCGTGGTGATCCTAGGTTTAGATGATGGTGATCAAATGATCGGATGATGAGCAGATGAGATCAAGGGGATCCAATGGCTAGATTTTGAGAGTGGAGATATCAGATGATCGATTGATCAATTTGATGGCCAATTGATTGATCGGATGGTTGAAGTGGAGAGGAGAGAGAGAGAATTAGGAGAGATGAGAGAGAAAATACTAGAAATTACACAGAAAAGAGCTGGCAAAGGGTCCAGAACCCTGGTCTTCACTGTGTCACTCATCACGCTTTACCAGTAGAGCAGACCATCATTTCTTGTTGATTCATGCGGCTTTATACGCTTTGGTCCATCTCTTGGTCATTGGCTCTCCCGCTCTCTTCGTTCTTTGGGTCGGCTCTTCGGTCCTCTTGTTTAGCCCACATTTGGCCTATATCTTCTAGTCATAGCCTGTAGGCTCTTTAAACTTTGATAATGGGCTTTCATGATCAATGTAGGCCTGCAAGTCTTGAGAATCATCCACTCAGGGTTTCCTGCGACAGAAGAAGCGCGTAATGAGACTTAATCAGAACGCACTACCAAAAAATAACTTTCCCCGGCGGAGGGGTTTCTTTTTACCGGCGGCTATAAACTGTCAGTTGTTTTGGGCGGTTTAAATCCGCCGAGGAATACAAATCACCACCGGCAAAAAGGGTTTTTTTTAATTTTTGTGCAAATTAAGATCCCGGCGGTTGAAAGCTGCCAAAAAAAGTTTTTATCGGCAGCTTTAAACCGCCGGAGATAGCAATTCACAAATAAAGAATAAAGGTCAGGCGCCCAAATGCCCAAACTGCCCCTATTTTGTTGTTTTGAAGAGAATACATTTTGAGGGTGTTTTGGTCTTAATGCCAAAAGAACCAATAAAGCTCTTTCTATTTCGCGCCAAACTCTTGCTCTCCCATTCGCGCCAAACTCGTGCTCTCATTTCTCTCAGATCTCTCTCTCTCAATCCCGTTTTCTCTTGTGGGCGAGGACGGTGGCTGGTTCTCTTGAGGTCGTTCTCCATCAATGGTTTGATCAAGCTAGAGTTTTGTGGTATGTTTTTCCCTCTCTCTCTCTATCTCTCATTTTCCTTTCTCAAGCCCTAATCCCTCTCTCATTCTCTGAGAGGAACAAACACTAATCCCTCTTGTTCCCGGAGAAGGTAGGTAGCTTGTCCGTTTCAACCCAAAACCCTAAAAAAATTAGGATTTGTAAGTTTCTATTGATTAGATTAGGGTTTGTGATGTGGGTGGGTGTTCTTGGAATGGCTAGACAAGGGGTTGTTGGAGGGAATGAAAATGGGGATTTGTAGGTGGACCTACAAAACAAAACTAAACCTGATCAATGATTTTTAAACGTTGGATTGAATTTATTTTCACGGGTTGATTTTAACCGTAGGAATTTGAACATTATTGAGCGTTATTTGGATGAAACCAAAGGTTGTAAATCACGAATCTAGGCTGGTTTTTGGTTTGCAAGTCCACCGAGGGACTGGCCAAACATCCATATAGTTATTTGGTTTCGTCGTATTGTGAAATTTCTTTCTATTCTTATGGTTTCTAACCATCTTGATTTTTAAACTTTGATTTGGGTTTCTTCATCTCCCCTGCAACCCTTCGGATGTGGCTGAAATCAAGCAGTTGATGCAGGGGACTCTCATAGCCCTATGTAGCACAAGTTTTTGGGCTCGCTAATCACGTGGTCGTATAGCCCATCCATTGGTAGATATTTACACCAAAACACAGCTTGATTGATGATTTTTGGCACCCGAAAAACATGCTTCAATCAACTGCTAGAAGCATTCCTAAAAGAGTTCTAAGTCTAATGGCTAGATCTAAAAGTGTGCCAAGTAGTCTATTTTAACAACAAACAGGCTGAGTTTTGGTTTATATGTCCATGTATGAATGGGCCAAATATCCATTCGGTTAGTTGCCTCTAAGAGTGTACCATGTGATTCGGTCTTTATCATCATTTCAGTTGAAAACAACCATTCTTTTAGTTCTCTTGAACTGAAATTTAATGACGCTTTATTGTTTCAAAATGGAGTTTTTTTTGTAGGACAGATTTTGGATTTTATACGTGCGTGTTTCTGCAAGTTAAAATTCTGATGGATTTTTTTATTGAAGAACCTAGTTTTCAGTTTTGTCACTTTAAAGTTTAATGGTTCCTTCTTGTTTCTCCATGTAGTTATCCTAATAGGGCAACTTTTGGACTTTTTATGTGCATTTTTCTGCAGGTTAGAATGCTGACGGGTGTTGTTTTCCTAAGATATTTTATATGGCTTTTGTATTTTAGTTGATCAAACATGAATTTCTGTTGGACATCCTTGGCCTTTAAAAGAAATTGAGAACAAGGAACCATTAATCTGAAATGGTCATTTGTATAAAATCTGAAATTGAGATACTTTTTTCATGTGTATAAAATGATCATTTTTCACAATACTTTGTTTTGAATGGCTTTTTAAATAGAGATAATTAACGAAAGAAGGGAAAACGAGAATAACCATCATGGAAGAATGTAGAAAATGACTTCTTTCTCTTTTCTTTCTTTTACTTTTTCATTTCTATTTTTTATTTTTGATCCTGAATTTGCTGCAACTTTGATCAATTTGGGGCTCATGAAATGGATATTTAATCTCTTGAATTCATCTCTCCAAGATGCAGCCGAACAACTCTTTTTTGATTAAGAGTGGGATAGCACGACCCAAAAGAACACAATACTTTGTACTTAGGTTTTAGGTCTTACAAATGCATTAGTATAAAGACCATTGTATCTTTAAGGTTGTATTATTTAGAAAGTCCAGTTCATTGTTGGAGCATTAAAACTTTGACAAAGATGAGTGAAGGGCCGTGTCAAGGACAACACTTTAACCAAAATTAAAAAATGTTTGGAATTCGACGCACTACCATTCTGTGTAAATTATCAGGTTTACTTTTATGAATGTGTCTTAATTGTGAAAATAGGATCAAAATTATAGAATCCTTACAAGAATTATGTTATTAACAACTTTTTCCATTTTCGTTGCAGTTTGTCTTGTGAATGTAAACAAGACACTTTTGGGCGGATGAAATTGACAGCCAGTGGAACAAATTGAAGTGGAGTGTCCTTGGGAAGGCGGATTTAGAGGACAACATTTTCGAGGATTTCACAAGGATCTTTGAGAAATTTAGCTTTGGTTACGTTGTTGCTGAATTAGAGGTAAGAAGGAAAAATGAATTTCATCAAGTCTTCAATTTTGATGCTTTGGATTAGTGTTGAACTTCTCTATTAGTTTGTACGATATTTGGGTCAATTTTCATTCTTTGTTAGACTAAATAGTTCCAGCTTAACTATTTTTCTTTGTGATCCATGAGTGCATTTCCTTCACTTGTTTACTTAACAATCCCTAAGCTTTGCTACTTTCCTATACATTGTTGAAAGTGATAGATCTAAGGTGCATCTATACATCAAATGTCCAACCAAAAGTGGATCTTTGTAATGGTCTTTTTACATAGAGGACCAAGATGCTACTGGTCTTTTACCCAGTGATTGCATGCTAGCAAGGTTCACATTTTAGTTGTTGCGGATGATATCACTTAGTTGAATGCAAGGAATATAGAAACAAGTTGATGATGTACTGTGTTGTTTGGATTGTATTAGATTTTACTATCTATGTTAATTATTTTTCAAGTCTAGTGCTATGACAAATATCTAGACAAAAACATGTTGGAATGAGCATTACATGCAATGTACGTGTGCGCCACTAGTGTGGATAATTAAACAAAGGCAAGAGCATTACACCCATTAGATTGATGATGTTATAATACTATGAATGTTAAGGGTTTGAATGCAAAATGTGAAGGCAATGGTAAAGTTGTCCATGAAGGTAATGACATGGGATCGCATGTTCTTAAGCTGGGAGATGGTACCCCAGGATGTACCTCTTGGGACCCATTTTTTGAAATCAACCCCATGTATTTGTAGAACAATGCGCCCTTATGTTTAGTTTATTAGTCATGTTAATTGATTATAATAGATGAGGTAATTATTTTGTTCTCTCATATGCTTTTTAAGAAGTTGTCTTTGTTTTCTTTTGGGTTGCTTGTTTGAGTTCTTTTAATTTGCTCACTCTGGCCTGTAGAAAAGTTATTTTAATTTATAGTCAAGTAATTGCATTCATTATGTGATTCATTAATCTGTAACAGCCCTGACCCTGCTCTGCTATACAAATAGTTTAGTGAATGACGGGTCCTCGTGGTCTATGTTACATGGGTTAGATTGACTCTAGGTTGTGCATATCTCTAAAAAAAATTTAGAGATCTATTCACCCCTACCCTAGATGATATAAGATGCCCGTTCGAGAATTCACTACCAAAAAAATGGCTTTCCCCGGCGGATGGGTTTCCTTTTTCCGGCGGCTATAAACTGCCGAATTTTTTGGGCGGTTTAAATCGCCGGAGAATACAAATGACTGCCGCAAAAAAGGTTTTTTTTTTATTTTTTTGCAAATTGATATCATCGGCGGTTTAAAGCTGCCGATAAAACTTTTATCGGCAGCTTTAAACCGCCGAGGATATCAATTCGCAAATAACGCACAAAGGCCGTACGCCCAAATGCCCAAAATGCCCTTATTTTTTTGTTTTGTAGAGTATTGATTTTGAGGGTGTTTTGGTCTTAATGCCAAATGAACAAATAAAGCTCTGTTCTATTTGGCGCGAATAAGACTTCCCATTCGCGCCAAACTCATGCTCTCCCATTTCTGTCTCCCTTTCTCTCATTTCTCTCAAATCTCTCCCTCTCTCTCTCAATCCCATTCTCTCTTGTGGGCGAGGAAGGTGGCTGATTCTATTTCGGCCGTTCTACATCAACGATTTGATCCAGCTAGAGTTTTCTGGTATGTTTTCTCTCTCTCTCTATCTCTCGTTTTCCTCTCTCAAGCCCTAATCCCTCTCTTGTTCTCCGGGAGGAACAAACACTAATCCCATTTATTCCCGGAGAAGGTAGGCAGCTTGTCCATTTGAAGCAAAAACCCTAAAATAATTAGGGTTTGTGATGGGGGTGGGTGTTCTTGCAAAGGCTAGACATGGGGTTGTTGGAGGGAACGAAAATGGAGTTTTGTAGGTGAACCTACAAAACAAAACCAAACTTGATTTGTGATTTCTAAACGTTGGATTGAATTTATTTTCATGGCTTGATTTTAACCGTAGGAATTTGAACATTGTTGAGCGTTATTTGGGTGAAACTAAAGGTTGTAAATCACGAATCTGGGCTGATTTTTGGTTTGCAAGTTCACCGAATCTGATGGATTAAAAATCTGGATCCATGGTGTTAGAACCTATGAAAATAAGGTAAACAGACTTGTGTGAGATGGGATTTTTCAATTGAAGTCTTTTCTGGTTGTCATAGATTTGAAAATAAGGTAAATGGACTTGTGTGAGATGGATTTTTCTTTGATTTGCTGGAGGTTAATAATGATATTTGGATCACTTTTAATGTGGGAATTGGCGAAGATTTATCTACTAGGCTTTTCAGTGTTGCACTTGGAACCAATGTTTGGCCACAACACATGACTTCAACCTGCACAAGAGATGTTTTAAATTAATAACAAGGCAAAAACAAGAAGAATATAATTTACAGTCATAACAGGGCCAATACAAGTCACCCAACCCTTACTAGTAAGAAACCATTACTATAGCTACCCATGTTTGTATTGGACAAGTCATAAGGATTCACCAAGTCAGACCTAGATTATTATAGACTATGTTATGGACTAATCAACATCCAACACCAAGATAGAAGACCTTGAACAAGGTTGAGGATGGTTGTTATCATGATAATGAGGACAACGATGAGGGTAGAAATGATGCTCACCCACAATTTACTAGTACACCCGATAGATTATTCTATAACTTCTGTCCCCTCCTTTGAAAGTAGGGTTTTTTCGCGTCGTTGGTTACGGAAACCCTAACTTCAACATATTTGTATCTTTTCCGATTTAATTCCTGCAAAAATAGTAATTCTTGCACAGTGGGAAGTTTCGGATGTCGATCCGCACTTGGGTTTAGTTAACGCAATCAAGAACATAAAATGACGATTTTTTTTTACCAGAAAAATGCCAGAAATTCATGGATGGTGGGATGAGAGTGGTGAGTGAAGGTGATTTTAAAGCATTCTTTTAGGTTTTTAGATGGGATCCATTCATAACGATGAAAGTACGTAGAACCAATTGAAACAAAATGCAACCAACAAAAATTAAACTTGCTTCATAAAAACAAACTTTCCCTTACATATCCTAATAAACATTGCTTAAAAACAAGTAAATCTACTAGAAAGCATTAGAATATAACAAAAAAAAAACTAAAAGGCCTAGAGAGAGAAAAAGAACATTATTGAGAGAAAAACTATGACAGCTAGAGAGAGAAAATGCTCAAATTACCTAGAGAGAGAACGTGGTGAAGGTAGAGAGAAATCTTCTTTGGGACAACTTACCATGAAGATTGGCAATGATTTGGCCACGATGTAGGTCGGCCCGGTTGGAAAAATGGCAGCGATAAGATGTTGTTTTGGTGAAAGAGGGGGGGGGGACAGCAAACCTTCCTAGGATGAAGGTTTGTTGATGCAGTCCCTGGAGAACCAGGTAGGGGGCAGCAATCTTTCCTCTTTTTTTTTTTTTTTTTTTTTTTTTTTAGAGAGAAGATGAGAGGAAAGATTGGAACTGAGGACGGCTTGAGCTTTTGTTGGGGGCGGACCGGTGTTGGGAGTATCACCGATGACTGAAGTGGAGAACCAGTTCCATCCAGTCGGTTTCAATAGTGGAGAAGGGGAGAACCAGTGGTGAAAACGGCAAGAGGAGCAGCACAACAGCAAGGTGGCAAGTCGAGGGGGTCGAGGAATTAGAATAAGGGGTTTTTTTATAGGGACCATGGGTTTCTATTCTTGAAACCCATGGTTTCTAAAAATTTTAAAATGTTTCCCCCTCCTTTGGTAAGAACTGTGGGTTCCTACATTAGAAACCCACGGTTTCTAAAAGTTCAAAAACTTCTCCTTCTCCTTTTGGAAAAACCAAAGATTCCCCCCCTTTTTAAAATCTTTCCCAAAAAAATTACTCTCCTTTCCTTTTTAGAAACTGTTTCCTATTTATGCCAGGCATATGGGTCCCACCGAGTGGCTGGGCCGTGGGTAATGGGTTCGCCCTTTGGCCCATGTGATAAAATGGTGATGGCCACGAGATTCTAAGATAATGTGATGGATGATCAGGTGAATTTTCAATGATCGGATGGTAGAAGTGGGTGGCGATGATCAGGTGGATCATCGGATGGTGGAGATGGGCCAAGGTAGGCCGTAGAATTGAGTGATCAAGGAATGAGAAATGATCGGATGATTTGGATTGTGAGTAGAGAGAGAATGAGGATCTAGAGAGAGGAGAGAGAAAATATTACAAAATAAAGAGAAAATGCTCGAAGAGGGTCTTGAACCCTGGTCTTTGACTTGGTCTTCTGCATGCTTCACCAAATGAGTAAGCACTCGCCTTGTGTTGGTATATAAGCTTTAATCTCCTTAGTCTCTTCTTTGAGGGCTTGTCTATCCTTCTCTCTTGGTCGTCCCTCGATTCTTTTGATTCTCTGGCTCTTCCCGTCTTTGGCCTATATCTTCTCATCTTCAGCTTGTTGGCTCTTGAGCTTTGATCCTAGGTTCTGGAAGTTGATTGTGGGCCCGCGTTCCATCAAAATTGCCCGATTATTGCTCCTACGATAGAAAAAATCTCGTAATGAGAATGACTTCGCATGTGGATCAAATAAATATGTATGAATGCATGCGAATATACCATTTTAACCAGAAAAATGTGTTCTACAGAATGAGAGAAGCTATGACGTAGAAATGTTGATAAAAAATGCAGTTTTACGTAGAAGAGTGTGACAATGCTAGAAGGATAATTGCTTAAAATAAGCACTTTTGAGCGAATATCATTTGACATTACAAAACTGCATGTTTTTGGAGCATATACCGCGTCGTTAAATAGTTATATGGTGAAGTTACACCACAGTAGCTTTTGGATGTCTACTTGCTAGAAGTTTACACTTAAGAGACTTGTCTATGCTGCAAATGTCATCTTGTGCCCCTAGTTAGAGACTATAGACTAATATGAAGATATCGATTGTTGCTAATTTGCCATATATTTTTTGTTTGCTTGTTATATCTTCTGCTCTTCTTCATCTTACCTCTGTGGTGACTATTTCCTTATTAAACATTGTGCAGTCTTGCGATTCTGAGCTACCTTGCTTGTGTACTCCTAGGAGTTGGAGATCATTGGTTAGTTGAACTGCAACCAATCCTCAGGTTCGATGCCTTCCACTAGCTAGTAGCCCAGTGTTGCATCATCTCCCTAATCATGTTGTCTTATCTGTTGTTAATGGTATTAGCAAATTATTGGGACCAGTTGATCTAATGCTGCTTATTTGCATGGTATGTTTGTGCTCGTTTGGCTCAAACAGATCTCATTCTTTGTGGTTTGTTAATCTAGTATGTCTCATCAGATTTCCTTCCAGCCTGATTTTCATCTGAAAATGTGGTTCTTGTAGGACTCCAGAAAATTGTGATGTCTTCCTTCATGGAACAGTGTGCAATGCTGCAAGGTCTTGCTAAAATCAATCAACTCTAGGACTTCTGTGTGCTCCTTATAGGCTCAAGGTACTACTAGAAGGTATTCATCATTGTTTTCTACTCTACAATTGGAGGACTAAAGGTCTTTGGTGTTTCCTTTCCTTTAATCATGGAAGGCTGCTTTGGCTGATCAAGAGCTGCTTTGGCCATCGTTGTCTTCTTGTAAAATGTTCAATGTAGTATGATTCAGCCCCACTAAAAGGATCATTATCTACTACAATTTTCCTTTTTGTCTTCGAGTAAGAACTTCGCACACTGATCATAAGCAGATGGCGCTACTTTCGAGTGTAACAAAGAATGTGAAGCATCATTCCAAAAATTGAAGGGATTCATGATTTACTATTGAACTCAATTATAGAATACTACTTGACATGTAAGGACTAGAATTTTTTTGTTCAAACCATAAAGTACCCATACATGTAGTAGAAGATATGTCCATGCTTTTGCCATTACATAATGCAGCTTGTCAAGAACGCTTCATGATTCTTAATAGGGTCGGGTTCTGGTGACCAACAATTTTGACAAAAATTTTTGACCAACACCTTGGCGTACCCTCATAGAAGATGAATCAATGGCTGATTTTTGGTGAGGACGATCTTTATGGTGAGGATATCATCCTCACAAAAATTCAAATCATTCTGATATTCGAAGACTGGTTTAGAAGTTGAAGAATTATGGACCATCGATTTTCACTATGTAAATTGAAAACCACATTTAACTGGGTTAGAAATTTCAGAATGGGCTGATTTTTTGTTGGGGTTATCTATATGGTGAGGAGATCATCCTCACCAAAAATCAGCCATTGATTCATCTTCTATGAGGGTACACCAAGGTGTTGGTCAAAAATGTTGGTCAAAACCGTTGGTCACCGGAACCCGACCCTTCTTAATATATACATAACAGGGTGAAACAGAGCATGACACTTGTTGGAAATAGATAATACAAATGTTTTACCAACTTTAATATTCTTTAAATGCTACTTAAACCCAGATTTCCAATTAAAAGCATGGACAAGGCTGATATGGGTATCAACTTGTATAAAATAACGGGATATTTTTGTAGGTATTAGAAGGATCTGAAGTTGAGGATCCTTATGAGAGGTGCTGGATCCACCAAAATAGTGTAGAAATCCTTAACAACAGTAGCTCTCTTGAGATGTATATATCTAAGGCACATCATGTATCAGTTTGTACTAGTTTAAAGACTTACTACATTTACTATATTTTGGTTGACACTGGGTAAGTCACTCAACTGACTTGAGATTTCGACTGATTGTACACTTTCTGCATTTTCGTATATTGTCTGTTAATATGATATATAGGCCATGCTTGGCTCGCTGCACTGGGATGCATTTTGCACTCCGTTGCAAGTATAGTGAGTTGCAACACAGACAGTTTTTGGACTGCACATGCTTATCTTTTCAAGAACTTTTATTTTTATTTTTGAAATTAAGACAATTTTTTATCTACATATTATGACATGTATGATCATCAAAGCAAGAGATTTCAGACCTTAGATCTATAATCTTTGATATAGTTCATCTCACCAGTTTGATTTATATGGGTTTCTATGAGAAATCATGATCTTTTATTGGGATTGGAGTACTAGCAAGAAATTAATTTTGTGGTGGTTTATCAATAGCAATAAGGTAGTGTGGAACCATATGTTGTTTTTTGTTTCATTATTTGTAAATTCTCATGATTACTTATATACTTTTCATTTATCACATTTTAATAAGTGAAAATATCCTTCAAAATTTATAAAAATATGATGGGCTGCAATGCACTAAGTGCCCTTGTAAAGTGATTACATTATTAATCACCATTTATATTTTACTTGAAAAAATTACATAAATGTACAACAAGAGTTGATAAATTTGATACCAAGGACTTTGTAAGGTGTCATCTAGTGTATGTTGGAGTATAATTTTCATTTTGTTTACAAAAATTGAGACATCATATTTCAATGTAGGAAAGCTAGTAAGTTTCAATTATCACATCATAAAATAATCACCATTTTATAATTTGAGGAATATTTGCGAATTTGTCTTCCTTGTATGTACTGTTTGTATACTAATGTGTGATTCATCACCCTGTAATAGCTGTGACCATACTCTGCTATACTTGAATAATATTGATTTTTGTTATAACTGTGTATTATTTTTTTCTTATTTTATCTTTTTGTCAGAGAGGTCTTATCCATGGATAGGGATTAGATAAATCTAAATTTTTTGGATAAAAGTTTTTTTTCTGGAGTAGAAGCCTTTCTGAAGTTTGCTCGAGAACACCTTATTGGAATAGAAAAAATTCCTTGTCCATGTAAAAAGTGTGTAAATCTGAAGCCTCCGATTTCTTATGATGAGGTCAATGAACATCTTCTCAAAAGAGGATTCAACACAGCATATAAGGTGTGGTACTTGCACGGTGAACATGCATCACCTGAGTGTTCTAAACATGCACCAAGGGTCCAACAGTACCATAATGAAGTAGACTTGCAAGAGGTTATCAACTCGGTAGTTCAAGAATTTGGTGTTAATAACCTAGATACAGTTATCCAAGATGAGCTAAATATACCACCCGAACGTGTAGAAGCTATTGAGGAGGATGTAGCCACTGAATTTGAAGCAAATTTACAAGAGGCCATGACCGTGTTATACCCCGGATGTGAGGACTTTACCGTGCTCTCTTTCATTGTAAAGTTATTCAACTTAAAGGTGAACCATGGCTAGAGTGAAAGAAGTTTTACAGAACTCCTTCAGTTACTCCAAAGGGTGTTACCCTTAGGTAATAAGACCCCAGCTAATACCTACCAAGCCAGGAAGATCATAACAAAATTGGGTCTTGATTATAAGAAGATTGATGCTTGTCCAAATGACTATCTTATATTGGAGAGAGCATGAATCGAAGAATAGTTGTCCAACTTGTGGTAAATCTAGGTATAAGACAGAAGAGTATCCAGGAAAGAAACAAGCTCGAGTCGCGACGAAGGTGTTAAGGTATTTTCCACTAGCACCAAGGCTACAAAGATTGTATAGGGTCTCATGGGTAGCAAAAGAGATGACTTGGCATGTTACTGGGAGATTGTCATCTGGAAAGATGAGACATCAGGTTGACTCTATCACATGGAAGCATATTGATGCCAAGTATAAGGATTTCTCAGCTGAACCTCGCAACATTCAATTGGGAGTAGGCGCAGATGGGTTTAATCCATTTGGGGCAGTTAGCACATTGTATAGTTCTTGGCCTGTTATGTGTGTGGTGTACAACCTTCCACCATGGTTATGTATGAAGCCCCAATTTACGATGTTCACGCTACTCATTGAAGGCCCGCGACAACTGGGTAAGGACATTGATGTCTATTTGCAGCCATTGATTGCGGAATTACAAGACTTATGGCAGAATGGGGTTATGACACGTGATGCATACAATAATAACAATTTTATCATGCGTGTTATTTTATTTTGGTGGATCCATGACTTCCCAGCGTATGGAAATGTCTCTGGTTGTAAGACAAAGGGTAAATTTTCTTGTCCTTGTTGTGGTCCAAATACTGAATCCTTGAGGCTTCCTCATGGAAAAAAACATGTATACATGGGTCATAGACGGTGGTTGCCAATTATAGATGAGCTTAGAAAGGATACAAATTCTGGCACCTTCAATAAGAAAGAAGAGCTTCGAGGACAACCAATACGTTTGACAGGGACTGAGGTTGATAATGTGACTGATAAGCTACAAGTGCAATGGGGGAAGGCTAAAAAGAGGAAACAAAGGGATACAGAAGATGAGAATGATGGTATATCAGCATGTTTTATCAAGCGGTCAAAATTCTTTAATCTTGAGTATTGGAAGCATATCCCTGTGCGTCACAATTTGGATGTTATGCATACTGAGAAAAATGTGTGTGAAATCCTGATTGCACTGATGTTGAATACGAAAGGTAAAACCAAGGATGATGCTAATGCACGTAGGGACTTGAAACATCTAAGAATTAAAAAGAGGTTGTGGCTGAGAAAACAGAATGGCAAGGAAATTCAAAAGTCTAGTCATTTTTGGCTTCGAAAAGAAGAAAAAATATTGTTCCTTCAGACTTTGCGGGATTTGCGTGTCCCCTTCGGTTTTAGTAGCAATTGGAAGAATATAGTTAAAGAGGATACCATGGAATTGAAGGGCATGAAGTCCCACGATTATCACATCTTGATGCAACATCTGCTTCCCATATTGATCCAGCATGCATATAGGGATAGGAAAGAAATTTGTCATATAATTATGAGCTTTTGTACATTCTTCAGTGCACTATGCTCAAGAATAATAGATCTTGATTCGCTGAACATTTTGGAGAGGCGTATGGCAAGAACATTATGTGAACTTGAGAAGATTTGCCCTCCCTCAGTATTTGTTGTGATGATGCACTTGCCAATCCACTTAGCTTACGAGGCTCGCGTATGTGGTCTTGTTTTCTATCGATGGATGTATCCATTTGAAAGGTATGATATATGTAAGAATATATGTTTTATTTGCAATATCATGTTATATTTCTAATAAGTTTCATCATTTTAAAGGCTTATGAAGACGTTTAAGGGATATGTTAGCAATAAAGCGAGACCTGAAGGTTGTATAGCAGAAAGATACAAACAGGAGGAGACACTTACGTACTGCACAGAATACAAAGGGAAAGGTAAAACAAACATTTTACAAATACTAGAGAAGACGTTTGAAGGATCAACTCTATTTCCACCGAAGTTGCTTGATAACGTTGATGAGAACTTTGGAAGTAATGAAGGTGCACCAGTTGGTTCAGCTCAAAGTTGTGTCATAGAAGGTATTGAATATGAACAGGCTCGCAATTGGATACTAAAGAGTCATCCTAGTTATGATATGTGGCAAAGGTACATATATAGTTAATGTACATGTACACTTTATACATATTACATGATTCTGATTTTACAATATTATAATTATACTTTTCATGTGTAGGAAGTATTCTGAATTCATACAACATCGTAAGATAGCCGCAGGG